>OZ004704.1:216364170-216964170 GCA_963924515.1 Vespertilio murinus
AGGCTTATGATTAGACTATTAATCAAGGAGTATGATTCCCAAAGCTCCACAAACCAGCACCTGCTCACCAGCCCATTCTCACACTTTAGCAGATAAATAAATTCCCATCGACCCACATTCCATTCCTAGGGATATAGCCTAAGCAAATACTAAAACACAATGAAAACAACAACAACAAAAAACACAAAATAAGACGACATAGTTCTATGGTTCAGGTTTTCACTATAGCCTTCTTTTACAAAAGCAACCAATTAGAAGCAACCTATTTCCCAGAAGAATGGTTAAGTACACTGATATAACCACATGACAGAAGCGTCCACAGCTATTAAAATGTGTACAAGAGCCCTAGACAGTTTGGCTCAGTGGATAGAGCATCGGCCTGTGGACTGAAGGGTCCCTGGTTCTGTTCTAGTCAAGGCCACATGCCTGGGTTGCAGGCTCAATCCCCAGTAGGTGTGCAAGAGGCAGCCGATCATTGATTCTCTCTCATCATTGGTATTTCTCTCTCCCACATCTTCCTTCCTCTCTGAAATCAATCTTTTTAAAATATGTACAAGAGATTCACAACAGGGAAATGTGAAGTCAGTGTGTTCAGGGAGACAGTGCACAGGCACACACATCCAGCAGGTCCTGGAATAACACGTTTTGTTACAGCGTTGATGGGGGGAGGGGCAGGCAGTAATTGATTCCTGACCAGGGCCGTGCACAGGAAGAGAATGGCGTATCTACACAGTCCCAGTGTGAGTGCTTGTGAGGTCCCCTGAGATGGGAGGGGGTCTAGGTGGTCCCACTTTGCACCCCGAGCAGCCAAGAGAGGGTCCGGCCACTGGGACCCTGAACTGGAATAATCATTATCTGACTTGTTTTTACTCATCATTCTTAGATGTCTGTATAACTCACATTTATTTCAATATCTAATATTAGGAATGTTTTGCCCAGCTAGTGTGCCTCCGTGGGTGAGCACTGACGTAGGAACCAGGAGGTCACAGTTGGTTCTGGTCAGGGCACAGGCCCAGGCTCACTCCCTAGCGGGGCGCGTGCAGGAGGCAGCCAATCAATGCTTCTCTCTTTTCACTGATGTTTCTGTCTCTCTCTCCCTTCCTTTCCTCTCTGAAATCTATATATTTATTTTTTTATTTTTAAAGGAATGTTTTGGATCTTCATTTAGAAGTTGGAACAGTAACTTAACTCTTGTTCTATCAACTAGCCTGGGGTACTACTGGTTTTGTTATACTGTTTTTCACTAAAAGTGGCAGTTGCTAAGAACCTACTGATGATGTCGAGTGGAAGCTTACTGTATGCACCCACATAGACAGAAATGCCATCGCTCACTTATATAAATATGCACAGAGGGGAGAAGGGTTACAAAAACACCCCAAGATGGTTAACAAGTATCTCTGGATAACAAAATGAGTGAACAGTTTCTTTATTCTTTTCTGTGTCTTCTGAACTTTCAACAAAATATACAAATGATACTTTTAGATTGCTTTTTAAAGTCTTAACCATGACAGGAAGGGCTTGTGTTAGAGCTAAAACTTTACTGTAGCCAATACCATTACTTTAGAATCTGTTAACTTTTCATATTCTGTTCTTTTCTGGATAACATTAAAATCAAACTCTGGCTCCAAAGATGCCCAAGGAGCCAGACAGCAGGAGGCTGGCAGCGTGAACTGCGGGACAGGGTCGGGGCTGAAACACAGAGACGGGAGCTCGTGAACACGACCCAGGGCGGAGCCAGCAGAGCTGGACGGGCTCCCAGTCCACCATGTGTTGGCGCACAAGATTCTGACGGGGGGGGGGGGGGGGTGTCAAATGAAGGAGTGGTTTTCTTTAGGAAACAATTCTGCCAAAAACATGGAATATATATAATTTAAAATATCCAAGACATATGTACGACTGACTCCAAATGGCCATTAGTATGCTTTGTAGGACAGGATATAAGAACTACCTCCATCTACGTAATGCTTAGTTGACACTCAAGAAAAAACCTCACATATTCAACATACCACTATTTTCTGATTGTACCAAAAAATAAACAACCAGAAAATTTTTTCTTATAAATTGGGATGAGGAAGAATTTCATCCTTTTTAAAAATGTTTCTAGAGCTACTAAAAAAAACTTTCATTTGCAAACTAGTTGATAAGAAAATCTTCCCCTGGCCCTTGCGGGTTTGGCTCAGCGGATGAAGCGTCTTCCTGCGGCTCAAAGGGTCTCGGTTCAATTCCGGTCAAAGGCATGCACCTTGGTTGCAGGCTCCTCCCCAGCCCGGGCTTTGGTTGGGGACATGCAGGAGGCAACCAATTGATGAGTTTCTCTCCCATTGAAGTTTCTCTCTGTCTTTCCTCTCTCTTTCACTCTCCCTGAAAATCAATGCAAGAACAAGCTTGGGTGAGGATTCACAACTGCCAGAAGCCAGTTCCAGCATGTCATAACTCTAAGAGTTTCATCAAAGGCTGATGGAACTTGGGGACTCAACAAGGGCTGAGTCACACATGTATCACCTGCTGGAATGGCTGAAGGCATTTCCCCAAACCTGAAAGGGATGCGTTAAACTTATTGTTTGCTGCCTGACAGCTCAGAGCATCTTATACATGTTATTGCCTCCTGTGGGCCAAACACCTGAACAGCCAAAGGCAACTCCCCACCCTGACCATGGATTCTGGACCTAGCCCTACCTTTGATGGGTATGTCTCCACCTTGCCTTAGCTCAGATTGTGTTAATAAAAAGCTAGGGGTCCTGAGGCAAGAAGGTGGTTTCTTCAGCCAAGCTCCTATGCCCTCCCTGCCCCCAAATGCCTTTCAAAATTATGTTTTGTCTCTGGACTACTATTTAATTTACACACAGCCCTTCTCCAGATTTCCTGAACCCCTCTAGATGACACATCTAGACCATCAGCGTTACACAACAACAAAACTCTTCCTCTAGATCAGTGTTTCCCAAAGTGTGGTATGAGTACCCCCAAGCGTACGGGAAGAGTTTGGTGGGGGTACGTGTTACACAGGAGTTTGGTGGGGACATGCACTGCACCGTGCTTAGCTGCGCCTAATTCTACGTCCTCATGAGTCAAGTCAAGACAGTCTTGTGAGGCGTGAGATGGTCCGGTGTGCAAATAAATATTATTTATAATGTAACTTTTATTTATATTTTATTATGAATAATTTTATTTTTCATTTATTATTTTGTGTATGTACCTATATATATTTTTATTGTTATTGAAATACATCCCTTTTTTTGACAAGGTGTACTCAGCGTTACAAAAATTATAGAAGGGGTACACATATGTCAAAAGTTTGGGAAACACTGCACTAGCAGAACCAACTAGGGCAGAAAGTTAGTTTTTCTTCTTTTTTAAGTTATGAAGAAGAAAAAAACTTTGAAAATGGCAAAGGTCTGATAATATATCAGATATAAAATTATTTTTGAATGGTATCATTTGAGCAAAAGGGACAGAAAATCTAAAAAAACAAACTCTGAAAATATAACTAATATTACTAATAGCTTTAGGTCCCCTACCTCCCCCCTCCCCATACAAATCCAAAGTAGCCCAGAATATTCATCCTCATAAGATTTCAAACACATGAAACAAACAGCCAATTCCAATGTTTTACTTCTAGCTAGGCTTAAGTCTTGTATTACAATGCCCATTCCAAAATCACACATTTGATCTTTGTAATCTTTCAAATTAGAAATCTGTTCAACTCTTCATCTTTATAACCCTATACACTCCTGGCTGATGGAGTTATACATTGCATTATAATGTTCCTTCCCCTCTAGGTCTTTCCTCTTAGTTACTTCAGTATTAGCTTGTACAACATTTTGAAAAAAGCAAATTGTGAAACCACAGGTTAGAAATCTTTCAATCATCATGATAGGCTACAGTAAAGAAATATATTTTCAAACTCTTAAAATTATTTTTTAAATGTAAGAGAATTGTCATTTGTAGGGAGTTTCAGCTACATAACTTACTTAAAACTTTGCATTAAGTAAGAAGGTGAAAACAAAGGTGCTTTAAAACTTACGTTTTGCTTCTGATAGATTCTGATTAGGTGACCAGACCAGCATCCCAAGATTGTCTCGTTCTTGACTTCGTCTTGCTAATTTGGCTTGATAGAGATAAAAAGAGAGAATGCTTGTTGAAATTTAACAGACATGTGAAAAATGATTAGCACGACTCTGATCTTGAACCTCAGAACCTGATGCCATCACCCAACCTGGACTGAAATCCGCCCAATGGAGCCTGCACACTCGCCGCCACCACAGGGTAGCGGGGCGTGGGGCAGGCTCTGAAGTCCCCAGAAACATTTCTAAGTCTTTTCCTACGTTATCCCTTACTTAACAAGCAGGTGTAGTTATTATCTTCATCCTAAACAGGTCACTTGGCTGGAAGGAAGAGTCAGGACTGAACTCAGACTGGCTCGGCACTCCAGGCTTAAATTAAAGCACTGTACACGAGGATGCTGTTTTCAGGCATGGGACATCCAAAAAGGAAGCTGCCCCAAGATTTTCTTAAAACATGAACCCCAGGTGAGCCGTGTGTCCCAGGGGGCCGTGTGCCCCGGGTGAGCCATGTTCCCCAGGGGGCCGTGTGCACCGGGTGAGCCGTGTGCCCCGGGGAAGCAGTGGGACCCGGGTGTAGGGGCAGTGAGAACCTGAGGAGGAGCGGACTCTATTCGCGTGGTCCTGAGATAGTCACCATAAAACAAGCAGACTGCCAAATGAGGAGCGGATTCTGAGATGGTCACCATAAAACAAGCAAATTGTCAAATGACAGTGGGGAGGGGAAGGAGACCTGGGGGAGATAAGAGAACAACCAAAGGACTGGTATGCATGAATATACGTACAACCAATGAACACAGAACTCTGGGGAGGCAGGGCATGAATGGGAGGGGGGGGCAATGGTAAGCTATGTACACATATAATACCTTAATAAAATAATTAAAAAATAAAAATAATAAAAATAAAAAGTTTCTGCACAGCAAATGAAACCATCAACATGAGAAGATAACCCACTGAATAGGGAAACATTCATCAGTGAAATACCTGGTAAAATTTATAAAGAACTTATAAAACACAACACACAACAACAACAACAACAACAACAAACAAAAAGCAAGCAATCCAATTAAAAAATGGGCAAAGGACCGGAACAGACATTTCTCCAAAGAGGACAGATGGCTAACAGGCATATGAAAACATGCTCAATGTCACTGATCAGAGACATGCACATAAAGCCACAAGGAGATACAGCCTCATGCCTGAGAGAATGGCTGTCATCAATAAATCAACAAACAGCCCTAGCTGGTTTGGCTCAGTGGATAGAGTGTTGGCCTGCAGACTGAAGGGTCCCAGGTTCGATTCCAGTCAAGGGCACATGCCCGGATTGCAGGCTCAGTCTAAGCGGTAGGCGAATGGGAGGCGGCCCGATCGATGATTCTCTCTCATCATTGATGTTTCTATCCCTCTCTTCCTCTCCCTTCCTCTCTGAGATAATAAATAAATTTTTAAAAAAACATTTATAAAATTAAAATAAATCAACAAACAGTGCTGCTGAGGATGTGGAGAAGAGGGAACCCTTGTGTACTGTTGGTGGTAATGCAGACTGGTACAGCCACTGTGGACACGAGTACAAAGTTTCCTCAAAAATTTTTTTAAAAAAGTAAATGCTTTATGACACAATGATTCCACTTCTGAGAATTTATCCAAAGAACACTAATTTGAAAGAATACATGTGCCCTGCTGGGAGCTTAGTTGGTTAGAGTTTTTGTTCCGATGTCCAAGGTTGTGTATTTATTCCCCAGTCAGGGCACATATGAGAATCAACTAGTGAATACATAAGTAAGGAAGCAGCAAATCGATGTGTCCCTCTCCGCCTCTCCCCACCCCTCCCTCCTCCCCTCTCCCCTTTTTCGCTCTCGTCAATAAGTAAGTTTTTAAAACAAAGAGCCCTGGCCGGTGTGGCTGTCAGCAGGAGCATCATCCTGTACTCCAGGTGTGTCAAACCCAAGGCTGACATGGCCAAATAAACAAGGTGTAAGTTCACTGGGCCTCCAAAACAAAAGCTTCCAGAGAAACCAAGATGGCGGCATGGGTAAACACCTGAACTTGCTGCCTCGCACAGCCACTTCAAAACTACAACTAAAAGACAACACGGGCATCATCCAGAACCACTGGAAGGCTGGCTGAGTGGGAATTCTACAGCTAGAAGGGAAGAGAAAAGCTCACTAAGACTCAGAGGAGGTGTGGAAGTGAAGTGTGGAGGTATGGGCGTGCAGCGGAAAAGGCTGGCAACTGAGGACGAGGTTGTCTTTTTCAATCGGGAGGGAGACACAAGCTCCCAATTGCTCTGAACTCCACTTCCGGGTGAGACTCTGGGGACCCAGACTCTTGCGAGAGAAACTGGACTGTCTGGCATCAGGCCGGAACGCGAGAGCAGCTTTCTCTCAGAGGTGTTTGCAGCAATTACCGCCAGACCCTGAGACCGGGTTCCTCTTACGGCAAGGCTAACAGTCAGCCATTGCTGTTTGCTCCGCCCTGTTGATTCCCTGAGACCCTGCCCTACCCAATCTACAACCCCACCCCAGCTGTGCGCAGAGGCTTTTGGATATGGCCTGGCCTTTTGCAACCTAAAATTACCTAACAGCCGAAACCGGTTTGGCTCAGTGGATAGAGAGTCGGCCTGCGGACTGAAGGGTCCCGGGTTCAGTTCTGGTCAAGGGCATGTACCTTGGTTGCAGGCACATCCCCAGTGGGGGGTGTACAAGAGGCAGCTAATCGATGATTCTCTCTCATCGGTGTTTCTGACTCTCTATCCCTTTCTCTTCCCCTCTGTAAAAAATCAATTAATATATATATAGATAGATAGATAGATAGATAGATAATTACCTAACAAACTACAGCTGAGTCAGCCCCAGAATTTCCAAAATAAGGCCCAAGGCCGCACAGCAGCTTGCACTGCTTCACAGCTGGGCCTCATCTGGGCACCTCCAAACCCCAAACAAAGAAGAGGAATCTGCAGATCTCTCAGTAGCTCCTTCTGGGAGGCCAGAGACAGAGGCTAAATTTGCACCTTACTAGAGTTCCAAAAGCCAGTGTACCCAGTGGTCAGAGTGGGACCATTCAGATTACAACTCCTCAGATCCATAAGGGACACACTCAAGGGGCAGACCCAGTAAGCACCAAAGCCCCACTGAAGCAAGTCTTGTCCCATAAGGGTGTCTCCAGCACATAAGTTCTCTCATCATAGACACAACTGATCCTTACAGCCAATTGGGCCTGGAGGTCAATTCCTCCCATTGATACCAACAACAATCAAGGCTTAACTACAACAAGACTGCACACAGCCCACAAAGGAGTGCACCAAGAGTGTCCACCTCGCCGAAACCGGTTTGGCTCAATGGATGGAGTGTCAGCCTGCGGACTGAAAGGTCCCGGTTTGGATTCCGGTCAAGGGCATGTATCTTGGTTGCAGGCACATCTCCAGTAGGGGGTGTGCAAGAGGCAGGTGATCGATGATTCTCTCTCATTGATGTTTCTAACTCTCTATCCCCCTCTCTTTCTCTCTGTAAAAAATAAATAAATAAATAAATAAATAAATAATTTTTTTAAAAAAAAGAGTAAGAGTGTCCACCTCAGGCTGAGCCACTGGGCCCTATAGGACACCTAGCACACAAAGCCACTCTTATCAACACAGGGAAGCAGCCAAAATGTGAAGACAAAGAAACAGGTCACAAATGAAAGAAATGGAAAAAGCAAACTACTATGTATAGAGTTCAAAACCATAATTATAAGGTTACTCAAGAATCTTCTAGAAACGTCCAAGAAATTTAGTGAGATCCCCGAGGATATGAAAAAGGACCAACTAGAAATTAAGCATACACTGACTGAAATAAAGAATAATATACCAAAGAAGAAGAAGAAGAAGAAGAAGAAGAAGAAGAAGAATATACAGAGATCCAACAGCAGACTTGAGGTTCACAAGAATCAAGTCAAAGATTTGAAATACAAAGAAGCAAAAACACCTAACCGGAAAAGAAAAAATAATCCAAAAATATGAAGATAGTGTAAGGAGCCTCTGGGACAACTTCAAGGGTACCAATATCTGAATTATGGGGGTGCCAGAAGAAGAAAGAGAGCAAGATATTGAAAACCTATTTGAAAAAAATAATGACAGAAACTGCCACTACCTGGTGAAAGAAATAGACTTACATGTTCAGGACAAGCAGAGAACCCCAAAGAAGAGAAATCCAAAGAGGACAGCACCAAGACACATCATAATTAAAATGCCAAGAGCAAAAGACAAAGAGAGAATATTAAAGCTGCAAGAGAAAAAGTTAATTACCTACAAGGGAGTACCCATAAGATTGTCAGCTGATTTCTCAACAGAAACTATGCAGGCCAGAAGGGAGTGGCAAGAAATATTCAAAGTGATGAACAGAAAGAACCTACAACCAAGATTACTCTACACAGCAAAGTTATCATTCAGAATTGAAGGTCAGATAAAGAGCTTCACAGACAAGAAAAAGCTAAAGGAGTTCATCACCACCAAACAGGTATAAATGAAATGCTCAAGGGTATTCTTTAAGAAGAGGAAGAAGAAAAAAGAAAAGATAAAAGTTATGAACAATACATATTTATCAACAAGTGAATCTAAAAATCAAGTGATTAAAAAATCTGATGAGCAGAATAAAGAATAAACTGTTGAATATAATAGAATCAGGGGCATAGAAAGGTAGTGGACTGACAATTCTCAGGGGGGCACAGGGTGTGAGGGAAGAGGTTGAACAAAAATCGTACACCTATGGATGAGGACAGTGGGGGAGGGTGGGGTGGGAACTAGGTGGAGGGGAGTTGGGAGGGGGGGAGAGAGTAACAAATATAATAAACTGAACAATAAAAATTTATTTAAGCCAAAACCGGTTTGGCTCAGTGGATAGAGCGTCGGCCTGTGGACTGAAAGGCCCCAGGTTCGATTCCGGTCAAGGGCATGTACCTTGGTTGCAGGCACATCCCCAGTAGGGGGTGTACAAGAGGCAGCTGATCAATGTTTCTCTCTCATCGATGTTTCTAACTCTCTATCCCTCTCTCTTACTCTCTGTAAAAAAAAAAAAAAAAAAAAATATCAATAAAATAAATAAAAAATTTAAAAAGCTTCCATTTTAATAGAAATATAGGTTTATTTCAAAAGAGACATACTGAATACAAAGGGCTGAAATAAATAATTGTTAACAAAGTAGAACATTTTAATAAAAATTATTTTTTCTTGAACATTAACTTACCAGATACTAAGTAACTGCACAAATTAATGTGTAATGCAAATAAACCTATTTTTCTTGTTCTCCAAAAGCGAAATATTCCTGCTGCACACACCAAACAAGTTAGTACAAGACTAATGGCATGGCCAGCCACTGCTAAAATATTTGCTGCTCATATTAGTGGAGAGAATGGTGCGCCTGAGTGTAAGGCGCATAAAGGAAATGACTGCAACACAATCATAGTAACTGATCATTGGTGAATGTTGTAGTTCATTATTAATCACTGGAAGCCCAGTGCTCAAAATCTGTGCACTGGATTGGGGGGGGGGGGGTCCCCTCAGCCCGGCCTGGGCCCTCTTGCTCCTTACCACTGCTCCTTGCTGCTCCTCAGCACGGCCCGGAGGCGGGAGAGGCTCCCGCCTTTGCCCCTGTGCTCACCAGCGGGAGCCCGGCTTCTGGCTGTGCAGTGCTCCCCTGTGGGAGCGCACTGACCACCAGGGGGCAGCTCCTGTGTTTAGCGGCTGTCCTCGGTGGTCAGTGTGCATCAGAGTGACCGGTCACTCTGGTAGTTCCGCTGTAATGGTCGCTAGGGCTTTTATGGTATAGGTTATGTAGAACAGGATATTGTAAGAATTAAATTACAAGATTTTTATTAAAATCTTTCTCACATACTATTATATTGGCTCAGCTGCAAAAACATTCCTTGTGGGCCACATTGGCCTGCGGGCTGTGAGTTTGACATGCTTGCTCTGCACCACAAGGTGGTGGGTTTGATCCTTGGTCAGGACACATTCCCGGGTTGCGTTTCGGGTTCAACCTTCAAATGGGATAAATAAAGGAGGCAACCGATTGATGTTTCTCTCTCATATCAATCTTTTTCCTTTCTCTCTCTCTCTCCCCCCTTTCTAAAATCAATAAAAATATCTTCGGGTGAGGATTTGAAAAGAATGGATGAGACTGAACGTTTTGTTTATACTCCAGATAGGTTCCCGGGTGATGACAGTCTAATTACGTGCCAATTATGAAGCTCTTTTCCTCTTCAAAGCCATTAACTAAGAAGTCCTCACTCACAGCACCT
The DNA here is from genome assembly GCA_963924515.1 of Vespertilio murinus. Lineage (NCBI taxonomy): Eukaryota > Metazoa > Chordata > Mammalia > Chiroptera > Vespertilionidae > Vespertilio > Vespertilio murinus. The sequence goes on from OZ004704.1 coordinate 216,374,502, forward strand.
CTGCGTTACAGCAATCTCCTTCGGCAGTGAAGGCCGCCTCACAAAAAGGCCAATTAAATCAGCTCCAAGTGGAGTGAGTCGGTTGGGATTAGGGTAAAACACTGGGGTTTGGGCACCTAAGGAAGCCCACACGCCCGGTGCCTCCAGCACGAGCGGACCAAGTCACCGAGGACCTGTGTGGGACACCAGGCGGGAAACATCGGCACCACACTGTGACGAGGAGCATTTTGTAAAATACCTTCAGAGCCCTTTCCCACAGGTGTGTGTTTGGGTAAACGGTCAACCTGGTGAGATTACAGAAGAGAAAATACAAGCCTAGAGGAATGTTTTTTAATATCTGAGCAAAGTGAATTCAAATAATGAAAATAACTAATTTTTACTCAAATGAATGGGTTCACTATGAAACATTACAACTTACACAAGCTTAATTTTGAAATCTGGTTAGCAATTTTTTCATCTTTTTTATTTTATATATACTAATGAAAGGGAGAGAAGGGACAAGATAAAAGAAAATATTTATTGCTCATCTATTATGAGCCAGGCACTTAGCTTGTAATCATCTTATCCTCTATAATAAGAGCGTAATACACAAATCAACCAAACAGCAGAACGACTGGTTGCTTTAACACACACTGGCCACCAGGGGGCAGACACTCAGCTCAGGAGCTGCCCCCTGGTGGTCAGTGTGCTCCCACAGGGGGAGTGCGCTCATTACAGGCTCATTTTGTGTGCCCTGTTTTAGCTGGCACTAATACTTGTCCTGTTTCCTTGCTTGGCTTTCTGCAAACCTAACACTACTAGTAATTTACTCCCAAACTTCCACTAAAAGTATCAATCTCAACACATCAGACTCATCTGCCAACTGTTCATCTCTCACGAGCGTTCCTCTGGAGCCCCGGCCCCTGGCCAGTCGGCCCCAGGATTTCTCTCTGCATCCCTCTAAGGCAGTGTTTCCCACACTTTTGACAGGTGTACGTACCCCTTCTATAATTTTCATAATGCTGAGTATCCCTCATCAAAAAAAATGGACGTATTTTAATAACAATCAAAATATATTTATTTTTTCTTTATTTGGTACATACACAAAATAATAAATGAAAAATAAAATTATTCATGATAAAATATAAATAAAAGTTACATTATAAATAACATTTATTTGCAGTCACTCAACCATCTCACGCCTCTCAAGACTGTCTTGACTTGACTCATGAGGACGTAGAATTAGGCGCAGCTAAGCACGGTGCAGTGCCTGTCCCCACCAAACTCCGGTGCAACGCATACCCCCACCAAACTCTTCCCGTACCCCTGGGGGTGCCGTACCACACTTTGGGAAACACTGCTGTAAGGGTTCCCTTCTCCTTAGCTCCTGGTTGAATTCCATTGCCTGGATCTGAGTCCAGGTCTGAGCTGAGCTTTCAAGATGGAGCAACTGGGCGACTCTATTGAGGCCAATGAGAAGCAGGACCCTCCCTCCCGGTCCTGGAGCGCTAGGAGAAAGAGGAGCGAGGCCAGAGGAGCCCTGGAGCAGGACCAAAAAGGGTGGCACCGATGATGATGCTTTCTGACATGTATCACCCCACAGGCTCGGAAACAGACACGGCACACAGGCCGGCTTCCCTGCTCTCCCAGGCCTGGACGCAAGGCCTGCAGCCGAGCACAGGCACCGCCAGAGCTGGCCTGTGGGCTCTCGCCCCGGGGCAGCCGGCTCCCTAAGGAAAGCACTGGCTGGCGCCCAGGGCCCGGAGCGTACAGTGGACTGGAACGTTGTCCTGTGCCAGCCAGCGGGTGCTGAGGAATGGTGGATGCGAGCCGGCTTACAGGGGCTCCCACTGGCCAGATGTGGAATCACCTGGCATCAAATAAATATGACAGCCGTGAGCTGTAGCTCTGTGAGTATGAGTCCACCCTCACAAAATAAAGGAGAGAATAAATGCCAGAATCTAGCCGCCACAAACTGCTTCCTCACAAAAACTTACTGCACATTAGTAAATACAGAATACTTTTAAGTAATTCTACAGGAGAATGTGGCAGGCGCGGAGGAACAACAGCTCACTCAGACGGCCCCAAAGGGAGCGCACTCAGAAAGCCACGGACCCCTCCGGAGGTTCCCGGCGGCCGCACTGCCCCCGGGTCCCCGGCGCGGGCCTTGGGCCTCGGGCCGCGGGCCTCTGGGCTCCTGCCTGGCGGGCTGCGAACAGCGGGGCGCAGGCGTGTCCTGTGTAACCTGCAGACGGTGGCCTTCCGCCTGGGGAATGTCTCCCGGCAGCTTAATCCCGCTCCCTCTGCTTCCCTCTCTCCGAGGACACGGGTCTCCCGGTGACCCCTTACCTCCGACACAGTCCTTCCTTGTTTTCCTGTTACATTATGCCACATTGCTTTAATTCTCTCCCCGACAGACACACACCCCACACACAGGCCCAGACACACCACACAGGTCGCACACCACACACCTCACACACACACCTCACACACACACACACATCTCTCACACACACACCTCACACACACACACACACACCTCACACACACACATCTCTCACACACACACCTCACACACACACCTCACACATACACACACACCTCACACACACACACACCTCACAGACATCACTCATCTCTCACACACACATCACTCATCTCTCACACACACACCTCACACACACACTCCTAACGCTTAGCTCCCTCAGCGTGCCCCTCCTGAGGAGGAGGTTCGGCAGCGCCACGGCGCCCTGCTGTATGTGATGAACGGACATTCATTCTCTTCCACTTAGTGTGCAGCCACGTCCCCTTTCCCACATTTCCGCTCCCCCCCAAACACTAGTTCCCACTCAAGGGTCCCAGCGAGGGAGGCTCGGACCCGGCGCCTGCCTGCCTCCGGAGGATCGCTGGCTTCCTGTGGAACAGGCCCGCCTCTCCGGGCTCCACACGGTCCCTGCTCTGTGCGGCCTGTTTGGGGGTTACCACGTCTTTCAGCTCTTTAAGCCTTTCATTGAACTTTTCTTCTGCAACTTGCTTGCGTTTCCTGTTTCTTCATTCGGTCCTTTTATCTGCCTGTGTCGGACTTGGAGGCTCTCTTATGGTCACGATGCTCTGGCCTGCCCAGTCACGGCCGGAAGAAGTGCTAGCGGAAAAGCAGCGAGGCCTGCCTGCAGGGCGCTCACAGGGATCCGTTTCCCTAAGAGGGGAGACCACCACCAGTCCCCAGGACTTCTCCCGGCGGGACCCACTGAGCTCTTGCCTTCTAAAGGGGAGGTCTCCGCCTCCTGCCCTTGAACCTGCCCGAGCGGTGCCCCCAGCAGACACATGTGCTCTGCCGCCGAGGGTAAGCCGTGGAGAGGGGGAGAGGACCGGCCGCCTGGCCGCCTGGGACCCGGGCCTCCGGCGCCCGGCGGTGAGCACCACGCGGCGCCGGGAGAAGCAGCGCAGCCAGTGCGCGCACAGGGACCCCCGAGGGGAGGGGCCCGGATGGGCACCTGCCCTGAGCCCACTGCCAATCCTCCAGCCCCACCAACTGGCTGCAACCACAGGAGCGACCCGAGCCAGGCTCCCCAACCTCCTGGCCCGGCGGCATGGCTTCTATGAAGATGAGCGGGGCAGACTTGGGCACCTGCCAGGGAGCAGCGGCTGCGACAAAACCTAGACCGTGTGGCGCTGGCTCTGGGGCAGGCGGAGTGGGCCCGCCAGGGGCTCCCAAGCCCTGACGGGCCTCCCCGGAGACTCCGCGGGGAAGTGAGAAGAGGCACCCCATACGAGGTGTGGGAATGTGGCTGCCGTAACACGGAAACAGGAAATGTGCCCAGCGGACTCCGAGGGGAGGCCAGGCAGACACCTGCCCCGCAGGCCTCCCTGCTCGGACAGAGAGCGGGGCACAGGCCGGCCAAAGGAAGGGCTCAGGGGCGTGTCGGCCTGCGGACCAAAGGGTCTCGAGGATCCCGGTGAGGGGCGTGGAGGAGGCAGCCATCGGTGATTTTCACGCATCATTAATGTTTCTAACTCTCTCTCCCTCTCCCTTCCTCTCTAAAATCAATAAAAATCTAATTTAAAAATGTATTTTTTTAAAAGTAAGGCAGAAAGGGAGGGGGAAGGAAGGCAATGCGTTGCTGAGAAGTGAAGACACTGCAGCCGGTACGATGTGGCGGGATGTGAAATGGCACAGGCGCGGTGGAAAAAGAGTTACCCTGTGATCCAGCGACTGCATTTCCAGCTCTGCGTACCCCAAAGCCCTGAAGGGGCGTCTGTGGACCTGTGTTCCGAGCAGCAGTATTCACACGGCTAACACAGGGAGTACCCAAGTGTCCCCCCAGACAGAGAAGCCACACACAGTGCACAGCCACATCATGGGGCATTACCCGGCCTTACAAAGGAAGGACATGCTGACACGGCTACAAATATGGATGACCCTCGAAGACAGTGTGCCAGCACACCGAGCCAACCACAGAAACACAACACTGTCTGACCGCACTTCTCCGGGGTACTCAGAATGGCCGAGAGCTTAGAGAAAGAGAGTAGAGTGGTGGTAGCCAGGGGCCAGGGAGGAGAATGGGGGTTTGTGTTAATGGGGTTTAATGGGTCCAGAGGTTTCGGTTACACGATGAAAGGTGTTCTGGAGGCAGATTTTGCATGATGGTTGCACATTATAAATATAGTTAATACCATGGAACTATACACTTAAGAATGGTTAAGATGGGCCCTGGCCTGTGTGTTGCTCAGTGGGTAAAACATGGGCCCACACATGGGGGGGGTTTGATTCCCAGTCAAGGGCATGTACCTGGGTTGCAGGTTCAATCCCCAGCCCTGATTGGATCCATGCAGGAGGCAGACAATTGATATGTCTCACATCAATGTTTCTCTCCCCCCACCTCCCTCCCTTCTACTCTCTCTAAATAATAATAATAATAATAATAATAATAATAATAGTATCCTCAGGTAAGTATTAACAACCCAAAAAAAAAGGTTAAGCCGAAACAGGATTGGCTCAGTGAATAGAGTGTTGGCCTGCGGACTGAAAGGTCCCAGGTTCGATTCTGGTTGCGGGCACATCCCCAGTAGAGGGTGTGCAAGAGGCAGCTGATCCATGAATCTCTCTTATCAATATTTCTAACTCTCTATCCCTCTCTCTTACTCTCTGTGAAAAATTTGTGTTATGTGTATTTTAACACCTTTAAAAACAAACCTAGCCATTACTTATGGAAAAGGATAAGTAATGTTTATCCTTTTGTCTCAGAAGTGTTTTGACTCAGAAGTCAAAACAAAACTCAGAAGGCAGAGGCAGACACCTTGGAGAATCATCCCAAACCCAAGAGCTAAGTCCTACCAGTGACCTAGCAACTTGGGCCTGGCTGAATCTCCATCAGCCCTGGACCAGCGGCCGCCGTGCCGCCCTCTCTGTGACCGATGTGTCCGCAGCAATTACTCTGCGTCTGGCCCACCGTTTGTGTCTTAGCTTCCCAGGTGCCCCGCCCAGCCCCACCTGAGGCGCTCATCTGGGCACAATGGCCCGGGTTAGAGGACAGGACCCTGATGCAGAGCAGCCGCCGGAACGGTGAGTGGGGGTCCTGGGAGGAGGTACACGAACAGAACTGGCCTGAAGTCGGAATGCATGACAGTGAAGGGTGCATTGTGCACAATCGTGTTTTCCACAGATGGCCCGAGCGTCATCCTACAGGTTCTCCTTACAACCTGCCTTTGATTCAACGTCCATCGAGAGAAGGCACCTATGTCACCTCCCGGCGCCTGACCAGATGTGACTGGCAGAAGGCGGGGGCTCCTGAGCCGGGCCACGGGGGGCGACTCCACACGGACAGGTGCTCGGGCAGCCCAAGCTGCTCAGCATTCCTGCTTTGGCTCCAGCCACCACGTGACCACAACCTAAAGAGAAACGCCTCCGCTCTCCCGCACCCCAAAAAAGACAGAAAAGGATAAAATGAAAGAGAAGCTGAAGCCAGCCAGACCGGCCCAGCTAAGCCCCTTCTAAATCCTGACCACCAGAAGCTTCGAGGAGCCAGCAGTGATGGCAACAGTAATGTGACATTAACGGATGCAGGTGACAAATGCCAGAGGCTGTCACACCTTTACTCTGGCCAGGTTTCTCCAGAGAAACCTCCTCTGTGGCCTGGAACAGCAGTCACCAACCGGTGGCGCGGGAGGTCCGAAAGGTTGGCGGCCGCTGCCAGAGGGATAAGCCACAACAAGAACCTGCACCCTCGGAGGTTCTCACCATGCAATGTGCACTCACACCTCACCTGTGCATCCTCCCGCCCCGTCCATCCCTCCCCCTCGGCTCTAGTGTCCCTTTGGCTCCAGCTCTGAGAGCACGTCCTCTGTCGGAGCGGAAGGGGCAGTTGCCAGGCCGGAACCTACGGGTCTAAGGGCTTCACAGGCCTCGGGCCGCCGGGGTGGCCTCCGCCCAGCCCTGAGCCTCAGAGGCCGCGGCACCTCCAGCCTTCCTGAGGCTGCTTCTTGCCGGCACCACTCTGCCGCGGGTTTCGGCTTTCTCAGTGCCTCCGTGGTGATTACTATTTCACCTTAACCATCTTCTCAGTTTCCAAACACCAGTGACATCTTCAGACTGCTCTCCTGTGCATAATCCCACTTCTCAAAACCCACTCTTTCCCCTTCCCTTCCTATATGGTTTGTTTACATCCTCTCAAATCTAATCTCTTCCATTTTTAATGCTTAATTCAGCTTTCATGATCAAGTTTAGAATACTATAAAACTTTTAAAATGGCCGAAACCGGTTTGGCTCAGTGGATAGAGCGTCGGTCTGCAGACTCAAGGGTCCCAGGTTCGATTCTAGTCAAGGGCATGTACATTGGTTGCGGGCACATCCCTGGTAGGGGGTGTGCAGGAGGCAGCTGGTCGATGTTTCTCTCTCATCGATGTTTCTAGCTCTCTATCCCTCTCCCTTCCTCTCTGTGAAAAATCAATAAAATATATATTTAAAAAAAAAAAAAAAACCTTTAAAATGTGCGGGGGCCTGATGTGGCAGGATCTCCCTTTTCCGCTTCCCGCAAGGAAAGAGAGATGAAGGAACCGGTTCTAAGGGGAGGCGGCCAGGGATTGAGAAATATTAGAAATAAAGAGAGAAGCCGAAACCGGTTTGGCTTAGTGGTAGAGTGTCGGTCTGCGGACTGAAGGGTCCCGGGTTCGATTCCGGTCAAGGGCATGTACATTGGTTGCGGGCACATCCCTGGTAAGGGGTGTGCAGGAGGCAGCTGGTCGATGTTTCTCTCATCGACGTTTCTGGCTCTCTATCTCTCTCTCTTCCTCTCTGTAAAATATCAATAAAATATATATTTTTTTTATAGAAATAAAAAGAGAAGACACAGAGAAAGATTTTAAGCTGGGAGCTGGGAGGGCCGCTGACCTCCCCTGCTGGAGAGGCAGACTGACGACCTCCTGAGCCGCAGCACATCTATTTACCCTCCAATCCACAAGGGGGTTTCACAGAAAAACAAGGAGCCTGGGAGGGCCCAGGGCCCACCCACTCCCTCCTCCTGGACAAACACAAGCAGGAACTCAGACCATCTCCGCACTCCCAGGGCGGGAGTGCAACTGACACGATTCTGCCAATATCCCAGGCCCGGTCAGCAACAATGTAAACAATGTCCAGGTATCTTCCCATTTGGCCCGCTACAAAAATGGCCTTCCTTTTTTGTATTGCTAAATTTAAAAAAATAAATAAAAGAATTAGGCCTTATTAAAAAAAAAATGGCCTTCCTGACTCCATTCTCCCACACTCCAACCCTCCTACAATGTCACAGAATACTGTTGTGGCCGCACTATGCTCGGGCACACTAAGTGCTCAGCAAATGTAACTTCCAGTATTACCATCACGTCATCAGACCAAGGCTTTAATGAAGATTACCTCTTAATCCTCATATCAACCTGTGAGAGAAATATCAGCCCCACTTAACAAAGGAAGTAACAATTACCTGTGGAACTGAACTCTCCTTTTCCTCTTCCCAACAAGCCCAAGAGCCCAGCGCAGCTCTGAAATCTTATTTCCTGCGGCTCACACAAAACTAGACTGCATTCAAAGTGATGCTAAACACAGGTTTTCAAGATCACAAACTCTTACTTGTTAATACTGGCATTTAACGTAACAAAGGAGTTTATTCCTTCGTTTGATGCCTGTATTCCTACTTCTTCCTTCTGTCGGATCAAGACACTGAAAGGACACGGGGCTGGACACGGGGGGCTGGAGGGGGAGGAAATGGGTAAAAACTAAACACGCCAAAAGGAATGGATCCCATGACAACCGCTGTGCGAGCCGCCCGTCCCCACACGGGCCTCATCAAACCACAACCACAGGGAGCTTCTCCCCAAGGATGCTCAGAAACAAAGGTTCCCAGGTAAAAATGCAGATTCAGCCACACTCAAATACCTAACTTCTCTACCCAGAAAAGCCCGAGCCACAGCTCCACACGCTCAAAGCTAACGAATGAGGACACAGCCTCACACCACACTGGATACACCATCCAAGGCCCACAGGATCTACATGGAAACGGGGGAAGCAGAAGTCACACGTGGCCGTGCTTTCTCTTGGAGCGTACAGTCTAGTTGGCAAGAAATACTAACCCCTGTGCAGGGTGCTGGACTTCTCTGTCTCCGTTTCCTTCTCAGCAAAATGGAGGTAACACACACTGCTTCCTGAGCTCCCCCATAATGCCCTGAGCTCAGCGGCTACCACGTGGAAATGCGCGGATAGTGTCTGTTATTAGTAAATAGCTACTCAAACAATTCTTTGAATTACAAACTGACCAGGTAGCCTCCGGGGAACTGTGTGTTTGGAGGACACAGTAAGAGACCAATTACATTTCACTCTATGTTTTTGAAACTTAGTTGTTTTATACCAATGATACATTACCTAGAACACATTTTAATTAAGGAGGTTAGAATTTCAATCCAGTAAGAGACAGTCCCTCCACCTCCGAGGCTTCCCCGGCTAAGCCGCACTCAGAAGCACCCAGGCCGCTGCCACAGCCACAGCCACAGCCGCCGCCGCTGCCACTGCGGAACCGGACAGGCCCTCCCGGCACATCGGTGTTCCCGGCGGGTCCACACACGTGTGAACACTGACCTTCTAAGCCCAGAGGCCAAGCTGATAGCACACACCAGTTCTGTGTCAAACATTCGGGGAATCAACAACATGGCCAGCCCTTCCCACTACAAGAAGGGTTTATACAATTCCACAGTTATAATTCCAAACTACTATTTTGTTACCTTCCCCCATAAAAGGTAAAACATCCAAACACTTTTTAATGAGAAAATTTACATTCTGAGCTAGATCTGCCTTAGCAACAAGTTATAATGTCATGCCATCCCACTTATGTTCCCATGGATACAGTCATGAAGAGACAGTGGTAAGCTGTAAAAATCAAGACAATAATCCCAAGAGAATTGCATTCAAATCTTGGATAGAGCCGAAACCGGTTTGGCTCAGTGGATAGAGAGTTGGCCTGCGGATTGAGGGGTCCCGGGTTCGATTCCGGTCAAGGGCATGTGCCTTGGTTGCGAGCACATCCCCAATGGGCGTGTGCAGGAGGCAACTGATCAATGTCTCTCTCTCGTCGATGTTTCTGACTCTTTATCCCTCTCCCTTCCTCTCTGTAAAAAAATCAATAAAATATATATTAAAAAAAAAAAACTGGGATAGAGCCCACGCAGGCATGGCTCAGTGGTTGAGCATCGACCCAGGAACCAGGAGGGCACCGGCTCAATTCCTGGTCAGCGCACATGACCGAGCTGCAGACTCAGTCCCCAGGAAGCAGCCAATCAATGATCCTCTCTCATCATTGATATTTCCATTTCTCCCTCCCTCTCTGAAACCAATATTTTAAAAATTAAAGAAAAAAAAACTTGGGTAGAAAACCATACTATAACAGTAGGAACAATGTGTAGCAACTCTTCCTATTAAATCCACCCACCTCTCCCCTACAAGTCCCAAATAGCCTTCCATTAGAACCTCCCCCCTTAGCCCTAGCTGGGTAGCTCAGTTGGTTAGAGCATCGTCCTGATATACAAAGATTGTGAGTTCGATCCCTGGTCAGGGCCATACAAGAATTACTGTATAAATAAGTGAAGCAACTTGATGTTTCTGTTTCTCTCTCTCTCTCTCATCAAGAAATTACATTTTTTTAAATTAAAAAAAAAGAATATCTGCCTTTAAACCTCTCCCCACTCAATGTTTCTAAAAACAACTATTAATAAGGCTTCAGCAACAAGCTCTGAGCCAGAGCTGATAACGACCCTGGGCTATTTGTATGTGAGCTATTCCAAAACAGACACACTGTGCTTTCTGATGTGGAAAATTTGTCAAATTGGCTTGAACACAAGGTAGAAACCCATTTTATATTTTAAACCTGTAATCCAGAAAAGGGTAAAAATTTTATTGGCTTTTTAAACCAACTTTTTAAAACATATTTTATTGATTTTTTTTTACAGAGAGGAAGGGAGAGGGATAGAGAGATAGAAACATCAATGAGAGAGAAACATTGATCAGCTGCCTCCTGCACACCCCCAACTGGGGATGTGCCCGCAATCAAGGTACATGTCCTTGACCGGAATCGAACCTGGGACCTTTCAGTCCCCAGGCTAATGCTCTATCCACTGAGCCAAACCAGTTAGGGCTAAACCAACATTTTTAAACACTGACATCTGAAGTAAAAGAAGTACATAACCCAAAGTGTGGAAGAGACAATTATTTTTAATGTGGTTATTTATTTCTACATTAAGAACTATTTTTAAAACACTAAATTCTGATACACTGTGACAAGAGAAAATAAAGAAACACCCTCTCATTGCACTTTTTTTTTAAGATTTGCAGACCACTTATGGTCTCTGTAAAATATTCGTTTTCTTTTTCGTTTTTTAATATATTTTATTGATTTTTTACAGAGAGGAAGAGAGAGGGATAGAGAGTTAGAAACATCAATGAGAGAGAATCATCTATCAGCTGCCTCTTGCACACCCCCTACTGGGGATATGTCTGAAACTAAGGTACATGCCCTTGACCGGAATCGAACCTGGGGCCCTTGAGTCCGCAGGCCGATGCTCTATCCACTGAGCCAAACCGGTTTCGGCCTCTCATTGCACTTTAAGGGCATTCTTCCTTTGTTCAACTTTTCCCTAAATTGTAAGACTTCTAAATAGCACAAAATAAGGGCACAAACTAAAGACAAACAATTCCATAAGCCATAAATAAAACTATAAATCTGTCTACATAAAATTTAAAACTTTTGAAGAGCCATCATCAAAATAAAAACATTCCCAAAATTTACATCAAAGGGCTAGTTACTTTAATATCCAGAGTTGTTATAAATCAATAAGTAAAATAAACGAAGGTCACAAATAGGCCACACACAGAAAGAAAGAATGATGGCTCATAAATATATGAATAGATGCTTAAATTCATTAGCTGAAAGGACTGATAATTACTCATAAAATAAGGATACTTTCAAAATCCACACAGAATGCAAAATAACTCCTACAGAGGTAATTTGGTCACTTTAATCTAAATTTTTATCCAATTCCTCCACTGCTAGGAATCCACTCTACAGAAAAATTAACCCAAGTGGGCAGAGATTATATACAGAAAAACAATCATGCAGGATTAGTAGTAATACAGAATATCAGAAACAAGAACATGTCCAAGAAAGGAGGAGAACCAGGAGTTGTAAGTCAGCAAGCCTCAGGTCCAATCCAAGCTTTGACAATTACTGTCTAACCACATACAATACTGGCAGGGCAGGCTTAGTTCCCTCGTGTGTAAATGCCAGTGTTCTTCACAGACTGCCATCCATCCTAATAGAAGGTAAGATGCTAATTAGACCAGACGTCTTCCGGACGTCCTTCCAGATAAAGCCATGGTGGCGGTAGCCAAGGCAGTTAGGGGTGATCAGGCTGGCAGGGGAGAACAGTTAGGAGGTGGCCAGGCCGGTGGGGGGGAGTAGTTAGGGGGCAACCAGGTTGGCAGAGGACCAGTTAAGGGCAATCAGGCTGGCAAGCAGAGGCAGTTAGGGGTGGGGCAATCAAGCAGGCAGGCAGGCAGGCAGGCAGAGTGGTTAGAGGTGGCCAAGCCGGCAGGGGGCAGTTAGGGGATGGTCAGGCCGACAGGGGGGCAGTTAAGGGGCAGTCAGGCCGGCAGGGGGGCAGTTAAGGGGCAGTCAGGCCAACAGGAGGGCAGTTAACGGGCAGCCAGGCCAGCAGGGAGGAAGGGGGGCCAGTTAAGGGGCACCTAGGCTGGCAGGGGGGCAGTTAGGGAGCAGCCAGGCTGGCAGGCAGGCAGGCGAGTGGTTAGGAGCCAGCGGTCCCAGACTGCGAGAGGGATATCCAAATGGAGAGGGTGCATGCCAGGCTGAGGGACCCCTGCACTAACCCCGTGCATAAATTTCATGCACTGAACCTCTAGTGCTATATAATAAAAGGCTAATATGTTAAGTGTCCAATCATCCACTCAACCAATCAAAGTGTAATATGCTAAAGATTAACGTCACTCAACAGCTCACTATGACATGCACTGACCACCAAGGGGCAGACAGTCAACAGATAGGTTAGGTTGCTACTGGGGTCAGGCAGATTCGGACGGAGAAAGACGGGATGGACACACCCTGGAGCCCTCTGCCATCCCTCCCCAGCCCCTATCATGCACCGGTGGGCCCCTCACCCTGGCCTGCACCCCTCACAATCCAGGACCCCCTGGGGGATGTCAGAGAGCTGGTTTTGGCCTGATCCTGCAGGCCAAGCTGAGGGCCCCACTGGTGCACAGTGTGGTCAGCAGACCACATTCACACTAGCATGTGCTCAGCCCGAGAGAGGTCTGGCAGCGATTCCAACTGCAGACACTGGTGCAGAGAGCTGTTTTGTTTCCACTCTGGTCAGGGTTACTCCAGAGGCTACTACACTGCATTCAAGTCAAGAATTTTCACCGACACCTCCCCTCACCAATCAGCAAGAAAGAGTCCTGCACTGCATCGCCCCCTCGAGAGCCCTGGGCGACCCATGGGCCTTTGTGCCAGGGCCTGAGGCACCAGCACGTGCGGCACACGGGGTGTGAGGGAGGCACCAGCACGTGCGGCACACGGGGTGTGAGGGAGGCACACGGGGTGTGAGGGAGGCACACGGGTGTGAGGTATTCTGGAGGCACCTCCAGCACAAGGGGATCTTCAGGTTCCGTCTCAGGAATCTCTTTCACCGGACAGAAGGAGGCCTGTCTAACTTCAGTTTTCTTTTGTTGGAAGTATTACGTATGCCTCTTCCCCCGACTGGCCTCTTCTGGCCTCCCCCCAGCTTTCCTTCCCAGTCAACTTTTCAGGATTTAATATTCTACTGAGAACAAATCCACTTTGGATACAAACAACTTTCCTTCAAGCAGAGAGGAAAACACTTCACCCTCAGTGTCCCGGACCCCACCTGTCCACAGCCCATCCGCCACGACCGCCCCACGCTCTGCGGCTGCCGGCGGCGGCGCCCTGCCCGGGGGTGGGGGACACACCTCCCAACTGAGCGCGGAGCTCCGAGTCACAGGGAGCACGGCGCAGGCCCAGGGGCCAGCCCACTGGAAAACGGCTCGGGAGAGCGGCCCCTGGCGGCCACACAGCCTCCCACAGCAGGCCTCTGCCAGCCCGGCCTCCGGAGCTGCGGGGCAGAGGCCGCGTTGTCACAGGAGAACGGTGCCGACCACGGTGCTTTCACACTGCGCGACTCCAGGCAGCACCTCTCCTGTCCTCAGGCACAAGGTGAGGACGGCGGCCGTGACCCTCTGTCTACTCCGTCCCGGAGAGGCCCGCTCACCCGCCGCCACCGGACAGCCTCCCGCAGGCCCCTCCGGAAGGAGCGGCCCAGCCTCTCCCACGCCCTGCAGGCCCATCGGGCTGGTGTGACTCACGTTCGCCTTCGCCCAGGAAATGCCAGAGCGTGTGTGCCAGCGCTGGCCCACACTGCCTCCTTTCGGAATGCGAGGGCTGACTCCCCTGGAGACCGCGCCCACTAGACAAAGACGAGGCCCCGAGACAACAGGGGAAGGAGACAGGCCCAGCTGCCCCAGGTGACCCCAGACCCCAGCCATGACCCTGCCAGAAAGCCCAGCGGTGGCTCTCCAGCTGAGCAGGAACACGGGTGACATTGTCGGTTTAAGCCCTGAGCCCGAGCGCTGGGACCTCCTGGGGGGGGGGGGGGGCTGGTGGGAACGGGGAGACAGAGGGCAGGTCCTCTGCAGTGGCACCGCTCTGCCTCCCGGACAAAGGACAGACCTCCGATGCAGGCACTGCCAGTTCTGACCTGGAAGACGGCGGGGGGGGGGGGGGGGGGGGGGTCCCTAGACAGGAGGCCTGACATGCTAGGCAGGTGCTGTAACCACTGAGCACTCTTATGTGGGGCTACACAGCCTTGCCACGATCCTCAGCTCCTGCATGGCACAGAACAGGGTGACCGCCCATGTCTAGGTGCATGTCAGGTAAAAACAGTCAAGAACAGAGGGTCTAGAAAGTTACCGCAGGCCGGAACCGGTTTGGCTCAGTGGTAGAGCGTCGGCCTGCGGATGAAAAGATCCCGGGTTCGATTCCGGTCAAGGGCATGTACCTTGGCTGTGGGCACATCCCCAGTTGGGAGTGTGCAAGAGGCAGCTGGTCGATGATTCTCTCTCATCGATGTTTCTAACTCTCTATCCCTCTCTCTTCCTCTCTGTAAAAAATCAATAAAATATTTTTTTTTTTAAAGAAAGTTACCGCAGGTCGGTTCTGCCACTCACCCACTGAGACCTCAGGCACATTGGCTAAGCTCTCTGATCTCAGGTTCACGGTCTGTGCAATGGGGATGAAGCCTCTGGCGTTGTAGGATTGCTATGGGGATTAAATAAGATCATCTTTGTACAGCTCTTCAGCACAGAGCTGGTATGCGTACATGTACATGTACACGTACATGTACTCTCACACACACACACACACACACACGCACACGCACACGCACGGGCACGGAGCCAGGAGGGAGGAGGGGAGGCGGCGGGGCTGGCGAGGCGCCTGCAGGACTAAGAAACGCCGATCTATAAAAGCATGTCACGGCATCCGTGGCCAATAAAGAGCTGCCAGAAGAAACCTGTGTTTTCTAGGCGCCATGGGAAGCGCTCCTGTCCGTGTCCTCACACAATCAGAAAGTGGTTACCGAGAGAGAGACACATTGTCACCAGGCCCCGCTCTGGAAACAAAATAAGAAGCCTCCCTCAGCAGCCGCCTTCCCGGAGGAGTTAACAAGACCGGGAGGCAGCTGCTGGAGAAGGCGCTGGAGAGGGCGGGGGACGAGAACAATGAGGAGGAGGGCGCAGGAGCTCCGGCTGCAGCTGGAACTCCGACAGACAGACCTCAGAGCCTCAGTGCTGACGGCGGTCCGCTCCCCCAGAGGGAAGGAGGCGAGACCAGAGCCACGGGGAGGGGGAGGAGGAAGATGAGGAGGAGGAGCAGCAGCAGCAGCAGCAGCAGCAGCACGGAGGCAGCACTGCGGCAGCAGAGGAGGGCGAGAAGCCAAGACAGCACATCTCCGGTCAGGACCAGAGCGGGTCCTGTGACTGCGTCAGGGTGACAGGACCACATCTTGTTGATGTCACAGGAGGAAAGGGCTCTGTGATGGTTAGTTGGATGAGTCAACATGACGAGTCACACAGCATGACAGTGTGCGAGAGGCTGGTCAGATATTCTGAGTGCTTCCGTGGGTGTTTGTGGGTGAGGTTAGCATTTGAATTGGGAGACTGAGTGAGATAAACTGCCCCCATAATGTGGGGGCCCTCACCCAGTCAGAGGCAGGGAGGGACGCCTGGCTCGCGGGCCTCTGGACGGGGACTAGCCCTCACACCATGACCCCTCCGGCGCCTCTAGCTTCCTGACTGCACGCCCTCTTATAACATGTGTGCACACGAGTGTGTTGTGTGTGTGCTACCAGTTCTGCTTCTCTGGAGAAGTGTGTCTATCCCAGGGGTGGGCAAACTTTTTGACTCGGGGGCCACAATGGGTTCTCACACTGGACCGGAGGCCGGAACAAAAGCAGCCTGACCACGCTGGCACTCTCCTCTTGGGCTGCTGGTGGAGGAGCGGAGGGGAGAGCAAGAGAACCCTCCGCTCTTTCGGCTCCGCGGGCCGGATAGCACAGCCGGACGGGCCGGAGTTTGCCCACGGCTGGTCTAGCCAGTTTTCAGGAGTGACTCACTGGGTCTCTTGGGGTGAAGAGTCAAGTAAGGGGAGGCCCGCCAGCTGAGCGCGGGTTAGCAATATGAAGGTCACGGGTGGCCTTAGGAAAGAGTCGGAGAAGCAGGGCAAGGCCTGAGGGGTGTTTGAGAGAGAAGAGAAATAGAGAGCAGGACACAGCCAATTACAAGAGGGCTTTTAAAACCGGGGAGAAATTACAGCCATTCATGTGCGTGGAGAACACACGGGGAGGAAAGGCTGGATGGGGCACACGCAGGGCGGAAGGGTCGTCTTGAGGACACGGACGCCACAGGGTGCGGTGCGGAGCGGGGCCGGCTCGGCGGAGACCAGGCTCAGGAGGAAAGGCAGCGGCCGCGCGATGCGGGAGGTGGGCTGCGGGGTTCTCCCCGCGCCACTCCCCAGGGAAATAAAGGCGGGTGCGGAGAGGACCGGAGGCCCGAAGTGAGACATTTAAAGCTGCCAAGGCGAGTGTCCGGCAGCAAGGCAGATTGGCAGATGGGTGGGCGGGCTTTGGCGATCACCGCTTTAAGGTGAGACCAGTCAGCATGGTCCTCCGGGCAGTCAGCTGTGCCAACTGTGGCCAAGACTGGCCAAGGCTGGACTAGCAGGCGGAACGGATGCAGTTCATGCCCCTCCCCAGATCCACTCAGCGTGCCTGCTGCTCTACTGCGCCCCCCGCTGGAGCAGCCCCCCTCCTCTCCACTCCCCCGCCCAGGTCCAGCAAAAGCTGGCAAGCCCACATGATCTTGCAGCCCAGCCCACCAGCTGCGCCCCCTCCCCTCTCCTAGGCCGCCCGGCTCCCGGGGAAGGCTGCCCTGTGGTGCCGCCGGTGCCCACCGGGCAGGAGCCACAGCAGCTCCAATGCTCATCTCAGCTGCTCCTCCAGCAGCTGCCTCCAGGCCACTGACAAACCCCGGAGCACAGGCTGGCCGAGCGGCGGGCCTCTGACCATGAGACAGGAGCGGAAGGAGCCACCACTGAATTCCTCAGCTGTCCTCCCCACACGAATGCACAGTTTGGAAGTTTGCAGCTTCTTAAAAAGTTAGCTCACAACTAACGGCACGATTCCATTCCCGAGTGTTTACTCAAGAGAAAGGAAACGGATGGTCACACTAAGATCGTACAGAGATATTCACGCAGCTTTATTATTGTAACCGGACAACAGAAATAACCCTCATGTCCACCAAGAGGTAAGTGAATAAAAAAGTTCCGGTAACCCACACACTGTAACGCTCTGCTCTGCAGCAAAAAGGGAACATCAACTGACACACGCACAGGGAAGGGAGGCTCAAAGAAGCAGCCAGACCAGCGGGACCCAATTAAGCTGCCATTTGTGAAAAGCGCTAGCCAATGCGCACTAGTCCATCCCGAGGGAGCAGGCAGGTCAGTGGCTGCTTGGGAGAGGAGGGATTACCAAAGGTCAGGAGAAAACTTTGGGGAGTGATGGATATATTCAGTATCCTATCGTGATGAACTTCACAGGCATATACGTAAGTCAAAACTAATATATGATATCAAAAGCGGAATGAGCTAATGAGACCGGACGTCCTTCCCGACGACCTTGTGGACGAAGCCAGGCGAGAGGGAAGCCTGGGTCCCGGGTACCAGCGGGAAGCCAGTGCTGGCAGCCAGGGGAAGGAAGGCCTACTCTTGCACGAATTTTGTGCATCAGGCCTCTAGTCAAACTATAAACTTTATGTATGACAGTTTATTGAATGCCAATTATACCTCAACAAAGCTTTTTTAAAATATATTTTTATTGATTTCAGAGAGGAAGGAAGGAGAGAAACATCAATGATGAGAATCATTGATTGGCTGCCTCCTGCACGCCCCCCCCCCACTAGGGATTGAGCCCACAACCAGGGCATGTGCCCTTGACCAGAATCGAACCTGAGACCCTTCAGTCCGCAGGCTGATGCTCTATCCACCGAGCCAAACCAGCTAGGGCAACAAAGCGTTTTTTAAATGCAACATGTGAATCATGTTTGAATCCTGATCTAAACAAACCAGCTCTTTAAAAATAGCAGACTAGAGCAGAAACCGGTTTGGCTCAGTGGATAGAGCGTCGGTCTGCGGACTGAAGGGTCCTGGGTTTGATTCCGGTCCAGGGCATGTGCGTTGGCTGCGGGCACATCCCCGGTGGGAGGTGTGCAAGAGGCAGCTGATCGATGATTCTCTCTCATTGACGTTTCTAGCTCTCTATCTCTCTCCCTTCCTCTCTGTAAAAAATCAATAAAATATATTTCAAAAAATAGCAGACTCGAGCCTAGCCAGCATAGCTCAGTGGTTAAGCCTCCCCCTATGAAACGGGAGGTCGCCGTTGGGTTCCGGGCGGGCGGGCGCACGTCCGGTCTGCAGACTCCATCCTGAGTAGGGGGCATGCAGGAGGCAGCCAATCCACGATTCTCTCTCATCATTGACGTTTCTCTCTCCCTCTCCCTTCCTCTCTCTGACAGCAACAAAAATATATTTAAAACAATTTTAATTAAAGAAGGTTGACTGGAGATTTATTACACTAGGGGATAAACATTAAGTGTTTTGTGTATTTTAAGGAAGCTTCACAAATGCGCCGTCATCCATGCGCAGGGCCGTGCGATCCTCCAGCACCACTCCAACTGTAATGCACGTGCTGCCAAGGCGAGCACATGTGAATTGTATCTTCATTACCTACCCCCTCACCAGAATGCGGCATTTCTGACAAGTGATGAACCTACACTGATACATCATAATCACACAAAGCCTACAGCACACCACAGAATTCACTTCTGCTGCTGTCCATGCTATGGGTTTGGACAAATAAATAATACCGCCCTAACCAGTGTTGCTCAGTGGATAGAGCGTCAGCCTGTGGACTGAAAGATCCCAGGTTCGATTCCAGGCAAGGACATGTACCGTGGTTGCAGGCACGTCCCCAGTAGGAGGTGTGCAGTAACTAACTGATCAATGTTTCTCTCTCAGCAATGTTTCTAACTCTCTTTCCCTCTCCCTTCCTTTCTGTAAAAAAAGCAATAAAATATATTTTTAAATTAAAAATAAAAATAAATGAATAAATGAATAAAGCCATGTGTCCATCACTACAGCGCCCACCAGTCTTCTCATTGCCCTGAAGTCCCGCTGTGCTCCTACACATCCCTCCCTCCGACCCTGAGCCCTGGCCACCACTCATCTTTTCGCTGCCCACACAGTTCTGACTTGCGGAATGTCACAGAGCTGGGATCATAGGGTTTGTCGTTGAGTCGTATACTTAGAAATGGATAGGTAGGTATCAAGATAAGCCTCATGGAGACGGTAACCTCTGAGCAAAGATGTGAAAGAAGTGAAGGAGATCAAGCCCGAAAAGTAATGCAAGGCCAACATCAGCAGGGCTCCGAGGCCACTGTGAGGGCTTCTGCTTCCACCCCGGAGTGGAGAGCAGCCGCCTGGAGGTCTGTAGAAACATACTAACTATGTCTTAACACACAGAGCAGACGGATGACCGCTACACAGTAACCCGCGTTGCAGGTGATGATGGCTCACAGAGGAGGGCAGCAGTGGAGGCAACAGAGTAATTACATCCTCCAAGCTGGCACGCATGGTCTTTGGGTGCAAATGTTCAGAGGCAGTTCCCACCCTCAGCAGGCCAGGCAGGGGAGAAGACGTAAAAGCTAATAATTATTTAAAAACAGAGAAGTACGGGGGGGGGAGGGGGGGAGATTAACCAAAAAACTTGTTATATAAAACCCATGGACACAGGCCCAGTGTGCTGAAGCCTGGGGCGGAGGGCAAGTGTGGACTAGAAGGGGTCAGTGGAGGAAAATGGGGGCCATCTGTAATACTTTCAACAATAAAGATCTTTTAAGCCCTAAAGGGTTTGGCTCAGTGGATAGAGCGTCGGTCTGTGGACCGAAAGGTCCCAGGTTCGATTCCTGTCAAAGGCATGTACCTTGGTTGCAGGCGCATCCCCGGTGAGGGGTGTGTGGGAGGCAGCAGGTGGATTTTTAGCTCTCTATCCCTCTCCCTTCCTCTCTGTGGAAAATTAACAAAGTATTTTTTTTTAATTGGATAAGTACTGTAACAGAAGCAACAAGTACAATCAGAAAACAGACCAGGTGACCAGCTTCGAGGGGAGGGGAAGAAGAGTCCCTGACGATTCTCAGGAAGGGCTGCCTGACTTACGGGGCACGCAATCCCACAACTGCTCTCTTCCCGACGACAGTGACGCACCACGTCACCCCAGCAGCAATCCGGGAGCCTCAGGCCGCTGTGCCCACGTCCACCCTGTCACTCAGGCGTGTCCATCCAACAACTGAAGCTTTCAACCCGCCTCCTCTCCCTCCCGAGCCAGCTCTCACAGACCCTCCCAGAACTGTTTGGGTGCCTGGTTTGCTCACAGGTGCCCGCTAAACTTCCAAACGGATGAGTCTTCCTGCCCCTGCAACCCGCTCACTGCCTGCTCACTGCCTCCCCCAGCAATCATCTCCGCACGCGCACGCGCCCCGGAGCTCGGCCTCGGCACCCTCCAGGGTCCCTGGCCCAGACGACGGCTGTCCAGGGTGGAGCCCGCCGGCCGGCGTGCTCAGTGACTGAGCGGCCACTATGAACCAGGGGGCAGGGTTCGATTGCCAGTCCGGGCACAGGCCCTGGTTGCAGACTCAACCCCCAGTGTGAGACGTGCAGGAGGCAGCCGATCAATGATTCTCTCTCATCATGGATGCTTCTATCTTCCTCTCCCTCTCCCTTCCACTCTGAAATAAATTTTTTTGAATAAAATGCATGGTCAATATGACATGTATGACTTCAAAAAGTGTTTCACAAACGTTAAGGAAGGCATGTTAGCCGAAACCGGTTTGGCTCAGTGGTGGAGCGTCGGCCTGCGGACTGAAAGGTCCCGGGTTCGATTCCGGTCAAGGGCATGTACCTTGGTTGCGGGCACATCCCCAGTGGGGGTTGTGCAAGAGGCAGCTGGTCGATGTTTCTCTCTCATCGACGTTTCTAGCTCTCTATCTCTCTCCCTTCCTCTCTGTAAAATATCAATAAAATATATTAAAAAAAAAAAAAAAAAAAAGGAAGGCATGTTAGTTTATGCACATCAGAGAGGAGTCTTCAGGGTCATTAAGTCACACTAGGCACGGCCAATGTCAAATGTCACTCAGGTCGTCCCGCGCACTGCAAGGTCACAGGTCCCTTCCCATCAGGGCTCGCACCCAGGCTGTGTTTGGTTCCTGGTCAGGGTAGACACAGGAGGCAGCCAAACAACGTTTCTCTCTCACATTGATGTTTCGCTCTCTCCCCCTTCCTCTCTCTCTGAAATCAATAAAAACATATTTTATAAATAAAGTAAATAAGCATGTGGTTCCAGGGTTTTTCTGGAGGGTTTTTCATCCACCTGTCCTTCAAGACCCACCTAGAGGGCCTATGGCAGCAAGCTCTGCTTCTCCGTTTCAGCCCTCCTCCCCCGGCCCGCTCCCAGCACGGGCACCTCTCCCCTGCTCAGCATCCCCAGCGCCCCGCATCTCCCCCCCTCCCCCCACACTCAGCATCCCCAGCGCCCCTCATCCTCCTTCCCTCCCCCCAATCAGCATCCCCAGCGCCCCGCATCTCCCCTCCTCCCCCCCACCCCCACACTCAGCATCCCCAGCGCCCCTCATCCCCCCTCCTCCCCCCCACCCCCACACTCAGCATCCCCAGGGCCCCGCATCCCCCTCCCTCCCCCCACACTCAGCATCTGGCCTTTCCCCTGTGGAAGAGTAAGTACCCCTCCGGCATGGAGTCTAGCAGAAATACGACTGCTTTTATTTTTTATTTTTATTTTTTTAAATATATTTTATTGATTTTTTACAGAGAGGAAGAGAGAGGGATAGAGAGCCAGAAACATCAATGAGAGAGAATCATCGATCAGCTGCTTCCTGCACACCCCCCACTGGGGATGTGCCCACAACCAAGGCACATGCCCTTGACCGGAATCGAACCTGGGACCCTTCAGTCCGCAGGCCGATGCTCTGACCACTGAACCAAACTGGCCTCGGCACGACTGCTTTTCTATTATGTGCACGTGCCACTCAGAAGGAAATGTACTCAACTGCCGCCAAACAAGCATCTCATTAAGCAAATAAAGCCAAACTCTAACAATTATTAAATCTGGTTGCTGAATAGATAAGATTCATTAGCATTCTATTTTTTCTATACCTTCACATTTTCCTTAAGCAAAAAAGCAAATTTACTACCATATTTGCCGGCGTATAAGACGATTTTTTGGCCCTGAAAAATACCGTATTTGCCAGCGTATAAGAGACTGGGCGTATAAGACGACCCCCTAACATTTCCACAAAAAATATAGAGTTTGTTATATACTCGCCGTATAAGACTACCCCCACTTGGAGGCATATTTTTCAGGGCCAAAAAATCATCTTATACGCCGGCAAATACGGTAAATGTTTAGGAAAGCTATAGAAGTGCAATATCCTGTAACGGGAAAATTGGTGTTCTCAGATCACCAGCAGTACCCACAGCCCACCACTTCGTCACGGAGTCCTCGACGCCTGGCCTGCGTGGCTCCTAGGAGCCAGGAGGCTGAGGTGCCACTCCAGGCGAGGGCACGTGGGGGGGGGGAGGGTACAAGAGGCAGCTAGCCAGTGCTTCTCTCTCCTCATCGATGTTATTGTTCCTCTCTCCCTCTCCCTTCCTCTCTCCGAAATCAATAATAATTTTATTTAAAAAGCAAGGCAATAGACATGTCTTAAGGGTAATTATGTTCCTGAAAGCTAAAAACTGTAAAACACAGAGTATAGTTCCAATTGCACACAAGTTCTTAAGTTACTGGGGGTTTTTTTCTTCACAATTAAAGTCAATCAACAAATGTGTCCAACAGAGGTAGAAACAGCATGCTTTTAGAATGCTAAATTAATTACTGTTAGCTTTGTCTCAACTGCATTAAAGTTTGTAGAGCCTACACCTCATTGGTATCAACACGTTCACTTTGCCACTGCGCTTGCTCTTAGTAAGGCAGTGTCATTTTAAAACTTTTGCCGAAACCGGTGTGGCTCAGTAGATAGAGCGTCGGTCTGTGGACTGAAAGGTCCCGGGTTCGATTCCGGTCCAGGGCATGTACCTTGGTTGCGGGCCCATCCCCAGTAGGGGGTGTGCAAGAGGCAGCTGGTCGATGTTTCTCTCTCATCGACGTTTCTAGCTCTCTATCTCTCTCCCTTCGTTTCTGTAAAATATCAATAAAATATATATTTTTTTAAATTACCTAGAAACGTAAATAGGCAAAACTAAATAAAAGCTCAGCTATTCTAGTCCATAGCTGCTTCAGCAGGGGAAGGGCCTGCATCCCGCCGCTAACCGCTCAGCTCCGCTGCCAGCGGCGTGCAAAAGCGGCAACGCCATGGAAACTGACCTGTTGCTAAGCAAGCAGAACACCAAGCAAGGCTCCCAACCACAGCTCGCCAGCTGATACAGAAAGCTCTAATTCAGTTTAGAGCATCAATATATGGCATATAAAAAGCACCAGATGTTCAAAAATAAAAAAGGCATCTAGCTGAAAATGAATAGAAAATAAAAGAAATACTTCAACAGGAAATACATACACACTCAAACACACAAATACTCCTTTTACTACATTGCAGCAAGATAGAGGTCCAAGGCAGTCCAAGAATGAGACATTTCTATTAAATTGCACCTTTCACAGAAGTACATTAATTAGAAGTAATAATTTTTAAATAATTTACTTTTTAAAGAATAGTCCATTTTTTAAATTCTATCCTCCTTTGGAAAATTTTAGGCTAAAATTATCAGATTTCAATGAGTGGGGTAGATCAGGCTGAGCACCTCATCACGAATACTGAAATGATCAGTGGCTATATAAAAACAAAATGTGAGCCTTGACTGGGGTGCTCAGTGGTTAGATCATTAGCCCAGGAACTGAAGGATCCAGGATTCGATTCCAGATCGAGGGCACATACATGCAGGCTCAATCCCCAGCCCCAGTTGGTGTGCATTCGGGAGGCAACCAGTCAGTGTGTCTCTCCCCTTTTTTCTCCTCTCTCTCTCCCCCTCCATCCCTCCTCTCACTTCCACTCTCTCTAAAACAATGGAAAAAATATTCTCAGGTGAGGATGAACAACAACAACAAAAGCTTGGGACCGGGCTGGCTGGCTCAGTTTGGCTGAGTGTCATCCCATATACAAAAGGTTGCTGGTTCAATTAACCGGCAGGGCACATACCCAGGTTACAGGTTCAATCCTGACTGGGGCATGGGAGACAGTTAATCGATGTTTCTCTCTCTTTCCCTTCCTCTCTCTCTAAAATCAATTAAAACATATCATTGGCCAAACCAGTTTGGCTCAGTGGATAGAACGTCGATCTGCGGACTGAAAGGTCCCAGGTTCGATTCCGGTCAGGGGCATGTACGTTGGTTGTGGGGGATGTGCAGGAGGCAGCTACTCAATGTTTCTCTCCCATCAATGTTTCTAGCTCTCTATTCCTCTCCCTTCCTCTCTGTAAAAAAAATCAATAAAAAATATATTTTAAAAAACAAACAAACATAAGTGGGTGAGGCTATAAAAAAAAACTTTAAAACATAAAACTTTGTATCCTGGCCGAAACCGGTTTGGCTCAGTGGATAGAGCGTCGGCCTGCGGACTGAAAGGTCCCGGGTTCGATTCCGGTCAAGGGCATGTACCTTGGTTGCGGGCACATCCCCAGCAGTGGGTGTGCAAGAGGCAGCTGATCGATGATTCTCTCTCATCGATGTTTCTAACTCTCTACCCCTCTCTCATCCTCTCTGTAAAAACTCAATAAAATGTATTTAAAAAAAAAAAAAAAAAACCTTTGTATCCTAGTTTCAAAAAGCATTATTATTCTATTTACAGAACCCACACTTAAGAAGTTTAAAAGACATTAGCTTCAAGGGGAAAAAAGAGATCAGAGGTAAAAGGAAACATAACTATGTATCACACCTCCATCCACTCTGAAGGCTGTGACCACCTCACCTACGTCCCTGCTCCACATCCTCCCCGGCGCGTACACCTGTGAATCTCGGACATGCAACTCCGTCTGTCACCTGCTCCCCAGAGACCACTAACACCACAGGAGCAACATCCATCGCCTTCACAGGGGGAGGGGGAAAGAAGGAACCAGCACCTGAAGAGCAAGTGTTTCATCACAATGGTGGCCACATAACTGCGTCACTTTCTGTTCTATTTGACCATTTTTTTTATATTTCTTATGGATTCGGGAGAGGAAGAGATAGAAATATCAAAGATGTGAGAGAATCATTGCTCAGCTGCCGCCTGCATCAAAGTACCTCTCTCACATGGATGTTTCACTCTGTCTCTCCCCCACTTCCTCCCTTCCTCCCACTCGCTCTAAAAATCAATGGAAAATAATCCTCGGGAAGAATGAACCGATAACTACATAAAGTGACTAACACAGTACTGCTCCAATCACTGCGCCAGGAACAAGGCTCTGGGACGTCTGGCAATGAAAGGCCAAGCCTGCCTCCTCCTGGCCGCCAGGCTCCCTGACCCTCCAGACAGACAGACAGACAGACAGACAGACAGACAGTCACCACCCCTCCAGGTCTCCTTTCCCATGGCTAGAGCACAAGAAGGCTAGGTTTTATGAACCTTATAATTTTCTCTCATTACTTTGAGGGAAGGAATTAAGAACTTTCAAAGAATTGGGTCTGGTGTGCAATTTTTATTAAGATCCACACATTTAAAGAATTTGACTAATTTGAAAAAGTAGTTTTAGGGTTTTAATAACTTTAGTGTTATTTTGTTATTTTAAAATATTTCTCTCAAACATTTTAGCAAAACATTTGCTATCTTACACCAACTTCAAAATACTATAGAAAGCATAAAAATCATTTAGCTTCTGGAACACAAAACGAAACTGTTATAATGCAATTATGCCCTCCCTATCATTTCTAGGATCACAGTACTTTCCACAATTGCTATTTAGCGCTGCAAGAATTAGTAACTCAGCCCCAATCGTGAAGTCAGCATTCGATTCAGTCCCTGCCTTCCTCAGACTTCACTGAGCTGCTAGAGTAGCTCTTACCAGAACGGGATTTCAAGGTCTCTGTTTTTTTGGCTTGTTTTTAGTTTCTTTTAATTTTATTTTATTGCTTAAAGTATTATAAATAGTAGTGCATATGTCTCCTTTTTTTCCCATTGACCTTCCTCCAGCCTCTCCCACACCCCAGCACACGCCCTCACACACATACCCCCCAGGGTGTTGCGTCCATTGGTTATACTTATAGAAACAGACAGAGATGATTTCTCTGTTTGAATATAAACACTAACATATTGCTCCATAGCAAACATTGTTTCCCATTAGAATAAGGGAACAAAATAGAAGCCTTATTTCTTACTTTTAAATTATGCATGGAACCTCTGAAGAAAGGCTCAGAAAAAGTGATGGTTAAACTAAGTCCATTAAAACAATCTCTGCAGCAGAGGAAAATATTAAAAGTTTGATAAACTGGGGAAGAATAAAGTAACTTAGGTAGAACTTTGATGTTTCATCTCCAACAACGGTTTTAAACTAAATTGCCCCACAGAACTTTATAATGCCAAGGAAAATGAATAAGAGTACGTCTAAATTTCTTCAGTACAAATGACCCTTAACATTGCTTTTGTTATTATTAAACTAAAGGCCCAGTGCACAAAATTCGTGCACAGGAGCAGGTGGGGTCCCCCTCAGCCCAGCCTGCACCCTCTCCGATCTGGGATCCCTCTCACATTCCAGGACCACTGGCTGCTAATTGATTACCTGCCTGCCTGCCTGATCACCCCTAACTGCCCCCCCTGCTGGCCTGGTCACCCTCAACTACTCCCCCTGCCAGCCTGGTCGCCCCTTACTACCCTCCAACCAGCCTGGTTACTGCCAACTACACCCCCCACCGGCCTGGTCACCCCTTACTGCCCCCCCCTGCTGGCCTGGTCGCCCCCAACTGCCCCCCCCTTGCCGGCCTGGTAGCCCCACACAGCCTGCTGCTCAGTGGTTTGGTTGCCGCTCACTAACCCCCTGCCGGCCTGGTCGCCCACGCAGACTGCTCAGTCTTCCGTTTGGTTGCAATGGCAGCTTAGGCTTTTATCACTATAGAGACTAGAGGCCCTGTGCACGAATTCCTGCACAGCTGAGGGAGGGGCCAAGGGCAGTTGGCCGGCCGGCCAGCCTTGCCCCCTGGTGGAACAGACAATTTGCATATTAGCCTTTTATTATATAGGATATTTCTAATGATTCCAGAGAGGAAGGGAGAGGGAGAGAGAGCAGCAACAATGATGAGTAAGAATCACATATTGGCTGCCTTCTGTGTGACCCACACTGGGAATTGAGCCCACAAACTAAGCATGTGCCCTAACCAGGAACTATATCAGTGACTTCTTGGTTCCTAGATCCATGACCAACCACTCAACCACACGGGTTGGGCCCAGCTAACCTTTTAATCACAGTCATCACCCATGGAAGAGAAGATTGTCATAGAAAGTGCCTGGAGAGCATTAACTCTCAAAGACAAGTTCAAAGCAAAAAACTCCCTAGCTCAACCGACCTAATGTGTACTTCCCCTGACCCAGGGATGGATTCAAGGTTTCTTTTGTACATCTAGAAACTTGATCTGAATTTTTTTTTTAAATGGGAAGGAAGAAGCCCTGGCCCAGTAGCTCAGTTGGTTAGAGCAATGTCCCAATATGCCGAGGCTGCAGTTTGATCCCAGACAGGGCACATGCAAGAATCAACAAATGGCTCTGTATGGTGCGGCTCAGTGGTTACAGTGTTGGCAGAGTACCAAAGGTTCATGGGTTCGATTCCTAATTCCTGGTCAAGGGCACATACCTAGGTTGCAGGTTAGATCCCCAGCCCCAGTCAGGGTGTGAGCAGGAGGCAACCAATGGATGTATATCTCTAGCATCAATGTTTCTCTCTCTACCCATCCCCGCCTCCCTCCCACTCTCCCTAATTATGGAAAAAATACCTCGTATGAGGATTAACAACAACAAAAATGAAGCATCCTGCCCAAAAGTCAGCACACAGGTGGCAAGCAGCACTGCGAGGATGTGAGCGGGTTTCACAACTCTCTGCGCCTGAGCACGCAGTGTGCCTCTGAAGCAAACATGGCATTAGAGGTGACTGTGCCCGGCATCACCAGAGTCCCGGTGGTGAAAGAACCTGATTCATGATGACCCGGGAAACAGGCTTCCGGAATAACATGACCAACTAACTACCTGCTAGCACCTTCTCATCTCAGAGGCAGGCGTCCCACCTCCTGACTACCAGCTCGGGGGCCCCCTGCACACCACTTAACATGCAGGATTGATTCATCACCCCGACTTCTCCTTTGGTGAAGATCTTCAAAGTATGTGTGACTCACAAACCACTCTGTGAATTTCAGGATATCTATAAAACTGATGTTTACGATGAAACTAAAGCACAGAAAATAATGCGCTCAAAGAGGTACATGGAACCACCAATAAAAAGCAATGAAAAGCAGATCAAGATGTGCTATTCAGTAAAATTATTCCACAGTGAAGGGTGATACATTTTTAATACCAGTCAACTCTGAAGTGATAGTTGAACCAACACAACCACAATTTTCAAATCTGATTAAATCTATTGGGTTCAATGTTCCAAATATGGGTTGCACGTTTAAAGGCCCGTTACCACAAAAATGTGTACCATTAACATTTCCTCTTCTGCAAGAGTCTTAATGTTACTATTAGTGAACTGTGATACTGAGAATCAACTCAGGGAGAAGGAACAGTAACACTTGTTCACAAAACTGAGCTGGAGTGAACCCGAAACCCTGTCCCTGCCCCTGCGTGCCTCCAGCGAGAGTCCAGACATGATCCACCCGATGCCGGCTCCACGCTGCTTCCCCTCTGCACGCCCACTGGGAACATGCACTTTTTGTCCAGAAAACACCACGCACGTCAAAACAAACCCTGCTTTGCCAGAAGATAGCTAGCCACGGGTGGGTTGGAGGCAGCTCGCCTCCCTCACTGACAGGATCGCTGAACTGGCAGAAAGGACACATCAGCACACGCTAAGGCGTTGGGAAGGGAATGGCCCGGAACCGGCGAGAAGAAAGCCCCAGTTACAGGAATATAATGAACATAAACTGAGCAAAAACAGATCCAGAGACAGAAGCATCCAACAGACTGTCAAACCTCAGGGGGAGGAGGGAGGGGCGGGGAGAGATTAACCAAAGGACTCACATGCCTGCATATAAGCAGTACCACTGGGCACAGATGGGGGGGAGGGTGCACGGACACAGACATGTGCTGGGGGTGGGGTGGCCGGGGAGAGGTCAATGGGGGGAAAGGAGACATATGTAATACTTCAAACAATAAAGATATTTTTAAAGTCAATGTCAAAAAAAGGAAGGCATAAGACTGCATTCTGCTTTGTTTTTAAACCGAACTGATAAAACTTTCTATATCATTGTAAACAGATGCTTACAAGTTGTGCCACAATTCACTGAGTTAGTCTAGGTCTTAGTTGATCCGAAGAGCTGAATCAACATGCCGGGGCCACTTAATTCACTACGTACAGGGATGAGAGGATGAACTTTCCTTGGAATACTAGGGAATACAGGTGTCCTGGTGTCAACCATTTGCTTTTAAAGCTAAATAGGGCCAAGTTGAGAGCCTGGGGGAAAATAAAGTCTGACTTCAAAAAAATTAAAACCAACTTCTTCCACTCACACATCTTCACCACAGGGAGGAAAAGGCTTTCTGGTGAGTTTCACATTCACCTACCTGTTCAAATTCTGACAGAGAGACATTCATTCAAAACTCGGGCAGGCCCTGCTGTGTGACTCAGCTGAGTGCACCCACAGGTCACGGTTGGATTCCCCTCGGGGCACAGGCCTGGGCTACAGGCTCCATCCCCGGGTGGGCGTGAGGAGGCAGCCCATCCATGTTTCTCACCCAGGTTTCTGTCTCTCCCGCTCCCTTCCTCTCTCTCTCAAAATAAATAAAAAAGTATTTAAAAAAAATAGGTGCAGAGAAATAGTAACAAGCACAACTCAACCCATACTACTCCTCACTTGTACTGGGGGGAGAGGGGGTCTTAAGGTTTTAAGTCTATTCCAAAATGAAGTCCTCTCTCCTGCCTTTAGGTGGTAGGTATGAGCACACACCTGAAGCACCCCTGGGAGCAGTGCCCGCAATGCCAGCACCACGGGGCGTCCTCTGCTCAGCCTGGCCCAGCGGCGTCTGAATGCATCCCGGGCCGTCAGATGCCTTTCTAGACCAACACGAGCACCAACACAAAGCGGGCGATCTGGAACTACCACTCCCCAGACCTGTCCCTGGGCAGTGCGACCCGGCGGACACGGAGGGGCAGGCCTCCGGCAAATGAGTGCTTGTGGCTACCTATCCCCTCAAACAGGCAAGGGCAGCTCACACGCAATCCCGTCACACTTGCCGTTTCAAAGAGAACAACTCTAAGGCCAGGCTCCACGCAACGCGGAGCTGGACATGGATCCCACGAGAATGCCAGGCATGCCACCCCTGCGGGCGCCCTCGCGCAGGCCCTCCTCGGTCACAGCGAACGCCCCAAGGAAAGCCTTCCAGACGGACATCCCCGGAGCGTGCCCACCCGGACCGGCTTGCTCACAGGCCAGCCGGCGTCCCGTGCGCTGCCACC
Source organism: Vespertilio murinus (assembly GCA_963924515.1). Lineage (NCBI taxonomy): Eukaryota > Metazoa > Chordata > Mammalia > Chiroptera > Vespertilionidae > Vespertilio > Vespertilio murinus. The sequence continues at coordinate 216,405,329 of OZ004704.1, forward strand.
ACGGCGGCCCTGACCTGCGGGGCGGTGCTTCCCCCGGCGGCCGCGCGGGGAGCGGGGAGGGGGCGCGTGCGGGGCGCCGCGCTGTCACCCGGCGCTGTCACCCGGGGGCGGGGAGGGGCTCCGAGCCCGGCGGCGAGGGGGGCGTGCACCCCGCTGCCCTCCTGCACTTCAGAGGCTCCCGCCGGGCCGCGATAGGCGCGCGGGGGGAGGTCCCTCGTCCCCGGGCCCCGGGAGCTCGCCCCGCGCGTTCAGAGGACGCCCCGAGTTCGGCACCTGAACAGCAGCCGGGGGCGGGCCGTTCGCAGGCCCCCAGGAAGGGCGTTTATCTGGGCACTTGTTCCCCGAGCGGCACGGAGCCTCCCGCCCCGCCGCCTCCCCCCCGGGCGCGGGGTCTGCTCTCCCCGGGCCGCCGAGCCTCCGCGGCCCCTCCGGGGGCGGGCGGGCCGGTCACGCCGCGTCCTTCCAAGCAGGTTCGACGCCCGCGGCCTCGGGAGCCGGCCAGGCCCGCGTGCACCTCCGCGGCCGGTTCCTTTGTCTGGCGGGCTCCCCGGCACCGCCGGCTTCCGCACCGGGCGGCCGCGGCGGGCGCGCTCCGGGCGGCGCAGGGAGGGCTCGGGGCGGACCCCGGGCCCGGCTGCACCCGGGCAGGTCCCTCCCTCCTGGAGAGGAGGGCGGGTGCCCGCACCGCGGACGGGACCCGGGGCTGCGGCACGGGGTGCTCGGAGGCGGGGGGCGGCCGCAGCAGGGGAGGCCCCGGGCGGCACTCGCCGGGGCCCCGGGTCCGAGGTCCGCGGGATGCTGACTCTCCGGCACGGCCACCTCCCGCGGGCCGGGGCGCCGCAGCCCGTCCGGACCGGGCACCGCGGGGGCCCCCAGGCCAGGGGGGTCCGGCCGGGCGGCCGCGGGCCCCGGGACACGCGGGGGGCGGCCGGGCACCCCACGCCGGGCGCGCTCCCCGCCCTCGCGCCTGCTGTTCTCGCCGCGGACGGCAGGGCGCACACACAGAAAGAAAGTTGTCCGAGGCTCCCCGCCCCCGGCCTCCGCTCCCGGCCGGCCCGGGGCGCTACTCACCGGGGTCGAAGTCGGGCACGGCCGCCTGGTACTGGGGTCCCACCCGCATGCCGCCGCCACCTGCGGGGAAGCAGAGCAGCGGTGAGCGGGGGGCGCGGGCGGCGCGGGGCGGGCGGCGCGGGCGGGCGGGCGGCTGCACCTACCGTGCTCCTCGTCGCTGGACGAGCCCGAGCTGCCTTCCTCCCAGGAGTTGCTGCTGCTGTTGCCATTGGGCGCCGCCGCCGCCAAACTTTTATTCTGCCCATTGCCGGGGGCGGCGGCCGAGGAGGCGGCGGCGGCGGCGGCGGCGGCGGCGGCCGAGACTGCGGCGGCCGAGGCGGCCGAGGCGGGGGCGGCCGAGGCGGCGGCGCCGGCCGCGTTGTTCCTCCCCCTCCGCTTCCCGGACACCTCGGGGCCCTTCTCCACCATGGTCGGCATCGGCGGGCGCCGGGGCCGCGCGCGAGCGACGGGGCCCCCGGCTCCTGAGGAGGGGGCGCCGGGACGGGACGGGGCCGGGGGCGGCGGGCGCGGGGCCGGGCGGGCGCGGCGGGGGCGCGGGGCGGCCCGGGCGGGCGGAGCGCGGGGCCGCTTCAAGCCCCCAGCGCCGAGCCGAGCGCAACTTTCGCTCTCATCGCCGCCCGCACTTCACGGGCTCCAACTACTCCGGGAGCGGCGGGCGGGGCCTGGCCGCGGGGGGAAGCCGCGTGCAGCCCAACCCGGCGCGGCGCGGCTCCGCCCCCGCGCGCGCCCATTGGCTCTCGTGGGATTTGGACGGCGAGCTGCCTCCCGGTTGGCCCGGCGCGGCCGTCCATCCCGGGCGCGGGGCGGGAGCAGGGGCGGGGCTCGGGCTTCCGTTGGTCAGGTTCGGTAGACGCGTATCGCCCGCTGTACGTGGTTTGAGGTTTGCCGTCGCTCTACGCCCCATGATCCCTCTCTCCCGGCCCCGCGCGGAGTCGGCCGCCTCCCCGCCCCCTCCCGGCGGGCGCCCGCCCCGCCCCCGCGCGCACCCCCGGGGCCCCGGCCCCCTCACCCCCGGGGGCCCCGCCGGGGGTCCCAGCGGCTTCAGAAAGTAAACATGTGGGCGACGCGAGAGCAGAAATGGAATGGGAGGTCGGGACTACTTTCCCCTCGCGCGGAGGAGCACACCTCACAGTTTGAATGGGTCCATACAAAGAGGAAACTGATTGAAAGAAACTAATTGCGCCCCCTCTTCCCCCAAGGGGTTCAGGGGTGCCGCCGGGCCTGGGGAGCCCCGGTGCCGAGGGCGGGTTCCGGGAGCCAGTCTCCGGAGGGGAAGGCGGCGGTGCGGCGCTCGCGGGTGCGTCCTGCCGGTCGGAGGGGAGGTGGGGAGCCTCCGTAAGCGCCCGAGTTGCGGGGCGCCCGCCGAGGCCCCACGGGAGGGAGGTCCCCGCGGTCCCGACGCGCAGGGCCCGGGGCGGGGGGGGGGGGGCGCCCTGGCAGAAAGGAGGGGGCCTGGGGAAAGGGGCCGGGGGCCCGGATGGCTGAAGAGGAAGAAGCTATTTTCATCCCAAGCCCGGGCGAGGGGAGGAGGGCCAACTTCCTCCCAGGCAGGAGCCACTTTTCCGGACCCGCAGCCGGGCGGGTCCCCCCTTCGCCCCGGCCCGAGAGGGAGCGCGACCCCGCCCTAGACCTCCCTGCCCCCCCCCATCCCCCACCCCCCGGAGGCCGGCCGGTGTCCGCCCCACCCCCACCCCCACCCCCACCCCCGGGCTGTTGGTCCATAATTAGCCGCCGAGAGGTCTGTAATTGAATTTTTTAAATGCAGCGACGGCTATTTTCCTTTTTAAGTTACTTCAAGCCCGAGCTTAATGTGGGCACAGTTGACACCAGCTCAGGGTTATAAATAGCTACAGGGAGAAATCTGAGTTTTATGGTTTTATAGCCCAAATAACTACTGTTCGCTTCGATGGTGTGTGTGTTTTTGTTGTTTTGTTTTGTGTGATTTTTGCAGCCTGAACCGTCATTATTAACGTCAGTGAGGTGGCCAGGCTCGCGCCTGCCCGAATGGCTTGGAGATAAAGGGCCGGGAGCCCTCCCTTCCTCAGGAGGACCCCCTCCGAGCGCCGAGCCGAGCCCGTGGCCCTGGGCTGCCCTCCAGGGGGAGCCTGGCCTTGGAGAGCCCCCGGCACCCCCTGCCAGCTGGCCCGGGTGGGGTGTAGACAGCAGAGCCAGGGGAGAGGTCTGAGGTGGCGTCCCCAGGGCCCGGGCCCCTGGCTCAGGGCTGTGGCTTCTCTGGAAGTGAGCGCCGCCTGAGAAATGGGGCCTAGAGCATGAATCTCAGTGGTGTCTGCTAAGTTCTAGCACTGAACTCTGAAAAGATCGGCTACGAGGGCACAGGTAACCCTGAGTCATGTCTTAGGTGGGAAGTCACCAGCCCCACCCACCAGCTCCAAGCCTGGGGTGCCGGCGGGGGAGTGGACAGAGGGTGCGCCCCTGGGCTGTCCCACCCTCCACCTTTCTCCACTAACACGTATGGGACCTGTACTGACCCCACGGCCACACCGCCGAGCCTCTCAGCTCCCCATCAGAGAAACAGATAACAGTGCCTACTTCCTGGCCTCCGGCCCCTCCCTCCTCCCTCCCTCCCTCCACAGGAAGCTCTCCAACCGCTCCTGCCGGCCTACAGCTCGGTGGGTGGTGTGGGGTACACACAGCCTTTGACTGGGAATTTGTGACAGACTTCACGCTGGCACGGAGTCAGCAGCTCACCGTGTTCTCCAGTGACATTCCCACTCGGAGACTAAGATTTCACACCCTCTCCCCCTCCTCCCACCCCTCACAGCCCCTCCTGCCCTCAGCCCAGCCCCAGACCTCACCTCCCTCTTCAGGAAGCCACCACATAGCATCCCTCTCACCTTCCGGTCCCCAGAAGGACACATCTCCCAGCCTGGCACCCCCCCTGCCCTGCGGGCTCTCCTCCCCTGAGCTTGATCTGGGGCACCCTCCCCCCCGCCCCCCGCTGCCCTCCCCTCTATGCTCCCCTGCGCCCTCAGCCTCCGCACCCCTGGGCAGCATTTCCCCAAAGCGTGGGAAGCTCTCCCTTGCTGCTACAGGTCCTCCCCCTCCTCCCATCTCTCCGCCCCCCCACAGGAGACGCCAAAGGTGTGGCTAGTGTGGAATACCAGGCAGCAGTGAAAAAGCTTCCCCTGTGGGACAGCGTGGAGGCCCTGGGGGCATCGTGCCAAGTGACACAAGCCCGTGAGAAAGACCAGCACCCATGCTCTCAATGTGGAACCTAATGAACGAGAGAAGCCGATGAACAGAGTGGGCCCAGAGGCCTGGCAGCATGGAACGGAGTGCGAATCCGGAGGGAGGGCGGGGAGGGCGGGTGGGAGGTGACCAGCCAAAGACCGTGTGTGCACACACCCATGGCCCATGGGCACGGCCGGTAGAGTGGTGAGGGCCGGGGCAGGGGGGGGGGGGTTGATGGGAGGAGAGGGGGCATGTAATACTTTCAACAATAAAGATTTTTTAAAAATGCGTCTATACCTGCCTCCTCCACTCCCTACCTTCTCCCAGCCTCCTCACCCGCCCCGCTGGCCATCCAGCGTCCCCTCTTGGTATCACCTGAGCCCACACGCCTCCCCGAAATCCCCTGGTTCTCCCGCTCACAGAGCACCCCCCCAGCTGCCTCTGCTGCCTCCACCCCCTCCTTCCAGCTGTGACTGTCGGGGTTCCTCCTGGAGCCCCTGCTCTGTGCCTAACGCCTGTTAAATATTCGTTGAGGAATGAACGACAGGAAATTCATGTCAGGCCGCTGTGGGTGCACAGAGGGGAGGGCGCCTGACCAAGAGCTCAAATAATGGGGGCGAGGGCCTGGGGCCTCCCAGCCCAGCCCCTGCCCCTGCCCAGCAGCCTCCTCCAGGACCAGGTGGTTGGCCCGGCCTGCCCCTCCAGCACGTGCCCAGGCCTGGCCAATCAGCGCGCCCCAGCCCTCTGGCGGCAGCGATTGGCTCAGGCGTGGGCACATGACCTGGCCAGCCCAATAAAAGCCCATCAGGCACTTCTCCTGGAGCTTTCTGGGAAGTGCTTCTTTCTGGAACCCGGGCCAAGGCCCCGAAGGGCCCGGAGAGCGGGCCAGCTCCCCGGAGCCCCACCCACCCGCAGCCCGAGGCGGGAGGGCTGTCCTGATAGGATCTGTGAACCCTCCCCATGCCCCCCTGTAACCAGGCCTGGATCCTGGCCTCTGAAGTGAGCAACTTGAGTTTCTGTTACAACCCACAGTCCAGAAAGATACAAATAACCAGGCATCCCTCACCCGGTGCAGAGCCAGGGAGGAGCATGCAGGCAGACACAGCCTCTTCCTCTCTCCGGGAAAGGCCCAGAGGACAGCTGTCTTCAGGGTGCGGCTGTGCCCGCCCGCTCTCAGCTCCGGTCATCCGCCCGGTGATCCCACCGGGTGAACAGTTATGGCGGCGCATCCACGCCCCGAGTGAAGGAAACTGAGGCTCCCAGCAGCAGGCGAGGGAAGAGGGCGGGTCTCGGCCCCAGAGTTTGCAGCCCTGGGCCTCCCCGCGCACACACCGGAGCTGGAGGGCACGGGGGAGGATGTGCCCACATGCCCTGGTTGTACAGAGTGCATGGACAGATCCTGCCTTCCCCCAACTGACGACGGAGAATGATGTAACTCCACCTGCAGCCTGAACATTCCGAGCACCTACCCGGGCGCCTCATGTGGACTGCGCATTGAACCACCGATCAGCAGCTGCCGCGTACCCTCAGCCCCATCCCTTCCCTTTCCTCCCTCAAAAGGCCCTTCGCCCAGCACTGTGCTCTTCGTCCTTTGGAAGGCAGCCGGCAGGGTCTTCTCTACTAAAGCCGTGTCCTGCTCCCCAGCCTGTCCCATCTTCCATTCACAACGATTCATTATGCGGTTTTTCCCGTTACTTTTAGTGCTATTTTTTATTTATTGATATTTTTCTTTTTGGGGGGACAGAGAGAGGAACATGGATTTGTTGCTCCCCTTGTGCATGCATTCATGGGTTGACTTTGGTATGTGCCCTGACCAGGGATCCAGCCCACAACCTTGGTATATTAGGACAGAGGATGCTCTAACCAACCGAGCTACCCGGCCAGGGTATTTTTGTTGTTAATCCTCACCAGAGGACATTCTTCCATTGCTTTTTAGAGAGTGGAAGGGTAGAAGCAGAGGGAGAGAGGGGGAAGATGAGAGAGAGAGAGAGAGAGAGAGAGAGAGAGAGAGAGAGAGAGAAACATCAACTCGTTGTCTCCGGCACATGCCCCAACTGGAGCCAGGTGTCAAACCTGACACCCAGGTATGGGCCCTTGACCAGGAATTGAACCCTTGACCCTTTGGTGAGAGGGCTGATGCTCTAGCCACTTAGAAACACTGGACAGGGCCAATTGTTAGGTTTGAAAGGAAACAGGAAACAGAACAACAGGGAATTTTAAAGTAGAGTTTATTCCCCGGTAATGGGTGGAAGCCATCACCAAGGTAAATATCAGAATTGGGGGAAGAGGGGACAGGAAATCGGACCCAGTTGGGCTGATGGAGGTCAACATCCAACAGCAGCACGTGTCTTGCTTGGGGTCCTTCTTAAAGGACGGAAAGGGAGAGGGTTGGGCCCAGGGTGGAACAGGAAGGGATCGGCCCCAAGGGCACTCTGGCCCGTGCTAATTGGTGGTTCACTATCTTGGAGATGTCTCTGTGGCAGGTGCCAGTCATGTGTTAGCTCCACCCACCAGTTTGGGAGGGGGGGATAACCTTTTACCAATATTTTAGTTTTAGCATTAGTATTGTTAGATGGCTTCTCAGAAAATTCTCCTAAGCAAGGAACAGCTTCCCCACGCCCGGAGCCAGACCAAGAGTGGCGGCCTGGGCTGGGGGGGCCAGGAGCCCAGCCTGAAGCCAGTCTTGGACGTTTCAAACCCCCAAAACACAATTCAGAAACAGAGACTGGGCAAGAATTTTTGCCACCTCAGGAGTTCTTTTGTGGTTTTGTTTTGTGGGTTTTTTTGTAATATATTTTTATTGATTTCAGATAGGGTGGGAGAAATAGAGGGACAGAGAGATAGAAACATCAGTGAGGAGAGAGAACCATGGATCGGCTGCCTCCTCCACACCCCACATTGGGGATGAAGCCCACAACCCAGGCATGTGTCCTGACCCGGAATCAAACCTCCTGGTTCATAGGTCGATGCTCAGCCACGGAGCCACGCTGGCCGGGCATCCCCAGGAGATCTTCACCTGAGGTCCGAGGACAGGATTTGGAGGGACGTGGACCTTGGAGGTTAATTACAGCGCCATGAAGATGAGCCTGTAACGGGAGCCAGCATTTTCTTCCCTTGTCAGTACAGCCGCACCAGCAATGGCTGCAGCACTGCCACCGTACAAGTCAGCACGCTCCCAGTCCTGGGAGGGATCGCAGAGCAGTGTGCGCACACCTCCAAAATCACAGGCCAGCTGCCAGATCTTTTACTGAAGGAGTTAAAAAACAACTCAAAGTAGACCTAACCTAACCATAGCGCTAAAATTACAAAAATCTCAGGAGAAAACACGGGGGAAATCGTCATGACCTTGAGTTTGGCAAAGACTTCTTAAACACAACTCCAGAGCATAAGGAGCAAAAGCTACACCCAGGTAAACTGGACTTCATCAGAATCAATCTTTTTGTGTTTCAAATGATACCATCAAGAAAGTAAACACAGCCCTGGCCAGTGTTGGCTAAGTGGTTAGATCATCACCCACCCCCTCAAATGACGGTTAACAAAAAAAGAAAGTAGCCCTTACCAGTGTGGCTCAGTGGATAGAGCGTCGGCCTGCGGACTGAAGGGTCCCAGGTTCGATTCTGGTCAAGGGCATGAACCTTGGTTGCAGGCACATACCCAGTAGGGGTGTGCAGGAGGCAGCTGATCAGTGTTTCTCTCTCATCGATGTTTCTAGCTCTCTATCCCTCTCCCTTCCTCTCTGTAAAAAAGCAATAAAATATATTTTATATATATATATGACTAAAAGCAAAAAAATAAAATGAAAGATAAATGTAGTCTCTTTATTCATCCATAAAGAGGAACTAAATGCTGTTACATGCTACAATATGGATGAATCTTTTTTTTTTAACTTGAGTAATTTATTTATTTATTTATTTATTTATTCTGAGAGAGATAGAGGGGAGAGAGAAATATCCTTTTGTTATTCCATTTATTTATTCTTTAGTTGTTTTTTTAAAATATTTTTAAAATAACTAAATTTTTTTTTTTGTTTTTTTTTTTTTTGAGAGAGAGAGAGCGCAAGAGAAATATTGATTTGTTGTTCCATTTGTTGGCATGTGCCCTGACTGGTGATCGAACCCAAAACCTTGGTGTATGGGGATGACCCTATAATTAACTGACCCACCAAGGCCCTATTCTACTTTTAATTTAACTTATTGGGGCACCATGAGTGACTCTTGGGAGAGTTACAGGAAAGAAGCCACTCACAAAGGCCTCACGTGCCCTGATTTCATGTCTATGAAACCTCTGGAACGCCGCACGTATGACAGGAAGTGGATTCCCGGTGGCCAGGGGCCGGGAGAGGCGGGCGAGGCGGTGGCTGCTAAAGCGCCGAGGGCTTCTTTTGGGCGATCGGGTCGCCTGGCGCTGGTTGTGGGGAGGACGCACCAAACCTGCCCACTCACACCGGTTAACCAGGTTCGCTCCTCACCGGAGGGATGGAGGCCGGCGGGGCCTGCCGTCGGGGGGACTTGGAGCATCCGCCCAGCCCCTTTTCTGCCTCTTTTGTTTTGTTTTGTTTGTTCTTAAACTATATTTCTATTGATTTCAGAGAGGAAGGGAGAGGGAGAGAAGCATCAATGATGAGAGAATCTTGGATCGGCTGCCTCCTGCGTACCCCTCACTGGGGATGGAGCCCACAACCAGGGCCTGTGCCCTGAGCGGACGGAACCATGACCTTCTGGTTCCGAGGTCAATGCCCAGCCCCTGAGCCAGTTCCCCGTTTTTATCTAATTACCTCCAGGAATGTTTTACTCTTTATCTGAGAAGCCTCCCCGGCAGGACTGGGGAGCTGGCCTCAGGCCTGGGGCGCCCAGGCTCCCAGGGTGACTCCCCCCGGGCCACGGCCACGCGGTGGGGAGGGTGGGGGGGGAGGCAGACCCAGCGCCCCAGCCCTGAGAGGTGGCGGGGGGGGGGGGGGAGGGCTCCAGGTTGAGGACCGAGGTCCTAGCTCCGGGTCTGGCTCTGGACTCCCTCGTTTGGGGGGCTGTTCCTCCCTGCGGTTACGGGGCATGCTGCTTCCTCCAGGCCACCGGCTGGATTGGGCCACTCATCCATCTGCCTGTCTCAGCTCACGGGTCGCCTCCTCCCGGGAGCCCCTCTGGCTTCCCAGCCCCGGTCCCCGCCATCTCCTTCTGGCATCAGTCCCAGGCGAAGGACCCGGGGTGCGGCCTTTTCCTTCCACTGGAAAGGGGGCTCCACGAGGCCCCGTGTGGGGCCAGCAGGGGCCTCGCTCACCGCTGTGGGCTTGGTACTGGGGTCACGCTGGCCTGTCAACATTCAGTCCGGGGACTGGTCACCCAGAGGAGCCAGCCTTATGGGGGAGGGCAGCACAGCACAACACCCCCCTGAGTGTCCCTGTCCCTGTCCCCAGACAAGCCCACCCACCCCCTCCCCACAGACAGCTCCAGAGACTGAGGACTGAGGACTGGAGGTAAAAATGCCCGGCAACCCCTGACACACACACACACACACACACACACTCACACATACACTCACACACACACTCACACACACACACACTCACATACACACTCACACACACACTCACACACACACACACACACACACACTCTCACACACACACACACACTCTCTCTCACACACACACACACACACACACACACACACACTCACACACACACACACGCCAGCCCCACAGGCCCTCCTCCCCGTCTCCACCTCCGCCTGGGCCCAGGCTGTTCCTCATCCGGGAGCACAGTTCCCCATTCCCTGATTCACGCCCCGCCTCTGCCCTCCCCCTCCCCCAGGCCTCCAGGCCCCGCCGCCTTATCTCAGTGACAGTTAGGGCTCCTTTGTTCTTCACGACTCCACCCGGGCCTGGCACAGGGCCTGCCCCTTCCCCCCCCCCCCCCATGCCCCAGGCGAGCCTGGCCGGAGGGGGAAGTCTGGTCCTCCTGGCAGTGAGGCGGGGAGGGGGGGGTGCAGGGAGAGGGGGAGGAGGCGGGTCTGGGGAGGCCACCACAGCCATTTGCATGGGAAGGACCTCGGCCCAGGTGGGAACCACCACAGCCCAGGCCTCAGGCCTCCACCTCCCTGTGGCCTCCCTCTCCCAGGGCCTCCCTCCCTCCGGCCGATCGCCGCATCTGCCCCCCTGGCCTAGCGCCCGAGCCTCAGGAGGGTTTGGGGTGCTGGCTGGGTGGACCGAGAGGGCAACATCCTTCTTGAGGGGCCTTTCCAAGTGCCCGCCATTAGCAGCTGGGGGTGGGGGCACAGAGGGGAGAGGGGAGAGCTGGGGAAGGCAGCACCGAGCAGAGCTGGGCCTCCCCCCCCCCCCCAAGGAGGGCTGGGCTTGTCCAGAGGGCGACTTCCAAGTGGCAGAAACTCTTAGGAGGAAGGAAAGATGGGGGGCCCATCCATGCCCTTTGGTCCTGCCGGGAGCCCCGCAAATGAAAACACAGGGACAGAGACGCCGGAAGGACGGACGGACGAGTGGACAGGCGGACGGCCCAGCCCTGGAAGCGGAGATGCGGACGCTGAGTGGTCCCCGCCCCGCCCGAGGACAGTGACCGGCAGCCCCGCACTCACCACCCTGCCCCCAGCCTGGGACAGGGGTTCCCTGCTTCGGGGTGCATTTCCTCCTCACAACCCCCTCAGGGGGCTCTGCCTCCCAGGGCACAGGGAGGCCAGAGGGGGGACCTTGGGACGCGCTGCGATGTGCGGGGAGGAGCCGCAAAGGCCGCTTACAGGGCCCGGGGCCCCATAGTGAGGCCGCCGGTGCTGATGGGCCAGGGTGGGAGGGACGGTGCGGCCCCTGGACAGGGCAGGGCTCCTGTCTGGGCGGCCGCCGGAGAGTCCAGCCCGTGGCCGCTGTGCTGGGCATCTCAAAGGGTGAAACCATCGATTGTTCCTTGTGTGTATTTCCCAGGGCGCACACCAGCCTCAGGCCCACCTCCCGGCCCACGGCCCACCTGCAGGACCAGAGGGGGACCTGCCTCAGATGCGGCCCCACCCTGCACCGCCCATAGCAGGCCGGACCTCAGACCCTGTTCTGCCATCTTGCCTTCTCCCTTCACCGTGGCCCTCCTGCCAGTCCCCAGACCTCAGGGCCGGGCACCTGCTGCTCTGGGTGCCGGGAAAGGGCTTCCCCAGGAGCCCTGGTCTCACCACTCCCCCCATGCGGGTCCCACTCAGCTCTCACCGCCCCCTGGGAGCTCCCTGCCCACCCTCCCCACACACCGCCCGCCAGCAGTCTCCCTGCTGTGTGCCCTCTCCCTGTGTGCCCTCTCCCTGTGTGCCCTCTCCCTGTGTGCCCTCTCCCTGCTGTGTGCCCTCTCCCTGCTGTGTGCCCTCTCCCTGTGTGCCCTCTCCCTGCTGTGTGCCCTCTCCCTGTGTGCCCTCTCCCTGTGCCCTCTCCCTGCTGTGTGCCCTCTCCCTGTGTGCCCACTCCCTGTGTGCCCTCTCCCTGCTGTGTGCCCTCTCCCTGCTGTGTGCCCTCTCCCTGCTGTGTGCCCTCTCCCTGTGTGCCCTCTCCCTGTGTGCCCTCTCCCTGTGTGCCCTCTCCCTGCTGTGTGCCCTCTCCCTGTGTGCCCTCTCCCTGTGTGCCCTCTCCCTGCTGTGTGCCCTCTCCCTGTGTGCCCTCTCCCTGCTGTGTGCCCTCTCCCTGTGTGCCCTCTCCCTGTGCCCTCTCCCTGTGTGCCCTCTCCCTGTGCCCTCTCCCTGCTGTGTGCCCTCTCTCTGTGTGCTCTCTCCCTGTGTGCCCTCTCCCTGAGATAAAAGCTCCGGACTGTGCTGAACCCCAGTTCTGGGCGAGACCCCGGGGTCCCAGGTTCATACAGAGGGAATCTGGGCTGAAAGGCGGAAGCTCAGGGGAGCGGCGAAAGGCAGAGCCCTGGAATCGCACACATTGTGCTCAGAGGATGGACTGCTGACTGTGCCGCTGGATTGCCCTAGCGGGAAGGAGACAAAAGCTCAGGACTGCGCTGAACCCCAATTCTGACTGCACTGAACCCCAGTTCTGGGCTCATTTGGGGAGAGACTAGATTGTCTGGTAGCGGATCACCTTTCTCTCAGAGGTGCTTGCAGCGAGTACCAAAGCAGCGAGTACCAAAGCAGCGAGTACCAAAGGACACTGAGAGTCAGGAACCTCAGAGGGCGGGGCTAACTGGAAGCCAAGTCTGTAGGCTCCACCCTGAAACTCCGCCCCATCCAAGCTGAGCATCGAGGCTTTTATAATTTTCCAAGTCTAGTCGAATAAGGCTGTCTCCTGGCATAGACACAGCTGTTCCTCATAGCCAACTGTCCTGGAGGTCAGTTCCTCCCAGTGATACCAACAACAATCAAAACTTAACTACAATAGGCTGTACACAGTCCACAAAGGGGTGCACCAAGAGTGTCCACCTCAGGTAACTGGGAGGCTGACCCACTGAACCATATAGGACACCTTAGCACACAAAGCCACCCTACCAACTCAGGGAAGCTGCGAAAATGCCGAGACAAGGAAACAGATCACAAACAAAAGAAATGGAGGAAAGCAAACAACTGGATATAGAGTTCAAAACCACGGTTATTAGGTTTTTCAAGAATTTCCTAGAAAAGGCTGATAAAATAAACGAGACCTATAAGGATATGAAAAGGGATCAAAGAAACAAAGAATACATTGTCTGAAATAAAAAATATTATGCAGAGTCCTAAAAACAGAATGGAAGATTGCAAGAATCAAGTCATAGATTTGGAACATGAAGAGCCAGAGGACACTCCTCCACAGAAGCAAGAAGACAAGAGAATCCAGTGTAAGAAACCTCTGGGACAACTTCAAGAGAACCAACATCAGAATTATGGGGGTCCCAGAAGAAGAGAGTGAGCAAGATACCGAAAACATACTGGAAGAAATAGTAACAGAAAACTTCCCCCACCTGATGAAAGAATTAGACTTATAAGTTCAGGAAGTGCACAGAACCCCAAACAAAAGGAATCTCAAAGAGGACCATACCAAGACACATCATAATTAAAATTCCAAGAGCGAAAGACAAAGAGAGAATATTAAAAGCAGCAAGACAAAAGCAGGTAGTTACCTATAAAGGAGCACCCATACAATTGTCAGCTGATTTCTCAACAGAAACCATGCAGGCCAGACGGGAATGGCAAGAAATATTCAAGGTAATGAATAGCAAGAACCTACAGCCAAAAATACTCTACCCAGCAAAGCTATCACTCAGAATCAAAGGCCAGATAAAGAGCTTCACAAATAAAAAAAAGCTAAAGGAGTTCATCACCGCCAAGCCAGAATTATATGAATCGCTGAAGGGGGTTCTTTAGGAAGAGGAAGAAAATAAAGATTAAAATTATGAACAACAAATACATAACTATCAACAAGTAAATCTAAAAACCAAGGGAATTAGCCGAAACCGGTTTGGCTCAGTGGTAGAGCGTCCGTCTGCGGACTGAAAGGTCCCGGCTATCTCTCTCCCTTCCTCTCTGTAAAATACCAATAAAATATATTTTTAAAAAAAATAAAAACCAAGGGAATTAAAAAACCTGATGAACAATATTAACTGGTGAATATAATAGAATCAGAGGTATGGAAGGGGAGTGGACTGACGATTCTCAGGGAAAAGGGGAGTGGGGGGTGTGGGAAGAGACTGAACACAAACTGTGCACCTATGGACAAGGACAATGGGGGTGGGGAAAGGGCAGAGGGTGTGGTAGGAACCTGGTGGAAGGGAGCAATGGAGGGGGAAAATTAGGAACATTTGTAATAATATGAACAATAAATATTTATTTTTAATAAATAAATAAATAAATAAAACAGCGACATGCGTGTCTCCTCCCCCGGTCTGCAGGTCTCTCCAGCATTCCAGACTCACCCTCCCCACCCGGCCCAGGCCGTGTCCCCACGTGGGGCGCCTCCAACCTCGTCCCATCTCCTTCAGTCTCCAGCAGCCCTGACTCTGCCACGTCTCCCTGCCTTGGACCTGAAGGTCAGGATTTGGGAGTTCGAGGTCTCCACCCTCCAGAAGTTCATGCCTCGCTGGGGAAACAAATCTATAATAATAAAAGCATAATATGCAAATTGACCGAACAACTGAACAGCAGAACGACTGTCCGGATGACCTTCCCCATGACCACGCTATGACACGCACTGGTGCCAGGCCAGCCAGGGTTTGATGCGATTGGTGGGGGGGTGGCTACCATCACCCCATGATTGCCCTGCAGAGGGAGGCCTGTGGTGGATGGGCAGGGAGGGCTTACCTCCTTGGGGTGATGGATTGCAGGGCTCCTGGACTGTGAGAGGGCACAGGCCAGGCTGAGGGCCCCCCTGCCCACAGTGCACGATTTTCGTGCACCGGGCCTCTACTCTGTTTATTTTATTTATTTTATTTTTATTTTTTAAAATATATTTTATTAATTTTTAAAGAGAGGAAAGGAGATAGAGTTAGAAACATCGATGAGAGAGAAACATCAATCAGCTGCCTCCTGCACACCTCCTACCAGGGATGTGACCGCAACCAAGGTACATGCCCTATGACCGGAATCGAACCTGGGACCTTCCAGTCCACAGGCCGACGCTTTATCCCCTGAGCCAAACCGGTTTCGGCCTCTAGTCTGTTTATAAAAAGTCAGGGTATAAAGCCCTGGTTGGGTACCTCGGTTGGTTAGGGTGTTGACCTGATATGCCAAGGGTGCAGGTTTGATTTCGGCCCCTGGTCAGGGCACATACAAGGGCCAACCAATGAATGTATGAATGAGTAGAACAACAAATCAATGTTCTTCTCTCTCCCTCCCTCTCTCTAAAATCTAAAGTTTTTTAAATATCTGCAGGCAATTAACCAAAGACTCTGGCCCTGGCCGGTGTGGCTCAGTAGTTTGGGCACCACCCCATGCCGGTGGGGTGGCTGGTTTGATTCCCAGTCAGGGCACAGGTCCAGGTTGCAGGCTCCATCCCCGGTGGGTTGTGATGTCACACTCACACATCGGTGCTTTCCTCTCCCTCTCCCTGCCTCTCTCTCTCAAAATCAATTTTAAAAAATCTGTAAGAAAAGAGAAGACTCGAGTGCGGGTTGTTTGGTACGGTGGCGTCCCCTGGTCCGTCCTGAGGACGGCACCCAGGAGGAGGGAGTGGCCTGCCCAGACCTCAGAGCAGCCGCCTGCAGAGCCCGCCCGGAGTGTGGAACGGGGACTCTGACTGTGGATCCCGGGCCCGGGGCCCTGAGGCCTGGAACGCACAGGCTGCCCGCTCCACCCGCTCCGCCCTCCCCGGGGCTCAGCTGTGGCTGCCTACAGGGACTGCTGGCAGCGCCTGGGCGGCCAGCTGAGGCCCAGACGGAACTGCGTCCCAGCTGCCCGATGGGCTCAGCTTGGTCAGCAGGGAGGTTCCGACGGCTGTTCTCATTCCCTTTAGGCCTCGCCTGCCGGGAGCTCGTAGCTGTAGCTGATGCCCCATGCCCAGTCCCCACGCCTGGCACTGGGTGAACGCCGGTCTTCCGCATTCCTGCCTGCTCAGCTATTGTTACCAGGCGGGAGTTTCTCACTCTCTGTAGTCACTGCTCACTCCCTCTGGGACACCGAGGGGGATGTGTCACAGAGCATACTCGGGGAACCCAGCGAATTCATTTTTTAAAATATATTTTATTGATTTTTTTACAGAGAGGAAGAGAGAGGGACAGAGAGATAGAAACATCGATGAGAGAGAATCATCGATCAGCTGCCTCCTGCACACCCCCTACTTGGGGATGTGCCCGCAACCAATGTACACGCCCTTGACCGGAATCGAACCCGGGACCCTTCAGTCCGCAGGCTGACGCTCTACCACTGAGCCAAACCGGTTTCGGCCCAGTGTATTCATTTGACCCCTAGAAACTGGGGCGGGGCAGGGGCAGGAGGGGGGCTGCAGGAGACCCTCTGCCACCCCTGCCACCTCTGCCACCCCTGCCACCGCCCCCTGGTGGCCCAGTGCTGCAGGCTCAGCCCTGCCTGGCCCGGGGGAAAGTCTTTTCCAAGCAGCCCATCTCCCTCAGCTGCCGGCAGGCCGAGGCTCGGAGCCAGGCCATGCGCCGGCTGAAGGGCTCTCCTGCTCCTTGCGGATCGGGGCCTGGTGTCCAGGCTCAGCTGGAGGCCCGCACCACAGCGCCCGCCGCCTCCAGGGCCAGCGGCTGGCTGGCCCCTCCATCTCGGTGGGAGCGGGTGGGCGGGCCCACAGAGTGAGCGTTTCCTCTTGGCAGCGGGACCAAAGCAGCAGGGCCGTTAGCCTGGGACGTGCAGGGAGGTGGCCTTGGGCGGGGTGAGGGGCCCGCGCCGCCCCCGAGGCGAGGGAAGGGAATTCCTGTCTCCAAGAGCCGAGGCCTCTGAACCTCGGGGGGCGTTGGCTGCAGGACGCGGCGGCCCTGCCCTATCCCTGTCCACGTGGCGTCCTTGCCTCCCACACCCACCCTACGGCTTGTTGGTTGGTGGCTGACCCCTGCCAGTGCTGCCGCCAAAGCCCCCCAAGCCTCCCGCCCCGGGGTCCATGGGTCCCCGGCATCCCAGACAGCTCCTGGGACACGCAAAGCAGGGCTCAGGGCCAGGGTGTGGGAGCAAAAAGGGGCGGCAGGCCCAGAGGCCGGGTGCCAGCAGGCCCAAGGACAGCGGGGAGGGGGAGGGAAGGGGGAGGGAGAGGCAGGGGTGCAGGCACCAAATGCTGGGCCAGCCAGAGCCTCCGCCTCCGGGAGGCCTGGAGGGATCTCCGGGTGGGCGGGGCCAGCAGGGCCTCTCAGGCCCCCGGGAGTGACTCCTCATTCTGCCCGGCCGGTGAGGAACCCCACTCCACTGTCAGAACCCCACAGCCGGCCCCCAGAGGGCAGGCCCAGGTCCCACAGGTGCGAGCGAGGGCGCCTGCTGACCGACTGCCCTGCTTGACCCTCATCTGGGGGCTCTGAGGGTGGGGGGGGGGATCAGGCCCACCCCTCACTACGGCAGCCACTCCTCAGGGGCCAGGGCCAGCCCCGCTGACAGCATGCGGCAGGCAGGGAGAGCCCGGGGCCAGGGGGCTGGAGTCTGAACCGCCACGCATGCCTTTTAGAGGTGGGCACCTGAGGCCAGCCTGTGACTGCAGGACTGCCTGTGTGTGTGTGTGTGTGTGTGTGTGTGTGTGTGTGTGTCTGCAGCCCCGGTGTGTGTGTGTGTGTGTGTGTGTGTGTGTGTCTGCAGCCCCGGTGTGTGTGTGTGTGTGTGTGTGTGTGTGTGTGTCTGCAGCCCCGGTGTGTGTGTGTGTGTGTGTGTGTGTGTGTGTGTGTCTCTGCAGCCCCAGGGTGTGTGTGTGTGTGTCTATCTGCAGCCCTGGTGTGTGTGTGTGTGTGTGTGTGTCTGCAGCCCTGGTGTGTGTGTGTGTGTGTGTGTGTGTGTGTCTCTGCAGCCCCAGGGTGTGTGTGTGTGTGTCTATCTGCAGCCCTGGTGTGTGTGTGTGTGTGTGTGTGTCTGCAGCCCCCTTGGGTCTGTCTCTTGCTTCAAGTGTTTGGACGGAGCAGACCCAGGGACACCCCTTCTTCCAGCCTCTTCCCCGTCACCACCTTCCGAACCCCCCGAGACCAGCCAGCACCGGCTTCCTGCCTAACTCCTCATTGCAGAACAGCCATGACCCCCTTCCTCAGCTCTACCCCAAGGCGGGGGTGCGTTCCCCCCCCCCCCGCCCTCAGCCTCGGCGCCCCGCACCTGCCTCCCGGCCTCTGTTGGGACCACGCGGTGCGGCTCTGGAGCCACGGCCTCTGCAGTCGGCGGAGGAGAAGCAGAGGCAGAGCCCCGGCTCCTGCAGACGCCACGCCAGCGCGGGGAGCAGGTGAGACTCATGACTCGCCTGGCGGGCTGGCAGGCCTGGGCCTGGCCGGGCTGGGGGTGGCGAGGCGCCGCCCCCACACAGCACCCCAGGAGCCTCTGGAGCCCAGCGGCTTCGAGGGGCCCTCCACCCCCCCCCCTCTGGCTTTTGCCCGAATCTCTCCCCAAAACCCCTAGCCTTTCTTTTCTCCACCCTGGAGCCCTCACCCAGGCATTGGACCAAATGGAAACAATAAAGCTGTTGCAGCAAAAAAAAAAAAAAAAAAAAAAAAAAAAAAAGAGTTGGAGGAGGAGGAGGAGAAGGAGAAAGAAGGAAGGGAGGAGGAGCAGGAGGAGGAAAAAAGGAAGGAGGAGGAGGAGAAGAAAGGGAGGTAGAGCCGAAACTGGTTAGGCTCAGTGGATGGGGCGTTGGTCTGCGGACTGAAAGGTCCCAGGTTCGATTCCGGTCAGGGGCATGTACATTGGTTGTGGGCACATCCCCGGTGGGGGGTGTGCAGGAGGCAGCTGGTGGGTGTTTCTCTCTCATCGACGTTTCTAATTCTCTATCTCTCTCCCTTCCTCTCTGTAAAATATCAATAAAATATTTTTTTTAAAAAAAGAAAAGAAAGGAAGAGGAGAAGGAGAAAGAGGAGGAGAAGGAAGGGAGAAGGGGAGGAGGATGGGAGGAGGAGGAGGAGAAAGGAAGGGAGGAGGAGGAGGAGCAGGAAGAGGAGGAGGAGGAAGGGAGGAGGAGGAAGAAACAGAAAAGGAAGGAGGAGGAAGGGAAGAGGAAGAGGAGGAGGAGTAGAAGGAAGGAGGAGGAGAAAAGGAAGGAGGAGGAGGAGAAAGGAAGGGAGGAAGGGAAGAGGAGGAGGAGGAGGAGGCGCCTTAGCCGCCAAGGGGCAGGCCTTGCCCCGCTGGGAGGCAGAGTCTGGGAGGGCAGTGACTGGACTGCCGGTCCTGGGGGCCCCCGGGCTGGGCCTGTGCTGGGCGAGGGCCAGGCGGGGAGAGGGATCCCGTGCCAGGCCCCTGCCCTTCGGCTGGCCCTCAGCTGGAGGAGCCCCCCGGGTCTCAGCAGGTGCCGGGTGACACCCCCCCACCCCCCCCACCCCACCTCTGCGCTGGAGGGCGGAGCCTGGGCCCGGAAGTCAGCGCGCCCCAGGCCCAGCGAGAGCCCGGGGCCCTGCGGTCCGGACACGCCCCGAGGCCCGGGAGCGGGCTGGGCTGGGCCGGGCCCCGAGGCCGGGGCTCCCCGGGTCTCCCCGGGGCTCCGCGCCCCGCCCCCTCCCGCCTCCTCCCGCCCCGGCGCCGCGCCGCCCGGTCTTTGTCTCCCGCCGTCGCCATGACGACGCTCCCGGCCGCCTCCTCCGCCGCCGGCGGGATTTCTCCTCCCTCACGGGGCAGAGGGACGGGGATGGGGTGCGGGGGGAGAGGAACCCGGGGCAGAGGAACCAGGAATGGGGTGCGGGCAGAGGAACCCGGGGCAGAGGAACCCGGGATGGGGCGGGGCGGCCGGCCCGGCTGCCGCCCGGAGGACCCCGCCCGCAGGCCGGCCTCAGTCTCCTCGCCGGGCAAATGGGCGCGCGGCGCGGAGAAGGCCCGGAGCGCGGAGGTGCAGACTGACTGCCCCGCGGTCCGCGCCCTGCAGCCCGGCCTTCTGCCCTGCCCGCGTCCGTGGCTCCGGGCCAGAGCAGCCGGCACCGACTCCCCCTCCGGGTTTCAGGGGAGCCGGCGGGGCCTGGACGCTGCCAGAAGCCCGGCCCCACCCCCGGGGGGGCAGCGGTCCCTCACCCGGAGCCCGCGTGCTGCCCGGCTGCCGGACAGGGCCCTGCACTCGGACAGACCCCCGCTTCGTGCTGTGCTGTTGCACCTGAACTGGTTAGTGTTAGTTTTCCGAACCGTCGGGGGCACACTGAGTGGCCAGATCATCATGCCCGCCTGCCGCTCGCAGGCACACTAGCCGTCCCGCGTCCTACGGGATCCGGAAGCCGGAGGCCTGTTCCAACCCCTCTGCTTACCTGGTCCCGCGAGTCACCTTTCCGGTTGCACCATGCAGATGGCGGAGTGAGAATTTCGCGGAAACAGCAGGAAAGCATGCCCCCACATGCTCCGTACAGCCCTTCAGGCTGGGGGGCAGGGTCACGGATCGGGGCGTGCTTTCCCGCATGATCTGGGCGCTTCAGTTCGTGTGGAACAGCGTCTGGACAGCACAACATGCCTGCCTACCGTTGCTGACCAAGTTCCTCCTGTCATGTGGATGGCGGATCCCATGGAGATGCTTCTTCCAACAAGACGATGCGCCATGCCACGGCGCTCGTACTGTGGGGTGGTTTCAAGAACGTGAGGGAGACTTTCCCTTGCTTGGGTGGCCCCACATCACCAGACCTCAATCCAATTGAGCATTTGTGGGACGAAGTTAAAAGAGCTATAGGCAGCTGGTTCCACAACCACCAAATCTCACAGAGCTGGACAGCGCTATCCATCAGGCATGGGGTCAGATTCCTCGCATCATCTTTCAACGTCTCGTGGCGTCAACGCCAAGAACAATCACCGCAGGGTAGAAGGCAAAGGTGGCCCCACGAAGTACTGATGGGGGGTCATAACAATCTGGCCACTCAGTGTATATATCTATATCTATATCTGTATCTATATCTATATGTCTATATCTATATCATCCATATATCTATCTATATACATTTAAATTGATTTCAGAGAGGAAGGAAGAGGGAGAGAGAGAAACATCAGCGGTGAGAGTGTGCCATGGATCGGGTGCCTCCTGCACACCCCTCCTGGGGATGGGGCCCACAGCCAGGGCCTGTGCCCTGATGGGGAATGGAACTGTGGCCTCCTGGTTCATAGGTTGATGCTCAATCACTGAGCCACGCTGTCTGAAATTCTTAATTTTTGAACAAGGGGCCTCACAAATTCTGTAGCTGGGCCTGCTGGGGGGGGGCAATGCAGGGCCAAGGGGGGTTTGTTGTTTAATTATTTTTTAAGTGCAGCAACAATGTACACAAAATTTGCCACTTAATGTGTAGTTCAGTGGCCTTGTTGTGTAACCCTCACCCTCACCACCTCCATCCACAGAGCCCTCTGCCCGGTGCTAAACTTCAGCTCTGTCCCATGACGCTGCCTCCTCTGCCCGCCGGCCGCCCCTGCAGCCACCTTCTGCTTCCCGCCTCCAAGAATGACTCCCCAGGTCCCTCATGCGAGAAGGATCCTGAATAGCGCGTCCTTTTGTGACAGATGGTTTCCCTGAGCTGATGCCCACAGGCCTCCTCCAAGGTGGAGCATCTGCCAGCACCCCCTTCCTTCGTGGGGCTGACCGGGTTCCACTGTGTGGATCGGAGGCCTATTCCCTCGCTGTCAGCGGGCACGGGTTCATTCTCACAGCCGGTGGCGAGTTGAGGGTCGGAGGTGGATAGTCCTGTGGGAGGAGCATAGGGTCGGAGTCTGGGTGTGAACTGTGTCGGCTCTCTGCTGGGAAGTCACGCCTCTGTCCCCGTGTCCTCACGTGTGGACGTGTGGACGTGTGGACGGGGTGACTGTATGGAACCTCCTGCTGGGGAACTGCAGGAGTTAGCAGGTGCTGGGATTCAGGGCAGTGCCCAGTGCAGTAACAGCATTGTTGTTGTCTTCTGTAGAGGGGCCTCTGGGGGAGAGAGGCCCGCCCGACTTGGGGAGCAGGAAAGAAGGGGTCACCAGCAGGCCCTCCACCAGCAGGGGGCTCTCCACGTGAAGAGGCCCGGTGCAGTGCAGGCTCGGGTGGGGTGGGGGCGCCCAAAGTTCAAAACTGGGGGGACTGGCCAGAGCTGGTGGGAACGTGGCTTATGTAAAAGCAGGGTGGCAGTTCGGGGTCCGGCATGGGCCGGGCAGACAGAACCGAAAGCAAAGCCGTGGCTACAGAGTAGCAGGCCCGGGCCGGTGGGTGTCGGGCGGACGAGGGCTGAGCTAGTGGTTCCACTGGCTTCCCTCTGCCTCCTGCATGGGGAGCCCTCGCCGCCTCCACAATGGCCCCTCGCTAGTGTGGGATCGGGCAGGTCTTCATAGTTCCAGAACCGATCAGGAACCAGGTAAGCCAATCAGTGCGAGGCATTTCTGAGCATAGTGTTTGGAGAGAAGGGGCATGTGACTGCCCAGAGCTTCCCTAGGTCAGCTGGATTCTGCCAGGCTCACCGAGGAGCCGCCCCCAGTGCCCGAAGGATAGAGCCGTGGGCACCTGTGGCCGTGAGCCCCTCACGGTCACACCAGCCCAGCCTCAGCCTCACCTGGCACTCCCCTCCCTCATCCTCAGCATTCATGCTTCTCTCATTAAAAACAAACAAACAAAAAAGACTACTGTACATACACTCCAATTCAGAGAACATAGTCAATATATCTATATATCTATATCTATATCTATATCTATATCTATATCTATATATATATATATATATATATATAAGCCTAATCGACCATTACGCCGGAATGACCGGCTGGTAGCTATGAGTTACATGGCCCAGACCTTGCTGCTGGGGCCCTGACAGCCCCAATCTGGTTCACGTGCACCTGGACCCCCAGGAGGGAGGAGGGGGCCGATTGCTCATGGAATCGGCTACTGGTTAGCTTGCTGCTGGGGCCAACCTCCCATGGTCCCGCCCCCCTGACAAGCCGGCCCCTCCACTGGCTCTGCTTGCTGGCCAACCCGAGGGGCCCACCCATGCAGGAATTCATGCACCTGGCCTCTAGTCTTGTAACTACTCTACACGGCCAGGTGGGTCCGGAACCATCAGGGGGACACTTAGCAAAGGAAATGCGTGTCTAGCCACCATGCTGACTCACCTAACACTAATAAAAAATCCTGAATACAAAAATAAATAAATAAATGAAATGTCGCCCTAACTGGTGTGGCTCAGTGGATAGAGCGTCAGCCTGCAGACTGAGAGGTCCCAGGTTCGATTCTAGTCAAGGGCATGTACCTTGGTTGTGGGCACATCCTCAGTGGGGGATGTGCAGGAGGCAGCTGATCGATGTTTCTCTCTCATTGATGTATCTAATTCTCTATCCCTCTCTCTTCCTCTCTGTAAAAAAAATTTAAAAAATCAATAAAGTGCATATTTAAAAAATAAAAATAAAATAAATGAAATGTTGTTTAGCCGGCTGGTGTGGCTCAGTGGTTGAGCGTAGACCTATGATCAGGGTCACGGTTTGATTCCTGGTCAGGGCACGTGCGTGGGTTGTGGGCTCCCGCCCTAGTGCAGGGTGTTCAGGAGGCAGGTGATCTATGAGTCTTTCTCATCATTGACGTTTCTACGTCTCTCCCTTTTCTGTGAAATCAATAAATTATAAACAAATAAGTAAAATGTACTTTAACTTAAGAGGAAACATCTATGTGTCCGAACTGGGTGAGCCACAGGAAGGATGGAGGCCACTGCCGAGCAGCCGCCACCGAGGGGGAGCCACCGGGACCTGCGCCAGGCCCTGCCCCGGGCCTCCCCTCTGGGTTAGCGCCTCTCCTCCCTCCACCTCGCCAGCACGGGGTCCCCTCGGCACCCACCCATGCTCCCCACAGAGGTCAGCGCTGCAGCCCAAGTTGTGGGCCACTGGTATCATCGGTCAGCTGCCTCTTGCACACTCCCTACTGGGGATGTGCCCACAACCAAGGTACATGCCCTTGGCTGGAATCAAACCCGGGACCCTTCAGTCTGCAGGCCACTGAGCCACATCGGTTTTGGCAAAACCCAGTCTTCTTTGCTGCAGCACAGTCACAGCGCAGCGCCTCCTAAAGCGACTGGGTCTCTGGTTCAGGCCACTGTGAGCATCAGCCACAGGGAGACCTTCCCATCCCCCATGCCTGGGTGCTCCCCACCCCATCCCCACCCCCTACTCCCAACCCCACCCCATCCCCAGGCAGGTCCAGGTGCCCACTCCCCCACTCCACCACCACGGACTATCTGCCTGCTCTGGGTTGCACACAAATGCGCCTCGCCAAGAAAGGGGGGCCGAGCTCCGGCTCGCCTCGCGTTTTCCGGAATGGAATCTGCGTGCACCGCTGGGCCTCCCTGTCCCGCTGCCCGAGGGCCCGTGTCTGCTCCGGGCCACGGGGCCCCGGGTCAGAGCACCAGGCCTAGCTCTGGGCCGGCCAGGAGCGGGAGGAACTTGTGCCTAGAAAGAAGCGGCCTTTCCCCTGGGACCAGGTGGGGGACCCCTAAAGGTCCCTGTCACTGCTGCCAGGCCCCGCTCTCTCCCGGGCCGGGGACCCACACATCAGCAGCCCTGCCCCCAGGACCCTGTCCCCATGGCCAAGACTCCTCTCCTGCTGGTCCGGGCACCACTGGGGGAGGGGGGGCGGGAGGGGGGGGGGCAGAAACCAAGCGCCCCCAGAGCCTCGGTCGGTGATGCTCTTTGTTTCTGGAAATACACAGGTGCCAAAATTGGGGTCCCCAATAGGACAGCAAGTGGGGGTGGCCAAAGCATCCTGAGGCCCAAGAGAGGGGCCACAGGGGCTGGGGGCTGGGGCTCAGGGGAATCGGCAGCATAGCCCTCACAATCTGGCCCTTCAAGGAAGGGCTGCCACGCCCGCTGCTGGTGAAGGAAACTGAGGCCTGGGGCAGCTGTGCCAGTCCTGCCGCAGGGGGGCGGAGCCACAGGAGAGGGGGCGGAGCCACAGGAGAGGGAGGGGCGGAGCCACAGGGGAGGGGTGGAGCCACAGGAGAGGGAGGGGCGGAGCCACAGGAGAGGGAGGGGTGGAGCCACAGGAGATGGAGGGGCGGAGCCACAGGAGTTGGAGGGGTGGGGCCACAGGAGAGGGAGGGGCGGAGCCACAGAAGTGGGAGGGGTGGAAGCCACAGGAGAGGGAGGGGTGGAGCCACAGGAAAGGGAGGGGTGAGCCACAGGAGAGGGAGGGGTGAGCTACAGGAGCAGGAGGGGCGGAGCCACAGGAGAGGGAGGGGTGGGGCCACAGGAGAGGGAGGGGTGGAGCCACAGGAAAGGGAGGGGTGAGCCACAGGAGAGGGAGGGGTGAGCCACAGGAGGGGGAGGGGTGGAGCCACAGGAGCGGGCAGCTCTGACCAAACTCGGCCACATCCCCCTCCCGGTTAGCTCCCCTGAACTTTCTTCACAGCCTGGACTCGTGTGCATGCATATGAGCCAAGCCAGTGGTCACAGACAACAGGGGGGTGGAGGCACACATGGGGAGGAGTTAGAGGTGGGAATTGGGGGGGGGGTGAGGACAATTATGTGATACCTTAATCAATAAAGAAATAAAAGTATATGTATAAAGTATGCGAAGGAGCCCAGCCTCAGGGGCTCTGTGGCTGAGCCTCGGCCTAGGATCCAGGAGGTCACGGCTGGATTCCCGGTCAGGGCACAGGCTCGGAGGCAGCTGATCCATGATTCTCTCTCATCATCGATGCTTCTCTCCCTCTCCCTCTCCCTTCCTCTCTGAAGTCAGTGAAAACACATTTAAGAAGTAACCAGTGAGGCCAGCCGTGCCCTCCGGCCGCTGTTCCTGGCCGGGAGTGTGGCAGCCAGTGCCCGGCAGGGCCGTGGGCAGCGCAGACCTGGCCCCGTGCCCTTCGTGGTTGCCAGGCGCTGAAGCACCCCAGAAACCCCTTCCTCCCCGCCTCCCCACCATTCCTCTCCCCGAACCCTCTAAGCATTCAGGCAGCAGGCTGCTGGGCCGGACTCCAGCCAGGGCGGGGGAGTGAGCGCTCCCAGCCAGCCCAGCCCCAGGGCAGGCCTCTCCCCGGCCTCTGAGCAGGCCGGGCGGGTGTGCAGAGGCGAGCCACCGGCCACAACACCCCGCACCCCACTGGACCCGCCCGGCCACGGGCACCATGAGGGTCTCCGCTCAGAGGCCTGGAAGGGGGCGAGGCGGCGGGCGGGGCGGCCCGGACCCGGGTGGCCTGACCACAGAACTGGAGGCACGCTGCTGTCACTGCTGGCACGGCGTGTCCAGGACACCGTGCCTCGCGGATGTTTGCCAGCAGCACTCAGTGCTCAGATACAATCAGATAAAAACCAAGTGCGGAGCCGCCGAGTCACAGACCGAAGCCTGATGGGAGCC
The DNA here is from genome assembly GCA_963924515.1 of Vespertilio murinus. NCBI lineage: Eukaryota > Metazoa > Chordata > Mammalia > Chiroptera > Vespertilionidae > Vespertilio > Vespertilio murinus. The sequence continues at coordinate 216,431,421 of OZ004704.1, forward strand.
TTCGCGTCTTCCCAAGAAACGTCTCCTCCCAAGAGGGCACCCCCAGGCGGGGTTGGGGGGCCCCTCCCCATCCTGCAGGGGGGCTCCCTTCCCCTCACACCACAAGCTCCCCAAATCCTGCAGCCATGGCTCCCTGGGCCCACAGGGTTCCGAATTCTCCCCGAGGAGGCTCCGGTTCCCGGTTCCCTGTGTGTGCGCCCCCTTCCAGCCGCCTCCCCTCCCGGGAGGCACTCCTAGCGGTTCAGGCCCCGGGGACGCCTGTCCCTCCTGAGGCCCTTTCTCCTCCCTATTTCTCTCTATTAATTAAAGTGTGTTTTTACCCTTTAGTGCAGTTGTTCAAAGGATGCCCCCCGACACACAAACTTTCAAACGATGATGAGGCCTTGGCCCTGCCAGCTGCCCTCCCCAGAGGGGCCACGTCAGCTCCTCCGGGTTTCCTCCCCGAGTTTGCAAACAGCGTGCTGGCTCACCGAGCTCCCGCTCAGGGAAGATGGGGGTTTAGCTTCCTCGCCCTTCCCTGCAGTCCCTCCCTGTCACCTGTCACCGCTTAGTGCCTTCACCTGCAGGCCACCCGGGTGGGGCTGGTTAAGCCAACAGCCAGCTGTTTCATCAGAATGGTTCCATGAGCATTGTCTGCCACTGAGCCAGGGACTATGACCACATACGTATGGTCTGACTTTTAGTTTTTCTTTCTTTCTTTTTAAAAAATATATTTTATTGATTTTTTACAGAGAGGAAGAGAGAGGGACAGAGAGTTAGAAACATCAATGAGAGAGAATTATTGATCAGCTGCCTCTTGCACACCCCCTACTGGGGATGTGCCCGCAACCAAGGTGCATGCCCTTGACCGGAATCAAACCTGGGACCTTTCAGTCCACAGGCTGACGCTCTATCCACTGAGCCAAACCGGTTTGGGCTATTTTTTACTCTTTTTAAAAAAATATGATTTTTAATTGATTTTTTTAAGAGAGAGAGAGAGAGAGAGAGAGAGAGAAGAAGGGAGAGAGAAAAAAATCGATGAAGAGGAACATCATCAGTTGGCTGCCTCCTTCACCCCCCCCCACCCCCCCCAGGGACTGACCCCAAAACCCATGCATGTGCCCTGCCTGGGAATGGAACCAGCGGCCGATTGGTTGCTGGGTCAACGCTCAACTGCTGAGCCGCCCGCCCGGCCGGGCACTTTCAGGAAGTACCTTTGATTAGGCTGCTTCAGGAACGGCCGGTCCTGGTGGGGAGCCAGCCGGCTGGAGCCTCTTGTGGGGGAGCCAAGGTTGAGGGCACATACAAGAATCAACCGACTGCCAAAACCGGTTTGGCTCAGTGGTAGAGCGTCAGTCTGTGGACTGAAAGGTCCCGGGTTCGATTCTGGTCAAGGGCATGTACATTGGTTGTGGGCACATCCCCGGTGGGGGGTGTGCAGGAGGCAGCTGGTCAATGTTTCTCTCTCATCAACGTTTCTAGCTCTCTATCTCTCTCCCTTCCTCTCTGTAAAAATATCAATAAAATATATTTTTTTAAAAAGAATCAACCAACGGATGCACAGATGGGCGGAACAACAGATAGTCTCTCGCTCTCTTCTCTCTCTAAAAAAACAATAAAAAAGAACGTGGGGTTAGAACACCATTTAGCTCATCCCTTTATTAAATTCATAATAATAATAGGATGGCTCCTTTCATCACAAGGGAAAGAAAATTGTAACTATGAGATGTTTACTATTAACTAGGCCCATGGTGATTGCTTCACAAACTATACAACTATCGGATCATGATGCTGTACGTCGGGAGCTAATATGTTAGATGTCAACTATGTTTCCATGAAAAATAGCTCCCAGCTGAAACCGGTTTGGCTCAGTGGGTAGAGCGTCAGCCTGAGGACAGAAGGGTCCCAGGTTCGATTCCGGTTGAGGGCATTGACCTTGGTTGCAGGCACATCCACAGTGAGGGGTGTGCAGGAGGCAGCTGATCAATGATTCTCTCTCATTGATATTTCTGACTCTCTGCCCCTCTCTCTTCTTCTTTGTGAAAAATCAATAAAATATATATATGTTTAAATAGCTCTCAGCCAAAACCAGTTTGGCTCAGTGGATAGAGTGTCGGCCTGCGGACTGAAAGGTCCCAGGTTCGATTCCGGTCAAGGGCATGCACCTTGGTTGTGGGCACATCCCCAGTGGGGGGTGTGCAAGAGGCAGCTGATCGATGATTCTCTCTCATTGATGTTTCTAACTCTCTCTTCCTCTCTGTAAAAAATCAATAAAATATATTTTTATTTATATTTTATTTATTTAAATTTTATTGATTTTTAAAAAATATATGTTTTTATTGATTTTTTACAGAGAGGAAGGGAGAGATAGTTAGAAACGTCGATGAGAGAGAAACACTGACCAGCTGCCTCCTGCACACCCCCCACCGGGGATGTGCCCGCAACCAAGGTACATGCCCTTGACCGGAATCGAACCCGGGGCCCTTTAGTCCGCAGGCCAATGCTCTATCCACTGAGCCAAACCGGTTTCGGCAATAAAATATATTTTTTTTAAATAGCTCTCAAAGATCCCCCACCTGGTATGCTCCCTACACCTCCCTGTAGGCCCTCCCCCCAGTGGGGCATGCCTGTGACTTGCCCTCAGCAGTAGAACACATGTAGATGTCAGTGGGTGACATGGAGTCTGGTGATGCATGCAGGATACATGCGATGCATGCAGGATACATGTGATACATGTGATGAGGGGAACATCACAGCCCACATAAGGTGACCAGATCGTCCCGCTTTTGGCGGGACAGTCACGATTTCTAACAATTTCCCCCCCATCCTGCCGCGTTTTTAAAAAGTCCCGATTTTTGAAAACAATCTTTCCAAAAATCGGGACTTTTTAAAAACGCCGAGGGAACTGTCTGGCCAAAAGCTCCCTCGTTGGGGGGAAGAAGCAAGCTGCCCGCTGGTGCCCGAGGGGAGACGCCCACCTGGCGGGAGGCACCGGGCCTCGGGGAGCCCACCGGTGAGCAGAAGCGGAAGTCCTGGGATCTGCACGGAGGAGATCCCTGCGGCCTCAGGCAGTGTGCTTGGGGTGGTCCTGCCCCCTCCACCTCCGATGGGATTGCGGGTCCCAGCAGGGACCGTGAGTGTCGCCAGTGAGGCCCTAAGAGAGGGCCCAGGCCAGACCCCTGACCCCAGAGGCTCCGAGGAAGCTGTGGAGACGCGCAGCCAGGAGAACTCACGCTGCCTTCCTTTCCCGGCGCCAGGGACCCAGCGCTATTTCCTGCTCATCACAGACCGCCCCACCCCGGACCCACGCCTTCCCCTCCGCCCCGCTTCCCCGGTGCACCCCTCACTCTGCGGGGTACGCCTGGCCCAGACAGCCCGGCCCAGACAGCCCCGCACAGACAGCCGAGGCCCAGACAGCCGAGGCCCAGACAGCCCAGGTACAGACAGCCCAGGGACAGACAGCCCAGGCCCAGGCAGCCCGGCCCAGACAGCCCAGGCCCAGGCCCAGGCTCCGCTCATCTGCTCGGTGGAGCCTGCAGGCGCCGGGCGCTGCTCCGCCTGCTCCACCCGGGACCAGGCTGCGGATGCCCAGGGTCCCCGGGAGAGGCCAGAGCCGGCCCTCCAGGAGGACTTGGGCTCTGGGGAAGAGAGGCGTGCTGCCCCTGCTGCCGGGTGGACGGAGGGCCGCCGGCTACCCTGAGGGGGAGGGGAGGCTGCACGGCGACCTGGCAAGCATAGGACCTCCAGTCACCACCAGGACGGTGAAGTGAAAACTGTTGTGGGGCCGAATCCTTGGTTCAAAATAAGACCACCGGAGGCTGATGATTAATTTAAAAAGCAGACAAAGATTTATTGAAATAAAAAATAAAGAAACAAAACAAAACAAAACAAAACAAACAACTGGCCAGGACAGCCGCAAGAGCACTACATGAAGGTAGGCTCTATACGACTCACTGATCTAGGGGTAGGCAAGTCTTTGTAAAGGCTCAAACCACAGGAACTTTCCTTCGTTTGAATTTTAAAGGCTAAATTCTAAAGACTGGGGACAGCCCGCAGGGTTGGTTCCCAGTCACATCCTGCTGGACATTGGAATGTGGCCCTATCTTGCGATAGCCCAAACACAAAGCAAAAGCCCCTGATCTACTGAGTCAGTGGGAATCAATTTCCTGGTTCTGGTCTCAGGCCCGGGATAATTGCCTCAGCCTCCAGGTCTCCACCTAGAAGCTGAGGTAAGTACCCTGTGTTTTGATCAGACTTAGCAGAGTTAGAATTCAAACAGCAGGCTTTATCAAAGTATGACTTCTACCATATTTCAAAAACCTGAACTAAAAGCAGTGACATGGGCAGTCACGTCCGAGGCCACTAACTTCCGGGACAAGGTCAACATTCACTTTTTACTCCCTTTCTTTTATCATCCACCATAACTGGAATGTCACCGGTACTTGCAACTTCCCTTTTTTCTGGACCCCTCAGGGCACAGCGGAAGGCCCGGCGGATACCACAAAGTCCTTCTGTGTTGTTTTCTTGTTAATTGTTGACCCCACCTCGGAAGAGTGCCTATCATTTTACTCTTTATCCCATCCCAGCCGCTGCGCCTTCTCCCGCCTCCCTGATCCATCTCCAAGGACCTCTCTTCCTTTGACGAAAGCTATAAAACGAGGTGCAGGGCCCCCATTCTCCGGAGCACTATCCCAATCCGTTGGGGTTCTGCTTCCCAGCAGCTGTGGACAGTTCGGCTCAAACAAACGCACAAAGTCCTCCGCAGGTGGGGAAGTTTTTAGTGCACACTGGGAAGAGGCTAGGAAGTGCGGGTTCTAGGCTCCAGGCGGGAAAGATCTCACAGTGAGTGCTGGTGAGTTTTACAGGAGGGTCAGCAAAGCCGGGGCCGTGTCGAAACCGGTGTGGCTCAGTGGATAGAGCGTCGGCCTGCGGACTGAAAGGTCCCGGGTTCGATTCCGGTCCAAGGGCATGTACCTTGCTTGCGGGCACATCCCCAGTAGGGGGCGTGCAGGAGGCAGCTGGTCGATGATTCTCTCTCTTGGATGTTTCTAACTCTTCCCTCTCTCTTCCTCTCTGTAAAAAATCAATAAAATATATAAAAAAAAAAAAAAAAAAAAAAAGCCGGGGCCAGGGAAACAAAGAGGGCGGCCATAGAAGAAGCCCCGGAGAGAGGCCGGGAGAGCCGGCGGCTGCTTTGGCTCACTAGGCAGTCAGAGAAGGGGGCCTCGCGGACCAGGTGGGGGGGAGGTGTGTGTGGGGGGGGTTAGTCTGGGATGCGCTGCCAATGCCCATTGCTCCCTGATTGCAGTCCCCCGGGGTCCCCTAGCGTTTAGGAGAGGCACTCCTGTGGGGGAAGAGGAGGGGAAGCGGAGAGGAGGGCGTGCGGGAGCAGAGCATGCTCCGGGAGGGAGATCCCACTGGTGTTTGTTGTTTTAGTTAATCCTCACCTGAGGAGGACATTTTTCTTTGACTAAGAGAAAGTAGAAGGGAGAGGGAGAGGGAGGGAACTAGAGAGAGAAACATTGATGTGAGAGAGACTCACCAATTGGTTGCCTCCTGCAGGGCTGGGGGTCAAGCCTGCAACCCAGGTAGGTGCCCTTGACCAGAATCAAACCCAGAACCCTCAGGCTGCAGGCCAATGCTCTATCCACTGAGTCAAATTGGCTAGGGTTTTTATTTTTATTTAATATTTTATTGATTTTCCACAGAGAGGAAGGGAGAGGGATAGAGAGCTAGAAACGTCGATGAGAGAGAAACATTGACCAGCTGCCTCCTGCACACCCCTCACTGGGGATGCGCCCGCAACCAAGGTACATGCCCTTGACCGGAATCGAACCTGGGACCCTTCAGTCCGTAGGCTGATGCTCTATCCACTGAGCCACAGTGGATAGGGCTAGTGGATAGGGCTAGTATTTATATATTTTAAAAAGAACCTTCCTGGGAATACAGGCTCAGGCTCTAGAGCCCCAGGAGCAGGGCAGGGCATCGTGGGGGAGCTGCCGTCCGTCCGTCCGCCCGGCTCAGCCGGGAGCGGGCAGCCAGCGCGTCCGCACCCCGGGCGCCGGCCGGCCTCACCGCCGCGGGGTGCGGAGGCCCCGCGCTGCCGCCGGTGCAGCTGGGACCCGCCACCCAAGCCTGGGCGCCGGCCGCTCCCACCCCGGGCTCTCCACGCCCCCCGCACCCGCCTCCCTCCCTCCCGCAGCCCCTGCACCGCCCCCCTCCCGCTGCCCCCCTCCCGAGCCCGGCGGGAATCCGAGGCCTGCGGCCCACAATGCACCGCGCCCCCCCCCCCCCCCAGCCTCCGGTTCGGTCGGGCGGCCTGGCTCGCGGGGTGTCCCCCCCCCCCGAGCCCGCCCCAGCTCCCCTGCAGTCCTGACCCCCCCTGACCCCCCCCTGGCTCGGGCGCCCCCTCTAGCTCAGCCAGGCTCCAGGGGGGGCGCTGACAGGGAGGGTGCGGGCAGAGCAGCCCCGCCCGGGCTGGGAGAGCCGACACCGTGTCTACCCGGAGCTCCGCGTCGGCGGGACCGAGGACTGAGCGGCCTGAAGCCAAGACTTCAACCCGACAAGCCCGGGGTGGCCCGGCCTGGGCCCTGGGGGAGCCCCGGGCTCTAGGGCATCAGGGTCAAGCTCCGCCTCTGTCTGAGGGTGCTCCCCGCCCCCCCAGATCCCTGCCTGAGGGTGCTCCCCGCCCCCCCCAGATCCCTGCCTGAGGGTGCTCCCCGCCCCCCCAACCCCCAAATCCCTGCCTGAGGGTGCTCCCCGCCCCCCCAACCCCCAGATCCCTGCCTGGGGGTGCTCCCCGCCCCCCCAACCCCCAGATCCCTGCCTGAGGGTGCTCCCCGCCCCCCCCATCCCTGCCTGAGGGTGCTCCCCGCCCCCCCATCCCCCAGATCCCTGCCTGAGGTGCTCCCCGCCCCCCCAACCCCCAGATCCCTGCCTGGGGGTGCTCCCCGCCCCCCCAACCCCCAGATCCCTGCCTGAGGGTGCTCCCCGCCCCCCCAACCCCCAGATCCCTGCCTGAGGGTGCTCCCCGCCCCCCCCATCCCCCAGATCCCTGCCTGAGGTGCTCCCCGCCCCCCCAACCCCCAGATCCCTGCCTGGGGGTGCTCCCCGCCCCCCCCATCCCCCAGATCCCTGCCTGAGGTGCTCCCCGCCCCCCCAACCCCCAGATCCCTGCCTGAGGTGCTCCCCGCCCCCCCAACCCCCAGATCCCTGCCTGGGGGTGCTCCCCGCCCCCCCAACCCCCAGATCCCTGCCTGAGGGTGCTCCCCGCCCCCCCAACCCCCAGATCCCTGCCTGAGGGTGCTCCCCGCCCCCCCCATCCCCCAGATCCCTGCCTGAGGGTGCTCCCCGCCCCCCCATCCCTGCCTGAGGGTGCTCCCCGCCCCCCCATCCCCCAGATTCCTGCCTGAGGTGGCCCCGGCGCACCCACCGCCACAGCCCCGCTCCCCGCCCGCCGGGCCACCTGCTGGGCTGAGGGACCGGCTCCGAGCGGGGAGGCATGCTGGTGGCCAGCTCAGAGATGGGAGGGCGGGGTGCCCCCAGTCCACGTGCCGGCAGGCGGCTGGGTGGGATCCCCCGGTACACCAGGGCGACAGTGTCTAGAGGAGGAGGCGGGGGAGGGGGCAGAGGCCCTCCAGTGAACAGAGCGGAGCAGCCCCTGGCCCCGGCCATCACTGAGCCAGGCCCGCGGCCCAGGCCCCGCAGGACGGACGGGGAGTCAGAGACACAGTCCGGCGCCCGGGCCTGCCCCGGTCCGGCCGCAGGGCCAGCGGGGTGGAGTCGCCAGGGGGCCCCGCGCGTAGGTGGGCCTCGGGCTGGGGCCCCGACCAGGGGGTGCACGCACTCAGGACGGAAGGAAAGAGCCCGGGGCCAGCCCCCAGCCGCCGGGAAATGGGCCGCAGCCCCTCCCCCGTGGGGCCGGGTGCTCGGAGGAGGAGAGCCCGGCTGCAGGGGCGGGCAGTGCGGTTCCGGGGAGTTTTCCAGGCGAGGCCAGGGTTTGAAGAGCCATCGGATGAGCTCCAACCAGGGCTCTGGACAGGGTACAAAGTTCCCACCTAATCTGAGGCTGGTGGAGGGTGCGCATGCGCAGCAGGCTAGGGGCGCGGAGCCCCAAGTCCACAGATTGCAGGTCCACACCCCAACACCCACACCCGCAGGCCCCGGGGGAGCCCGGAAGCGGCCGGGCTGGGGCTGTGACTCCTTCAGGAGGCACACGGTACGGCCCTGTCGGGTGGCGGCTGAACCTGGACCATCAGGCCTGGGTGCAGGTCTTGACTGCACCCCACCCTCCTGAGCCTGGGAGGCGCTGAACCCCTCTGCGCCTCCTCTTCCTCACCAGGAACACGGGGATCATGACACCTGTGGCCATCGCCCCGCCCCGCAGCACGGCCACCGGTCTGGGGTGCAGCCAGGGCTCAGAAATCTAAGTGTTCGGCGCTCCCTGCGCTCCTCCCAGCCACCGCGGGAGTCCGGGGGGCCGCCGGGCCCGGGGGCCCAGCAGGTCCCAGTCCCCGGAGCGGGGGCGAAGAGGGGGCGTGGCCAGGGCTGCGGGGCGGGGCCTGATTCGGGGCGGGGCCGGGCTGCAAGAATGGGACCCGGGCTGCGGGGGGGGGGCCCGGGCTGTGGGGGCGGGGCCTGATTCGGGGCGGGGCCTGAGCGGCGGGGGCGGGGCGATGGCAGCGGAGCCTCCGGTGGGAGAGTCGCGGGGAGGGCGCCCCGCCTCTCGGGTTTCATCCCGCCCCCGGCCCCGGCCCCGGCAGCTTGGCACAGACGTTCTCCCACGGGGCCTCCGGGGCCGCGTCTCAGGGGCCCCGAGCCGGTTCCTGGGGGCGGCGCCGTCACCACCTGGCGAGGCTTAGGGAGCACCTGGCGGGATGGGATGGGCGGCTGGGCCCGGAGGCCCGAGGCGCAGGGCTCCCCCCAGTGCCAGGGCCGCTGAGGGCGGAGCCTGCCCCCTGCTCCCGCCCCGCCCCCGCCCCCGCCCCCACTTCCTGGTGCAGCCGGGGAAACTGAGGCCGGAGAGTTAGGAGGCTCATTCTAGCTCGGCCAGCCGCGGTGGGCTGGGGAAGGCTGGGGAAGCTGGGCGTGTGGAGAAGGCAGGGCTGTGCGTTAGGCGGGGCAGAGCGGGGAGGGGCCGGGCCGGGGGGGGGGCGGAGAGGGAGGCGAGGCCGGGGGCGAGCGCCCGCCCCGCTGGGACCCCTCCGCCGGGGCCGGGGCTTGGCTGGCACCGGGGGCAGGAGGTGGCTGCCCAGCGCCCCGGAGAGGCGGGCCAGAGGCTGGCCGGGAGGCCCGGGAGGCGGTGGGCGCCGGGAGGCCCGGAGCTGGGTCTGGAGGACCGCATCCGCTCTGGAGTCGGCCCAAACCCTCCGTCTGCCCGGGGAGGCGGAGGCCCCTGTGCGGGGTGGGGTGCGCCGGGGCCGCCGGGCAGAGGCCGGCCGGCAGGGCCAACGGGTCGGACTGGCTGGGGAGGGCCTGGCCTCGGGTGCGGCGCCGGGGCCGCCTCCGGACTGGAGCCGGCCTGGGGGCAGGTGTCCCGGGAGCCGCTCTGGCCTGGCCTGGGCGGCGGGGCCTGTGAGAGGGCCGAGGGCGTGGGCACAGCCAGGCCAACCCCAGCCCCGCAGCCCCCACCAGCATCCTGTCCTGTCCCGGCGACGGGGTCCCCGCCGGCCGGCCGCTCCTGGACTGCGGGACCGCCCGTGGGGCGGGCTCTGCCCCCACACGCCCGGCCCTCGCACCACCTGGAGGGGGGACCAGCCGCCTGCGCCCCGGAGAGAGGAGGGAGAGGGCGGGATAGGCCCGGGATGGCGGGACCCAGGGGTCTGCGGGTTCCTGGGGCGGCCGGCCCGCTCTGTGGAGATGCCACTGCGAGACTTCAGGGCCCCCAAGAAGCCCCACCCCACATGCCGCCCCCCCAGGCACCCCTGGTGCTCCCCGTCCCCCTCACCCACCGGGGCGGGAGGGGCTGCCCCTGAACCCGGGGCCGCAGGGTGAGAGGGAAGAGGAGGCCGGGCTACAGAGCGGCTGGCCGCTGCCCCTAGCGGCCGGGCTCAGCGGTTGCGCCTTGACCTGTGGCCCAGGAGGTCCGGTTGGCTCTCAGGACACCCGCCGGGGTTGTGGGCTCCATCCTCGGCAGGGATGTGAGGAGGCTGCCCATCAGTGATTCTCATTGACGTCTCTATCTCCCGCTCCCTCGACATTGCTCTCTGGAGTAATAATAATAAAAAAAGACTGACTCACTGACTCCTGTTTGAGTGCTGGCTCTCTCCGGCCCTAGGTGGCCAGCGGCTCGGGGGTGAGCTTGGAAGCAGGTCTTTGCGCTGCACAGAGTCCTTCTAGCATTTTACATTTGCCTCCCAATTTTTAAAAAGTATATATTTCTATTGATTTCAGAGAGAGAGAGAGAGAGAGAGGAACATGAGTGATGAGAGAGGACCATGATGGGCTGCCTCCTGCACACCCCACAGTGGGGATCGAGCCAAACCCGGGCACCTGCCCCGACCAGGACTTGAAGACCAGGACTCGAACCGGGGACCCTTCAGACTGACACTCTATCCACTGAGCCACACCAGCTAGGCCCGCCTCCCACTCTTTACAACTGCCTCATCTCTACCTAATCCAACAGCGTTTTTAAAAGTGTAATTACTTTCAACGTCTTTCGTCTGTCCAGAACATCAACGGCACTGGTGTCTCGGCCGCTTGTGCAGTGAGCGGACTCAGTGAGCGGACTCGGTCACAGTCCGCCGGGGAGCAGGCTGGGGACAGGCTGGGGACCGAGCACGTGACGTCACAGGCTGGCAGGGCCTGGGGAGGGCAGGCCGCGCTGTGTGGGGGGTCCTTACCTGGGAGGGGTGGGAGGTTCCGGGGCTCCTGGAAGTGCACCCCACTATGGTGGTGGGGAGTCTGTGCGGGCTGGGGAGGGTCAGAGCATCCGGGGCCTTAGCCCCAGGGCCTCAGGGTGTGGAGGGCGCCGGGCCGAGCTGGTCACGTGCCCTGGGGTAAGAGCTTCGCTGCGCGGTTTACCCACACACACGCGCCATGGCCTTCCCAGCTGAGATCGGAACTGCCACCCATTCCCCCTTCCCTCAGCTCCTTCCAGAAGGCGGTGGGCTCTTCCTGCTCCCAAGGCAGCCAGAGGTTCTCTCCTCCCTGCCCTGTCCCCCCCTGCCCTCCCCTGGCTGCTCCCTCCTGCACTCTGAGCTCCAACCTGCCCACCTCCCCTGGGAGGGTTCCACCTCCAGGTGTGTCCTGGGCCAGCCCTTCCTCGCCATGCGCTCAGCGACCGCGGGTGGAGCCCGGGCCGGGCCTGGGCCTGGATGGAGGGAGGCCCTCGCTCCGCCGTGTCCTGCGGCCCGCTGGGAGAGTGAGCAGGGCTGTCCTCCCCTTCCTGGATCTCGGGGTCAGGTGACAGCGGTGGAAGGGCTTGAAAAGTGTCCAGGGCATCTGCAGGGCATCCTCACCACCATCACCACCACCCTCATCATCATCATCACTGTCATCATTGTCATCATCGTCATCATCATCATCATCACTGTCGTTCAAAAACTAACCTGTCAAAGCCCCAGACTAGCTATTATGACGTGAAAGAAAAAAGGGCAGCGCTGCCGAAACCGGTTTGGCTCAGTGGTAGAGCGTCGGTCTGCGGACTGAAAGGTCCTGGGTTCGATTCCGGTCAAGGGCATGTACCTTGGTTGCGGGCACATTCCCTGGTAGGGAGTGTGCAAGAGGCAGCTGGTTGATGTTTCTCTCTCATCGACGTTTCTAGCTCTCTATCTCTCTCCCTCCCTGTAAAATATCAATAAAATATATTAAAAAAAAAAAAAAAGGGCAGCGCCAGGAGTCAGCAAACACTCACTGGCCCTTCCCCGAGTGGCCGGTGGGGGGAGAGGGTGGGTACCAAAGACCGGGGTTCAAGGCCCAGTCAGCCCGCTCCTGTGGGAGGTGCCTGGCAGACGGACTCCCTCCGCAGACACAGGGACTCAATACTTTACGGGCCCACGAAATCTTTCAACTTTGTTTAACATGAGAAAGCCCTGGCCAGTGCTGCTCAATGGTCAGAGTCGGCCCCAGCACCGAAGGATTATAGACACAGGAAGAAGAAGAAACAAATCAAATAAAAAAGACAAAAAGAACTGTCAGGGTGAAGAAAATGTTTAATATACATGATGAATATATTCCTCTTCAAAAAATATTTTTATTGGTTTCAGAGAGGGAGAGAGAGTAGAAACATCAACGATGAGAGAGAACCATGGATCGGCTGCCTCCTGTAGCCCCCACTGGGGACTGCGCCCGCAGCCCGGGCCTGGGCCCTGCCCGGGAACTGAACCTCCTGGTTCAAAGGTCGGCGCTCATGCAGCCGTAAAACAGAATTTTCATATTTTTCATGGAGGAAGGAGCTAGGGGTGGGCAAACTTTTTGACTCGAGGGCCACAGTGGGTTCTTAAACTGGACCGGAGGGCCGGAACAAAAGCAACCTGACCATGCTGGCACTCTCCTCTTGGGCTGCTGGTGAAGGAGCGGAGGGGAGAGCAAGAGCAGGATAGAACAGCCTATCGGGCCGGATCCGGCCCGTGGGCCGTAGTTTGCCCACGGCTGAGCTAGGCGGTCAAGGAGCCTCAGCTGCATGGGAGTACATGGCCCTGAGTGGGTTTCACACGGAGGCCTCAGTTTTGCCACCTCTGGGATGGGTGTGATTCTGTGAGCCAGAGAAGGAGGAGCCTTCTCTCTTCTCTCGGTCCCCACCCCGCAGGGGCCTCTGAGGGCTCCTCTGGCCCCTGGTCACAGTTTAGGATAAGCAGAGACGCAGGCGCTGCCAGGCTCCACGGCCCTGGCTTGTGTGGCTCAGTGGGTTGAGCGTCGTCCGTTCACGGAGGGTCACGGGTCTGATTCCCGGGCAGGGCAGTGCCCAGATTGCAGGTTTGATCCCCGATTGATGCTTCTCTCTCACAGGGTCCCCTCCCCCACCCCGCCCCCGCCCCCAATCATTGGAAAAGCATGTCCTCCGTGAGATTGAAGACAAAGCAGGAAGGAAAAGAAAGAGGAGCAGAAGGAAGCCAGCGAACAAACCCACCCCAGACCAGGACACCTCAGAGCAGACGCGGGGCCTGAAGGACCCCTTTCCTCCTCCGGGCCGCACCCGGGATTGGCTGAACCCCTGGGAGGGGAGAGGGAGGAGGGGCGGCAGCTCAGCGGCTCCCAGCGAGGAGCTGCCTCTGGGGGGGGGGGGGGAAGCAGTGGTCCAGGGTCTGTGCGGGCGGGTGCGGCCCCTTCACCAGGGGATGCGTGCTCTCCCATGCTCAAACGGAGACATTTCAGACGGGCGGGCGGGCGGAGGGCAGGGGGTGGGCAGGAAGCCTGCCCCGGGTGTCCCAGGCCGAGCCTGTGTGTGTGAGAGGATTCCTCACCCAACAGCCCTCCCCTCCCTGTGCAGCATCACTCAGCACACTCAACCCACACGCACTGTGCACGCACTGTACACACACACACACACACACACACACACACGTCCCTGTGCAGCATCACTCGGCACACTCAACCCACACACACTGTACACACACACACACACACACACATCCCTGTGCAGCATCACTCAGCACACTCAACCCACACACACTGTACACACACTGTACACACACACACACACGTCCCTGTGCAGCATCACTCAGCACATTCAACCTACACACACTGTGCACGCACCGGCCCCTCCTCCGAGCAACCAGGGGGTGCGCTGGGCAGCTGTCGGAGGGCTGGGCGGGGGAGTCGCCTGGGGGAGAGTCTGGAAGGGATGGGGCTGCTGAGGAGGGCGCTGGTCTCCCCTGGCGGGCCTGCCGGGACCCCTGCCAGTTCCCCTCCCCCTGAGGCCAGGCCTGGCAGCCGCCCTCCAGCTCCCAGCTGAGTACGAGGCCCTAAGCACAGCCTCCAGTGTGTCCGGGAAGTCTGGGAGCCCTTTGGGGCCTGGGGGCCCTGAACCCCCTGTCTCAGTGGCTCCCAGGAAGGGGGCCTGGAGCCAAGAGGAGCCAGTGCAGATGGGGCTCCTCAGGCACGTGTGCTCCCCCAGGGCGTCTGCGCCAGGGCCGCAGTCCCAGCCTGGGGGGGAGTGCGCGGGGGGGGGGGGGGCGGAAGGAGAATGCCAGGACTGCTCTCAGGTCTCTGAGGGGCTGTGGAGCCCGGACACAAGGACCCAGCACCTCCAAACCCAGCTCCAGACGGGGCACCATCTAGTCTTTTTTTTTTAAAATATATTTTATTGATATTTTACAGAGAGGAAGGGATAGAATAGAGAGCTAGAAACATCGAAGAGAGAAACATCGACCTGCTGCCTCTTGCACACCCCCTACTGGGGATGTGCCCGCAACCAATGTACATGCCCTTGACCGGAATCGAACCCGGGACCTTTCAGTCCGCAGACCGACGCTCTACCACTGAGCCAAACCGGTTTCGGCCATCATCCAGTCTTGGGGCTCCTCCTCTGGCAGCTGCCTGGTGAGGGGGTCCTGCCACCTGCCCTGGGGCTGCACCCTGACCTCGTCCTGGAGGGTGAGGGGCACAGAGCTCACCCCCCGACCCACCCACCCTGCCTCCCCGACAGGACTGCCTTCCCTGGGGCCCCAAGACTGCGGGAGCCTGGTCGGGACCCAGACCTGGGACCCCCGCCGCCCGCTTCCTCGGCCCCAGTGCCCGCTCAGTGGCTGAGGGACAGACACCCCCCCCTGCTGTGAGGAGCTGGCCTGGGGCCCCCCACACCCTGGGCGGCCTCCAGACCTGCAGGGGGGGGACAGAGGGCACCCCACCCCGGCCAGGGCGGGCCCAGCCCTCGGGGCTGGAAGCTCTGGGAGGAGCAGGCGGGTTCCCAATCAGATCCTGGACCCGCAGAGCCGGGGTGAGCCCCCGATTGTGGCGGAAGCCAGGCCGAGGGGAGGGGGTCTGACCCCCAGCTGGACCCTGCACAGCCCGGCGCTGGGCCTGTCTGTGCCAAGCAGGGCACTGGGATCCCGCCCGGCCCTGGGGTCACACAGCACTCCCCCCCCGCCCCCCCCGCCACTGGGGAGTGACCCCGACTGCAGGGGGACAGAGCTGGTGGGGCCTGCCCTCAGCCCCGGAATGTGGTGCCAGGATCCAGAGAGGTGGGTTGGAGGCTGGTGGTCAAACGTCTGGAACCTTCTACAAAACCAGGCCCACTGTGGGCGGGTTGGGCTCCAGCCTCCACTCCCAGACCTAGAAGGGCCCTGGGGGACCCGTGGCTGGAGCTGGTGCAGATCCGGCCGGACCCCTCCCCGTCCACGGAGTGTGGGGCTCCCGCACTCAGCCTGGGCATCTGCTCCGACCGTGGGGCCATCGGGGGGGCGGGGGTCCGGGGGGGGAGCGGCCTCTCCAGGGGCCGGGCTGCCTAGGCCCCCCTGGCGCCCCCCAGGCCTAGGTCTCGGCCAGACCCCGCAGTTCCCCAGGCCCTTCCTGCCACCCCCAGAACAGGCACCCCAGCCGGCCCGCTCCCCCTCGCTCCGCGGGGCCAGAGCCAGAGGGCGTCCCTGCGTGGGCTTCTCCGGAACTCTGACACGTGTCATCACAGCGACATGGGGGGGGGGGCGGGTTAGGAACAGAAATTCACAGGAAAAGAATGAAAATGAACAAATGAAACACCAACAAAACAAAACAAAACAGAAAACAAACACAAACAAAAGAAACCACAGACGGCTGGAGAGGAGCGGCCACGCGCCATCCACTCCCACCCCCACCCCGGCCTCCCCAGCCCCCCAAGACCAGGTCAGTTCCAGCGGCGACCCCCCCCCCATGTCCCTCTTTCCCAGCCCGAGCCCCTCCCCCACCCGTCCCCAGGGTGGGTCCCTCTCCCGGCACCTCAGGGGCCCTGGCAGAGACGTCTGTCCCTCCGCTCCCGCCCTGGAGGTCAGGAGGACGGGGTCCCAGTGGCCCCCACCCTGCTGGCCCGCATGTCCCCAGGCTGACGTCCTCTTCCCTCCTTCCGGGCATAGGCCCGGCTCCTCAGCACCGGCTCCGGCCCCGTGAGGAGGGAAAGCCAGGCTCTGCCCGCCTCCGGCCTGTCAGCGGGACGGGGGGTGTGTGTTGGTGGGGGGTTGGGGGGGTGGGCGGGGGGCTTTGGGAGGGGAGCGGTCTTTCTCCTTGTCAGTCCTCACTGAGGACACTCCCCACTGACTTTTTTTATTTTACTGATTTTTTACATAGAGGAAGAGAGAGGGATAGAGAGCTAGAAACATCGATGAGAGAGAAACATCGACCAGCTGCCTCTTGCACGCCCTCCACTGGGGATGTGCCCACAACCAAGGTACATGCCCTTGGCCGGAATCGAACCCGGGACCTATCAGTCTGCAGGCGACGCTCTATCCACTGAGCCACACCGGTTTTGGCTCCATTGACTTTTAAGGAGCACTGCTCCCCCCCCCTGCCCCCCCGACCTGCGCTGGCCAGTTTGGCTCAGGGGATAGAGCGTTGGCCTGTGGACCGAAGGGTTCCCCCCGCCCCCTGCCCCCCGCCCCAAATTCAAAATTCTGGTCAAGAGCATGTACCTTGGTTGCAGGTGCGAGTAGGAGGCGACCAGAAAACCAAATAAAAATAAAGCCCCTGCTTGGTCTGAGGGTCGGCCTCAGGGAGGGCCTGAGGGTGCGGAGGGGTGGGGTTGTTGGGGGATGGTCCTGCCCCACCCCCTCGGCTGAAACCTGCAGCACCCCTCCTCCTATCGAGGCTGCGGAGCTTGGGCAGTCGGTGGGGCGGGGGGGGGGGGGGGGGTGTGTGGCTCCGTGGCGGTGGGACCCTCCTCAGGGAGCCGGTGAGCTCGGGGCTCCTGGGCACCCCGGGCCTCTGGTCCCAGCTGAGTCAGCGCTGCCGGGTCCCCACGGGCGGGAGGGGTGCGCGGGCGGGCACACTGCTGCCCCGGGGACCTCCCTCCCTCCCTCCGGCGCCTCGGGCAGAGCGGCCCCTAACCGCCCTCGGCTAATCACCGGCTTCCCGCAGCCGCCTGTTACCGAAGGAACTTGTTATCGGTTCCCGGTTCCCGTCTGGGAGCTTCCGACTTGGGAGTAGAACGTGGAGTTGGGAGCTTTTGTCATTCAAACTGCCTCCGGGGACCCCCCCCCCCCCACAGTCTGTGCTTGTTTAGGGGACGTCCACCTTCGCTGTGCGAACAAAACCAAAACAACAAAGCCATGCCCCTCCGCTCACAGCTCGGTCAGGCTCACAGGCACCTCCACCACCCGCCACCCGCCCGGCACTGCCCGGCCCCCAGGCTGGCTGAGAGCCGGGAGGGAGGCTGGGGTGCCTGGGGGTGCGGCCACTGGCCGGTCCCCCGCTTCCCCGAGGCTCCCCGGGTCTGGTTTGACCTCGGCGCTCCGGGGGGCACAGGCCGCCTTTAGCAGCTTTCGGGGCGCGGGGCGCGGCCCTCCCCCAGCCCCCCGCCCGGACCGGCCTCGGGCGGCCCGCAGTGGGGCGGCACACGGGAGTCCTTGCGTTTGGCTTCTTTCTTTTAAAGTTTCCCTGTGGTGGGGACACAGCCGGTCGCCTCCCGCACGGGTGGCAGGCCCGAGGCTCCCTCCCCGTGGCATCGCGCCAGGCCCACGCGGCCTGGCTCTGGAGCCCAGCCTGGAGCCGCAGGCCCCGCGTGGCCGTGGCCGTGGCCGTGGCCGGGCTGGGACCCGTCCCGAGAACGGTGGCTCTCCGTGTCCTCGCTGCTGGGAAGGAAGCAGCAGCAACGCTGGTGCCCAGGCCTCGGCGAGGTTCCCTCTCTCCGGGGCGGAGGCCGGGCGTGGGACTGCGGGTCACGTGGGCTGTTTAAGGCGGTCCCGCCCGGCAGGCCTGGCCCGTGGCTGAGCGCCGGCCTGTGACCCGGGAGGTCAGGGGTCATTCCGGGTCAGGGCACAGGCCGGGCTGCAGGCTGGGTCCTGTGGGGGGGTGCGGGAGGCAGCCGATCCATGGTTCTCTCTCTTCCTCTCAGAAATCAATCTAAAAAACTAAAAAAGGAAAAGAAAAAAGAGACCACCAAACTGCTTTCCAAAGTGGTCCAGCCTTTGGCATCCCCGTCTTCCTGGCCACGGAGCTCACCTCCACTCAGAGCCCTCCCAGTGACGTCCTCGTCCGTGGCCAGGTACCTGAGCCTGGGGGGGGAGACGAGGGTCAGGAGGGGACAGGGCTCCCGCCCATCGTGGCCACGCCCTCCCTCCCTCAGGACACGTCCTTGGTCGCTCTGCCCCCTGCTCACTCCTTTCCCACCGGGGGAGCTGGAACTTGGGGGTCCCCGGCCACCATGCTCCCTGGCAGTCACTGACTCTGGGCTTGGCCATGTGGCTTGTTCTGGCCAATAAAACGCCAGCAAGTGGCCCAGCCGGTGGCCCGTGGTTGAGTGTCAGCCTGGGAAGCAGGAGGTCACGGTGTGGTTCCGGTCGGGGCACAGGCCCGGGTTGCGGCCTCGATTCGCAGTGTGGGGCGTGCAGGAGGCAGCCGGTCCGTGATCCTCTTGTTGTTGTTTCTCTCTCCCTCCCTCTCCCTTCCTCTCCGAAATCAATAAAAATATTTTTAAACGAGCAAATGTAACAGAAGCGGAGGTTTGATTCCTCGGTGCTCTCCACAGAGCCTGGCTCCACGCTGGGGGAGGCCGAGTCGGCATGGGGGGGGGGCGCGGCTGGATGACAGCAGCTGAGCTCCCGCCGACAGCTGGCACCGATGCCCCCCCCAGGGTGAAGGCCCCCCGCTGCCCCCCAGTCCCGGGGTGTACAAATGGCCTCAGCAGGGGCAGCGCCTGGCCACTGCCCTGGCCCCTGAGAGCAGGACTGTCGGGTCAGCAGAGAACAGCAGGAAATGAGGCATCACTGCCTTCCAAGCCTCCTCGTCCCACAGCAGCCAGCAGTCACACTGGGTCTCACGCCCTCCGGGTCCACTGCCTCCCCTTCCGCCCAGTCCTCCTGGGAGCCCACAACCCCCCCCCCCCCAGGCCTGCCTGGCTCCTCCCTCCGGGTCCAGTGCTCCTCCAGGGGGCCTCAGAGGAGCTCAGGCCTCTAGTGCCGGCGGGCAGGGCCTCGGTCACCTCCGGGGCCTCAGCTCCCCGCTGGACAAGGGGTGGCGGGTGGGTAAGGCTCCCAGGACAAGGCCCTGATGGGAGCAGGGGGCAGAGCGGGGCCAGGGACGGGGGTGGTGGTGGTGCAGCAGCCGGTCACTGTGGAGGGTGGTTTCCACGGTGCTGTGCCAGCCCCTTAGCCAGCTTAGGACTCGGTGTCTGCATCTGTAAACAGGCCGGCATGTACCCCCACTCCCCCCCCCCCCACCCCAGCCTGGCAGCACTTGGGAGCCCCACAAACGCTCACCTGGAGGGGAGGGGCGGGGTGGGGCCCTGGGTGCGGCTCTTAGGCCGGTGGGTGGCATTCCAGGCAGAGGAACAGCCAGTGCCAAGGCCTGCTCCCCGGGAAGGTGGGGGGGGGCAGAGGGCGGGGGGCAGAGGGCTGGGGGCAGAGGGCAGGGGGCAGAGGGCGGGGGGTGGGGGTGAGGAGGGCCTTCTGGCTGTCCCCCTGAAGCTGAAGCTCCCCTCGGCCTCTTCCGCTCTGGGGAGCTGCCCTCCCACCCTGTGCCCTGCGGGGGCCTAGGACCTCCCGGAGGGGTCACGGGGCGGGGGGAGGTGTGGGAGCGGGAACCCTGCGCCTTTGGCTGATGGAAAGGCAGGGTCTGCCACCCAAAGGGGTGAGGGGTGCGCAGCCCAGGCCTGGGGGCAGGGTGGTGGCTGTTTCCGGGGGGAGGGGCCCCTGGGGAGTGGCGAGCAGGGTGGGGTGTCCGGCGCAGACCCAGCCCGTGGCCCCCGGCACCGGGCCCCTGGCCCCCCAGCCCCCCCCCCCCCCCCCCCCCCCCCGGCCCCCGGCCCTGGGTGCCGCGCCCGCACCCCCGGCCCGTGACTGTCCTCCGGGTGCGAGGACGCGCGCGGCCGCCAGGGGGTGGTGCCGGCCCGCGCTGGGCGGCGGGGGCGGCGGGGGCGGGACTGGACTCTGCGCCAGGGACACTGAGGCGGACCCCACCCCGGCTCCTCTCCTCCAAGCCCGGCCCTCCCATCCGCACCCCTGCTCTGGCCCTCGCCGAGGAAGGCCGCCGGAACCAGCTTCCGCGGCTGCCCATCCCCTCCTGCTCCAAGGCCGGGCGGCGGGAGGGATGGTCTGTGCCAGCCCAGGGGACTGGGGGGACCGGTGCCTTCCACCTGGAGGGTGGTCTGTGCCAGCAGGTTCCTGGGCTGCGGAGAGGACTGGGGGGCAGGTTCCTGGGCTGGGGATGGGGGTGGGGGGGCAGGTTCCTGGGCTGGGGAGGGGACTGGGGGGACAGGTCCTGGGCTGGGGAGGGGACTGAGGGGGTTGGGGGGGCAGGTTCCTGGGCTGGGGAGGGGATAGAGGGCAGGTCCTGGGCTGGGGAGGGGACTGAGGGGGTTGGGGGGGCAGGTTCCTGGGCTGGGGAGGGGATAGAGGGCAGGTCCTGGGCTGGGGAGGGGACTGAGGGGGGGGGCAGGTTCCTGGGCTGGGGAGGGGACTGAGGGGGTTGGGGGGGCAGGTTCCTGGGCTGGGGAGGGGACTGGGGGGGGACAGGTCCTGGGCTGGGGAGGGGTCTGGGGGGGCAGGTTCCTGGGCTGGGGAGGAGACTGGGGGGGGCGGGCAGGTTCCTGGGCTGGGGAGGGGATAGAGAGCAGGTTCCTGGGCTGGGGAGGGGACTGGGGGGCAGGTTCCTGGGCTGGTCACCGCTGAGCACCCCCTCCCAGTGTCCTCACTCCCACAGTGCGCCTCTGACACAGCCAGGATGAATCACGGGTTCCCTGCCCTGCCCAGGGCACTCCTGGCACCAGCACCACCCACACCCCCAGGCTGACCAGGCCTGCTCCTCCCGGGTGGGGACCTTCATTACACAAATAATAGGTGAATGTGTGTCCCTCGTGAACCATGCAAATGACTAGAAGGCACAGAATAAAAACGCCCAGGGACCCTCCCTCCTCTTGCCGACTCTCCCGTCAACAGGCTAGCGGGTGGCTTCCAACATTTATAAAACAACTACAGGCTCGGTGCAGGGAATTCGTGCACTTGGGGTTGGGGGTGTCTCTCAGGTTGACCTTTGCCCTCTCGCAATGCGGAAGCCCTGGGGGATGTCCAACTGATGCTGTAGGCCTGATCCCTTAGCGATGCCGTGGAAGCCGGAGAGGCTCCTGGCACCACCACCACCACCGCGCTCGCCAGCTCTGGGCCTGCTGTGGCTGAGCCGCACTCCCCCGTGGAGCGCACTGACATCAGGCGGCCGCTCCTGCTCGATCGTCTGCCCCCTGGTGGACATGGCTTGTCATAGTGACCAGCCGATTTGCATATTAGCCTTTATTACTACATAGGATATGGACGCTTCTTCTTTAAACATTTTCATGTTGAAATATTTAAAAACGAATCCCGGCAGCTCAGGCCTGGAGGCCACCCCGTGCGGCACGGCGGGCCCCTAGAGAATGGCTGGGGTGGGCGGCTCTCTGGGGCCGGCGCCGGTCTGCCCTGACCTGACCGACCGGAGGCGCCGGCTCTGTGACCTGTGGCGGCGGCTGCACATCGCCTGTACGTACATGGCCCGCGGCAGCCGTGCCATTTCCCTCGTAAACCTGGGCCACCGAGCGGGAAGGGGACGTTACGATCCTGCTGGGAGGACAGGCAGATACTGTAATGAGACAGGACGTTTTTCAGGAGAGCATTTTGCCCAGCCGGCACCGCTCAGGGGTGAACGTCCACCTATGAACCGAGAGGTCCTGGTTTAATTCCTGGTCGGGGCACAGGCCCAGGTGGTGGGCCCGGTCCCCAGTGTGGGACGTGCAGGGGGCAGCCTATCAATGATTCTCTCTCACCAGCGATGTTTCCGTCCCGTCCCTCTCCTTCTCTCTCTCTGAAATCAATAAAATACATATTAAAAAAATTACCAGCTCCTTTAACGGGACAGTCGGAGTCCTCAGGCCCAGCGGGGCTCGGGGACCCCACGAGAGAGAACCCAGAGGTGCCGTGGAGACCGTCTCCCTGGGGCAGGAGGGCAGCCTCGGCTGGTGAGGGACAGGGTGCCAAGGCTCCGGCTCACACAGTCCCTCCAAAAGCCCTGTGCTGGGGGCCAGCACCCCACCTGGGGGGCGCAGTCCCTTAGAGGGCCTCCTACTGCTTCCCCTTGTCGCAGGAAAAGCACAGCAGGAGCCTGGCCGGTGCCGCTCGGCTGGTCGGGGCATCTCCGGCAGCGCCAGGAGTGGCCGGTGTGATTCCAGTCAAGGGCGGTGCCCAGCTGCGGGCTGGTCCCCGGTGGGGGGCGCGCAGGAGGCGGCTGATGGGTGTTACTAAGTTTCTCTGCCTTTCCTTTCATCTCCCTCTAAAAATCATAAGTTGTTATCAAAACAAAAACAACACACAGCACGACCCTCACTCCAGGTAGGCAGCTGTGTCCTCTTCAAAGGTTTAACTAGGAACAGTGATAAGACACAAAACCAAGGCCGCCCTGGCCTGGTCAGCGAGATGGCTGCTTCCTGCACTCCCCACGGGAATCCTAGGCTGACGCTCAGCACGGAGCCACGCCGCTGGGCTCACTGCCTTCCGGGTCCGAAGTCAGTCAGACTTGCAAACGCCTCCCGCCTCCAGTGCTCGGAGCTCCTTGCCCCGGTCCGCCCGGTCCGACCTTTGCAGCCTCCCTCTGCCTCTCCCAGACCTTTGCTCCCTCCGGCTGGGCTCCCCCTCTACCGCCCAGACCGCTCATCCCCTCCCCCCCTGGTCTCTCTGGCCGAGTCCACGTCCCGGGCAAGGTCCCAAGCCGTGGAGAAATGGGGTCAGATCTGACTTTTGGAAACCCCAGCAAGGAGGGCAAACGGAAGGGGGTGGAGGCGGCAGGGACGGGCGGGGAGAGAACTGCCCTGGTCAGCGGCTCGCCTGGCACCCCCAGCTGATGCCCTTTCACCCCCATTCCCTGCTGCCACGGAGACGCCCGAGGTCTCCACTCCAGCCCTTGTCTTCTCAGGGCCCGGGCAGCAGCTCCCAGGCTGTCCCCCAGGACCCGGGGCTCCCAAAGGCCAACTCTCAGCCCAGGACCGCCCTTCACTCGGACCCCATCCTACTCAGAGACCCAGGACAGGGAAGGAGGGGAGCAGCGCAGGGAACGGAGTTCCGGGGGGAGGCGGTTAAGGCTGCGGCCAGGCGGGAGGGGGGCCCAGCTCCAGGCAGGGCGAGCTCCGGTAGTGCCGCTGCCGCCTATGGTCTGGCTCCTGCCTGTCTGGTGGCCACGGGCCCGGGGCTATGGGCCGGCCTGCAAGGCCACACTGCACTGCTGAGAGGCCGAGCTGTGGGTGAGGGCCCCTGGCTGGGTCTCAACGGGTCCTGCGCGGAGCCCCAAACCTTGGGCGCCTGGTGGGAAGGCTGGGGCCCCACCCGCCACACGTGTCTGAAGAGAGGCTGGGAGCCCCTGGCTTGCTCCCCGGCTGCTGCTCATTTGGGGGCCACCCCTCTGTGAGCCCCCATCTCCTGGCAGGCGAATCGGGGTCATCACCCCCAGCACTACCCAACGTGAGAATGGCACACAGCAGGTGCTCACCCGCTCGTCCACCCCCGGGGGAGTCCGCCTAGAGCTGGGGCTCGAGGCCCCACCTCGGCCGGCATAGGCCCTTGGGGGTCACAGCGCCTGCCTTCTGACCCCTCCGCGTACAGATGGTCTTCCCAAGGTCACAGGGTCATTGCAAAGGGGACCGCGAATACGACTTGTGGGGTGACCAGGAAAGTCCCGGTCGGTGGACCCGGGGCGTCCACGCGTGCGCCGCCCCGCAGGCAGGGCCCGCCGCCCGCCCGCCCGCCCTGTCGCCGCGGCCCGGGGCCTCCGCTCCCCGCGGCCCGGGGCCTCCCCTCCCCGGGGCCCGGCTCCCCTCCCCGCGGCCCGGGGCCTCCGCTCCCCGCGGCCCGGGGCCTCCCCTCCCCGGGGCCCGGCTCCCCTCCCCGCGGCCCGGGGCCTCCGCTCCCCGCGGCCCGGGGCCTCCGCTCCCCGCGGCCTCCGCTCCCCGCGGCCCGGGGCCTCCCCTCCCCGCGGCCCGGGGCCTCCCCTCCCCGCGGCCCGGGGCCTCCGCTCCCCGCGGCCCGGGGCCTCCCCTCCCCGCGGCCCGGGGCCTCCCCTCCCCGCGGCCCGGGGCCTCCCCTCCCCGCCGCCCGGGGCCTCCCCTCCCCGCCGCCCGGGGCCTCCGCTCCCCGCGGCCCGGGGCCTCCCCTCCCCGCCGCCCGCCCGCCCGCCCGCCCCGCGCCCTCAAGTTTCTCCCAACTTTTCCGCCGGGCCCGCTGCGCCCCGCCCCCGGTGACGTAACAATGGTGCAGCGCGGCGGCCAATGGGCGGCGGCGGGGGCCGGCAGGGCGGGCCAATGGCGGCGGCGGACGGCCCGCGGTCCTGCCCGGCCCGGGCCGCACTGCGCCGCCCGCGCCCGCCGCCCGCCGCCGCCCAGCGATCGGCCGGAGGACGGAGCGCGGGGCCCGAGAGCGGCTGCGGCGGGCGCGGGCGGCGGCGGCTCCTGTCCGTCCGTCCGTCCGTCCGTCCGTCCTGGGACCGCCGCCCCCAAACCTCCCCGCGCTGCTGCCGCAGGGGCGGGAGCCCGGCCGGGGCCACCGCCCCCCACGGTGAGTCCCCCGCCGCCCCGGCCGCCGGTCCCTGGTGCAGGTGCAGCCCTCGCCCGCCCGCCGCCCGCCGCCCGCCGCCCGCCCGCCGCACCGGCCTCGCCCCCGGCGGGGCCGCGTCCCCGGAGGCGCGGGCGGCGGGACGCGCCCCTCCGCTCCCAGCCCAGCCCCCGCTCCCCGCGGCCGTGACTCAATGCCCGGTGACGTGCGCCGCCCAACTTTACGTAACCCGCCGGCGCCCGCGCTGTCCGCACGGCCCGCCGGGGGCGCAGGGGCCCGGGCGTGGGGCCGTCTAGTCGTGGGGCCCCCCAAAGGGCGCCGGGCCCGCGGCCCCCCGCCGTGCCCCTCTCTGTAACTTAGTTCCCGGGCCCTTTCCGACTTTGGTGCAGGACTCGGCCCCGGGAGGAAGCCGGGCTCAGAGGGCAAGGTCAGGGCTCAGGCTGGGCTCCCTCCGGGGCTGGGACACCCCCCTGAACAGAAGGAGCCCCGAGTGGGAGGCAGGAGCTCCGGGCCGCGCACCGCCTGCTGGCCCGGCCCCGCCTCGCCGCCCCTCGCTGAGAGTGGGCCCGGCAGGCACCTGCTTCACTTAGAGGCCCGCAGAGCCCCCGGGGTTCCCACTCGGGGTTCGCAGGCTGTGAAGTGCGGGGCACCCCCGTCTCTAGTTGACGTCACCCTCCAGGCTCCTCCCAGGAGCCAGGGGTGTGGCCATCCTGCAAACGTCATGTTTGGGTGGAAGGCTGGAGTCCCGGCCCGCCCCCGCCCCCCAAACTCTGCCTCTGGGGTTCACGGCCTGCATTCCCCTCTTCCTTACAGATGACGGAGCTGAGGTTCAGAGAGGCAAACTGAGGGTCAGAGAGCCCCCGTCTGCTAGCGGATCCGCTGCAGGAGCCAGGTAGGTCTGAGTCTAGAGCTCTGCCCCTGTCCTGCCTGGGGGTGGACTCCAGGGGTCAGGGGTCAGGGGACAGGGTCAAGGTTAGGACAGGGATTTGTCCTACAGGAGGGACTGGGCTACAGAAAGGATTTGGCTCCATTTGAGATGTGGGCCAGCTTCCCTGCCCCCACCTGGGGTTGGCAGAGGAGGAGGGGACTTCGGGAGGGCGGTCAGGCGCGGCCGGAGCAAGGATGTGGGAGGTGGTTCGGGGCCTGGCAGGGAAGGGGGCTGTGAGGGCGCCTGGAAGGGCGGTCCCAGGCTGGAGTGGGCACAGGGTCGGCCCTGGGAGGGGTGATCAGGTCCCCTCTTAGCCCTCCGGTTCCCCGGGGGGCGGGGGGAGGAGCAGGGGGGGACGGGCCCAGGCGCCTCACCGCGGTCCCTCTGCCTGCAGGTGGTTGGCCGCGGGGCCCATGCCGTGAGGCGGGCGCTGCCCCTGCCAGCATGCCGTGGGACGCCCCGCGGCCCGGCGGAGCGGAGGGCGCCAGCGCCGCGCGCCTGCGGGCGCAAAAGCAGTGCCGCAAGTCCTCCTTCGCCTTCTACCAGGCGGTGCGCGACCTGCTGCCCGTGTGGCTGCTGGAGGACATGCGCGCCAGCGAGGCCTTCCACTGGGACGAGCGCGGGCGGGCCGCCGCCTACTCGCCGTCCGAGGCGCTGCTCTACGCGCTGGTGCACGACCACCGGGCCTACGCGCACCACCTGCTGGCCGCCTTCCCGCGGCGCGCGCTCGCGCTGCCCAGCGCCGGCTTCCGCTGCTGCGCGGCGCCCGGGCCGCACGTGGCGCTGGCCGTGCGCTACAACCGCGTGGGCGTCCTGCGCCGCATCCTGCGCGCCGTGCGCGACCTCCCGGCCGAGGAGCGCGCGCGCCTGCTGGACCGCCGCGGCTGCGGGCGCGTGGAGGGCGGCGGCACGGCGCTGCACGTGGCCTGCGACCTGGCGCGGCCCGAGTGCCTCTTCCTGCTGCTCGGCCACGGCGCCTCGCCCGGCCTGCGCGACGGCGGCGGCCTCACGCCGCTCCAGCTGCTGCTGCGCCAGCTGGGCCGCTGCGACTCCTCCGGGGCCGCCCCCGCCGCCGCCCCCGGGGCCCCCGCCGCGCCCGGGGAGGCCCGCCAGCGCCGCCTGCTGCTGCTGGACCTGCTGGTGCTGTACGCGCCCGCCGACGCCGCCCGCCTGGCCCGCGGCGAGCTGCTGGGCGACCGGCCGCGCTGGCGGCGGCTGCTGGGCGAGGACAAGTTCCAGTGGCTGGCCGGCCTGGCGCCGCCCTCGCTCTTCGTGCGCGCCATGCAGGTGCTGGTCGCCGCCATCCCGCCCGGCCGCTTCCCCGAGGCCCTGGATGAGCTGCCGCTGCCGCCCTTCCTGCAGCCGCTGGACCTCACGGGCAAGGGCTAGCCCGCGGCGCCCCGGGACGCACCGCCGGGGAGAGGACTGTTTTCGGGGCTGTGCTGGCACTTTACATACATTGGTTGCCGTACGTGAGACTCCGCCTCGTCTGTCCCGTCCGGGGGGCCGGGGCAGCTGGGCCCCGAGCGAGCGGCAGGCTTTCTGGGCCCAGTCGGGCTCAGTGCGGGGCCTCCCTGCGCAGAGCGGGGCCAGGGGTCACGTGGCCCCCAAGAGCCGGCTTAGACCTCAGCTCACTGCCCAGCCTGAGGCAGCGAGGGCCAGCCGTCCGCCCGCATCTAGATTCTGGAACCTGCTGGAAGGTTATCCCTCTGGCAGGGACCGCCACGCTGAGCAGGGCTGTGGACTGACAGCAGGGGCTGGGTCTAGAGGGCAAGGAGGGCGGAAGGCTGCGGTGCGACCGGGAGAGGTGCACCCCAAGTGACCCTCCCTCCCCCTCCCACCCTGGGCGTCCTGGGACTGCCCCCCAGGCTTGGCCTCCTGCTGTCACCCCCATTTTGCTCCCTGAGGATGAGCAGGCACCCGGCCTGGCCTCAGGTGGGTTAGCTGTGCCTTGATCCGCCCTCAGTCCCCCCAGGGTGGGCCCCCCAGAGTCCCTGGCCCAGCCCCAGGGGTGGTGATGGCTGCGTGGCCCAGTGGGAAGCCTGCTGGCCCGGCCAGTAGAGCCGGCTGGTTCTCCAGGTGCAGACTTGCCAGCAGATCCGGCACAGCCCCAGGAATTCTGCTGGGCCGTGAAATTCAACCCGGGGCTGCCGGGGAGGCAGGCCACGGTGTCCTGCCAGGAGCTGAGGGCTAAAGGTGTGCGTGATGCCGTGACCAGCCTGGCGGGACGCCACCCTGCCCCCAGCGTCCCTGAGGGGGGTGCCGGGCCCAGAGGCTCTGGGCCATAGGACGGATACACAAGGGGCCTGGGGAGCAGGAAAGGCTTGTGTGGGGGGCCGGGTTCTGGGCCTGTACCTGCCCCCCACCCTCAGGGTGACCTGGGACAAACACCCCCCACCCTGGGCTTCTGTGTCCCATGTTTTCAAAGGGTTTTGGATCATTTCCAAGCTCTACGTGCCTGAAAAGCACGTGACCCCAGGTCCTGGGACGTGTGGGCCGGGGGTGCACAGCCCTGGCAGGAAGGAGGGGGTAGGGGTGCAGAGCCAGTGGCTGATCCTGGGCTCTGGGTGGGGGTGAGGGCCCCTCCCCCCACTGTGTGTCCTGAGCCAGTTAGGTATCTTCCCTGAACCTCGAAACCTGTGGGGGGTGAGGGAGTATGTGGGGGGGAGGGAGGGGGAAGGGGCAGATACCTCTCCCCCAGCTCAAAACTGGGGGCATCAGGAGCCCCCCAGTCCTCACACGGGGATGCCGCTGTGGGGGAGGGACATTTCCTGAGGGGAGATGGAACCTGGAGCCCAGTGCCCAGAAGGTCACGGTGGCCCTGAGGTGGGGGGAGGGGAAGGGGCTCGGAGCCCCGATGGGGGCACCTGGTGGGGGCCTGGGCCTGCCGACTTCCTCTCAGTCCCCCCAGGGCCAGCTCTGGCCTCTGCGGGGTGTCCAAGGGCCCGGGCCGAGGCCCCTTGCATTCCCCCCTTTGGGGACAAGCTCCTTTGAGCCCCCTGGGCTGGGCCTGGGTGAGGCTGGGGCCGGGGGAGCGGTCCCATCTCGGGGCTCCCTCATCGTCAGTCAAGTGGAGGTGGCACCCACCTGGGCTGGCCCCGGAGTTTGGGGCAGGATCCCGGCAGCACTGTGGGTGGCAGGGAGTGGGGAAGGCCAGGGCTCAGGTGGAGTGGTTTGGTTTGGGGTGAGCAGGGGATTGCACCCTCATTTCCTGGGTGCCACTGGGGCCCCGTCAGCACCCCTTGGAGGAGTGGGCAGGAGGGGGCAGCCCGGGCATCAGCCCGATGTCCTCGCTGAAGGGAGAGGAGCCCAGGCCGCTCACGGCCCTGGGACAGCCCAGCGGCCAGGATCTTGGCACTGGGGGCTAACGCCTGCGGTGAGGGGAGGCGCAGGGCAGATAAGGGTATCTGGTGGCCCGGCTGGCCAGGGGTGGGGGTAGGGAGGGCAGGCCCAGCATTGGGCTTATCAGCAGGCTGAGCCCTCCAGCCCCTGGGAGGGCAGCTAGCACGGCACCCGCCCCGCCCCCATTACCACCCTGGTGATGACGTCAGGCCCAGCCAGGGTGCCTGGTGGACAGCAGCTCCCTGGGCCCCTGGCAGCCGTCTCGGTGGCTTCTCCGCCCACACAGGCCCCCCTTCTCTGCGGCGAAGTGCGCTGGTGCGTTCATCCCTCCCCCTTTCAGAGGAAAACCTGACTGTGGCCAACTGCTCCCCCCAGTGACCCCAGCCCGGAGGCCAGAATCTGCCCTGGGCACCTGTCGGTATTGTGACCTCCTGCCCAGAGCCTGAAGGGACAGCACAGGACACTGCGTGCTGGAGGGTGGCTGGGGGGATGCCAGGAGGGCAGGCCAGCCTGGCCCTGGTGACGTGACCCCGTGCTGACCTCTGCAGCCTAGCCTCACCCGAGGTTACCTTTCCCCCGATTTCCACCCCCGTCCGAGAGCCGCTTCCCCGCACCCCACATCCCGCTCAGAACGGTGTGTCCTGGAGGTCGGGACGGAGGCTGTGCAGAAGCCAGTGGCCCAGAGCCCACCCTGTGACTGGTTTTGGCTACATTTTAAAGTAATAAATGCAGACTTGAAGTATATAGTCTGAGGGATTATACCCATGTGTATCCACCACCCCAGTCAAGACAAGAGGGGAAGAATTTAGCTTATAGGTTCTCGCTCACAGCGGAACCCTGGACTCTGCAGAGAAGCCGGCAGGGTGGGCGGGGCAGGGCCCACCCCGCGCCCCAGACCCACTAGCGTTTGGTGCATTTCCTTCCTGTCTTCTCTGTGCGTATATACATGTATTTTTCCTATGCATGTTTCTACATACATGGCAGGTCACAGCCCAGTGGCTTTAAACGTACGTAGCGTAAGCATCTGCACCGCACGCCTTGGGAAAGTTTCCGGCCTCAGTGGCTCTTCTGAGCGGACCCAGCCAGTGCCGACACCCAGAGAGGAGACGCGGAGGACAGCGCTGGTCAAGTGCCGGCTTTATTTACTCTTGGGATCCATTACACGGCTCAGGATTCACAGCCACCACCACGTTTGTGGCAGCGGCCTGTGTGTGGGCTCCAAGGTTTCTCGGCCGCTGCTGGGCTGCCAGGGGCTCCCCACCCTCAGTTCGTCCCTCCTTTGCCCATGGCATCTGACGCGTCCCTCCTGGTGGAGCCACGGCCACGGCTCCATGTCCGTCAGTGTGGCTTTTAACCGGCACTAGGACACGGTGAAGAAGTCAAGTCCGTTTCTCTGCGCTTTCCCACCACCGAGCTGGAAAGCCCTCGCCACCCAGAAACCAGACGCCGTCCAGTCCACTTCCTGTTTATTTTGTGCAAACAGCCGAGCAGGGCACAGCGGCTGTGAGGTGGGGCTCGGTGCCCTCAGCTCGATGCCACCTGCACGGTGCAACCCCCAGGGGGCCTGGCTGGGCTGGGGGTGCCCTGGCCCCACCCCTAATTCTACCCCCAGGACAGGGAGGGCGGGAACAGGCAGCCTGGCATCTCACCGGCCTGGTGGGCGCGCGGGGGACCCAGCGCAGCCCCGAGGGGCGCTGGTGAGGCGAGGGCGTTGTCTGGGAACTCCTGCCCCTCCAACACCGCCAGTCGCCAGCGCCCCTGCTCCCAGGGCTCAGTCCCGTCTGCTGCCAGGAGCTGACACTCGTCAGCATCCGGCCCGGTGCCCTGCTGTCCGGCACGTGCTTTCTCCGTGTGCTGGTCCCTCAGGGCACGTCTCACCCTCGCCTGTTTCCGGATGGAGGTTTCGCGGCGGCCTCAGGGCCTCCATGAGCAGGCGGCCTGCACTCCGCCTCCGGGGACCGGAAACAAGCACCTGTGGGCGACCCCCCCCCAGGGCCGCCACCCTCGGCAGGCCGCTGGGCATGTAGCGTGGGGCGGGCAGGCGGGAACACGGCCTCCGTGAGTGCCCAGAAGGCACCTGGTCACGGCGCAGACACACTGGACCGGCTTGGAGAACGTCTGGGTCGTCGTACTGTCTCAAAGCACGACCGAGAGCCAGAACCAGGGAGAAACGGTGCCCAGCACCGGGGCCTCGGGCAGCGCATCGAGGAGACGGGTGATGCGTGGAACCCGAGGGCCGGGGAGGGCCAGCCGTCCGAGGAGCGGTGAGGCCCCACCTCGCCTCAGCACCCCTGGCCTCTGCCGTCACCAAACCCACGGAAGGACCCACGACCACGAGCAGCAGCAGCCCCGGGACCCCAGGGCCCTCTCCGTCGCTGGCTGGTGCCCACGGAGGACGAACCCCCTGCTCGCCACCCGGGTCCCAGGGGCGTGGCAGCTTGCTTGGTAGGAAACAGGCCTGGAGGGCCCGGGCCCTGAGCGAAAGGCAGCTAAAACCAGCGGCAGCCGGATGGGCAGCCGTGTCCCGGAGAGGAGGGCTCAGGGCTCAGGGCGGACGCAGGCTGGGCCCCTCCCTACAGCTCAGGTGCCAGCGAGGTGCCGGCGCTGCAGGCGGACCCACGACTGACACCTGACGTGGCCACAGCCTTTTAGGGGATCAGCCCACAGGGCCGGGACGCACGGGGGACGCCCACGGTCGGACGCCGAGCTGAGGCTGCGGGCTCGGGACAAACCGCGGAGGCTTCAGGGAGCAGACTTCTCTCCCAAGCCTGGAGTGTCCCTCCCATCGAGGTATGTCATGCAGGTCTGTAGGTCAGCACACAGAAAGGCGACGACTGTCTCTGTTCCTGAGGATGCCCTGGTCTCGTGCCCACAGCCCGGGCTGGACAGAGACCCCGCCAGCGGGTGTGCGCTCCCGGCCGGCCTTCCGGCGCCGACCGCCTGGTGCGTGCGGCCGGGCATGGCCGCCGCCCGGAGTGCTGTGGCTGGAGTGTCTCCAGGCGGCGGGCGCGTTCTGGCCCGGGCGGCTGCGGCGTGGCCTCCATCCCGGCCCGGCCGACGCCTACCCCTCCAGCGCAGCCTTGGGTCCCCATCCGGGCGCCTGGCATGGAATGTGTGCGGGGACCTGCGTCCCTGGAGGAGGCGCGCACCGTGGGAGCTGACCTCGGGCCTTGACGTGCCGCTGTGGCAGCCCAGAGGGTGTGCGGGTGTGAGCACAGCACACGGGGAACGCGTGCACCTGGCCGCAGCCCCTGCCCACGACCACGCAGGCTCCGGCCTCTTGGCTGAGGCCGTGGCTCTGGAACGAGACGGAAACAAACACGGTGAAAGCAGGAGTGGGCGCCCCCCGTGCCCACATGTCCGGATGCGCGGACGCGGCGGTCCGAGCGCGGCTCAGAGCCGATGGTGCCCCGCGCGCCGCTCCTTCAGATGACCTCCCACTCGTCCTCCAGGTCCTCGGGGTGCGGGGCGGCGGCCGGGCCGCTCTGGGCGCCGGGCGCGTGGCTGAAGGTCCTCGTGAGCCGCTGGAGGAGGTAGCCGGGCGGGCCCACTGCCCACAGCTCGTCTGACGAGGTCACTGGGGGACAAGAGCAGCCACACCATTAGCCACGGGCAGCTCCACGTCCCCACGTGGCCCTTTCGGGCTGTGGGGCCAGACGCCCCTCCCTGACCTGTGCCTCCATTTCCTCGGGCTGTGCTGTCCCCTCCTGGAGGCCCTGTGCACCAGAGCGGGTGCAGCTCCCTCCCTCAGGGTCACCAGGGCTGCTCTGGGCAGAGGGAGTCCGAGGGAGCCGCCCGGACTGGCTCCGGGGAGCCCCGCACCCCCACCCCGACCTGCCTGTGAGGCACGTGGCGTGCCCGGGGACCTTCTTCCAGTAGTCCCCCGCGGGGTGCTTGTCGGTGACGCCGTAGCGCCGGGCGAGGTCCCCGTTGGGGCAGCGGGCCCACACCGTCCTGGTGCTGAGCGCCAGCTGGCAGGCCTGCAGCCCTGCGGGCAGAAAGGGCGTCCGTCAGTCCTCAGACCCCGCTGCTCTCTCCCGACACAGCGCCGGTCCCCATGGTGACACGCCCTGGGCGGGGCTGGGGGGAGCTGAGGGCGGGGGTGCCCGCTGGCCCTGTGCATGGCGCGGGGGTCAGGCGGCAGTGGCACCTGGGGGTGGCTGGGGGCAAGAAGGAAGCACACCCCCGAGAGGCAGGGCGGGGCTCGGCGGCAGAGCAGCAGGAACAGACAGCCTGGGTGTGACGCCTCGGCTGCCTGGGGGAGAGCGCCACGGCCCACGGCCCACGCCCACGCCCACCTGGCACTTGATCCCAGCCGGTCCCCACGGGCATCTCCTCGGTGATCCCGACGCGGACGTGCACGTTGCACCGGCTGTCGAGCGCCCACAGCATCTGGTCGTTGGGGCTGCAGTGGACACTGACCAGGGTGGCCCCGGGAGGCTGCGGAGGGAGGGGAAGGGGGGCATTAGTTTTGGACAGAGCAAGACTGAGGTGTGAACTGAGGCCTGTGACGCGGCAACAGGAGGTTCTAGAAACCTGTCTGGTTCCTGCTTGCTGGCCTGCCAGCCGCCGGCCCGCACATGCACTGGCCTCCACCACCCACCAGCTGACTGCTCGAGCATCTCCACAGGCCAGGCCCGGGCAGGAGCTGGCAATCAGCCTCCTTGGTTCCTGGATTTTGTGAAGATGTGTGCAGATTTCAGAGCGGGAGGGAGAGGGAGAGAGTGGAGGGACATCAGTGAGAGACAGTCACTGGTCAGCTGCCTCCTTTACACGCTACTGGGATCGACCCCGCAACCCGGGCATGTGCCACCGAGCCGCACCGGCTGGTGTCTCCTGGATGGGAAGTCCTGGGGAGACAGGCTTTCCTCAGTGGTCACCAGAGAACCAGGAGGCCCCAGGCCAAGGCTGCCCGGTGGGCGAGACGCCCGACCACATCCTGGTCAGACCCTGAGGTCAGGGCGCCGCCCTGGAGCCCACTGCTGTACCGAGAGGGCGGGAGGGACAGCGACGGCCCAGGAAGGAGGGTGGGAGTGTGCCAGGCGGGGAGCGTGCCAGGCGGGGAAGGGCCTGCAAAAGCAGGGAGCACGGTGGCACAGGGCTGAGTCCTGCGAGCCACTGGAGGGGGAGCCGGGGCCACTGCCCACAGCTCGGGCAGCTGGAGGGGTGGGGCGGGGCGGGGCCGAGCAGCACTGGGCGAAGGGAAGGGCCTCTCCCCACAAGCACAGAGGCCTGCTGGGTCCCGGGTCCGGGACGCTGGGGCTGATGGGTGGTTCAGAGAGAGCTCTGGAAACACGAGGGCAGATGCAGGAAACGACGCAACGTGCAAAGCTGAGGATGTGGAGGTCAGAGGGCGCACCACCTGGCACCTGGGAGACCGGGGTTAAGTGGAGGCAACAGGGGAAGACCGGGGTGATAGGGCAGCAGAGGATTCACAGATGACACCGTCTGCCGGGGAGCTCCTGGCATGGCCAAGACAGGCTGCTGCACAACGTCACCGGGCAGGCCCGGCAGGCCCCACGCCAGCGGCTAGCAGTCCGTGCCGGCTGCTCTGCACACACAGCGGCTGCTTTGAAACGGCACATTCAGGCCCTAGCCGGCCTGGCTCAGTGGTTAGTGCCAGCATGCAGTCTGAAGGGTCCCGGGTTTGATTCCGGTTAAAGGCACGTATCTTGGTTGCAGGCTCCAGCCCCAGCCCCAGGTTGGAGCATGTGGGAGGCAACCAATCAATGTTTCTCTCTTACATCGATGCTCCTCTCTCTCTCTCTCCCCCTCCCTCCCACTCTAAAACTCAATGAAAAGACACTCTGGTGAGGAGGAGCAAGCCCAGAGGCACCCAGGGCTGGGCCCAGCCTGAGCATCAGACGTTGGGCCGGGGCCCAGGACGACCTGCAGACGAGCACCGGTGCTTCCTTCAGGGGTACCAGGCTCCACACCGTCAAGTGCGGGCGAGGCGAGACCACGCATGCACGTGCGCGCGTGCACACACACACACACACACACGCGCGCGCGCGCGCACACACACAGCCCGGCTGGCACTGAGGCAGAAAGGAAAAGGCTCACCCTAGAATGCCTGTGGGACTGCAGGGGTCCCGGTGCCAGAACCTTGCTGAACAAGCGCACATTTGGAGACTTGCGCTGCCTGCTGTCACGGCTACTCTGACGGCCGGTGGTCACGGGTGAGGCCTGGACGCCCGTCAGACCGGCCAGCCCACGGCAGACGGACAGCTAAGTCACCTCGCAGCGAGGGGCTCAGCCACGGGCGCCGGCCGCTCAGTGGGAAAGAGCAACTTCCCACCAACGGAGCCGGACCGTCCTCGCCGCGCGGCCTCCACCGAGCAACGTGAAACCGGTCTCACATGTGACACCAAAGGCAGAAACAGCAAAAAGGTAAATTAGGCCCTAGTTGGTGTGGCGCAGTGGCTAGAGTGTTGGCCTGTGAATTGAAAGGTTCCAGGTTCGATTCCCGGTCAGGGCACTTGCCCGGGTTGTGGGCTCCATCCCCAGTCGGGGACTTGCAGGAGGCAGCCGATCCACGATTCTCTCTCATCATGGATATTTCTGTCTCTCTCCCCTCTCCCTTTCTCTCTGAAATCAATAAAAATATATTTTAAAATAAGGTAAATTGGATTTCATCAAAATTAGTAAGGTTCGTACCTCAAAGGACAGCACGAGGAAAGCGGAGACAGCCTGCACACCGGAGAAGGCACTTCCAAACCACGCACCGGACACAGAACTTCTAAAACCCACACCAACAAGAACACACCCACGTTTGTTAAGAGACAGAGGACCTGAGGAACCCGTCCCCAGCCCTGGCCGGTGTGGCTCGGCTGGTTGAGCACCGGGTGAGGTCCGATCCCTGGTTGGGGCAGTGCAGGAGCAGCCGATCCATGCTTCTCTATCTCCCCCCACCCCCACCCCGTTCATCTCTCTCTAAAAGTCAACCGAAAACAAAACCATCCTCACTGGCCCCCAGGGACGCAGCCAAAGCGCCGGGCCGCACTTCCGGCCCCCGGAGTCTGGGGAGGGGGCGGGAAACAGTAACAGTGACGGGGGAGACCCTCCACCTCCCGCGCTGTGCGGAGGGGTGTGGCATGGAGCGCAGTCCGCAGGCCCCGGGGTCGGACGGCCCGGCCCAGCAATCCCACCCTGGACGTGAGCCAGGAGCAAGGGCCTCTCCACCGGGATCCGGCTAGACACCGAGGTCAGCGCACGAGGGACGTTCCCACAGGACGGCGTTCCTGCACGGCTGTTCCCGGGCCTGCGTGTAGGCCGGCCCTGCCGGGGCCACGGCGACCGTCCGGTGGACTAGGCATCGCCCTGCCGGGGCCACGGTGACCGTCCGGTAGACTAGGCATCGCCCTGCCGGGGCCACGGTGACCGTCCGGTGGACTAGGCATCGCCCTGCCGGGGCCACGGCGACCGTCCGGTAGGCTAGGCATCGCCCTGCCGGGGCCACGGCGACCGTCCGGTAGACTAGGCATCGCCCTGCCGGGCCCAGGTGACCGTCCGGTAGACTAGGCATCGCCCTGCCGGGGCCACGGTGACCGTCCGGTAGACTAGGCCGGCCTTGCCGGGGCCACGGCGACCGTCCGGTAGGCTAGGCATCGCCCTGCCGGGGCCACGGTGACCGTCCGGTAGAATAGGCATCGCCCTGCCGGGGCCACGGTGACCGTCCCGGGGGCGGCGCAGCGGGACACCGCTCAGCGCTGACGACTAGGAGCAGCAGCGGGGGCCCCGGGAATTAAACGAGCTCAGGAGACGACCCCGGAGAGGGGAGCACCTTCTAGAAAGCAGGTCAGGGCGGAGAGAGAGCAGCAGAGGCCGGGTCAGGAGCCAGGGCACGAAGCAGGACCCCAGGCAGAGCCAACAGAGACGCCAGGGCAGCTGTGACCAGCTCCAGGCTGTGGCCGTGGCCCAGAGCGAAGGCGGGGCCCCTGGCACAAAGGACAGGCCTCCAGGCACAGCGCCCTTTGTCCTCAGGACTCGGGACGACGAGCAGAGGCAGGCCGACCACAGGCCAGCTGCCAGCGCGGCTCGGACGGCGCCGGACGGCGTGTCCCGCATGGCCGGGGGCGGGCGAGAGACTTCAGACATGCCGATCTCCGGGCCGTACCGCCACGCACCTCCTCAGGACGACCGGAGGATCGGCTCCCCCGGGACAAGGACGAGGAAGACGCGGGGTCTAGGAGTGAGGGGGGAGGGTGACCCGGTGGACAGGGTGACCAGGCTGGCCCGAGTGGCGAAGATGCCTCGAGGGATCCCTCCAGGAAGATGACCTGAAGTGTCCGCGGGACGGAGAGGAAACGAGCTAATGGCCGCCCCGGGAGCCGGCCGGAGCCTCCTTTCTGCGGCCGCCCTCTCCTCGCTCACAGAGCGGCGCCTGCTCCCGTGTCCCCCAGTCTAAGCCCTGGTGTGGTGGTGGTGGTGGTGGGGGGACACCACAGGGGCCGGATCTCCGGGCTGGGTCAGAGGGGCCTGTCAGATACGCCTTTCTCTCTGACGACAGAGATGCCCTGCGCTTAGAGGTAAATACGGAAAACAGACACGAGGTCATAATCCCTTAACCAAAAGCAGCAACTGTGCTATGGATTCTTCCAGGAACGTTCTCGTTTTGGTTTGTTTTCTTACCCAGAACCAGAGCGGACGCCCCTTCCCGCTGCCACGGCCCGCACCCGCGGCAGCGCCGGCACGGGCAGGGGGCCGTTCTGGCAAGCGGCAACGCCGGCTCCAGACCAGAAAGCCTCCTCCACAGGAGCAGCTGTCCGGCCCGTCCTCGCCGGAACAGACTCTCAGGGCTCCCTCCGTTACCCAGGACGCCCGCCGGCATCACCGCCACGGGCTCCGCACACCGCCGGGCCGGGCCGGGCCGGGCTCGCCGGCACCGTCTCCGGGGCCAGGCTCGAGTCCCGGCGCCCACGCAGCGTTGGGACGTTTCTGACATGCGCCAGGGCCGTGCGGGTCTAGTTACTCAGAGCCACGGCTGCGTGTTCCGGACTGACACGTGAGCCACAAGGTGCTCAGGGCAGAGGAAACAAGGAGGAACGGGCCACACGGCACCTCACACAGAGCTCGACAGAAAGCTCGGCGCCTGCACACGTGTACGCTCCTTACACACATGGCAGCTCATCGAACAGGTTTCGTAACCGATGTTTCCACTCCCTGCTTCTGAGAGCACCTCTCCCGGACACAGGCTCCCCGCGAGGCCGCGCGCAGAGGAGGGTGTCCCTGTGCGAGGTCGTCCCGCAGCCAGGCCTCGCACCCCGAGGAGGGGCGGCCCAGCTGCCCGTGCGGCCAGCAGCGTTCCTCCGGCTGGGGGGCTCTGCGGTTGAGGTGGACCTTCTAGTGTGAAACCGGAGGTCACAGTTCCATTCCCGGTCACAGCACAGGCCCGGGTAAGGGCTCGATCCCCAGTGTGAATGTGCAGGAGGCAGCCGATCACTGATTCTCTCTCATCACTGATGTTTCTATCTCTCTCTCACTCGTCCTCCTCTCTGAAATAAATAAAAATAATATTAAAAAAGAAGTATGTATTTCAAAACCCCCCACAAAACCAGAGCATCTTGGTGCCTGGGTGTGACCTCTGCCAGCGCATAGGGTAGAGGAAGTGAGCGACATCGAGGGCTGGGTGGCACTGCCTTAGATCGAGAGCGAAAGTAGAATTCCCTTCACCTTGTTCCGCTCTGATGCCGAGGGGTCAATGGAAGGCCCAGAGGGGAGGGAGAGGTGGTGGGGGGTGGGGGGGCGCACACTCTCTGACACCAACGCTGCCCCAGCGCCCCCCTGTGGTCAGGCCCGAGCTTTTCTAAAGATCTGGATGTGGATGTGACCTCAAGTTCCTCCGCCCCCAGCAGCACCGTGGGCGTGGTCCCTCAGGCACTAGCTATATCCTGTTTGCATGCCTGTTTTATTTTGATGTTCATTTAGCTAAATATAACTAAAGCACTGAATTTAAAACCATTTTTAAATGTTAGTTTGGCCATTTGCAGTCATGTTCGTCTTGGTTTTCCAGGTTTCCGTCTTTCCCGGGGAGGCTGCAATCCAGGCGGAATAAAGGGCCGGAGAAACTGACAGAGCCCCGCACGGGGAGCTGGCGGGATCCCCTCACTGCGGGGGACTCTCTCACTGTGCGGGACCCCCTCACTGTGCGGGACCCCCTCACTGTGTGGGAGCCCCTCACTGCGGGGGACCCTCTCACTGCACGGGACCCTCTCACTGCGGGGGACCCTCTCACTGTGCGGGAGCCTCTCACTGCGCGGGACCCTCTCACTGTGAGGGACCCTCTCACTGCGTGGGACCCTCTCACTGCGGGGGACCCTCTCACTGTGCGGGAGCCCCTCACTGCGCGGGACCCTCTCACTGTGCGGGACCCTCTCACTGTGAGGGACCCTCTCACTGCACGGGCCCCAGGCCCCAGGCCCAGGGGCAGCGGGGACCAGGAGGCGGAGGCGGGCACCAGGGGCTGAGCAGATCCCTGTGAAAGAAGGGGGGCCCGCTGGGGGGCAGAGCTGGACCACCTGCCCTCCCCCCCACCAGTGCCAGCACACGGGAGTCCCAACTGGCTCTCGGCTTCAGAGCGAATTCTCAGGTGGACAGAAATGCTCCAACGGAGGCAGCAGACTCCAAAGAGATGCTAAACACAACTATAAAT
The DNA here is from genome assembly GCA_963924515.1 of Vespertilio murinus. Lineage (NCBI taxonomy): Eukaryota > Metazoa > Chordata > Mammalia > Chiroptera > Vespertilionidae > Vespertilio > Vespertilio murinus. The sequence continues at coordinate 216,470,947 of OZ004704.1, forward strand.
ATCTCCTCCCAATCTTCCTACACGTTAGCAAGTCTGAGGACTGAGTCATGTGTTTGAGTGCTTTGTAAAACTTCACCCCAAACTAAGGAGGGAGGTGCTGGGGAGACGCGAGCAGCAAGGAGAATGGAGATTTCTGCGGCTCCCCGGGCGGGGTGGCGCCCTTCAGCACCCATCCCCTCTTCCCCCGGCCTCACCAGCGTCCCAGTGCAGAGGGGCGCGGGCAGGGAAAGGAGGTGCAGCAGGAGGAGGGGTCGCGGCTGGCACGTGGAGACCTATCTGCATTCGAACACCAAGTGGCCCCGCTGTTCTAAACCCTCCCCACTCTCCACGGGGCTCCGAGCGCAGCCTGCGCCTCCCGGGAGCCTGCGCCAGGGGCCCCTCCGCTGGCACGGCTGCGATCACCGAGGCAGCACACCCCCGGTCAGCTTTCTCCCGGTTTCAGCTCTGCTTCCGGGGGTGAGTCTAGAATCTGAGAGGAGGAAGGAAGCGGAGTTTGTGGTTTCATGGTCTCCCACAGCCCGTGGGGAGCTGCGGGCGCCGGGGAGCAGCAGAGGCTGGGCTCGCTGCCCGGGTCTCCCCCCCTCGGCAGCACCCTCACCGCCACCGCAGCCCTTCCGGACCGGGCAGGACTGCGTGCGGACCCACACCTCCCAGTCCGAGGTTGCTCTGGGTTGTCGCCGGGGCTGGTAACTGCGACGGTGGGAGTGTCAGAGGGTCACGGGCAAGAGCACGTGCAGGAGGAAAAGGCGGAGGCGGATGGAGATGAACGAGAAAACAGAAGATAGAAAAGCCAACAAAACCAAAGGAGGGTTTTTGAAAAGACAACAAAATTATCAAAACTTTAGCTGGGCTGAAACCGGTTTGGCTCAGTGGTGGAGCGTCAGTCTGCGGACTGAAAGGTTCCGGGTTCGATTCCGGTCAAGGGCATGTACATGGTTACGGGCACATCCCCGGTAGGGGGTGTGCAAGAGGCAGCTGGTCGATGCTTCTCTCTCATCGACGTTTCTAGCTCTCTATCTCTCTCCCTTCCTCTCTGTAAAATATCAATAAAATATATTAAAAAATATATATTAAAAAAAAACTTTAGCTGGATTAAGTAAGAAAAAAAGGGAGCCAAGTGACTAAAATCAGAAAGGAAAGCAGGTTCATACCAACCTCATAGAATAAAAAGGGTTATGAGAAAAAACAGGAACCAGTGGTGCCAATACATTAGACAACGTAGGTGAAGGACACATTCCTGAAAAGACATGAACGGTTCATGTGGAACGAAGGAAAAACAGGAAGCTGAGAACAGACCTATACCAAGTAGAGCCTGAGTCAGTAATTTAAAACGTCGCACTTAGAAAGGCGGGCCCACACTGATACATTCTAGCCGATGCTGAAAGAGTGATTAATACCACCCTTCAGAAACCCCTCCAAAAACCGCCAGAGAAAAAACACTTCTCGTCTCATCTAAAGGCCAGCAGCGCCCAATCCCCAAACAGACACATGACGAGGAAAGAAAGCCAAAGACCAATCGCCCTTAGGAACACGGACACAAAAACCGTCACAAAACACAACACAGCAAGTCCAGTCAGGCCCACAGGCCACGGCCACGGCCACGGCCACGGCCACGGCCACAGCATAGGGTTATCCCAGAATGAAAGGAGGGCCAACACACGCCAGCGGAGTTCGTGCATCCCGGTGAGAAAGGAAAAACCCACACCATTAGCTCAGTAGATGCAGAAAAAGCACCTGCCATAAGCCACCTTTCTCCCGTGGTAAAACATTCCACAGAAAAGGAAGGAGGGGACTCGCCCGCCCGGCTGGCGGAGCGGCCTCCGGAGGAGAGCTGCCGGCAGCTGCCGAACGCGAAGGCAGGCGGCGTCCCGAGGCGGCCGCGCACGGTGTCCGCTCTGCCCGTGCCGCTCACACGCACAGGAGGCTCCGGCCGGGACGTCAGGCACGAGGACAACAGGAAAGACCCGATCGGAAAGAAAAAGGAAAGCTATCTCTATTTGTGGACACCATGACCTTACATACAGGAAACCTTAAAGAACCTACAAATAAGTTATTGGAACTAATAAACAAATTTACCAAGATTTCCAGATACAAGATCAATATATAAAAATGTACACTAGCATGCATACAAGCCTAATCAATGGACACAGACAACAGGGGTGGGCAAGGGCATGAATGGGAGTTGGGGGGGGGGGTAATGGGCGAATAAGGACACATATGTAATATCTTAATCAATAAAGAAATTAAAAAAACACTAATAATGAATGATCTGAAAACAGAGTTAAATTCCATGTATAATAGCATCCAAAGAATTAAAAACATCATTAGAACCATGTGGTACTGGCATAATGACAGACATATCTACCGGAATAGAGCTGAGTCCAGTAATAAATCCTTACATTTATGATCAACTGATTTCACAAGGCTGTCAAGACAACTTGGTGGGGAAGGAACAGTCTCCATAAACAGTGCTGGTATAACTGGATATCCACATGCAAAATAATGAAATTGAGCTCTTTCCGCACACCATGTATCAAAATTAACTCAAAATGAATCAAATATCTAAATATAAGAGTTAGAACCACACAATTTCTAGAAGAAAACGTTAAGTATAAATTTTCTTGACCTAAGATTAGGCTACGGTTCTTAGCACATCAAAAGCCCTACAACTGCCGAAGCCGGTTTGGCTCAGTGGATGGAGCGTCGGCCTGTGGACTAAAGGGTCCCGGGTTTGATTCCGGTCGGTGGCATGTGCCTTGGTTGCGGGCACATCCCCGGTGGGGGGTGTGCAGGAGGCAGCTGGTGGATGTTTCTCTCTCATCGATATTTCCGACTCTCTATCCCTCTCTCTTCCTCTCTGTAAAAAATCAATAAAATATATTAAAAAAAAGAAAGAAAAAGCCCTACAACTAAATAAGAACACAGAGAAATACAGAACTTTTGTGCAAAGGACATCATAAAGAACGTGAAAAGGCAACATGAGCCCGGCCGGCAGGGCTCAGGGGCTGAGCGTCGACCTATGAACCAGGTCATGGTTCGATTCCTGGTCAGGTCAGACGCCCGGGTTGCGGCTCGATCCCCAGTGTGGAGCATGCAGGAGGCAGCCGACCATGGTTCTCTCTCATCAAGGATGTTTCTCTCTCTCCCTCTTGATCGGAAATCAATTAAAAAAAGACAATGGGAGAAAATATCTGCAAACCATCTATCTGATAAGGATCTAGTATCCATAAAGGAGCCTGACAACTCCACAATAAAGACAAATAACCCCGTTTTAGAGTGAGCCAAGTGTTCGAATATCAAGTTCTCCGAAGAGTCTGCACAAGTGACCAGCGAACAGATGCAAAGCTGCGCACACCATTCGTCCTCGGGCCATCAGCCTGACATCACAGGGTGGGGATCTAGCTACAGCGCGCTGCCTGTGGTTAACAGGAGAGATTGAAGGTTCTCGTCCTGGCCGGTTTTGTTCAGCGTTTAGAGCATTGGCCCCTGGAAGAGGGTTCGATTCTGGTCAAGGGTGTGTACCTCGGTGCAGGTTTGAGCCCGGCCCTGGTCGGGTGTGTGGGGGAGGCGACCAGTTAACGCATCTCTCACATCATTCTTTCTTTCCTCTCCTCCCTCCCTTCCACTCTCTCTAAAGATCAATGGGAAAATACCTTCAAATATCCTCCAGTGAGGATTAAGGAAAAAAGTTCTCATCATAAGAAAGAAAGAAAGAAAAAAGGGTAACTATCATGATGAATATATATATATATATATATATATATATATATATATTGTTTGTTTGTTTGTTTTTGTTTTTTTACAGAGAGGAAGGGAGAGGGATAGAAAGCCAGAAACATCGATCAGTTGCCTCCTACACCCCCCTACTGGGGATGTGCCCGCAACCAAGGTATGTGCCCTTGACCGGAATTGAACCTGGGACCCTTAAGTCCGCAGGCCAATGCTCTATCCACTGAGCCAAACCAGTTAGGGCTATCATGATGAATATTAACTACACTTAACTATGATCAGTTTGCAATATATACAAATACCTAGTAGTTATATTGTACACCCGAAACAAATATAATGTTATAATCAATTATACCTGAGTTAAAAAAGCCCAACTGAGTTATGATTAAAAAGTGCCAATCTGGCCTGATCAGCTTTCCTCTCTATAGCACTGCTCCGATGTAAAGCAAAGCATTCAGTAACTTACACAGCACACAAATCAACCTTTCCTTTTCAATACATTTTTTTTTTACTCTGTAAAAAACAAAACCCACAAGGAGATGCTACTTTACACTTACTAGAATGACCAGCATTTAAAAACTGGGTTGTATGCATAGAATACAGAGAATGGGGTGATGAGGGCGTGAGGGGCCAGGGAGAGTAGCTGAAAGAGGTCAATAGGAGCAAAAAGGAGGGCCTATGCAATACTTTCAACATTAAAGATTAAATAAATAAATAAACAAATACATAAAATGAAAAAAAAAATGGGGCAATCTAGTGCCCTGAGCACTCCCGGATCTGTCTCTTGCTTCAAGTGTTTGGACGCAGCAGACCCAGGGACACCCCTCCTTCCAGCCTCTTCCCAGTCACCACCTTCCGAACCACCCGAGACCAGCCAGCACCGGCTTCCTGCCTCACTCCTCATTGCCGAACCGCCATGACGCCCCTTCCTCAGCTCTACCCCGAGGCGGGGATGCGTCCCCCCCGGGCCACGGCCTCGGCGCCCCGCACCTGCCTCCCGGCCTCTGTTGGGACCACGCGGTTCGGCTCTGGAGCCGCGGCCTCTGCAGTCGGCGGAGGAGAAGCAGAGGCAGAGCCTGTGGCTCCTGCAGACGCCACGCCAGTGGGGTTCTCCCGGGGCCTGGGAGCCTCCCCTCGAGGGGCGAACTCAAGGCGCCACGGACGCCGCCAGGGTCCTGGGGAGGAACATGGCCAGGCCCCTGGGGACCTGCAGGCCCTCGGCTCTGACTTCCTGGAGAGCCACGTCCCGGGTGAGCAGGTGAGACGCCTGCCTCGCCTGGCAGGCTGGTAGGGCTGGTAGGGCTGGGCTGGGCCGGGGGTGGAGAGGACCTGCCCCCACACAGCACCCCAGGAGCCTCTGGAGCCCTGAGGCCCTGCATCCCCCTGGTGTCTGGCTTTTGCCTGAGCCTCTCCCCAAAACCCCTAAATTCTTTTCACCACCCCGAAGCCTACTCCCATGCATTGGACCAAATGGGAACAATAAAACTTTTTGCAACAACAAAAAAATAAACTGGGTAAAGAAAACTAGTGGTGAAGAAATTGGAACCCTCACACATTGCGGTAGAAAGGAAAATGGTGCAGCCGCTGTGAAAATCACTTGGCAGTTCCTTAAAAAGTTAAACGTACTAGCACCATATGACCCCGGAATTCCACATGAAGTTATATATCCCACAGAACTGAAACGTCCTTCTGCACAGACTCCTACATGCCCTCGGCCAGTGGCTGGCAAACTCATTGGTCAACAAAGCCAAATATCAACAGCACAATGATTGAAATTTCTTTTGAGAGCCAAATTTTTAAAACTTAAACTTCTTCTAATGCCACTTCTTCAAAACAGACTCGCCCAGGCCGAGGTATTTTGTGGAAGAGCCACACTCAAGGGGCCAAAGTGCTGCATGTGGCTTTCAAGCCACAGTTTGCTGACCACTGCCCTAGCCAATTTTGCTAGCGGTTAGAGCGTCTGCCCACGGTCTGAAGGGTCCCGGATTCAATTCCCATTAGGGGCACATACCTCACTCGGCTGCAGGCTCAATTCCTGGTCCTGGTAGGGTGCATGCAAGAGGCAACCAATCCATGTCTCTCTCTCTCTCCTGCCCCCTCCCTTGCACTCTCTTGAAAAATCAATGGAAAAAATATCCACAGGTGAGGATTAACAAAAAACAAAACAACAAAATCCACAATAACAATAAAGACTCATATATGAATGTTTACAGCAGTATTATTCATAGCAGCCAAAAAGTAGGAACATCCCCAATGTCTACCAGCTGATGAAGGATAAACAAAATGTGATGTGTGCATACAATGAGATATTATCCTACCCTATATAATAAAAGCCTAGATGGCATCATGCCCTCACATGATGTCACAAGATGGCTGCACGGATAGTGGAGGCGGGGCCCAGTGGCCACTCTTCGCGGTGAGGCCTGGGGGTCCTGCAGCTTTGTGTGGCTGGTCCCAGTGGAGGAGGTGGCTGGTAGGGGAGGGCAGTTAGGGGCAATCAGGCTGGCAGGGGAGCAGTCAGCGGTGATCAGGCAGGCAGGTAAGCGGTTAGGAGCCAGCAGTCCCGAACTGTGAAAGGAATGTCCGACATCCACTGAGGGGTCCCAGATTGGAGAGGGTGCAGGCTGGGTTGAGGGACACACCCTACCTGTGCATGAATTTTGTGCACGGGGCCTCTAGATCAGTCATAAAAGAAGCAAAGTACTGATACAAGCTGCACCATTTACTGTAAACTTAGAAAACAGAATGCTCAGTGAAAGATGGCAGACAGAACAGGCCACATACTGTCTGATTCCATTTATACGAACCAGGCTAATGTGTAGATAATGGAAGAAGAGTAGTGGCTGCAGAGGCTGAGGGGTGTGGGCTTCTGGGAGACAAGGGAGTGACTCCTATGGGTGCAGGGCTTGTTTCTGGGGTGATGAGAAGCTCTGGAATTGGCTAGTAATAATTAGTGCACAACTCTGTCCGTATACGAAAAGGGTGAATATAACTAACGAAGTAACATAAACCTGGTAGAAGGAAATAAAGCGTTGACAAAGACAAACCAAAGGACAGGGGAGCGAGGGGGCCTTCTCAGCGGTCGTTATGTCTGGGCACGCGCCGCGCTCCATGCCAGGGACAAGCCGTCCTGGCCAGGCGCCGTGCCGGGGAGAGGAGACGTGCCGGGGAGAGGAGACACGGCTGGCACAGTCCCTCCGGAACCTCACGCCCGCAGGGCGCGTCTAGGTCCTGCCGCGTGCCCACACGGCGCTGCCCTCCTCTCCCCAGCCCCGGGGAGGGCAGAGCCGCACGGAGCCTCCTTGGCGGGGACGGCCCACCAGGGAGAGCGAACTCCGGAAGAGCTCCTGTCCCGTGGCCGGCGTTCCAGCACACGCCCAGGGCCAAGGGGCAGGACGGCTGGGCCTCACGTCACACTGCACCTTGTCCCTCGGCCTGTCGCCACCCCGGGGGTTATGATGCCAAAATGCAGGTGGGTGTGAACACAGGTCTTTACCAAACCCTTGTTCTTTCCTGTCCCACTCAAGCACTTCCGTTCAAGACGAACCACTCCTGCCCAGCATATGGCAAGTTGTTCCAACAAAGTCACGCCACGGGGCCAGCGGCCCCTCCCTTCATCTCCCACAGAAACACGCTGAGTATCGAAACCGGGCGCCTCAGACCTTTAGGGCAGCCAGACAGGGCGCTGGGGTCAGACTGCTGCTGCTGACCCAGCGGCGGGCCAGCCACGGCCAAAGCAGGTCACTGAGGACACACTGCAGGCGGAGAGCGGTGCGGGGACGGGAGCCGATTTCCTGAGCAAGCTTAACCCTCACCCTCACCCTAACCCTCGCCCTCACCAAGTGCCGGTACCAACAGATTACCTCCAGGCGCCATTTTCAGTCACTTTTATTTTCTTCTCTACACGCCTGGACACGGCTTTAAAAATGCTCACTGTGTAAAAGCCCAAGTTTGGGAGGCCACGGGATGGGGCCACCTTGATCCCCGACACGCCTGCCCCGAGGGGGGAGGTCCACCGGAGCAGCGAGGCGCCTTCCCACAGCCGCCCGGCAGCGCCTGTCCCCCAGGGGCACGCTGGCGGCAGTCCCCCGGCTTACCTGGACGGGCGGCTCAATCGCTATCCAGGCGGGAAGCATGAGACTGGGGTTCAGAGGCTGGGTGCCCACGCGGAAGTACACGCCGCCCCTGGAATCACAGGCCCACACGTGCTGGTTTCCACACGCCAAGCTGGTCAGTTTGACAGCCCCTGCGCACAAGGAACACACATATGAGTTACCTCCGTACAGTGACTCCTCTTTCACTGACTCAACGTCAACTTCATCTTGCAAAGGAAGAGACGAGGAGCGTGACCGAGACCACCTGCCAGGCGCCACCAGCAGCCCCTCTGCACCGGGTGAGGCCGCCCCGATGCCGTCAGCCCGAGCCCTGAGCCCCGAGCGCGGGGACTAGTCCCTCCACGCAGGCCTACGGGCAGCGCCCTCAGATGACCATTACGAGCAGCAGCCCAAGGGACAAGCGGAGAGGATGCTCGTCTCCACTGCTGACCCCGCTGGCGGAGGGGGGTGAGTGCAGCCTTCTGCTTTAATGTGCTCAAGGCCGGGACACTAGGACTGAGAGCAGGGCCAGCCATCTCTGAGGCTGCTCCCATTTCTACGGGGTGCTCCTGCCACCATCTCTCCGCGGGGGGCCTGATGTTCCCCCGAGGAAAGCGGGGACCTGGGCTAGAGAGAAGCCAGCAGCTTGCCTCAGCCTGGCCCCCTGCCACCTGCCGTGTGACCCACGCCAGGCTCGGCTGCATCCTGGCACCGGTTTGTCAACGATGAGTTTGCAGGCAGGAGGGCCATGGCCATCAGCACAGAGGCTGGCAAACGCTCTCAAAGCGGAACAGTGTCCAGGCGCTGGGATTAGGTCCAAGGCCCAGTGCACGTCCTGGGAGGCAGGTTCCATCCCGGCCTAGTCAGGCTCCTACGGGGGCAACAATGCGTGTGCCGCTCACATCTACGGCTCCCTCTAAAAGTCAAGGAAAAAATATCCTCGGGTGAGGATTAACACACACACACACACATGACCCTGGGCAATGGCAGCTCTGGACAGGGCGGGCTGGTAGCGTAGCGGAGGCAGTGAGCTGGACGTGGGCCTTGCTGGACGGCAGACGAGGCTCTCGGCTCGGCGGCCTGTGGAGCCTCCTGGGCCGAGGCCTGCCTGGGGGGTGGCGAGCGGCCCTGCCTGCCCGCCCTCCTGCTGTGTGGAGGGCGTGTGGCTGACCCCTCCAACATCAATGCGGCACAGACAGCGCCGGCTGCCGGCTGCCCGGAAACCGTGCCGGAGAGCACGCCCAGGGCCCGTCTGGACCCTCTGGAGCCCCTGGCACACCCTCCGCCTCAGAGCAGCCACACCTACGCTGCCGATCAGTCAGGAATTTGCCTGAATAACCTAACGTTTGAGCTCATCCTGTTACCTGTTTTCTTAGAACAGAATGAATGATTTATCAAAGGCGCCTGCTGCGTGGCCGCCCTGCAACCCGAGGAGACTTGCAGAGCAGAGCGCAGTGGAGGAGCAGTGTCTCCGCCGGCCTGAGCGGCCAGCCTCGCTAGCTGAGCAGCCAGCCGTGCCGGGAGGAGACAGCCAACGGGTCGCTGATCCTGGCGTAGGACGTCTTTTCCAGACTGTAAAGCACGACGCAGCTGCCACATGCAGACAGACTGGCAGAGGCAGCGGCACCAACGGGGTTACTTGAAGCAGCTCTTTGTGGGCAACTTCTGAGTCCCTGCTCCCAGGTTCTGAAAACCCCCAACCCAAGGCGGGAAGGGAAGCTCCCACAAAATCAAGAAGCCCACTGATCTGCGAGAGCAGCTTGTCAGCCAGCCTAGAATTCCCACGCGTGGAGCCAGAGGCCCTCACAGCGCAGGCGCATACCTAGCTGGGCGAGGTCCAGCCGGGTCCAGTGCAGGCCGGTGGGGCAGCTCGCGGACAGCGTCCTGATGAACACCTGGCCCAGGCTGTCCAGTGCCCACAGGGCATCCTGGCAGGCGGCGTAGGCCCTCATCTCGGTGTCGGGAGGCAGCTGCACGGTGGACGGGCGGGACTGCGCGTGTTGGGCGCCCACGCTGCACAGGTCCTTGCTGCCCTGGCTCAGCCACAAGGCGCTGCCTGCGGAGGGGGCGGGGGGGGGGGGAGGACTGATGAAAGGGCCGCTGGCTTGGCAGCTGACACCCACGACTCCCTCGCTCCCTCGCCACCGAGTGACAAGCTCCGTGCGCTTTAAGGCAGCGTCGGAGGGCACACCAGGACTGAGCAGGAGACACGCCCGAGGCACTTAAAGAAGTGAAGGGAAGCGGGGCTCAGGGTGGTAGGAAGGCTACGATGCTGGCCTGGGGGCTCTGGCCCAGGACGTGCTATGAACACGTGGTGTGCTCCCTCCACACTCTGGAGGCCGGGGGGTCAGAGGGCCTCAAGCACAGACCCCAGGGGCTGCCTGCTCTGCAGGGGCCGGGGCTGGGCCCACGTGAAAGCTGGAAAGCCTTCCCTTCTCCTCCGCCCCTCCACCACGTTCAGATCCTTAGGTGCAGCAGGTCCAGCTTACAGTGCACAGAACCCCCAGGGGATTAAAACCTGGGCCAATGTGTCATCCAAATGCCACCTAAAACCCGTGGCCAGTATGTCTTGGAATTCAAGATTCCTTTGGCTTTGAAGACCTAGAGCAACACCTTGGTCTATGTCAGGCCCAGCCCAGCAGCGCCCGGTGAGCAGTAACACTGCTGCAGCACACGTGTCAGTAGCGTGCACAGCCATGGCCAGCGCGACAGGGCCTGGCCGCAGGTCTCGGCGGACCAGGGCAGGGTTTGCTGCCAACTCGGAGCTAGCCTAGGCCTCAGAGCTTGCCGCTTTCGGCACTGTGGTCAGAGCGACTGGGGAGAAGGCATGCTACCGCCCTGACCTCGTTACCCACTTCCTCGTGGTGCCGAGGCTTGAATGAACCGCTGCTTCCCCTGAACCAGCCTGCACGACCCCGTGCCGTCCTGGGAGGCGGCTCCCCAGAGTGCCCAGGCCCCCATCTGTCGCTCCTGGCTCCCAGCCGGATGCCAGAATTTACCAGAGGAAACGGGAAGGTGCCCAAGACGCCGGTGCCCCGGGCTGCGGTGCCATGGCCCGGGGAGAGGGCTGCAAGCCACGCTGCCAGCCCTGGCGGCTGCGCTGTGTGCCCCCCCTCAGGACGCGCTGGCATTAGACTCCCTCAGCCTCACTGCTCTGGCCAGGTGGGCCCAGCCCCGGGGCCTCGGCTCAGCCTGTGACATGACCCCACCGTGTCTCTGAGGTCCACTCGCCACGCCCCCACCCCAGGGATGGCTGCAACTGTGCCACGGCCACCTGCCCTGTGCTCTCCACCGACCTTCCTTCGTGGGGGCGGGGGAGGCCAGCACGAAGGCCCACTTGGTTGCGGACGCCGTGCCGCGGGGAACAACGTTGTGCCAGTACGTGCCTGGGGAGAGGAAACAGAAGCAGGTGTTAAAGAAGGGGGACATGAACACCCCAAGCGTGGCTCTACCACAGCCGGCCCCGGCGGCTCACGGCTGGTCCCAGCCTGCCTTCCTCGGGGGCCGAGCAGCCCTCCAGAGCCGGCCCCTGACCTCTGTGGAGCGGCACGCAGAGCCACAGTCCTGCCACAAAGCAGGGAGCGTTTACAGAGCGGGTGGTGCGTGTGGGCGGGCACCGCATTAGGTCTGGCCACAGCCTGGCGTTTTCAACTGCCTGACAGCCTTCCTCCAGGAAAGGGACTATTTTCTCTTCCTGGGCTCTTCGGGTTTGGCTGAGTTTTTTATTTAAATGTGAAATTATTAACGTAAAACGGAGTTCCAGTCGCTTTCTATCGTAACAGGTCCCCAGGGGGACTGATCGCGCTCCAGACCCTGGGGTCCCAGAGCAGCAAGCACAGAGGAAGCAGGGAGCGGACAAGCACTCCTCCTCTGGCCTCCGTCCCCTCGCAGGCCGCGCGGAGCCTTCCTGTAAACGCTGCCCCTCCCCTGGACTGAGCCGCCTACCAGGCCGCGTGCCAGTGGAAGCCACGACCCACCGATGAGGCTGCCCTTGGCGACGTGGAGCTCGTTCTTGCCCGAGGAGATCCAGACGCCACTGCTGTTCACCCCCAGGAGGCTGGGCTGGCACTGGAGCTGCTGAGACCAAAACGCCGTGCGCAGCTTGTCCGCCACCTTCTCCACGGGCACCTGGGCCGCCGTGGCCACCGAGTGTGTGGCGTGCATGATGGTCTGGAACAGGCTGCACTGGTCGAACACCACGTAGTCGGTGATGCTCACCTGCGGGACGGGACACCGTCAGGGCCATCTTCCTGCGGAGGGAGGCGCCGCCCACGTGCGCATGTGTGCTGGTGAGGGCTGAGCGGAGTCCAGCGGGACACACTGAACGCTGTCAGCACCCGGGCTGGGTGTGGGGAGGCGGACTGTCCACCTCTTACACACTCTTCTTCACGGGGATCTGCTACAAGCCTGCGACTGAACATCACCCCCGCACCGCTAAGACTTTGTTCTAGCTAGTGAGAATTGATGTGTTTTTAATTCAGGTATTTCTCACAGACAGCAACAACACTGAGACTATACAACGATGAGCCGTAAAAAGGCATTGTAAGTAAAATTTATTATCTGAACCAGGACCGTTAGTCCTTATGCCAGGCCAACAGCCCACAGCCCCGGCTCGGGCGCTGGGCCCTTGCTTCTCTCGCGTGACCTGAAGGTGCTTTTCGGGGCGCCTCCTGAGGAGACCCCCTGCTCTTCCTAGAACACTTCCACGCACAGATGGGCCCGCTGGGCTTTCCACGGGGCGTCACTGCCCGGTTCCTAAGACAGCCTGGTGCCGGGACATGCCCACGTCTCGCACAGGGAAGTGTTGGGTGAAAGGAACAAAACAGAAACGAGCCGGAATCCCTGTGAAATCAGCACCGGTGCCGACTCTGCCCAGGGCCAGTGAGCTGCCGCCTTCACTGAGGAGGAGCGGAGGCTTCCCCACGTCCGGCCCGGGGCCCGTTGTACCCCGTTCCCTCAGAGTGGGGGGCCCACTGTACCCCGGTCCCTCAGAGTGGGGGGCCCATTGTACCCCGTTCCCTCAGGGTGGGGGGCCCGTTGTACCTCGTTCCCTCAGAGTGGGGGCCCATTGTACCCCGTTCTCTCAGAGTGGGGGGCCCATTGTACCCCGTTCCCTCAGAGTGGGGGGCCCATTGTACCCCGGTCCCTCAGGGTGGGGGGCCCGTTGTACCCCGGCCCCTCAGGGTGGGGGGCCCGTTGTACCCCGTTCTCTCAGAGTGCGGGGTCCGTTGTACCCCGTTCCCTCAGAGTGGGGGGCCTGTTGTACCCCGGTCCCTCAGAGTGGGGGGCCCACTGTACCCCATTCCCTCAGAGTGGGGGGCCCACTGTACCCCGGTCCCTCAGGGTGGGGGGCCCGTTGTACCCCGTTCCCTCAGAGTGGGGGGCCCACTGTACCCCGGTCCCTCAGAGTGGGGGGCCCATTGTACCCCGTTCCCTCAGGGTGGGGGGCCCGTTGTACCTCGTTCCCTCAGAGTGGGGGCCCATTGTACCCCGTTCCCTCAGAGTGGGGGGCCCACTGTACCCCGGTCCCTCAGAGTGGGGGGCCCATTGTACCCCGTTCCCTCAGGGTGGGGGGCCCGTTGTACCTCGTTCCCTCAGAGTGGGGGCCCATTGTACCCCGTTCCCTCAGAGTGGGGGGCCCATTGTACCCCGGTCCCTCAGGGTGGGGGGCCCGTTGTACCCCGGCCCCTCAGGGTTGGGGGCCCGTTGTACCCCGTTCTCTCAGAGTGCGGGGTCCGTTGTACCCCGTTCTCTCAGAGTGCGGGGTCCGTTGTACCCCGTTCCCTCAGAGTGGGGGGCCTGTTGTACCCCGGTCCCTCAGAGTGGGGGGCCCACTGTACCCCATTCCCTCAGAGTGGGGGGCCCACTGTACCCCGGTCCCTCAGGGTGGGGGGCCCATTGTACCCCGTTCCCTCAGAGTGCGGGGTCCGTTGTACCCCGTTCCCTCAGAGTGCGGGGTCCGTTGTACCCCGTTCTCTCAGAGAGGGGGGCCCACTGTACCCCGGTCCCTCAAAGTGGGGGGCCCGTTGTACCCCGGTCCCTCAGAGTGCGGGGCCCATTGTACCCCATTCCCTCAGAGTGCGGGGCCCGTTGTACCCCGGTCCCTCAGAGTGGGGGGCCCGTTGTACCCCGTCCCCTCAGAGTGGGGGGCCCGTTGTACCCCGTTCCCTCAGGGTGGGGGGCCCACTGTACCCCGTTCCCTCAGGGTGGGGGGCCCGTTGTACCCCGTTCCCTCAGGGTGGGGGGCCCACTGTACCCCGTTCCCTCAGGGTGGGGGGCCCGTTGTACCCCGGTCCCTCAGGGTGGGGGGCCCACTGTACCCCGTTCCCTCAGGGTGGGGGGCCCGTTGTACCCCGTTCCCTCAGGGTGGGGGGCCCACTGTACCCCGTTCCCTCAGGGTGGGGGGCCCGTTGTACCCCGGTCCCTCAGGGTGGGGGGCCCGTTGTACCCCGTTCCCTCAGGGTGGGGGGCCCACTGTACCCCGTTCCCTCAGGGTGGGGGGCCCGTTGTACCCCGGTCCCTCAGGGTGGGGGGCTGTGACCACACAGAGCCAGCCCGCTTCCCTGTGTGCGCCTCGCCACGGCCGCACAGGCCTGGGACAGACGCGGCCCCGCCAGGACTGCTGGTGAGCAGGACGCGGAGGAAACGGAGTTTGGCAGCCAAGCGGGCTCCTCTCATGCCGAAAGGACCACCTTCAGTGCCGCTGCCGCTGAGTTCTCTAAGGCAGTGTTTCCCAAAGTGCGGTACGCGCACCCCCAGGGGCACGGGAGGAGTTTGGTGGGGATAGGCACTGCACCGTGCTTAGCTGCGCCTCATTCTACGTTCTCATGAGTCAAGTCAATTTCATCCTTCTCATTGATCCAAATAAATGTTATTTATAATATAACTTCCATTTATATTTTATTATGAATAATTTTATTTTTCGTTTATTATTATTTTGTGTATGTACCAAAAAAATAAGAAATAAATATATTTTGATTGTTATTAACATACATCCATTTTTTTTTTTTGACGAGGGGGTACTCAGCTTTACGAAAATTATAGAAGGGGTACACATATGTCACAAGTTTGGGAAACACTGCTCTAAGGCAATGCTCTGCTCTGCCCTTGGCTACTTAACCACGGAACTTAGTCCACACACGCAGGTGAGCGTGTATGTGCGTGCGTGTGTGTAAAACCCTATGACATGGTGACGAGCACCGAGAAGGTGTTTCAAAGTCTCTGTGTAACTGCGATGGGCACCTGGCGTGTACATTAGAGGCGTATGTCACACACACACATGTTCACCAAAGAGCAAACACACTGCCCTCCCAGCGTCACCTCAGAGACCCACGAGCCACAAGGCGAGCTGAGGGGACAGGGAGAGCGGGCGGAGACCACGCTGAAGACACGCCGTGCTTCACGGCCGCCGCGGGCAGCGCGGCCTCACCCGCCCGGGAGACCCTGCACACGGGGCAGCGCTCCTCTGAGGACATTCCAGCCGCCCTGGTGCTGACACCCCTTCCCAAAGCCCCCCCTTTCGGCCGGCGGGGACCCCCCTGCTGGAGTGCCTCCCGCTCAGAGGACTTGCGACAGCGAGAGGGACTGGAATTGTGGGTCGGGTTTTCCAAAACTACCGTCTCTCTCTTTTCTGAGCGCGTCTGCCAGAATTGAACGTTATCAGAGCCCGGCCTCCGAATGGACGTCATGGGCTTCACGTGAAGCAGGTCCCCAGCCGCCTGCACCCGCGCGCTGAGCACCTCCTGGGTGGGAGGTCTTGGTGCTCCCAAGGTGCTGGGATCGGCCGTCTGACTCGGTCACCTATACGATTATTTACCCCCCCCCCATCTCTTTTGGGAAAAGAGGGGTTAAGGGGGGAGCAGCCCCACCCTGGGAGACCCGGGCCCGACCCGAACACCCACTTGCCACCAGTGGTCGTCTTCCCCTTGGGGCTTCTTGGGAGCGATGCCGGTTCTGAACCACAGGGTCCCGTGGATGTCCAGCGCCCACAGCGTCTGCTGGTCCCCGAGCGCCACGCACACAGGCTCCAAGGCCTGCCTCTCACTGGAACGGAGGAGGACGTGGGGTCAGCAGCCAGGCGAAGCCCAGGGGGTCTGGGCGTGCCAGCAGAGGCTCCTGGGGCTCAGCCTGGGAGAAGACACCCCTCCCACAAGATCCAAGGAAGGAAGCTGCGCTGAGCGAAGTTACTGTCAACACCCACTGTTCAAATGCCTCGCCGCCTCGGAAAGGCACCCGAAGACCAGAATGGCAGGAAGCTCTCAGAAGAAAATAGCCTGAGAGCAGAGTGAGCAGAGGCCCCGCGGGAACCCAGGCTGCCATCGCCGTCCCCCTCACTGGGTGCCGGGCAGCACAGCTGGGCAGACGCTGCTCTCTGGGCATCTGGTGCCATCCTCACCAGCCTCCAGGCTCAGGGGGCTCCGCTCTGCACGGTGCCCCGGCTGCCCAGCCGGAGCCCGGGCGCCCAGTGCTTGCTGGCTGCCTGGTTCGGGGCATCGGCACTGACCGTGTGTGTGTGTGTGTGTGTGTGTGTGTGTGTGTGTGAGAGTTCCCTCCCCCACCGGGAGCTCCGGAGGCAGGGCAGGCCCGTGGTCCTCGCACGCCCAGCCCGGCAGTTCTGGCTTACAATGGTACTTGCTCAAGTTTCGTGGGTTGCTAACTGCAAACCAATACCCTAATCTAATTTTCTAAGGGCTATTAATAATTGTACGTTAGCAAAATGATTTGATAGTAATTGTGTAATTAAAATTTTGAACGGCATAATGTAACCAAATAAATTACAATTCCGAGGTCAATTTCAATGGACTAAGAGGATGATAAAGAAAACGATTTGGCTCTACAGCATCCGAGATTCTAGAGAGAAGCCCAGAGGCTGGCAGCTCTGCCGGAGACAGAGAGGCGTGTCCTGAGAGCGTGGCGGGTGGGCGGGCGGGCGAGGCTGGGGCTGCACAGGGGCAGCGGCACTGAGAACGGCGAGCTCTGAGCCAGCATCAGCACCGCAGAGGGGGGCGGTGTCTCCAAGGCCAGGCCGCTCAAGCCGGTTCTGGCACTGCACTACCCCGGAGCCCCTCAGGGAGCCAGCCCTCGGCCTGGCCCCGGGGGGCGCCTGCTGACAGGACAGAGGAGGGCCAGGCAGGCCTACCTGACGATGTCACACTTCCACTGCTCGCCCTCAGGGCAGAAGCTGCTCACGCCCTCCCGGTACAGGAGGGCTCGCTGCTCCGTCAGCGCCCACACCACGCAGCTCCGGGCGGTCACCTGGGACAGGGGGTACGGGCAGTCCACCTTGATGGCTCTGGCGCAGGGGCGATCCACACTGAGACCTGCAGAGAGGACAGGGAGCCCCCACAATCAGGACGCCACACCTCACTGTTGTTCTGTGGGCTTACTTTCCTTTCTTGATGTTTTGCTATATTCCTCTGTAGAAAGTGCTTTTTAAAAGATCTAGTCAGCCCCGGGCTGGGTGGCTCGGTTGGTTGGAGCATCATCCCACACACGAAAGGTTGCAGGTTCAATCCCTGGTTGGTGGTGGTGGGGGGGTGTACGGGAGGCAACCGATGGGTTTCTCTCTCTCTCTCTCTCTCTCTCTCTCTCTCTCAAATCAACAACAACAACAAAAAACATCAGGTGGGGATTAAAAATGAATAAAATAAAATAAAATAAAAGGTCTAGTCAGTTACCTGAGGGAAATGGGTGGAGGTAGAAGAGGCTAAATGGGGGATGAATGGTGGCAGGAGAAATGCTTTTGGATGGTGAACACACAATCTAATTAATATACAGATGATGTAATATAGAATAGTAGTACCCAAAACCTATTATTAACCAGTGTCACCCCAGTAAGTGCAATACAAAAGGGAAAACAGGTCTTGTCAACATACAAGGGTAAGTGGTGCTTAGATGTAACAGCCAGGTCAGCATTTTCAGACGCCCCGGGAAACCCAGGACCGACACCTCGGAGCCGGCGCCCAGGGTGTCCTGAGAGAAGCGAGTGCCGGACCGGAGCGGAGGCCAGCCCCTGGCTCCATCTTGTCAGCCTGCTTTCCCCACGGCCTCTGGGCCAGTAGCTTCCTGCGTAGACATGCTAGTCATCAGAGGGATTCTCCTTAGCAGAGCGCCTCTCCGAGGAGGAGGGGGAGGCATGTACAAAACTAATGGCTATTTATCACAGACTTGCAGGAGCCTCACGACCAGGCTCAGCTCACCGAGCGCAGTCTTCCTCGGACCCCTGCTGGCGCCCAGATGCCCTCAGTCACCAACCACCACTTCCCACCTGTGCTGACCACATTCCATTCTCTCCCCTCCGGTACGCAGAAAGAAGTCTCCTCAGAGAAATCCCGCCTAAAGTCCTTTAGAAGCTGCTGACTCCCACCACTCAGCCACCTGGTGTGCGGATGATCCTATAAACTCGTAATCCCTCACCTCCCTGGCGACCTAACGCCTACAGATCCTCTGGCCAACCTGAGACTGTAACCCAGAAGGTGGAGGTGGAACAGGGCGTGTGAAACCACTGCCCTGGAGACGCCGAAGACACGCTGTTATAGACCCCGCCCCACCCCCGGCAGGAGCACCTCATCTCCCCACCAGAACAGAACTCAAATGCCCAGAGCTATTTCCACCGGAAGGGAGACACAGAAGCAGGCCAGAGACCAGGTTGGCCCATGACCCAGGAGCTGCCCCAAGCGCTCCGGCAGGCTTCTGGGATGCGCTGGCCCTCCCACAGCTGGGCTCTGAATCTCCGGGAATCAGCCCCGATAGTTCCTAAGAGAGATCACAACATTTGGCACCAGCACTACTGCTGGTCTGGAAGATTCACCTTTACGGAAATCCAATATGGTCTCCTGACAACCAGAAAAGAGCTCCTGGATCTGGCTGGTTGCTCAGTGGTCAGAGCACCTGCCTGCAGACTCAAGGGTCCCGGGTTCAATTTCCAGTCAAGGAAACATACCTGGGTTGCAGATTCATGGGCCCAGGGTTGGGGCCCACACCGGAAGCAACCAATCGATGTGTCTCTCTCACATTGAAGTCTCTCTCTTTCCTGCCCTCCCACTTTCTCTAAAAGTCAATGGAAAAATATCCTTGGGTGAGGATCAAGAAGAAGAAGGAAGAAGGAAGAAGAAGGAAGAAGAAGGAAGAAGGAAGAAGGAAGAAGAAGGAAGAAGGAAGAAGGAAGAAGAAGAAGAAGAAGAAGAAGAAGAAGAAGAAGAGTTCCCGCCCAGTCCGGTGACTCACTGCTCTGGGCCCCCTCCCCCGCTGTGACGCACTGGGTCAGGGACTCTCCTCAGTCTCTCCTCTGAGGAGACAAGTGCCCTGTGGCCTCCAGCAGCTCAGGCTCCCCCAGGGCAGCTTCCTTAACCGCTCCGGGGACAGACTGTTCTTCTCTGCCCTCCAGGTGAGTGTGCGGAGAGGCGGCCCTGCTGGCAGTGACGCGCAGGGTCCCCGGGAGGAGACTGAGGCTGTTCCTGTTCCTCACTAAACAGCCGCTCCTCCGTTCTTGCCCTAGACGCATCCTGGCTGAATGTGAATCAGTAGCAGGAACAGCTACGATTCGCCAACAGCAAGCACTCTTCCTAGAAGAGTTCATTTACATGGCGTTCGGCCCCCCACAAAGCAGGTTACCTGTCTGCAGGTACAGGTCTCCGTTGGTCCTGATGACCCAGGCGGCGTCCTCGCTCAGAGCCACAAACACGGCCTGCGGCAGCGCCTCGTACCAGTGCCGCTTGCCCTTGATGGTCACTTTGCCACAAGCGAAGGCCCGGTGAGACTTCTGCTCGATCTTCCAGAGCAGCGCTCCTGCAGAGACAGCGCCCGTCAGGGTCCCGGGAGCACGTCGCTGGGATGCTGGGTGTGTGTGTGTGCGTGTGTGTGTGTGTGTGTGTGTGTGTGTGTGTTCCCCTAAACGCCGTGGCCACCACCTGCCAGCTTCGGGGGTCCTGTCACGTAGTGTCGCCAATCTGACCTCCTCTGTGAAACGGCGAGACCACACAGCACACAGCACGGGGCTGGCACCCACAGGCTCACGTCGCACTAACGGGGCGGGCCTCCATCCTTCGTGGCGAGGGAGACAGGTGAGCACGCGGGTCACCGTGCCCCTGGGCAGGTGGGGGTCCTGCCGGGCGTCAGAGGGTGAGCTTCCGGACCAGCCCCCGGGCAAGATGCAGAGAAGGCAGCATCCGGCCTGGCCGTGCTCTCTTCACTCAGAGGGACTCTGAAGGACAGTGAGAGGGGCGGGCGGAGGAAGGGAAGACGGGAGGGCACTCTGTAGACGTGGGGTGTGGCACAGGCCGGGCACCGACGTGTGAGAAGCCACCGGCCCGGAGTGACGGAAAGCTCGGCAGCTGGGCCAGAGGGTGGGCCCGAGGAGAGGAAGCAGGACAGGGGCCCGGCAAAGCTCCCCAAATGCCCGGGCTCAGGGCTCAGGCGCTGACTCCAGACATGGCTCCGAGGCCATCACAGCCAAGAACACGCACCTTCTGGGCAGAGTTCTCACTAGAGCAACGAGGGACCGGAGGGTTGGAAACACAAGGCAATTACTCTGATCGGGGAGCTTCTAGATGGCTGAGGAGGTGACCCCAAAGGTAAAGGGCAGGAAGAGAACGGGAACACACAATCACAATGCCCACTAACGGAGGAGGCCATCTCAGTCGGTCTCTAAAGGAAAAAGATTCTTCAAATAAGCAAAGAGATCAGCAAAGCCACCCTGACAAGCAGCATGCTGAACAGTGACAGAGCCCGGGGGGTGGAGGGAAACCCACTGCAGCCACAGAGGACAGCCCAGGGTCAGAGACACACTCCGGCAGGACCTCCTACCAGCTTCCTAGGGACAAACCGGGCGCCGCCGCCGGCAGACACACAGAAACACTGATCTGGCCGCCCGCCCGCCCGGTGAGGGGGGAACAGGACTAAAGAGACCGCAGGCACCGGGGCCCAGCGGCTCCGTTAGGTAAGTGGCCGGACCGTGGCTTCAGACAATGGACGCTCTTCCTTCCCACAGTCAGGGAGCAGACTACTCACTCACCCAGGGAATATATGAATCTATCTCATTTAACAGTGATTTCTAAAAAGAAAATAGTCTGAACGTATCTAACATGTGCATTGACCCATCTTCCTTAGTCCAGTGGCTTTAGAACATCACTAAGAAAGAGAAGTGCATTTTACTTTTCAAGGAGCATGTTACTTCTCCCTCCATATCCTCAAAATTGAAGCTATTTGTACAGCCTACAAAAGAAGTTCATGCCACCACTGCAATTAATAAGGAACAAAAACTCTGACTGAACATCAGTTGACACTATTGAAGGGACACCAAAGGAAGCAATCTGTCTGGAGAAAAGCCCTCCTCTAGCGGGAGGGGAGGGGAGAGGAGGGGAGGGGAGGGGAGGGGAGGGGAGGGCGGGGAGAAGCGGTCTGTGAATGGGCTGCGGGGACCTCCCGCGAGGCCGTGACCCAGGGGCGGCGAGCGGAAAAGGGCGAACCTGAGGGCGAGACTGCCACCTGCTGGACGGCGTCTTCAAACTTCTGCCAGCGCAGCCCGGCGCCGCCGCGCAGCGCGCTGCAGAACAGGCCGCCCCTGTAGTCCAGGCACCAGACGTGCTTCTCGGAGACGCCCAGGCTGAGGACGCCGTGGCCCGGGCCGGAGTAGCCCATCCAGCTCTCTGCAAACTGAGGAGAGCCGGTGAGTTCGTGCGGAGGACACGCTGCGCCCCTGACAGCACGGCTGTGCTCTGCGTCCTTCCTGACGTCACGCTCACACGAAAGGACCCGGCTCGGCCCAGCAGGACAGCCCACCTACAGACACTGTCTGGACATCACAGCCCACACCACCGGCATCAGCAGAGGCAGCTCCGCCACTATCTTTGTTGGGTGTATTTTAATCAATTTAAAATTATTTACTGTTGAAAGCATTACAGATTCCCCCATTTGCCCCACTGACCCCTTCCAGCCCACCCGTCCCCACCCCGGGCGTCACCGCAGTACTGCCCTCGCCCACGGGTGTGCACACACAGTTCTCTGGTTACTCTCTCCCACCCACCAGGCCGCTGGGTGTAACCGCGTTTCCAACCACGTTTCCAATCCTCACGCCACGGCGCAGGTGAGGCCCAGGAGTCCGGCCAGGATGCTCTGCGTGCTCTGAGGACTCAGGCTTTCCTCGGGGCACGGAGGCAGGAGGAAGGTCCTCAGAGGCCACGCCTTCCTCCGGGGAAGGACTTCTGAGTTGAGTCCCCCGAGCCTGCCCCACCTCGGCCACCTGGCACCGCCGCGTGCTGTCACGTGCCCTGCGGCATCCCCGGCTCCGAACAGCCCGGCGGCCCAGACACAGGCCAGGCCCCCGGCACTTCGTCCCGGGACAAGTCAGCTGTGCGTGCCACTTTCGGGGCGGCACAGCGGAGGCCGGGAGGGGCTGGGCCAGCCTGGCCTTCACTTGCTGTGTGTGAGCCATCCAACTGGGCCAGGCTCGGCTCCCGTCTTTGGACAGTGAACAGCAGTGCCCTGGTTTGTTTTGTTTTGGGAGAGGTAACGCGTTAGCTTGTGAGTGTTGGCCTGGTGCCTGCCCAATGGCACCACTGCCAGCGCCAAGAGCCTGATGCAATGTGCAGGAAAAGCATAGGTGCCTGCAGCTCACACTCACACTCACCCGCTCACACCCCCTCGGGAGGGAAGTTACGGCACACAGGTCATTCCGAAACCAAACACCTCTAATGGTAACTTCCTGCTAAGAGACGTAAACACTAATTAAAAAGCACTTTTTCATAACTGACCCAGGATGGTCACAACGGTCTCCTGGCTGCGCGGCCGCAGGCACTGGACCCGGCCTGCGGGGGCCTTGGCGCCAGTTCTGCCGGCCGGGAGCCAGCGCCGGGCAGGACCGGGCTCCCGAAGCTGGTGCCGCGGGCGCGCCTGAGGGGGCGGCGAGGACAGTGCCTGCCTCCCACCTGCTCAGAGCCCTCTCCACCGCCCGGGCTGGCCCTCTGCCCGCCGGTGTCCGGAAAGGCCAGGCCGAGGCAGGCTCCCGGAGGCGACCAGACAGAGCCGGTGCTGGCCGACGCCGCTCCTGCGGGGATGCGGGTTTCTGAGCAGGCACGGGTCCGCACGAGTCCAGGCCACCCGCGGGCCCGGCACCGGAGATGCCCCCCCAGACCCAAACACCTGCCCGCAGGTTTCCAGCAGAAACAGAATCTCTTTCCGTAAAAGGAACATGGGTCGCCGCCGACGTCCCTAAGGACAGAGGCCACATACCTGCTCCGACCTCAGCAGCCCCGCTTCGTCGTCGGCCGGCGCGCTCAGGTCCTGCAGGGAGCGGCTGCCTCCCAGGTCCGCCACACTCGTCTCCGAGGCCGAGGAGGGCAGCCCCGGGGCATAGATGTCCTCCTCGTCGCTGGACGTCAGCACCTGGTCCCGCGAGGAAAGCTCGGGGCGAGGGTCCTGGGCGCCGGCCGCCAAGGCACAGACGGGAGTCAGCCGTCCGCCCGCACTCCCTGGGTGGCGTTCGGAAGCAACTGCTGCTCTCTGGCCGGCGTCCTCATCGGTGACAGCGCGCCAGGGAGCGGCACCGAGGTGGCCAGGCGCCGCCATGCGTGTGGGCAGGCCCTGCTCTCCGCCGCTCTCCTGGGCGCCGCCGTGGTCCGCTCCGGTCCCCGGCAGCCTGCCCTCGGCACTGGGGACCCGGCTAGGGCTGGAAGGCACGGGGGGCAAGTCCAGGAGGGAGGCTTCAGACAACGTGCACTGGGGGTCCTCGGGCTCCCAGCCCCCCGCGCCCTGGGCCTCAGCAGGGCTGTCCTGGTCTCGGCAAGGTGACTGTCTGCTACCGGGCCCATCGCCTGCCGGACGAGGCTCTCCCTCGAGCTCCGTGACCTCGCCACCTTCCACGTCTCCCCGCGGGGGCAGGGGTAAGCACAGCCCCCCGCCGTGCAGCTCCAGCTCGCCTGCCGGGCTCCACCGCGGGATCTCCAGCCTGTCCTCTTCGCCGAGGAAGTCGGGGGCGGGCTCAGGCGCCTCCAGGACACTGAATGCCTCAGGGTCGTGGCTCTCTCGCAGGACGCCGTTCACCTCACCGCTGAGGCTGCTGTCCCAGTCGGGAGACTCTGTGCTCAGCCGGTCCGCCATGCTGCCCACGCTTGAGGTGGTGGACAGCAGGTCTGTGCTCAAGGACCGGGGACCGTCACCGGGAAAGTCAGAGCAGGGAGTCGATTCAAGGGAACCGTGCCAGGCGTTCCTGCTTCCGCCTTCTAATTTAAAGTAAGAATGGTTAAAGTGAGGCACGGTTCTCCATAGAGACATGAGTCAAAAACCAAAGTTTTAAGAGCTCAGTTGGTTAGAGCATCGTCCCCAAAACGCCAAGGCTGTGGGCTTGACCCCGGTCAGGGCGCACATAAGAAGCATCAGTGAAGGCATACATATGTGGGACAACACTTCTCTCTCTTCCTCTAAAAGAGTTTGGCTTAAGAAAAAATATATTTTAAGTAAAGAAAAAATGATTTAAATAATGAAAAATCGTTTTAAACTGGCAAAGAACAAACCTCTCAAGTACAAATTATGCCAACTCAGGGATATTTTGAATGGATGCAAACATCTTCCCTCAAGACCTGTAACTCAGAAAGATGAAGAACAAACGAACCACAGACTCAACTCTAGAAGTTACTAAAGTGCTTAGGAATCTGGTAAGATTTCCTTCAGTAGCTGAGAGAGGCATGAGCTGAAGTAAGCCATGCTAAACCCGGTATTTGGCGGCGCTCACCCCGACGGCACATAAGTGACCCATCCAGACACGGCGCCGCGCCGGTCTCCTGACCTAGCAGCGAGGCTCCCCACGTCTGTCTAGCAAACGGCAGGCCTGAGCAAACCAGAGGAGGAGCACAGACCCCCCGGGAGGAGGGCGCTCCTATTACCCCTCAGGGCGGCGCTTCCCGGGGCCAGGGCAGAGCCCTGCAGCTCGCCCCCTGGGGGAGGAGCTCTGTTTGTGCGGACCCTCTGCTGACCGGCCGTGAAGGTCCACGCCCCCTCAGGCCCCAGGAGAGGCGCCAGTGTGTGCCCCACGCAGTCGCACCTGCCTTCTTCTTTCTCCTCTTCTTCACTTTGAGCGGCTTCACAACGAGCTCCCGGTCGAAGTCCTCCGAGCTAATGACACTGAACCTCTGCGCGGCGGGCTGGCCGCCCCTGCCCAGCTCCAGGGCGGCCTGCGGCCCGGAGCCGCTGTCGGTGGAGTTGAGCGAGCTGCTCCTGCTCCTGGGCTCGCTGGCCACGGAGCTGGCCACGGAAGCGCCTCTGAGCCTCGGCTCGGGGACCGTGGCCCCTGGCGGCCCCTCTGTGTGCTGCGCGGGCACTGGCTCTATGCATCCTGGCGTCTCCAGGCTGTCTTGTGCTGAGAAAGGAGAGTTCCGTTTTACTACCACTTATCCGAGTCCACGTGCTCTTATGCTAACTTACCCTGCACACCAGCCTCTGCGTGCAGAGAACTCACAGAACTCAATGAATCGCACAAAATATCCCAATAGCCAAAGCCAGTTTATCTCCGTGGACAGAGCATCAGCCTGACTGAACGGTCCCGGGTTTGATTCCGGTCAAGGGCATGTACCTTGGTTTCGGGCACATCCCCAGTGGGGGGTGAGCAAGAGGCAGCTGATCGATGATTCTCTCTCACTGATGTTTCTAACTCTCTATCCCTCTCCCTTCCTCTCTGTAAAAAGTCAATAAAATATATTAAACAAACAAACAAACAAACAAACAAACAAAACCCAGGGGTGTAAGCAGTATTTTAAGAATCATAAGAAACCTGCCGGATGCCTTCCTAGTTTACATAAAGCCACAATCATATAGCGAAATGGTCAGGGTTATAGATAAAACTGCCACTGCACACACACAGTACCTGCATTTCCAATACAAACCTATGGATGCTAGTCCCTCCGGCCTGCTCGAAATCCTTATAATGTTCCTATCTCCCTTTAAGAGAAAGATTTCATTTTCTGTGCAGGAAACAGACACGATATCACCCGATCCTTCCAAACCTGCAATGGTCACCTGTCCAGAAACAAAAACAAAGTCACCCCCAGGCAAGGCTGCCTCCTGGGCCCGCGCACCGGCACGCCAGGGACCCAGGGAAGTGCCCTGCGCTTTGCTACGAAACTTCACGGAAGTTGGAGGTGTCCTGAGCTGGAAGGTGGTCAGGTGGTCTGACCGGGAGCCGCCCTCCTCACCAGAAAGTTCCCTGTCTGGGGAGCAGTCTCCCCTCCAGGTCGCTCTCTCCTGTCCCCACCTGCTCCCCACTCCCCATGGCATGGAGCTCCTCCTCCCGGCCGACCGCCTGGCGACCTCACACAGCTCTGCTCATAAGATGAGGAGAAACTAAAATAATTTTTTACAAGTTTCTATGTCCGACCCTGTGGTAACAGTCTGTCATCACCATGGCTTTAAACAGAAATGGCGATGATGTGTCTCCTTTTGGCAGAGGGACCAGGTGGGGACAGGGAGGAAGGAAGCAGGAGGGAGCCTGTGGCTCGGCCGCCCTGGGAGGCCGTGGAGTCACGCCCTCCCAAGCTGCCCTCCCAAGCTGCCCTTCGTTTACGCCTCAGCCACCGGCAGTCCGGAAAACACGACACGGGCAGACCTCAGAGAACATGTTTAATTTTGTGCCCAAGTGCAAACCCCCACAATTTCTTGGCCGCGGCAGGACTATGAATAGCAAACCAAGTATTTTTTCAAATCTACACAAATAATCAAACCTTCACCCGACTTCCTAGCCTGGCCCGGGGGGGGGGGGGGGGAGTGGAGCCTGAGAACCGGTTCCGTGCCCTCTAGCACCGAGAGGCAGCCCGGAGGCCGGAGACTCCGGGATGGGTGCCCCGCCTACCTGGTTGACAGTGTCCAGAAGGTAAACGCTGTATTCGTTCCAACTCAGCACCCAGCCTTCCCGGAAGAAACAGGAAACCAGCCCCAGCTGCCTCTCGGGGAAGCTGCCACTTCCCGCGTCGAAGGAGTCCAGGCGCGGGTACAACTCGAAGGGCCTGACGCCTCCAGCAAAGACGTCTTTTAAGAGGAACGTGGCTTGCACAGTCCCCTGGACGTCAGCCCTCCACAGCCGGAGCCCTGGCCGGGATGCGTACAGGGTCAGATCGCTTTGCTTACAAAGTCCTGGGATAAAACAAGCACCAAACTTCCCGGTGCTGGAATGAGAGAGAAACAGGACACGGGCTGATGTAAAGCGATCACTGCTGCTGACGGAACAGGCGCGCCCGGTAAGCCTGAACAAGGACTCTGAGAACCTCCCTGCCCTTCGTGCTCGCTAGGTCCCTACGGCACCTCAGCAACCCATCCCTCTGGACAGGTCCAAGGGGACGTCCCAGTCAGCTTCTCTCTCAAACGCAGACCGTTAGGCGGAGGTGTGTGTCCACAGGCACCTCTCCAATCAGCAACGCCTCCTCCCGGCCCTGGCTGGTCCGACAGACCCACGGAGCGCCAGCCGGCGGCCACCACCCTCCCGTCTTCCTGTCAGCTCTCTCCTGTCCGGTGGCCCAGTGCCAGCCGGCCTTGCCCAGGCGCAGGTCACCCCCGGGAAGAGGGGGCTGCTGCTGAGGGGCCGCCCACAGAGCAGAGGACATGGGGGGGGGCACAGAGCAATGCTGGCTGCACCCGCTGACCCAGCCGCCCTCCCCGATGGCACCGCCAGCCTCCCCGGCCCTTGCCAGCGCCTGTCAGCTCCACCGCGCTGGCAAGCCAGCCCACTGCCCACTCACCCCCCTTCTTCCCCGGCCCGTGCCCTCTTCCGGGTACTCCTCCGGCTCCCGCCCACCCTCTCTCTCCCTCCACCCCTCCTGAGCCCCCCTCCCCGATCCTGCTCAGAGTCCGACCACACGGCAGGCAGGCAGGCGGACGTGGCCTAGTCCTTCTTGTCACCCTTTCCTTCCAGCATCAGGTCAGGGGGACAATCCCCACCCTCCCTGCCCCAGGCCCTGGCCCTGCTGGCAGAGTGGCTGAGGGACAAACGTCCTCGGAGGCCGGGACAAGCTGTCCAGGCAGGCTGGGAACCCCGGCCCCCCAGGCTTAGCGCCGCTGTGGGCCTGCACCCGGCCCCCCGGCACCTGGGAAACGTCAGCGTGACCGCAGGCCGCACGCGGGCACTCACCCCTTCCTGGGCTGGGCGCCCACCTGGCGCACGCTCTGCTCCTCGGTGAGGAAGAGCAGGCTGCGCTGCGCCGTGGACACGAGCAGCACCTTCTGGCTGTAGTCCAGCTGCACCACCGAGCACGGCTCCTCCAGTACCAGGTGGGACTTGCAGGCGCCCTGGGGAGGCAGGCCGGTTACCCACGCAGGGCCCACACCACCTCCCCGTGACTGGCAGGCCGGTTACCCACGCAGGGCCCACACCACCTCCCCGTGACTGGCAGGCCGGTTACCCACGCAGGGCCCACACCACCTCCCCGTGACTACGAAAGTCCCCGCTCTGTTACTTTTATGTAGGCCAAGTTCCCCTTAAAGTGCACGCTTTAGCTCGCGTCGTATGTGGTGTCAACCCATGGTCCTGAAATGATCTTGACAAGCCCTTACTAAGGAGAAAACAGTCCGTGCTGACATCTGTCTCAGGCACCTCAAGCTGGACAAGAAACATTAAGAACTTCGTATGATTTATTTTGAAACGTCTCAGTAGATCGTTCAAAGAAAAAACTCATAGAGACCTAAGCAGAAACATGCTGCACCACGAGCATTACGTATCCCATGATGAAGGAGCGCACGGACTTTCCACAGAATCACTGTGATTATGACCGGCCACGTTCATACTGTACTTCCCCCACAGAGGTCAATGCAATGTGGGGGACATTTCATCCCTGCCCACTGAGAGGTCAGGGAAAACAGGAGGTTAGGAGGAAATTGAAATGGTATTAGACACGTTACAGAACAAAATGAAACCTAGAAGGCACTTTGCTGTTAACACAAACTCTGCTTCGTGGAGTCAGAGATCTGCCTGCGTCAGTCACTCTTCCTGAGCCCATTTCTCGGGAAGCAGTGCTGATGTGCTAGCACAGGCCTGGGGGGAGGGAAGGGGAGGGGAAGAGAAAGGAGGGGAGAGGAGGTTAGGAGGGGAGGGGAGAGAAGAGGAGGGAAAGGGAAGAGAAGAGGAGGGGAGGGGAGGGGAGGGAAGAGAAAGGAGGGGAGGGGAGGGGAGGGGCAGTCAGACTCACCCTAAGGGTTACAAGGGGACAATTCACCCTTAGACACAGCTCCGTGAACTGTGCCAAGCACCCAGGCCGGTCACGTCACCGATGAAGACACGGAGGCCTGTCCCCTCCAAGGCCGAGGACTATTCAGGCAGACTTCCACCCGCACTGGCAGCTTGTTAGCTTCTGCCTTTCCTGGCACCGCACTGCCTTTTACAACCTACACCCTCCCCTGGCTTTATTTTTGCAAATCTCTCAGCGTCTTTTTAAAAACCGATCAGAGCCTCCATAAAGCCGGGAAGAAAGGCTCAGACCGCTCCTGTGCGCTGCCCGCAGGCCGGGCCGGCGAGAGGCGGCGGGAAAGGACACGGGCCCTCAGCAGTGTCCCGGGGACAGGGGACAGCTGTCTCCAAGGGCTGCCAGCCTTGCTCAGTGGCCTGCACTGATGGGACGCAGCCACACGGGGGAGCCGCAGAGCCTCATCCAGCTGAGCAGGACACCCCACTCCCTGTGCTGCTGGGCTCACTCAGGCGCTCGGCACTTAAGATCCTTTCAGATGTAGAAGAAGGGCGATGTCACACAATCTTGGCCCCTGGACATCGTGTTTCTGCGCTGCGTCCGCGCGCACGGGAGCACCTGTCCTTGTGCCAACCCATCGTCCTGAAATTATCTTGTCGTGCCGCCAGCGCTGGCAGCCGCCTCTCACAGGCCTGTTGCCTCGGTGGTACGGACAGGCCTCACCGGGAAGAGCAGGGGCCTGTGCTCCCGGGCGGGCGGCAGGCGGCAGTGCCTGTGGCTGACGACGACACTCGGGTTTCCAAATGAAGACTGGAGCCGGAGCCGGAGCCGCAGCCGCCTGGGGAACCTGAGAGGCCCCAGCAGCTGGGGGCTTTCCCGATCAGAGTGACGGCACTAACCGAGCCGCCCTCTTCCGTGTTATGTAATTAAGTGTCAACACGGGGAAGAGCCGCCGCACTCAGGGCTCAGTGTGTTCCGAGTGGCCTGTGCACGTCACAAAACGGCACGTGGACCCAAGAGCCATTCTGAGCGCAGGACGGACCAGGGGATTCCAGGGTCACAGCACAAACCCCCTGGCTTCAACTCCACAGTGTCACTAACCTGAAGCAACGGCCATTAGCCTCTGGGGACAGAACTAAAGCAGAATGTCACAGTTCTCCGGAAAGGCCATTAACACACTCCTCCGTTCTAGCCACAGGCGGGAGTTCTTTGTATCTTCCGGACAAAACAACGTATTTGCACAGACTGTGGGCCGTCTTCCCCACGCCAGGTAGGAGAGAGGTTTGAAAGCGTGCAAAGCAAAGCCACTCTTCCTACTTGTTTTGAAACAATTACTCTCATAAAGATGTTATTTATATTAACACATAACAGATCGATTATTATTTAAAAATAAATTTTGCCGAAACTGGTTTGACTCAGTACATAGAGCGTCAGCCTGCGGACTGAAGGGTCCCAGGTTCAATTCCGGTCAAGGGCGTGTAACTTGGCTGTGGGCACATCCCCAGTAGGAGGTGTGCAGGAGGCAGATGATCAATGTTTCTCTCTCACCGATGTTTCTAACTCTCTATCCCTCTCTCTTTCTCTCTGTAAAAAAATCAATAAAAATATATTAAATAAATAAAAGAAACGTAATAAATGTACTTTCTCAGGTCTGGTTTCTATCACGATTCCCTGAGCACACAGAACTCATACAGAAGACAGCACTTTGGGTCTCCTTAGGGGGGTGTAAAGGGGTCTGAGCTGCTGCTGGAGAGCTCCGATAAGAAGTCAGTCTTGGGTTCGAGGGACAAGAGCCACTCAGGTAGTAGTTGAATTCCTGACCCGCGCTCAGCGTGAAGGCTACAGTAAGAAAAGGGAAGGGCCGCACCACCTCGGACCAGCCACGCGGGCAGGCGGGAGGCCAGTGACAGGAGGCAGGAGGAGGTCAGTGACAGGAGGCAGGAGGAGGTCAGTGACAGGAGGCAGGAGGCCAGTGACAGGGAGGGAGGAGGCCAGTGATGGGGAGGCAGGAGGCCAGTGACGGGGAGGCGGGAGGCCAGTGACGGGGAAGCTGTCCGCAGCTGAGCTCTGCGGGAGTTAGCGTGTGGCCCCGCCCTGCTGCCTGTGTCTCTTGGCGTGGTGTCCTCGCGGACCGGGCTGAGAACAGAGCTCAGGGGACTCTCGGAGGATTAATAAGCAGGAAACGCGAGGGCGGGGCTGGACCTGGCCACCTCACAGCGGCGGTGCGTGGCGAGGGGTGAGCGGTGTGCCACCGAAAGCGCTGACCTCTGTCCGGCTGACGAGGGGGGCGTCACCTTGTTCCCACAAACCCTCAGGAGCTAGGGCGGCAATGGCTTCTTTTCTTCATAGAAGAGGCAACAAGAGTGAAAACGTGGCCGCTCCAGTGCAAACCAAGGCCAGCTCTTCCATCACGAAGCAGAGGCTCATGAAACATTAGGAAAGGCCTTGGCACAGGTGTTACTCACGATGAGATGACAGCACGGTGGAGAACACACGCTGACGAACTAAAGCCGCAAACACACCCCAGGCCGGGGCCTCGGAAGCCCTTACCTGGTCTAGGTCCAGAGAGGAGTAGACGATGCGCCCCCTGTCGTCTCCCGAGAACAGCTTCATGCCGTTGGGGCTCCACGCCAGGGCGGTGATGCTGCCTTTGTGGATCCCGGTGACGTCAAATCTCCGGAGCTGGGAGAAGGGAAGGAGCGGCTCGGGGTGGAGCTTTGGGGACAAGGTGGACGGAACCGCCCACTTTTGGGGGAGCTGGGTCCCATTTGGCCATCACCTCCAAAGCCCAGAGCACAGCCAGAGAGGGCCCAGCGGAATTCAAGTTGCCACATGTGCTTTCTGCGTGTCCTACCAGGAGCAACATGCTACCTGGTGACAGCACGCGGTGGGAGCGTCCCTGGCCATCGCAGATAGGGATTCTCACTTAAAACCCCGGGACTTGCCACGACGGTCAGAGACGCCCAACCGGACCGCGTCGGCTCACCTGCTTGTTCCTCCCGGGCAGCGAGGACACCAGCTGGAAGACGGTGACCCGCCCCGAGGCTGTGCCTGCGGCCACCAGGTCGTCAAAGCAGCTCAGCAGCTTCACGGCCGTGATGGCCTCCGTCTTCCCCTGAGAGAGGAGACAGCCAACCCGTCACACACCCGGGGAGAGGACCCGCTGGGAGGGAGGTGATGGCCCTGTTTACCCTCCTCCACTTCAGGTTTGTAATCGCTGAAACAGCGTCAAACACGGCATTTCTGATGAAGGAAGTGCTGATCACCCACGTGTGCACACACTGAGCCTGGGCGGGAGGCGATTCGGAGTGGAGTGCAGGGGGAGGGCCAGCAAGAAGCCCCGCAGAGAGAGCCTCTGGGCCCTCAGGCTGGAGGCAGTATGTGCCACCCGAGAAGGGCAAACTGAACAGGAGAGGCAGTGCCCCTGGTGAGGACAGGAGCCCCGCTCCACCCCACTGAGTGACAGCGGCAGTGAGAGCCGCACAGCCCCCTCGTGGGCTGAGTGTGTCCCGGTCGGGCAGCGGGAGCGGCACGGACAGTGTTGCCTCCTGCAGTCCTCACACCACCACACGGGTGGGTGCTGTCCTCACTGCCCAGAGGGTCAGGGGCTTGACTAAGGCCCCAGGCCCTGGGGTCCCTCCCAGAGGCCTGCTCGCCTCGCTGCCTGGCTCTCTCTGTGAGTGAGTCTGCAGCCCGGCAGCCGAAGGCCGGGTTCGTGGGAGGAAGCGAGGGAAGGACCTGACCACTGGGATCGGGTGACAGGGCTGCTGTTGCATTAGCAGAACCCGCTGGTGCTGCTTTGGGGGGGAAGTGACAGGACGAGCACTAATGTTTCAGACATTATGGCTATTTTTTCATCTTCCTCGTAATTCATTGTAATTTACAAAACTATCTATCTGTAATGGTTTGGAAATTAAAAACAGAAAACTGGTTTGAGAAGCACTAAGAGAATATAATTCATGTACTAAAAATATGAAGTAAATCCATATTTATAGATGTTACATGAAAAAAGAGGGCAGACAACAGAACAGTATGAAGATTTGATTCAATGTGTTTTTCTTTTTAAAACACCAATCACAAATGTAATGAATTTCTAAAATTCTCTATTTTGCTTGTTAGTTCAGCTTGTTCATTAAATTCCACAAATGAGCAAAATGATAAGGTACTTGTCTTTCTCTGACTGGCTAATTTCACTGAGTATGATGCTCTGCAGGGCCATCGAGGCTGTGCACAGGGTAGGATGTCTTCCTTTTCACAGCTGAGCAGTATTCCACGGTGAAAATGTACCACAGCTATCCATCCACTCACCTACTGATGGCACTGGGCTGTTCCACAGACATGAGAGTCTTGACGTGGGAGCAGGATGTTGAAAAGGGACTACTTTCCTTGGGAGTTTGTCATTACAAAAAGTGCCACCAGATCCTTACCTTCAACCAGGAAGAACTTGGATAACTCCCGGGACCCTACAACCATAACACCCAGGGGCCAGCTGCGAACCCATGAACACCAGGTCTCAAGCAGCGCAAATACCCGGACGCAGACAGGCCCTGCACTTTCTCACAGAAAGGTCAAATATCACCTAGAACCGTGGTCGGCAAACTATGGCTTGCGAGCAACATGTGGCCCCTTGGCCCCTTGAGTGTGGCTCTTCTACAAAATAACATGGCCTGGGCGAGTCTATTTTGAAGAAGTGGCATTAGAAGAAGTTTAAGTTTAAAAAATTTGGCTCTCAAAAGAAATTTTAATCATTGTGCTGTTGATATTTGTCTCTGTTGACTAATGACCACTAGCCTAGAGAAAAGTGAGGTCTGTGATCCATGCTGGAGGGAGAAATGCATGCAGTGGGATCTAGAGTTTCAAAGGAAGTCTGCACCCCACAAAAATCTGTGCAGGGGTCCACAGAGCCCGCAAATGTGGAAGGGGTCCACAGGACTGCTGGTTGAAGGGAACTCTAGAAATCAACCCATAGCTGGGCCGGGCACAGAAAGGCGGCCTGAAGTTCTACAAGGATACTGGCTAGGCAGTGCAAAAAGAAATGAAGAACAACCAAGAAGAAATGAAATATGACATCACTGCTATGAAGAACTCAATAGAGCCCTAGCCAGTTTAGCTCAGTGGATGGAGCGTCCACCTGTGGACTGAAGGGTCCCAAGTTTGATTCTGGCCAAGGGCACATGCCTGGGTTGTGGGCTTGATTTTCAGAGGGGGGTATATAGTATGCAGCTGATTGGTGGATCTCTCTCATCATTGATGTTTTTCCCTCTCCTTCTCCCTTCCTCTCTGAAATCAATGAAATAGAAAGCATCAACAGTAGACTAGAAGAAGCAAAGGACCGCATCAGTGAGCTAGAAGACAAGGTAGGAAAAAATACCCAAGCAGAGCAGCATCTAGGAAAAAAAAAACTTAAATAGGAAGAGAGCCTATGGGAACTTTGGGACAACACGAAACAAAACAACATCCGTATAATAGGAGTGCCAGAAGGAGAGGAAACCGAGCAAGGAATAGAAAACCTGTTTAAAGAAATGACAGAAAACTTCCCTGATATAGGGAAGAAAACACTCATACAAGTCCAAGAAGCTCACAAAGTCCCAAACAAAACAAACCCCAAAAGACCGACAGACACCAAGGTACATTATAATTAAATTGGCAAACACCAATGACAAAGTAAGAATCTTAAAAGTGGACAGAGAGAGACAGAAAGTTACCTACAAAGGATCCCCTAACAGACTACAGACTGATTTCTTTAAAAAAAAAATCTTTATTATTCAGATTATTATAATTGTTTCTCCTTTTTTCTCCCTCAAAGCTCCCTACCACCCAGTTCCCTTCCTACCCTCTGCCCTTACCCCCTCTCCCCCCAATTGTCTTCATCCATTGGTTATATGATTTCAATCCAGTCTCTCACTGCTTCCCCATCCCCTTATCCTCCTGATAATTATCAGTCCACTCCCATTCTTTGCCCCTGATTCTACTATATTCACCACTTTATTCTGTTCCTCAGATTTGTTTTTTTTCCCTTCTCTTTTCCTTTTTTCCGTATATGAATTTCAAGTGGGACATTCTCATTTGTTTTTGTAGGGAAATACAACAGAGTGTTCTGTAGCTAATGGCTGCAGACTGTCCAAATGTCTCAGGACCACACAAATAGAATCCACTCCTCCTCTGTTTCACACTGCCCCCTCCCCCAGGGTCCCACCGCTTCCCCAGGGCACACAGCTCCCCCGGTGTACATGGCTCCCTGGGTCCCACCGCCCCCCTTGGGCACACAGCTCCCCTGGGGCACACGGCTCTACCGGGGCACAAGGTTCCCCCGGGGCACATGGCTCACCCGGGGCACATGGCCCCCTGGGGAACACTGGGACACAAGGCTCTACAGACTGATTTCTCAACAGAAACACATCACACCAGAAGGGAATGGAATGAAATATACAAAGTCATACAAAGCAAGGGTCTGAATCCAAGAATACTGTACCCAGCAAGGCTATCAATCAAAATTAAGGGTGAAATCTGGAACTTCACAGACAAAAAAGGACTAAGGGAGTTTACTACCATCAAACCCACAATGCCAGAAATGCTAAAGGGTCTCCTTTAAAAAGAAGAAATAGAAAGCAAATTAGAAACACAGGCATAAAGAATAAAAATGGTGACAAACAAGTACCTTGTTTATCAATAATAACTTTAAATGTAAATGGATTAAATGCCCCAATCAAAAGACATAGAGTAGCTGAGTAGATTACATAAACATGACCCATATATCTGTTATGGGTCATACATACAGGAAAGCCATCTCAGAAAAAAGGAATCACACAGATTGATGGTGAAGGGATGGGAAGTTTTTTTCAGGTGAATGGCAATGGAAACAGCAATAACTGGGGTAGCAATACTTTTATCTGACAAATTAGACCTCAAAGTGAAGGCTGTAACAAGAGATAAGGAAGGCCACTTCTTAATACTAAAGGGAGCAATCCAACAAAAAGATATAACTCTGGTACACCCAATACAAGAACACCCAAATACATAAAGAAACTTTTAGAGGATATCAAGGGAGAGATTTTGACAGCAATATAGTCATAGCAGGGGACTTTAATACCCCACTAACACCACTGGACAAAAACTTTAAGTAAAAAATTGGCAAAGAAACATCAATCCTAAATGACTCACTAAATCAGATGGAATTAATTGACACCTTCAGAACTTTTCACCCCATAGCCACAGAACATACATTCTTCTCAAGTGCACATGGGTCATTTTCAAAGATAGACCACATATTGGGGCACAGGAAAAGTATTTTCAAATTCAAGAAGATAGAAATCATATCAAGCATCTTCTCAGATCACGATGGCATAAAACTAGAAATCAACTATAATAAAAACGATAAAAAATTCATAAACACCCAGAGGCTAAATA
Source organism: Vespertilio murinus (assembly GCA_963924515.1). Taxonomy (NCBI): domain Eukaryota; kingdom Metazoa; phylum Chordata; class Mammalia; order Chiroptera; family Vespertilionidae; genus Vespertilio; species Vespertilio murinus. The sequence goes on from OZ004704.1 coordinate 216,507,332, forward strand.
GTATGCTATTAAACAATGAGTGTGTTACCAGAGAGATCAAAGAAGAAATAAAAAGCATCATGGCAACAAACGACAATGAAAACACAACAATCCAAAAATCTATGGGACACAGTGAAAGCAGTCTTGAGAGGGAAGTTCATAACTCTACAAACCTACCGCAAAAAAACAAGAAACAATGGTAATAAATGACCTAACCCTTCAACTCAAAGAGTTAGAAAGAGAGCAACAAGAACAGCCCAGTATAAGCAGAAGGAAGGAAATAATAAAGATCAGAGTGGAGATAAAAACATAGTGACAAAAACCCAAAAACAATCCAAAAGATCAACAAAACCAAGAGCTGGTTCTTTGAAAGGCTAAATAAGATTGATGAACCCTTAGCCAGGCTCACCAAAAAGCAAAGAGAATGTACCCAAATAAGCAAAATCAGAAATGAAAGAGGTGAAGTAACAACTGATCTCACAGAAATACAAATGATTATGAAAAAATACTATGAACAATTCTATTCCAACAAAATGGACAACCTAGATGAAATGGACATATTCTTAGAAAAATATAAGCTCACAAAACTCAACCAAGAATAAAAATAAAAAACTGAATAGGCTAATAACTACCAAAGAAATTGAAGCAGCGATTAAAAAATCTTCCAACAGCCAAAACCAGTTTGGCTCAGTGGATAGAGCATTGGCCTGTGGATTGAAAGGTCCCAGGTTCGATTCTGGTCAAGAGCACGTACCTTGGTTGCGGGCACATCAGGGATGTGCAAGAGGCAGCTGATCGATGATTCTCTCTCATCGATGTTTCTAACTCTCTATCCCTCTCTCTTCCTCTCTGTAAAAAATCAATAAAATATATATTAAAAAAAATCTTCCAACAAACAAAAATGCGGGAAACCGATCATTGTCTCACTAATAAAAAGATGTAGAAGGCTGGTCAACCTTGAAGTTCTGAAAGAACAGAGCCAAACACTCGCTATCTAATTGAGACAAAGGTAACTGAGGCAACTTCCCCATCAAATTATCTTATCTTACTGATAAGATAATCTGCCTGTTACTGAAATTACCTGCCTAAGGGCAATGGGTATATCACATAGTCTCAACAAAAGGGATCGAAAGGCCAAAGCAAGGCAATAATTCTCTCACTAGAGGTGGGCTCCTGCCTGGCCCCCCAATATCACCAAATTAATACTTTTCTTTTTTTTAAAAAAAATATTTTATTGATATTTTACAGAGAGAAAGGGAGAGAGATATAAACGTCAATGAGCGAGAATCATCAACCAGTTGCCTCTTGCACACCCCCTACTGGAGATGTGCCCGAAACCAATGTACATGCCTTTGACCGGAATAGAACCCGGGACCTTTCAGTCCGCAGACCAACGCTCTATCACTGAGCCAAACCGGTTTCGGCAAATTAATACTTTTCTAGTGTATTTTCATTTGTCTGCGGCCTTCTCCAGACCCAAACCTTGAACCAAGTGGGATGTGAAAGAGGCTCCCACACAAAAGCCCTGGTCCAGACAGCTTTACAGGGGAGTTATACCAAGCATTCCAAGAAAAACTAAAACCTATCCTCCTCAGACTATTCCAAAAAAATTCAAGAGGAAGGCACACTTCCAAGCTCTTTCTGTGAAGCCAGCATCACCCTAATCCCCAAACCAGATAAAGACACCACACAAAAAGAGAACTGCAGGCCTATATCCTTGATGATCATAGATGCTAAAATCTTCAACAAAATTGGATTCAGCAATATATTAGAAAGATCATACACCATGATCTAAAGTGGGATTTATTCCGTGATGCAAGGATGGTACAATATCTGAAAATCAATAAACATGATGCATCACATAAACAAAGTGAGAGACAAAAATCACATACTCATATCAACTGATGCAGAAAAAGTATTTAACAAAATCCAACACACTTTCAGCAAAGTGGGAATGAGGGATCATACCTCAACATAACAAAAGCCCTAATGACAAACCTACAGCCAACATCATACTCAATGGTCAAAAACTAAACCCATTTCTCCTAAGAACAGGAACAAGACAAGGATGCTCACTTTCGTCACTCCTGTTTAACATAGTACTATACGTACTAGCCATAGCGATTAGATAAGAATAAATAAAAGGCATCCAAATAGAAAAGAAGTAAAACTGCCCTTATTTGCAGATGACATGATACTATACATAGAAAACCCCAAAAACTCCATTAAAAAAACTACTAGACCTAATAAATGAATTTGGCAATATAGCAGAATACAAATTTAACACCCAGAAATCTATGGCCTTTTTATACTAATGAACTCACATAAAGAGAAATGAAAAAAAAATCCTATTTACCATTGCACCAAAAAAATTAAGATACCTAGAAATAAACTTAACTAAAGATGTTAAAGACCCGTACTCAGAAAACTACAGAACACTGAAAAAAGAGATAGAGGAAGACATAAACAAATGGAAGAACATACCATGTTCATGGATTGGTAGAATCAACATCATTAAAATGTCCATACTACCTAAAGTAATCTATAGATTCAATGCAATACCTATTAAAATACCAATGTCATATTTCAAAGATCTAGAACAAACTCTCCAAAAATTCATCTAGAATAAAAAAAGACCCCGAATAGCCACAGCTGTCCTGAGAAAGAAGAACAAAGTTGGAGGGATCACAATACCAGATATCAAACTGGCACAAGGACAGACACTTAGACCAATGGAACAGATTAGAGAACCCCAAAATTGACCCAAGCCATTACACCCAATTAATATTTGACAAAGGAGGCAAGAGCATACAATGGAGTCAAAATAGTCTCTTTAATAAATGGTGCTGGGAAATTTGGTCAGATACATGCAAAAAAAATGAAACCCTCGTGCACTGCTGGTGGGAATGCAGACTGGTGCAGCCACTGGAGAACACTATGGTGTTTCCTCAAAAATTTAAAAATGGACCTACGATTTGACCCAGTAATCCCACTTCTAAGAATATATCCCAAGAAACCAGAAACACCCATCAGAAAGAAATATGTATCCCTATGTTCATAGCAGCACAATTTTAAACAGCTAAGATTTGGAAACAGCCTAAATGCCCATCAGCAGATGAGTGGAATAGAAAACTATGGTACATCTACACAATGGAATACTACGCTGCTATAAAAAGCAATTTTTACCATTTGCAGCAGCATGAATGAACTGGAGAGCATTATGCTAAGTAAAATAAGCCAGTCAGTGAAAAAAAATACCACATGATCTCACTCATTTGTGGATAATAAAGAACATTATAGGGAGACACAACAAGATGGCGGCAGAGGTAAAAGCCTAACTGCAGCCGCATTCAACAATTTCAAAAAATACAACTAAAATATAGAGTGGACACTATCCAGAACTACAGGAAAGTTGACTGACTGGGAATTCTACAACCAGAAGGAAAGAGAAAACCAGAAGGAAAACCAAAGGAGCTGTAAAAGCCTAAGGTACTGAGGAGGCACGGCGCGCGCGCACGTGCACGGGGAGAGGACAGAGCCGAAGAGGAGGGGCGGCTGAGTGCCTGGCTGGCGTTCCCTAGCGGGAAGGAGATAAAAGCTCCGGACTGTGCTGAACCCCAACTCCGACTGCACTGAACCCCAGTTCTGGGCGAGACCCTGGGGTCCAGGCTCATACAGAGGGAAACTGGGCTGTAAGGCGGAAGCTCAGTGGAGCGGAGGCGAAAGGCAGAGCCCCAGAGTCGCGCACATTGCCCGCAGAGGAGGGACTGTTAGCTGACCTGCTGAATTGCCCTAGCGGGAAGGACTCAAAAGCTCAGGAATGTACTGAGCCCCAGTTCTGACTGCACTGAACCCCAGTCCTGGGCAAAACCCTCGGGCTCCAGCCTCATACAGAGGGAATCTGGGCTGTAAGACAGAAGCTCAGGGGAGCGGCGAAAAGCAGAGCTCCTGAGTCGCGCACATTGCGCGCACAGAGGACAGACTGTTGTTTGGGCCGCGAGATCGCCCTAGCAGGAAGGAGACATAAGCTCCGGACTGTTCTTAACCCCACTTCCAACTGCTCTGAACCCCAGTTGTGGGCTTGTTGGGGGAGAGACTACACTGTCTGGTAGCGGGCGAAGCTCTAGGGTGCCTTTCTCTCAGAGGTGCTTGCAGCGAGTACCAAAGGACACTGAGGTACACTGAGACTCAGGAACCTCCGAGGGCGGGGCTAACCGGAAGCCAAGGCTGTAGGCTCCACCCAGAAACTGCCCCATCCAAGCTGAACTCAGAGAGGCTTTTGCAGGTTTCCAAGTCTAGTGGAATAAGGTTGTCTCCTGGCATAGACACAGCTGATCCTCCCAACCTACCAACTCAGGGAAGCAGCGAAAATGCCGAAACGAGGAAACAGATCACAAACGAAAGAAATGGAGGACAAAAAGCGACTGGATATAGAGTTCAAAACCACGCTTATAAGGTTGTTCAACAATCTCTTAGAAAAGGCCGATAAAATAAATGAGACCTATGAGGATATGAAAAGGGATCAACTAGAAATAAAGAATACATTCTCTGAAATAAAAAATATTATACAGAGTCCTAAAAACAGATTGGAAGATTGTAAGAATCAAGTCCAATATTTGGAACACAAAGAGCCAGAGGACACTCCTCCGCAGAAGCAAGAAGACAAGAGAATCCAGAAAGTTGAAGATGGTGTGAGAAACCTCTGGGACAACTTCAAGCGAACCAACATCAGAATTATGGGCATCCCAGAAGATGACAGAGAGCAAGATACCGAAAACATATTGAAAGAAATAGTGACAGAAAACTTCCCCTACCTGGGGAAAGAAATAGACTTACACGTACAGGAAGCACACAGAACCCCAAACAAAAGGAATCCAAAGAGGACCACACCAAGACACATCATAATTAAAATTCCAAGAGCTAAAGACAAAGAGAGAATATTAAAAGCAGCAAGACAAAAGCAGGTAGTTACCTATAAAGGGGCACCCATACGACTGTCAGCTGATTTCTCAACAGAAACCATGCAGGCCAGACGGGAATGGCAAGAAATATTCAAGGTGATGAATAACAAGAACCTACAGCCAAAAATACTCTACCCAGCAAAGCTATCACTCAGAATCGAAGGCCAGATAAAGAGCTTCACAAATAAATTTAAGCTAAAGGAATTCATCACTGCCAAGCCAGAATTATATGAATTGCTGAAAGGGGTTCTTTAGGAAGAGGAAGAAAATAAAGATAAAAATATGAACAAACACGTAACTATCAACAAGTGAGTCTAAAAACCAAGGGAAGTAAAAATCATGATGAGCAATATTAACTGGTGAATATAATAGAATCAGAGGTATGGAAGGGGAGTGGAATGATGATTCTCGGGGAAATGGGGAGTGGGGCGGGGCTGGAAGAGACTGAACATAAACTGCACCTATGGATGAGGACAATGGGGGATGGGGAAAGGGCAGAGAATTGAATGGAAACTTGGTGTAGGGGAGCAATTGGGGGGGGGGAATGAGGAACATTTGTAATAATATGAACAATAAAGATTTAGTTTTTTTAAAAAAAAGAACATTATAACGTGATGAACAAAAAGATAGATACAGAGGCAGAGAAGCATCGAACAGACTATCAAATTACAGTGGGAAGACTGGGGAGTGTTGGGTGGGGGTAAGAGATCAATGGAAGGACTTGTATGCATGCATATAAGCATAACCAATGGACACAAGACACTGGGGGGAGGACGGGAGAGGGGAGGCCGGGGAAGGTCAAGGGGGTAAAAAAGGAGACATATGTACTACTATGGTGTAATACTTTAAACAATATATATATGTATATATATTAAAGGCGCCACCAGCCCTGGCCAGTGTGGTCCAGTTGGTTGGAGTATCATCCTGTACACTAAAAGGTTTCAGGTTCGCCGAAACCGGTTTGGCTCAATTGATAGAGTGTCGGTCTGCGGACTGAGGGGTCCCAGGTTCGATTCCGGTCAAGGGCATGTACATTGGTTGCGGGCACATCCCCAGTAGGGGGTGTGCAGGAGGCAGCTGGTCGATGTTTCTCTCATCGACATTTCTAGCTCTCTATCCCTCTCCCTTCCTCTCTGTGGAAAATCAATAAAATATATTTAAAAAAATAAATAAAAGGTTTCAGGTTCAATTCCAGGTCGAGGTGGGTATGAGAGGCAACTGATAGATATTTCTTTCTCTCTCTCTTCCCCTTCCCTCTCTCTCTCAAATAAAAATAAGAAGTAAAACCACCACGTCAGGAATTAAAATCATTTACTGGAAATCTTGCCATGTCTTAGCATAAATTACAACAGTGTATACTTTTCCCCAATGCTTTCAAAATAAAACTGATCACGCCTTTGGAAGCTGCGTGTCTGAGTGCGGTGCTCAGACACCTGCTCTGGTAAAGCAACGTGCTCAGTCTGCGTTAGTCTTAGTTAATACAATCACTGATACGTGTTAGTTCTTCACTTAAGAACCAAAACATCACAAGAACCAGATTATCCACATTCAACTCCACTTCACCTAGAAACAAAAGGCTTCAACTTCTGATCATATCATCTAGCTATTTCAAAGAATATCTCTAAATACCTAGAAATGCTGAGTAAGATACATAAAAACATCCTTCTAAATGCACAGCTGACCTCTAACAAGTAAACACATTTACAGGCGCCAAAATCAGAGAGTACTGCCAAACCCCAAAGCTGCACTGCTTGGCCTCAGGTCAGACGAGGTGGAGACGGACCCAAAGCCCCTGCCAAAGCCGGAACGGAACCCCTGTGAGCCTCAGAGAAAGGGTGGGCGAGGGGAAACGGACTTGTTGGCAAAGGAGGCTGACAGTGAACTCGCCTTATCTCAGCCCTGATGGCAGTGCGTAAAGAATCTTTCCGAACGCCAAAACCGGTTTGGCTCAGTGGTAGAGCGTCGGTCTGCGGACTGAAAGGTTCCAGGTTCGATTCCGGTCAAGGGCATGTACCTTGGTTGCGGGCACATTCCCCTGTAGGGGGTGTGCAAGAGGCAGCTGGTTGATGTTTCTCTCTCATCGATATTTCTAGCTCTCTATCTATCTCCCTTCCTCTCTGTAAAATATCAATAAAATATATATTTAAAAAAAAAAAAAAAAAGACTCTTTCCGAAGATCTGCAGTCACTCAGCATGTTTGACTGACTTCCTTTCCACGGAGGAGCTCCACGCCAGGCAATCGACCCGAAGCGCCCCAGGAGAGGAGCACACCGAGGCGCCTGCGGAGTGAACAGCCCCCTCTGCGTCTCGGCCCGGCCCCTCAGCATCGCCAAGTAGATCAGCCCCACCATCAGAAATGGCCAGGGAAATGGGCCGGAAGAAGCATCGACTCCGGGACCTTCCACACCAAGGTCACCGGTCAGAGGAGCTTTGTTCACAGGCCTGAGGTCTGCCCGCCTCGGCCGGCAGCACTCGGTCCCTGGCTGGGTGCGGCCACAGAAGGGTGGCCTTGGAACACGCGTGTGGCAGGCTGAGCGCCCACCAAGGACGGCCCCACACAGGAGAGGATGTGAGCCAGGTCACTGCCGTGCGACACACAAAGTAAAAAGGCAGGACGAACACTCGTTTTATTTAAAGAGAGCGAGTAGTGAGGGGTACTTTTCATGACTGAAGCAGGATGCACAAAACCTTTTAGGGTATCTGAACACTAGGACTAAAATCCACTATTAGCATCTCTTTTGGCAGTATTTCTATTTCAAAAAGGAATCTTTCAAGTTAACGTATTATTTAAAAATGGGAATTCCACTGCACTACCTTCATTAAGCCCGCAGCGAGCCTGGCCTCTCACCCGCAGCAGAGCTGCCGGTTTCCGGTGAGATGGGCGGTGGAGGGCCAGCAGGGAGCGCTTACTGCCGGCGGCCGTGCTTGTACGGACGCCAACAGCCGGGCTCGCAGGGGCCTGGCGGCCTGGGAAAAGGGACAAGACCCCCGTCCCCCACAGCCGCGACCTGCATGTCGGCACCGACACCCGTGCCGGTGGTCGGGAAGGCTGTGGACCGCTCCCCGGGGGCAGAGGGCGGCAGGCACGGTGTTGCCGGCAGGAGGTCTCGGGGCAGGGGTTGTCCTTATTTTCATTGTAAAATGAGGAAATACAATCACGTGGAAAGACAATTTACAACATAACTGTACACACAGCGTAAAGGGTTATCACAGAACAAGCACACAAGTCCCACTAGCTGGGGAAAGGGAGCGTCCGGAACAACTGCGAAGCCCCTGTGCCCCTCTCCCCGGCTCTCAGCTCACCGCCAGAGGCTGGGCAGCCCACGGCCTCCCGCGTCCTTACACACGAGGGGCCCAGCCCTCCTGCCAGTGCTCAGTCTCCGTCCTGTCCTGTGTGCTCAGCCCAGGAGGCTCCTCTCCGCACCGGACGCACAGGCAGTGGAAGTTAAGCCAAAAAGCATCTCACAGGGATGAGCTGCGAACAAAGCAGAAAGCTGGTGCAGGCGTGAGCCATGCACTCCTCCCCTACGGCAATGTACGTGGCAGCTGGTTTAGCCCAAAAGCTGCTGACAGGCACGGAGCAGTTTGTTTGCTGCTCATCCTCACCCGAGGATATTTTCCCACTGATTTTTAGAAGGAGTGGGAGGGAGGAGTAGAGACAGAGAGAAACATCGATGTGAGAGAGATACATCAATTGATTGCCTCCTGTATGCACCCCAACCCGGGCCAGGGATTGAGCCCGCAACCAAGGTACGTGCCCTTAACTGGAATCAAACCCAGGACGCTTCAGCCTGAGGGCTGACACTAGCCGCTGAGCCAGGCCGGCTAGGGAAGCATGGAGCAGTTTCTGAGGAAACCACTGAAGCGTCAGAGCCAGCACGCCAAGGGGATCGGCTCCCAGAGGGCTCCCCGCGCCAGCTGCTCCGCCCACTTGCTCCCGGCACGTCCTCTTTGCTGCTGCTAAGGGGGCAGCTGGGCATTATCCTGGCCGGGCGCCCCCCTCTGCTGCCAGGAGACTGCCATCTCAGAGCTGTCCTGTTTCCCTTGTTGCAGCTTCCGCAGGCACTTGCTGCTTCATTGTGGCAACTTAACTTCCTCAGACAGACAGCCAATAATCAAAACATTTAAAAAGGAATCTGACAGGAGCTGGGAGTGGTTTCCCGGACAAACACGTCACCATTAGGACAGCCTGCCGCCCACTTTCTTAGGCTCCGGGCAGAAAAGTGCAGGGGGGACGGAAGTGCGGGGGGGACAAGAGTTCGGGGGGACAGAAGTGGGGGGGGGGGAACGGGAGTGCAGGGGGGACAGAAGTGTGGGGGGGAATGGGAGTGCAGGGGGGACAGGAGTGCAGGGGGACAGGGGTGCAGCGGGGGGGGACGGGAGTGCAGGGGGACAGGAGAGCAGGGGCACGGGGGTGCAGGGGGGACAGGCGTGCAGGGGGACAGGAGTGCAGGGGGGGGGACGGGAGTGCAGGGGGGACAGGAGAGCAGGGGGACAGGGGTGCAGGGGGGACAGGCATGCAGGGGGACAGGAGTGCAGGGGGACAGGAGTGCAGGGGGACAGGAGTGCAGGGGGGACAGAGCAGGTGGAGGAAAGGGCTCTGTGCGCAGGAGGAAAGGACTGCTGGCACGTCCAATGGCCAACAGACCTGAATATTCTGAAATATTTAAGAGGACTCCAATAAGGTATGAATTCATTAAATTTATAAGAATTGTTTCACTAGTTTCCTTCTTTTACTAACAAAGAACCACAGTTTAAAGTGTGAATGCTTAGCCCAGCTCAGTGGTTGAGCATCCACCTATGAACCAGGTCAGGGTTCGATTCCCGGTCAGGGCACATGCCTGGTTTGCACCCTTGGATCCTCAGTGTGGGGCGTACAGGAGGCAGCAGATCTATAATTCTCTCTCACTATTGATATTTATATCCCTTTACTTTCTGAAATAAGTAAAAATGCATGCATACACACACACATACACACACACACACACACACACACACACACACACGCCTAAGCAACCGGCTGATCAGTAGCTATGACATGAGGGACCAGGGCCGGAAGAGATTTAGCCAAAGACCTGATGTGCATACTAGAGGCCCGGTGCAGTTCGCTGACATCCCCGAGGGGTCCCAGATTATGAGGATGCAGGCCAGACCAAGGGACCGCACCGACACACAGTATTACACAGAAATGAAAAAAACAAAAAATGAAGTGTGAATACAAAGCAGCGTCACCCACCGGTGGCCGTGAGGCCCGTGAGGCTGGCGGCCGTCGACCTGAAGGGAAACGAAGGACCTGCTTCCCTCCACTCTAGCTCAGCGCTGATCCCGCTAGACTCCCGGCGGGGCCCGACTCCCTCCTGGCCTCCCCGGTCCGTGTGGCAGCTGCCTGGCCTGTTTTGCATCTCCTGCGTCTCCGGGCCCTCGGATGGGCCTGGCACACGGTAAGCGCCGGACACATGCTTGTGACGTGCGCGCGGGACAGCAGGTGTGGCAAAGGGGCAGAAAGGGGCTGTGGATGGGCAAAGGGTTCTGAAGGCAAAGCCATGAAATCTCAACAACCTGCTGAGTGCTAACAAGGGAGATCATACACTTCACTCCGAAACAGAAAATCAGAAACTCAGGTCACGTCACCGTTCTGATCTGCTCCTCTGTATGTCACGCCGTACGTTTAACAAGTTTATAGCACTTTTGTATTATTATTAGCTCCTCACACATTTCTCTGTGCATCTGGCACTCACCAGCAAGAATTTGTGTCGCCATCTGCTCTCTTCAACTAACTGTAGAGCAAGAAAAGGTTTCCAAAGAGGATCATTCTTGAAAACACATGCCAGCCTCTATTATCATGTAAGAGGCCCGCTTTCCTCTTTAGGAACACACTTCATCTGAAAAATGCTCTTTCAGCGAATCAAGAGGTCACCGGTTGGATCCCTGGTCAGGGCACATGTTCCGGTTGCAGGTTTTGTCCCCAGTAGGGGGCGTGCAGGAGGCAGCTGATTGATGTTTCTCTCACATCGATGTATCTCTCTCTCTCTCCCTTCCTCTCTCTGAAATACGTAAAAATATACTTTAAAAAATATATTAATATAAACTCTAGAGCCAGTCTGCCCAAGTTCAGACAATATTGTCACCATTCACTAACCTCTCTGTGTCTCAGTGTCTCCCTGTTAAAATAGAGATAAAAATAACACCTCATAAGATTTTTCTGAGCATGTGATGAGTTAATACATACATGTAAAGGTTAAGTAATACCTGGCATATAGTAAGTGCTACATGCAAGCTAACCATTTTTGTTAGTTTAAATTGAGTATAGACCCAGCTGGGTTGGCTCAGTGGATAGTGTCGGCCTGCGGACCAAAGGGTCCTGGACACAGACCTGGGTTGCAGACTCGATCCCCATTAGGGAGTGTGCAGGAAGCAGCCGGTCAATGATTCTCTCTCATTATTGATGTTTCTATCTCTCTTGTTCTCTCCTTTTCTGAAATCAATAAAAATATTTTTCCCCAAAACACACATCCTTTCAAAGTTTCCTGCTAAGTATTAAACACTAAAATATTCTCTTTTAAAATGATGCCAGATTTTTTTGAAGGCAATGTCTTAATCTATCTCTCACCTCCATTAAAGATGACTTCAAAGTACCGTCTGGGTGAGAATCTAAGGCCATATTCTAGTCAATGGGCAGCGAGCCGTCCCACGCGGGAACTCAAACAAGTAAACATCAGCCAGGGCTCGGGCACGTGCATATAGAGACACAGCAGGACTCACCTCAAAGTTGTACTTCTTCATCCGGCTGAGGCGCCGGCAGTACAGGTAGAGCATGCCGGTGCTGCTGCCCACGGCAATGTAGTCCGCGCTGGTGTCGAGGGCGGTCAGGTAGACGGCCACAGAGCGGAAGCCCTTCTGGATCTTCGTGGGGATGGCGTTGAGGAGATAATACAAAGGGCAGAACTCCCTGAACGTGACAGGCTCCGATGGGGATGCCATGGCCACGGTTCCCACGGCTGATCCTCAGGAAGGGAGAGGAGTGCTGACTCGGCATCGGGGGACACCTGGGGGCTAGAGAACAGGGAGAAGTTGTGTTCCATAGCGGGAACGGGAACGTTCAGGCGGGTAATCATAGCTGCAGCCGAACGAAATGGAGAATGCAAGCCAGCCGTCATTCAGACCACTTTTTTTTGGGGGGGGGGGGAGGGGCATTTGAACTGATTTCAGAGAGGAAGGGAGAGGGAGAGAGAAACATCAATGATGAGAATCATCGACCAGTTGCTTCCTGCAGGCCTCCCACTAGGGATCTAGCCCGCAACCGGGACATGTGCCATTGACCAGGAATCCAACTGTGACACCCCTGGTTCAAAGGTCAAGGCTCAACCATGGGCTGAACCCAACTTTAGATGAAGGTACAGAAGGCCAGAAGCTCAGAAGACTTGCCCAAGACCAAGGGCTGAGATCCTAACCCAGGCTGCCCTCCAAGTCCTGGGCCTTCCCCAGGTCACAGGCACAGCTCGGACACACACAGCAGCTAAGAGGGGCACCAGACCAGCTGGAGGGGCGCCAGACCAGCTGGAGGGGCACCTGACCAGCTGGAGGGGCACCTGACCAGCTGGAGGGGCACCTGACCAGCTGGAGGGGCGCCAGAACAGCTGGAGGGGTGCCAGACCAGCTGGAGGGGCACCTGAGCAGCTGCAGGGGCACCTGAGCAGCTGGAGGGACACCAGACCAGCTGGAGGGACACCTGACCAGATGCAAGGGCACCTGACTAGCTGCAGGGGCACCTGAGCAGCTGCAGGGGCACCTGACCAGCTGGAGGGGCACCTGACCAACTGGAGGGGCACCTGACCAGCTGGAGGGGCGCCAGACCAGCTGGAGGGGCACCTGAGCAGCTGCAGGGACACCAGACCAACTGGAGGGGCACCTGACCAGCTGGAGGGGCGCCAGACCAGCTGGAGGGGCACCTGAGCAGCTGCAGGGACACCAGACCAACTGGAGGGGCACCTGACCAGCTGCGGGGGCACCAGACCAGCTGGAGGGGCACCTGACCAGCTGCAGGGACACCTGACCAGCTGCAGGGGCACCAGACCAGCTGGAGGGGCGCCAGACCAGCTGGAGGGACACCTGACCAGATGCAAGGGCACCTGACCAGCTGCAGGGGCACCTGACCAGCTGGAGGGGCGCCAGACCAGCTGGAGGGGCACCTGAGCAGCTGCAGGGGCACCTGAGCAGCTGGAGGGACACCAGACCAGCTGGAGGGGCACCTGACCAGATGCAAGGGCACCTGACCAGCTGCAGGGGCACCTGAGCAGCTGCAGGGGCACCTGACCAGATGCAGGGGCACCAGACCAGCTGGAGGGGCACGTGAGCAGCTGGAGGGGCACCAGACCAGCTGCGGGGGCACCAGACCAGCTGCAGGGACATTTAGCCCTGTGGCTCATGGAGATCTCAAGCCCTTGCGGAAGCGTCCGGTGCTGGATCGCAGCCTGTGTCAGCGCTGTTTCCTATGTTTACAGAGCTGAAGACTGACCTCCATCCTTCCACGGGGAATGCGCGTTCCCGGCCACTCAACACTAGTCCCTGTGGCCTCCCCAGCCCCTCAGGCGGCTGCTTGGGACAGAGGAGTCCACCCAAGTGCAGCTCGTCCCTCAGCAGCCCAGGGGGTGCGCGGGCGGCACCCCGCCGCCAGCAGACAGAGGCGACAGAACAAAGCCGGCAATCCCGGGGGACAGCGGGGCGGGAGCGGGGCAGAGGCTCGGAGGCAGAGCCGTCCTTCGGGCACGGGCACCCCGACCCCGGACCCCCCGGGCACTGGGCTAGCGCCTCGCCTGCCCAGCCCCGTCAACCCTCCGCCGCCGCCGCCGCCGCCGAAACGAGGCCTTCGGCTCACAGGGCTGACCGTCTCCGCCGGCGCAGAGCCGCGGCCGCGGGACCTGCCGCCGCACCTGCACGGCCGTCCAGCCGTGCGCACCCCTGGGGATGGGGACGCGCCAGGTCTGGGGACCCCCAGGCTCGGCGGCGGCGTGGGTCCACCCCGAGCCCGGGCGCCCCGAGGGCGGGGGCGTGCCGGGGAGTGGGCGGAGCCTGGGAACCGGGAGCCGCGGTAAGGGGAGCCGGAGCGGGGGTCGGGGGTCGGAGGACGGGGGCGCGGCGGCGGCGGAGTGGGCGGAGCCGGGAGCCGGGAGCCGGGAGCCGGGAGCCGGGAGCCGGGAGCCGGAACCGGGGCGCGGGCCGCGCGGACGACAGCTGCTGCCGGCCGGGCGCTCCGTGAGGGGACTCAGCCTCGCGGCCGCGCGGGCGCGCCGGGAGCGGGAGGGCGAGGCGGGCGGGGCGGCCCTGAGGCGCGGGGCGCGGGGCGCGGGGCCGCACTCACCTCCGCGGCCGCCCCTCGGACTCGGCCCCGCCGGCGGCGGAGGAGGCGGGGAGGCCGGGCCGCGGGGGCTGCCGGGAGCCCGTTCCCAGGGCCGCCGGGCCCGCCCCGCCGGGCACAGCCGGCTCCGAGGGGGCTGGAGCGGGCGGAAGTGACGCGACTTCCGGCGGCGTGGGCGGGGCCCCGGCCTCCTTCCTGGGATATCAGCCGCATGGAAGGTGCGTGAGTCCGGCCCTGTCCGGGCGGGTGGGAGGCGGGAGCCGCGAGCGGGAGCCGCGGGCGGGACGGTCCGTGCGCTGCCCCCGCCCCGTCCCGCGGGGCTCTGCGTCGGCCTGGGGCCTCCGTTCCCGGCGCGGGACGGGGTAGCGCCTGCGGGTGCGGCAGGTCCGGCCTCCCGGGGCGGTTGTCCTTCGGCGCCAGCGGCCGCGGGGCCGCTCCGGAGCCCCGGTCAGGGCCGCGCTCATTCTAACCGGGTGTCCCCGCATGCGCACACGCACGGAGGGGTTACGAAGGCAGCGATTGTTAAAAGATTTAGTTTTCACAATTGAGTTGTCAGCTGATTAGTCAGTAAACTGCTTTCTGAGTCTGTGAGCCTCTAGCAGTTTAATCAAACCCAGGGGAGGTATAGCGGGTCGGCCGGAAGCGCAGGAACAGACAGCCTCGGCCTGCCCCTGGCCTGTGAAGTGGAAGGTTGGGGGAAGGGAGTGTTTCGTAGGACCGAGAGCCCTTACCCTGTGGGATGTGAGGCCCTCTTCCGGTAATAGCGTCAGGATTGAGGGCATTGCTGGTGGAGATGGAAGAACACACTGGAGAGGTCCTGGTGGTAACACTAGGCCGGATACTTGCCCGTGCCAGGCCCTCACTGCTTGACATGTATTATCCAACCTTTACATCAACTCTTTGAAGTAGGTATATCGCACCCCCATTTTACAGATGAGAACATTGAGGCTCTGAGAGGTTAACTAACGTGCCCGAGATTGCACAGCTGGAAGGGCAGAGTTGGGTTCTGAGCCAGTCCGTATGGTCTTTAGAGTCGACTCCACACTGACCGCTGTGTGTGCTGGACTCCTCCAGGGCCTCCCAGTCTGGGCTTCACCCTGTGGGCCAGGAGTAGCCTTTGAAGGGAGGGCAGAGGAGGTCTGGAAGAGGGTCGGCTTTTGGGTCTGAGGGTTGCTTCCCGCAGGAGCTGGGATGCGGGTGAGTCTTGGAGCATGGGCAGCACTAGCCCAGGAAAGGGAAGAACTTTCTGGCAGGAGGAACTGCCTGTGCAAAGGCCTGCAGGTGACTCCGCTTTCCAGGAGCTGCCAGGAGTTCATTTTAGCTGTAGATTAAGGGGGCTGCAGGTGGGGGTTAAGGGGGAGAGGAAGCAGGTTCTGAAGGACTTGGGACTGCCTCCTGAGTCCTCTGCACGGAGGTGACCGCTGCACCTCCAGCGCCAGCCTTGCTGTGTCTGGAGAACCACCAAGCTCTGGTCAGATGTGAGGCATCAGAGTGCCCGAGGCCAGGTGAGCTCTGGGCTGGGGCATGGAGGGTTATGGAAGTCCCATCACAACTCTGCCCTATCCCCAACCTTTGGAAATGGTCAAAGTGCCCTGGCTGGTGTGGCTCAGTTGGAACAGCATCCCACACACCAAAGGTGGTGGGTTCAAATCTCGGTCGGGGCACAAACCCAGGTTTTGGGTTTAATCCCCAAGTGGAGTGTGTGCGGGAGGCAACCAATCGATGTTTTTCTGTTTTCCTTTTCCTCTCTCTCTCTCTCTAAAAAAAAAAAATCAATTAAAAAAGTAAGAATAAAGACATTCATTGAAAGTGGTCAAGTGCTTAAGGTAAAACTTTGTGGAGCCATTAAGCCGAGAAAGGATCCAGCCAGCTCCGAGAGTCTTAAAATGTGAAAACAATTGTTTTTCCTGTTCTGGGAACTTCCCCAGTCACCCATCCCTCTTCGCTTCCACGCCATCTGTTTGTCCAGAAGATGTAGCCTTTCAGATCGGCTTACAAGTTGAGTTATGAGGACATTTGCCCTCCAACTGTGATCAATAATTTCACAATAATTATGTTTCTTTTACTGCCTATCAGCAAAGACCCTTGGGAGCGCCACGTCCCGAAAACCTGTCTTATCGGTTAGTGCGAGAAAACTTAAGGACAATGCAGCCGATTGGCATAATTTAATCCTGAAGTGGGAAGCCCTCAACGATGCAGGCTTTGCTACTGCAAATAACATTGCCAACACGAAACTCAGTTTACTGTAAGTACTGCCCGTGCCCCTCCGAGTTCTGCCCCTGTACTGACTGGGCACACGTTTCCAGGGTGGGGGTCTCTATGAACATGGATACGTTAAATTATTACACTTACGTACAAAATGATGCTACATGCTGCGCATGGTTACATCTGTGCATGTAAGTGTAAGAATACATTGGTAGGACACAGGCTCAGCTCATGACCTTGGTCTCTGCTAAGAAGAATGAGTATGGGGTGGCAGGTAAAAGTGACACCAGCTTTCTAAGGTTGCATTTTATCTTGTGCTGCTGTGATTTATAAAAATACCTATTTGGTCTTCCTCCCTGTTCCTGATACACAGCTCTGGAAATCCTTATAGTTTCCTAGTTGATCAGAGCAATGGGAGAATTTTTTGTTATAATATTTGGTCTTTTGTCTTTTTGAAGGAAAGGAGTGTCCGCTCATTCACCAGCCCGAGTTTACGTTAATTAACAAGGTGATATTTGGAAAGCCCCCAAGGAGGGCGGTGGTTGCCAAGGGAACCAACCAGGCCATTAGCATCACCCCTCCAGGAGGCGAGGGGCTGGACTTGAATTAGTCACAGTGGCCGGTGGTCCAGTCCATCCTGCCTGCGCAATGATGCCTCCATGAAGTCCCAAGAGCATAAGAACTTCCGAGTTGTAAACAGGGACACCTTGATGTGTGGGAAGGGTGTCCCCAAACCCACAAGACAGGAGCTCCTGTTCCGGGTGCCTCTGGACCTCGCCCTGTGTGCCTCTTCATCTGGCTGTTCTTTAATGGCCTCTGTCATAAGCTGGAACCTACTGAGTAACCTGTTTCCTGACTCCGTGAGTCACTCTAGCAATTACTTGAACTGGAGGACGGGCTGGTGGGTCCTCTCGATTTACAGCCTGTCAGTCAGGAGTACAGGTAACAACTTGGACTCCTAGGGGGTCACTCTTGGGGACTGGGCCCTTCACCTGTGGGATCTGCTGCTATCTGCAGGTTAGATTATATACAGATGGTGTCACCAAAAAATGTATACGCACACTTAGAAGGATTATAAAGGCAGTGTTTACTGAAATATATTTCATTTTCAAAATGAAACTATCAGCTGTCAACTGTGTATCCACTTTTGGGAACACCCTGTATACATGTTTTCTTAAACTTTTCCAAGTTCTAATTACACTGAGTGGCCAGATTATTATGATCTCTGAAAGTATAATAGTCTGGAACACTCAGTGTGTGTGTGTGTGTGTGTGTGTGTGTGTGTGTGTCCTTTAATGGCCTGGTTGGTTCCCTTGGCAACCACCCCCCTCCTTGGGGGCTTTCCAAATATCACCTTGGTTTTTTTTTGTTTGTTTGTTTAAAAAAAATATATTTTATTGATATTTTACAGAGAGGAAGGGAGAGAGATAGAGAGCTAGAAACGTCGATGAGAGAGAAACATCAACCAGCCCCCTCCTGCACACCCCCTACTGGGGATGTGCCCGCAACCAGTGTACATGCCTTTGACCGGAATCGAACCCGGGACCTTTCAGTCCGCAGACCGACGCTCTACCACTGAGCCAAACCGGTTTCAGCCAAATATCACCTTGTTAACGTAAACTCAGGCTGGTGGGAAGGGGCTTGTTACGAATGAGCAGACACTCCTTTCCTTCTGTAAGTACTGTCTATGTACTTACATTAAATTATATTAAGCAAAAAAATATAAAGGTGTATGAATTCGTGCATGGGTGGGGTCCAGCCAGGCTGGCCAGGGGGAAGGGACATGGGCGGTTGGCCGGCCTGCCTGCTGGTTGAACTCTTAGTTGAGGAGACAATTTGCATATTAGCCTTTTATTCTATAGGATGCACACTGAGTAGCCAGATTATCATGCGTTCAGAGATCATAACGATCTGGCCACTCGGTGTGTATACGAATATCCTCCAGCTCACCTGTGTCTACAGGCCGAGTCTAGGCTTTCCTCGCTGGCCAGGCCGCCCTCGCCCTTCTTCAACCACATCGTGCGCCTCGAGCCTCCACTCCGCTTTCCTGGAGCCGGCTCAGCCATCCTGAGCGGTGCTCGCATCCTCCATCCTCTCTAATGTGGAATTTCCTCCTTCAGTGTCGCTTGTGACTCCGCTCCATGGGTCACAGCTCAGTCTACACAAGGCACTCCCAGCTGGTGAACTCTGGGGAGTGGCCCCGTCTTCGCCATCTTACCCACACCCCACCCTCCACCGGGAGGCCACAGGCTGAGTGTAATTGGCTTTTTCTCGTGCAAATTGGGTCACTGACGGACGTGTTCATTGTGCGTGCCAGTGAGTGAACACACTTAAGGACCCGCAACACCTCTGCGGAACATCTGACACCGTCACGTGGATGTCGAGTGCGCGAGCTTACAGACTGATTGTGGCCACCTTCCATTTGGTCCAGGAGTCAAGACAAGATCGAGTCAGGAAGCCGCAGCCCGGCCTGTGATGAGAATGCCGAGCAGAGGCCGCGGGAGTACAGTGCGGAACTCGAGGCGCTGTGCGAGGAGCTGCGGGCCACCTTGGACGGCCTGGTAAGACCTGAGGCCCGGCCACCACGCCTGCTGCCCGAAGCCCCGGGCGTGTCTGGGTTGCCTGGCTCTCAGGACACCGAGGGCGGGCTTCTCCGCTCACACGATGGATTTTCCCTCTGCCTCCTCTGCTGGTCTCTTCCTCTGCCTGTCCCGAAGTCTGACGTCCCAGATGCTATCCTGGACCTTTGTTCTCGGGCCTGTGGCTGCCCGGGGCCAGGCCACCCCTGCGCGTCTCTTGTCACCACCAGCTCTGTCTGTGCTGCAGCAAAACCTTATTTATGGACTTGGAAATTTGAATTTTATATAATTCCATGTCTCACACACATTCTTATTTTCAACCATTTAAAAGGCCCATTCTTAGCTGGCAGCTGGTACAGAAATAGGCTCCGTGGGCAGCTGGCCAGGGCCCCGGTCTGGCACAAGAACTGCTCCAGGGGTTGTTTAATGGTCTGATGACCGAAGGTCACTGTCCCCCATACTGGCCACCAAACGTGGACAAGACACACCACCTCTTTGCAGGGTACAGGGATAGGGGTTTGCACATGTTTGAACTTGGATAACTATCACTCGCCCGTGAACATCAAGTCTTTGTATTTTAACTTCTCCTGATGGAAATGTTTCTTGGTTTGATGGGGACATCTCAGTAGTTTTAGCCTTTTCTTTTTTTAATATATTTTTATTGATATCCCAGAGGAAGAGAGGGAGATAGAAACTTCAATGATGAGAGAGAATCATGGATCAGCTGCCTCCTGCACGCCCCCTACTGGGGAATGAACCTGTAACCCAAGCATGTGCCCTTGACCAGAATCAAACCCAGGACGCTTCAGTCCACAGACCGACACTATCCACTGGGCCACACCGGCCGGCCGGCCTTTTCTCTAGACTGAAATGCAGTACCGACGTCAGGCTATTTTGATGCTCGGACCACTTGTCTCCTCTCGAGGAGTAGGTCTTTGAGGTTGTCCTGTCCTCTGACTCGGTCTTCCCTCCGCTGGGGGGTGCTGTGTTCAGGGTCGGAGCGGGTATCCCTCCTTCACCCTCTTCCTCCTCAGAGAGGCTCCGTAAGCGCAGGCAGTTATGAAAGCCTCAGGAATGAGCTCATTTAATGGCTCCCCCCCCCCCACACACCCACACACAGAAGCAGGAGCCAGCCTGGGGGCTAAGGAGGAGTACCACTGGGAAAGCGAGCGAAAGGGCCTCGGCTGCGGCTGTTACTGGGTGACCAGGTGAGACGCCTCAGCAGCCGTCTGCCTCGGTTGCCCGGACTTGCTGTGCACGGAGCCAACGGGGTGGATTTACTGGACTTTTGGTCTCTACAGACTTACATGTCTTAGCTGTGAAATCCTGAGTTGTTGAACCTGAGACTGGAGTAGGTTTCAAATCTTAGTCTCACATTCCAAATTAATGTCTTTGCAGACCAAAATACAGGTGAAAATGGAAAAGCTGTCTTCTACCACCAAGGGAGTCTGGGAGCTGGAGAAGTACCACCACGGGCCGGACGGCAGCCAGCAGCTCCTGTTTCACACGTGGCCCACCGCCCACTTCTGTGAGTCCCTCCGCCGCGGTGCCGGGTGCGTTCGGAGAGCCTTTGGTGCCTTTTAGACTGGCATGCTGTCGCGCTGGCAGGCTCTGACATTTAATTCAAGACGATCTATTCGGAGGGAGGAGCCTGGGGGGATCTTAAATAAATAGAGCATTTATTATTGGCTTAATCACCTAATCAGCAAAGAATAACAGAAACTGAGACCTGTGAAGCAGGTTGCCATTACTGGCCTTTTAAGCCACTGAGTAGAAGGAAGAAATTTTTTTTTTTTTTTTAAAGATGGTTCTTTTACCTTTTGTTTTGTTTGAATAAAGATAAAACTTCAGCCGAAACCGGTTTGGCTCAGTGGATAGATCATCTGCCTGTGGACTAAAGGGTCCCAGGTTCGATTCCGGTCGAGGGCATGTACCAGTAGGAGTGTGCAAGAGGCAGCTGATCGATGTTTCTAACACTCTATCCCTCTCCCTTCCTCTCTGTAAAAAATCAACAAAATATATTTTTAAAAAAATATTAAAAAAGAAAAAAGATAAAACTTCGGTGAACCTCATGGGAGAAGGCTGCTTGGGAATGGAATCCTTTGCTTTCCCAGCCCAGGCAATAGGTTATCTTTAGCTTTATTAGATTAAAGAAGGGCTACGCTCCTGGGTAGCGATGAGAGCACACCTTTCTAAGCGAGGAGAGGTGCCTCCAGCCAGTGGGTGTGTTGTCAGGGGAGGCTCACCCACCACGAGAGCCTTGCAGGCTCCCAGGGCTGAGGTTGGTTACTCTTCACTCCGGTGCTGACCGCGGTCTGCCGAGGCCGCAGGCAGGCGTGCAGCGCCGGAGCTGAGGGTGGCGTTCAGCCAGCAGCTTCCGCCGGGCTGCCTGCGTGGCCGCTAAGGGGAGACTGGTGTGTGTTACAGACGAGGCTTCCCGCCGCCTCTCGGACATGTACGGGGCGGAGCTGCTGCTGAAGCGCACCGTCGTGGAGGAGCTGGCGCACACCGCGGACCGCGACCTGGCCCTCACCTACCTGTCGCTGTGGCTGCACCAGCCCTATGTGCAGAGCGACAGCAGGCTGCTTCTGGAGAGCATGCTGCTGGAGACGGGGCACCGGGCGCTGTGACCAGGCCTCTGCAGCGCCCGCGGGGGGCGGTCTTGCATGTGGGACCCAGGGCCGTGCCCAGCGTCAGGCCCCGGCCACCTTCTGAGGGTCGTCCAGACTGGACCGGCTCTCCAGCTCCCCGCGGCCTCTGCAGACGCAGTGATGCTGCGAACTGTCTGCCACAGTGTCACGGTACCCACGGTGAAGCTGACATCCTGAGGACTCGGCACGAAATAAACTGATGGTGTGATCCTGTTTCTGTAAACCAGGTGGATCTTACACAGGTGCATTTGTGTAAAATCCCTGGTTTTAGAGTTTTTACTTTATACTTATCTGTATTGTTTGAATTTTTGAGACTAGTTTTATAATTACAGCTAATGTTTAATATAACAGTTTGCCCAGCTGGTGTGGCTCAATGGTTGAGAGTCTACCCATGAACCAGGAGGTCAAAGTTCAATTCCTGGTCAGCCACATGCCCAGGTTGCCAGCTCAATCCCGAGTGGGGGAGGGTGTGTGTGTATGCAGGAGGCAGCTAATCAGTTATTCTCTCTCATCATTGATGTTTCTCTTCCTCTCCCTTCCTCTCTGAAATCTGTAAAAAATATATTGCAGTGGCCAGCTTGGCTCAACAGATAGAGTGTTGGCCCGCCAACACTGCCCACAGGAGCAACACGGCTCCCGAGCAGAGCCTGAGGCTGCTGCCAGGCCGCTGCTTCCAACCGCACGGCGCGGCAGGGTACTTTTATTCCATCGTGAACCCCACTGCCCACTGACAGCGCTCCGGCCGGGTGCAGTTCAGATGCGGCGGGACGGTCAGCAGAGCGACGGCCTGGGTGTACAGAGTGAGTGCGTGGCCGGCCCGGCTGCTGTCAGTTGCCCAATGGGCATCACTGGCCCGGGCTCTGCCTTTACGCTCGCTCTCCTCTGGGAACCAAGCGGAGCCCTGCCCTCCTGCTCCCAGCACAGAGCCGAGGCCAGCAGGAGTGCGGGGGGTCTGGGGGGCAAGGAGGCCCCGAGGGGCGGTGAGAGCGGAGCTGAGAGGAATTCGTTACCGATACCCCACCACCACTGCGACGAGAGGTAGAGAAAACGGCAGGCGTGGGTGGAAAGACATCATTCTTTATAAATAGAAGCTCATCTGTGCCAGTGTTCACATCAGAAAAATACACACGCCTTGAACTAGACGCCCTGCAGGAACGGAGTACATCAGGCTGCGTTCCACTCCCCCTCGCAGGCGGCTCTGCGCCTGGGGCTCCGGAGGAAGCCCTCCCGCGGCCGCTCCGCTCAGGCCCCGGACAATGCCCGCCTCCACACGGCGACGCCGGAGGGGACGGGCATGCTCCTGCCCCAGACAGCAGCTCCTCACCCGTGGGTGATCTCCCAGCCATGGCCTCCGCCGCCGCGACCACGCCCTCCAGGGCCCTCTGGCCTGTGTGGCCGGGTCCCCAAGGGCGACTGGTCCAAGCCCCACGCGTGGCCCCGAGACCCACGCGAGCAGACAGCGGAGGCCCGGGCTGGGCCACGGGGCTGCAGGGACACGGCTTCCTCCGGCGGAGGGGCCGCAGCCGCACTGGACTGCCGGCCGCTCACATGGGAGCCAGCCCCTCCAGGCAGCAGGATGCCACTCCTCCCGGGACATGGAGCCGCGGCGGGGACCCCGGCGTCCAGTCTGGAGTGTCCCTCCGTGGGGCTCGCACACCGGCTCCTGCTGCTGCCTCGGCAAGTGCTTTCGGCTGCTGGCCCCGCCTGTGCTGCTGTCGCCGCGTGGCGGGGCCTTCCTCAGGGTGGGACGGGCGGTCCCCTCTACTCGAGGGACAAACCCTGGGCGGAGGGAAACGGGAGTCACCGCGGGCTGCGTCCCCCTGGGCGCTGCTGTGACCGTCCCGCCGTGTCTGAGCTTCGCCGCCTGCACGTCCCCCCCGCAGGATTAAGCAATGACGGAGGAACGGAGAGGCCTCTTTACGTCAGGCCTGCACTAGCGGGCGCTTAGGGGTTTCCCGTGGTTCTAACAGGCCCAGGTTCGAGGTGCCCGCTCGGCAGGACTAAGAGCCAGAAGTCGCGGCTGCAAATGCTGCAGCTCAGGCTCCTGACCGCCTAGCCAGACTCGGGGTGCTGGGCCCCTCCTGGCCCACCACCCTCCACGTGGCGGCTCTTCAACGCGGGACCCAAGGAAACCTCCAGGGCCTTGAGGTTCCCGGGACGCCTGTGAGCGACAGGAGGCAGGAAGCTGAGGTCAGGCTCTTGAGAAGCCAGAGGGGCTCTCTTTTTGGGGCCACTGGGCACCGATCCGGAAAAGCAGGCCCCTGAGCCCCGGGCGTAACCACCACGGCATTACCCTTGCCGGCCGCCCGGACACTCCGAAGCCTCGGGGGGCTCCTGGGGCAGCTGCCTCTGCCGTCTAGGAGAGCGGCAGTCAGCGGAGACGGGGAGCAGGCGGCCCACCTCCCCCCTGGAGCGGCGCTGAGAGGGAAGTCAGCCCCCGGCACACAGGCAGGGTCCCCCCCTTCCACCCCCTCCCCCCCGCGCCATGCCCCCTGGCCCACCGCGTTCTCCCTCCTGGGCGGGCTGGCCGCCTCTCGGCCGCTGCGCGTGTGTCCAGTGCCATCTGGGCGCGTGTCTTCCTTGCGCAGGAATTCCTCCGCGATCCCCAGGGACGCGGCCACCTGAGGGCACAGGGTGGGATGAGTGTGCGGGGCCCTCTGGACAGCGAGGCCTCTGAGCGGGAGAGGGAAGGGCGGTGTGCGGGGAAGAGCGGGTGAGGTGTCGCTCCCAGAGCCAGAGCCCTGCGCTGGCGGGCAGGTCTTCAGTAAAATCTGAAACTCTCTCCATGCCACCACAAGCTTAGCCACGCCGGTCTGCTGGCCGCTGTCTGGGCCCTGCGCCTCCCGTGAACCTCACTGCACTCCGGAAAGGATCCTGCCAGCTCCACAGCCACGCCTCCTCCCCAGGCACAGGTCACTGGCAGCCACGGGGAGAGGGGGGACCACGGCTGCCGGAGGGGCGTGTGGGGATTACGCGGGCTCCTGTGTGAGGCAGCAGGAGTGAAGGCCACGCGGACAGCTGTCAGCGTTTAGCACGGCCCGGGGGAGAACACCGAGAGCACAGGCGGCAAGGAAGCAGGGCAGACCACCGTCAGCGGAGAGGCCAGGTCAGCAAGGTCAGCATCTATGGACCCGACAGGGCCCCCTGCAAACGGTGCGGCACTGCGGGCCTGTGACCGGCTCGGGACGTGGCAGTGGGAAGAGGGGGTGACCACGTGGTACACACACTCCTCGAAGCAAAGGCTTGTATCCGAAATAACCAAACCAGGTCTTTTTCAAAACATTTCTATCAGAAACAAACAAGCAAAACACACAAAAAAGAAGGAAAAAAAAGACAAGACAAAAGGCATTTCTGTCAAGGACCCAATATAGCTAAAGTCAATTTGATGACAATGACATTGAAATGAGAAAGTTGTCAAAACAACGAAGACCTTCGGGCTGTGTGTAACCCAAAGTCTACATAATGAGGGACCCTGTGGACCCCATGAACGGTCAACGAGGCCTGGACGCAGACAGCGAGAGGAGGGGCACGGGGCTGGACTTGGGGAGCTGACGTGCATTTCCGCGTTTCCCGAGGACCGGCCTGGCCTCCCCGCGGAGGGACCGGCCCGTTCGCGGGGGACGTGGCCACCGCGGAGCCACGCGCTCCTCCCAACGCCCTCCTCCCGGCGGAGGCTTCCGGGACCTTACCTCGGGGGCCTTGACTTCCAGGGGCTGAGAGCGTGGGCCGGGGTCCCGGAGGTAACGCTGACACATCTGCTTAACCGCCTGGTGCAGCTCCTCAAACTCCCTGTACACGGCTGGGAACACAGGCTGTGCTGGGTGAGCGTTCTCAGCCTGAGGGAGGAGGAAGGACCAACGTGGTCACGGGGGTGTGTGTGTGTGTGTGTGTGTGTGTGTGTGAGACAGTCCCTCAGCCCTGGCCTAGGCCTGTCCCCGGGGCGTTCCCTCCCGGCCCAGGGGGGCCTGTGTGCCTGCAGCACCCGCAGGGGGAAGGGGACGCAGCAGGGCCCGAGGATGGCGCTGCTCCGGGCCTGAGGGCGGCCTCCGCTTCCTGGAGACTGCGCGGTGTGGGTGTGGGTGTGTGTGTGTGTGTGTGTGTGCGGTGTGGGTGTGTGCGCAGGGTGGGTGTACAGTGTGTGTGTGTGTGCAGTGTGAGTGTGGGTGTAGGTATGCAGTGTGGATATACAGTGTGGGTGTGCGGTGTGGGTGTAGGTGTGCAGTGTGGATATACAGTGTGGGTGTGCGGTGTGGGTGTAGGTGTGCAGTGTGGATATACAGTGTGGGTGTGCGGTGTGGGTGTGGGTGCAGGGCAGGGCGCAGCATCAGAGTGGGCTCACCGGCCCAGAGCCCGCTCGGAGGAGCCCACGTGGGGGAGTCCAGAGGAGGGAGCCCGTGAGGGTGGGCAGGTGGGTGCTGGGCCGTGTGCCCCGGCTTGCGGCTGCCCCCGGTGCCTCCCACAGGAGCAGACGCTGCCCGGGAGGCCTGGGCTGGGCAGCACAGCGGCTCACAGCTGTCCGAAGGGTAGGACTGCAGGAGGCTGGCTCCTAGCCGAACGTGAAGGCACCTTTCGAAGGCCCGGTCCCCCCGGCCCGGCCAGGAGCACTTGCCTTCTTCAGAAGGAATTCGTACACGGTCACGGCCTGGGCCAGCCGGGGCAGCGCCACCTCCACGAGGTCCTCGCGCGCACACTGCCGGAGAGCCTACCGGAAGAGAGCGGTGGGCATCGTTGGAGGCCCACGAGAACCTCCCATCAGCCAACAAGCTGGGGCAGCGAAGAACATAAAGGACTTGGAGAAAGCCCCCTGATCTCAGGGATGAAGCCACGCTGCTCCACGGATGCTCTGCTTTCTGACCCAAAACCCTGAGATCCGCCCGGACCCAGAGCCTGGCTCCCGACAGCCCTAAGCGCGGAGTGGGTCCGGGTTCTGGATAAGGACGTGGCGGCGCGGAGACACGCTCCCCTCTCCAGGGCTCCAGGCTCACCAGCCCAAGACAAAAAGGTACAGAAATCTCAAGCCAGCCAGTCAGGACCCCAAAGCACGGTGGGAGAGGAAGGGGACCAGGTGACAGGCAGGCCGGGGGGTGGGCATCTGGGAGCAGCAGGGAGGGTGCAGTCCCCAGGGCTGAGTGACCGCTGGGATGGGGAGGGTGCGTGAGGGCAGGGAGAGCCATGGGTGCTCTGGGTGCCCGGCTGGGCTCTGGGCAGACCCTGGCACGGCGGGTGGGACGGGAACCAGCTGTGGGATGTTTGAAATCGAGGCTGAAGCGCCAGAGGTCTGAACAGGCGGTATGGATACGGACATGGGAGCCGGCAGAGGAGTGCGGGAAGAGCCCTGGGAGGATGGACGAGACCAGCCAGGGCAGCAATAAGGGGCAGGAGGCAGAGCCCTGGAGGCGGGAAGGCCCCGAGGCGCAGGGAGGACATGGGGCTGAGGGAGGACGAGGAGCAATAGCCGGAGCCCAGGCTGGCAGGGGTCAGCCCAGCGGTGGCTCAGGAAAGTCACAAAAGCAAGGGGAAGGCCTTAGGCGTGCAGGACAAGGTGTTGAACTATGACTTGCAAAAGCCCTAGCGAACAATGACCAGCTGGCTTCCTACACCCCAGGCGGTGTGGGGCATGGGCGGTGTGGGGCGTGGGTGGTGTGGGGCGTGGGCAGGGGGACTGCGGCGGGCCTGGCCACACCTGGCCTGCAGCAGCCAGGCCCCGCCTCCCTCTCTGGCCACGTCCTGGCGGGTGTGCTGCCATCTCCCCCAGATGGGGAGTCTCGTGCGCACGGTACCCTCCACACCGGGAGAGGCTGGTCCGTGCAGACAGCACGTGTACTCCAGCGCCCGGTTCTGAGGGCCTCGCTGGAGTCAGGGTGAGGCTTCCCGTGCCACCTCGCTAACTGGGAAGGACATCGTGTTCCAGTCCCTGTCACACTGAGCAGACGGCCGTGCACTCGGACACCAAACAGCCTAGATCCAGTTCCAGACCTGCCACCCGGGGCCTGTGGGAGGTGAGTGAGTCAGGCCAAGGACGGCCCGCCCTCCTACTCCCAACACTGGTCACCGGACCAATGAACAAGCCCGCCCCAGGCTCACCGTTCCCAGGAGAACCAGACCTTCCTGTGAAACCACTTCCTGCCCGCGTGTGGAGCCCGTGTCACTGACTGACCTCGCGCCCTGGCTGGCTCTCTCTCCCTAAGACATCACCCGTCCCCGGGACCAGGCAGATACATGCCTCCTGGCCAGAGGCAGCCTGAGCAAGTCCCACTTTCCCCGTTGGTCCAGCCAAATTCAGTGCACCGCCCTCGCTGGTGTGGCTCAGTGGATAGAGTGCCGGCCTGCAGACTGAAGGGTCCTGGGTTTGATTCTGGTCAAGGGCACATGCCCTGGTTGCGGGCTCCATCCCCGTGTGGGGCGTACAGGTGGTCGCCGATCCATGATTCTCTCTCAACATGGATGTTTCTATCTCCCTCTCCTTTACTCTCTGCAATCAATAAAAATATTTTTTAAAAAGCAAGCAAACAAACTCAGTGCACCTGCTTCCCGGGGCGGGGCTGGAGATTCCGACTCAAACCTGAAACACGCTTTTCTCTCTTACAACTTGTCCCCACGACAACAACTGTTTCTGTTGTTTTCTAAATGGCTTCCTTGAAAACCCGGGGTTAGAATGTTCCAAAGCGTGTGGGGCACGCAGTTCTTGCTATGGGTGAGCCGGGCCGCTCAAACAGGGCAGCCGATGGTTCCCGTCAGTGCCCTGGAAGTGACTGCGTGCTTCAGACCGGTGCACTCGGGGAACTGCACACCATCAGGATTTTACTTCCAAATTCGCATCATGGCGAATCGCCACATCCCACGCCAGCCAGGTTTCACGGCTGCAAGAGCAACGTACCTCTCGGAGCCCGGCTCTGCTCCTGGCAGCTCGGCTCCGGCCCTCGGAGGGCGGGGGGTAGCCCCTTTCCGGTCCCGGGTGTCTCTCCGATTCCCAAAGGGCTGAGTACTGTCCGTCTGCTGGTTCCGACACCGACTCCTTTTCTGCTTCTAGAGCCCCTCCGTTCTAGATGGCGTTTGGAGAGCGACAAGGGGCGAGAACGTGCCCAGGTGCCACGCCGCTGCCCCGTCCCCACCTTTCCCAGGACGCACTGCCGGCTGGAGTGCGCTGCGCAGCCTGTGACCACTCGGAGGCACTGGCCGCCACACCACGCTGCGCCGGACAGACACCCCCTCCCCCGCAGCGGGCCCACGGGGGCCTCAGATCCCCCACCGAGAGGAGACTTGGTTCTGCCTGAGCCCCTCAAACATCGCAAAGGCTGCTTCCAGGAGGACGACAGCAACGAGGGCCCGGCCACCAGCCAGCATCCTTACCTGCAGGCCTCCCCGAGCCCCCGGGGCCCCGTGGGCTCTCGGAGCTGGTGGGGACGGCCCCGGGGACGCGGGGCCCTGGGGCCCGCCCTCCGCACAGCCCCGGGCCGGGCTCCCCTTGGCGTTCTCAGACAGCACCGGCTCCGGCTGGGGCTGGCCGTGGCCCGGCTGCAGTCTGAAGTGGCGGGCCAGCCCGCCCTTCCCTATGTACGACTTCCCACACGTCTGACACCGGAAGGCTCTGGGCCTCAGGGAGCCGCTCGGCAAGTCGAAGAGCGCCTGCTTGTCCCTCTGCTCCTCCTCCTCCTCCACACTCAGTTCCGAATAGTCGTCCGAGTCGGAGGGGTGGCTGTCGGCCAGATCCTCCATCCTGATGAATTTATAATCTTTGGCTTTGTGCTTGGGGGGTCGAGAGATCCGCCCAGAGCGTGTTTTCACTTTCAAAGATTTCTTTAGTTTCTCCGTGTGTTTTGTATGCAAGTTGGAAACAGATCCATTTGCTGAGCTGGACGACACGGGTGTCACTGCCAGCGGGCCGGAGGCTGCCCGAGGGGCTGACGCGGCGCCGGGCCCACCTGGCGCCTGGGGGGCCGCCGGTCTCACCGCAGGGGCGGGCGGGAGGGCGGGCAGTGGCCGCTGGAGCAGCACCTGCACCGGAGGCTGCGGCCGGGCGCTCGGGAGGGGCTGCGCCCTGAGCAGCCGGGGGCTGGCGACGCCGAGCCCCCACACGCAGCAGGGCCTCCGGGGCAGCTGGGCTGTCCTGGGGTGGACGGTGGCCAGCCGGGGCTTCGGCCTTTCCTGACCTTTCGTGTCTCCAGAGATGACCGTGACACAGATGGTTCCCGGTTGCTTAAAGAGAAAAGAAGCATTAAGCGTATCAATGTTTCTGCAGTTTTGATGTAATCTTAAATCCACCATCGACATTTTTAAAAAACATTTCTTTTATATATATATTATTGATTTTTTACAGAGAGGAAGGGAGAGAGAGAGAAAGAAACATCGATTAGAGAGAATCATCGATCAGCTGCCTCCTGAACACCCCCTACTGGGGATGTGCCTGCAACCAACGTACATGTCCTTAACCGGAATCGAACCTGGGACCTTTCAGTCTGCAGGCCAACGCTCTATCCACTGAGCCAAACCGGTTTCGGCACATCTTTGACATTTTTCCTACATTATAAAATGCAGCCCTGCTGCGGGGCTGAGTTGCTTGGGTGTGGTCCCACGCACCGAAAGGCTGCCGGTTCAGTTCCCGGGCAGGGTGCATGTCAGGGTTCTGGGCTCCATCCTTGGTTGGGTGGAAAGGCAACCAGTCAGTGTTTTAGTCTCACACTGATGCTTCTCTCTTTCTCCATCCCTCCCCCTCTCTCTAATTATCAATACAAAAATCTTTAAAAATATAAAATTATGCCCTACCGCCGTGGCTCAGTGGTTCAGCCGTGACCTATAAATCAGGTCACAGTTCAATTCTGTCAGGGCACAGGCCCGGGTTGTGGGCTCCATTCCCAGAGGGGCAGGAGGCAGCTGACCAATGATGCTGTCTCATCATTGACATGTCTAACTCTCTCCCTCTTCCTTCTTCTCTGAGATCATAAAAATGTGTGAAAAAGTAAATAAAATTATAAAATACATCTCAGGTATATTAAAGCCTATGGAATATAGGGTATCCCCCAAAAAACATATACACACACTTTGAATAATTATAAAAGCAGTGCTTACTCAAATACATTTCATTTTTGAAATTGAGCTGTCTGTCAGCTGTTGACGTGTGTAGTTTTTGGGACAGCCTGCATATCTGTACTGTTTATAGTGATGTTCCTGAACCTTTCTGACCAAAATGTGACAGATTTTGGCACATCCATAGGTTAGTGTGGAAACATTTGCACATCCTATCTAATAAAGAGGGAATATGCTAATTGCCCCTCATGGTGGCACCCACAGCCAATGAATGAATATGCTAATTGACTTTCACACCCTCAAATATGGTGGTGCCCACAGCCAATAAGGAGGGCATATGCTAATTGACTGCCACCCCCCCCCCCCCCAAGATGACAGTGCCCAGTCCCATCAGCCCCGCCAGGGCAGCAGGTGCGTGGCAAGGCCAGGTCTGCCCCTAGTGGGCCCGGCCGCTCCATGCACCTGCCTCCGGAGGCCCCAGCCGCCCAGGGCTGCCTGAGGCTCGTGCCGCCGCCGCCGGCAGTGGCAGCAGCAGAGCTGTGATGGGGCGTTGCCTTTCCCTGATCACTGGGTCACCTCCCACCCCTGAGGGCTCCCGGACTGAGAGGGGCAGGCCGGGCTGAGGGACCTCACCTCCAGTGCATGCATCTTCATGCTCTGAGCCTCTGGTAAATGATCGAAGTGCATGTTTGCACCAAACCCTCTAGTTTCAGAACTACCACAGAACAAAAACGGCCTACATTTTTAATCTTCTGTGGACCCTGGTTTGCCACGTGGGTATCACACTGGCTACTTTGCTACCTGTTCGTCTCATTTGGCGGACTTTCTAAGTCTCTCTGGGTGCCAGCGTACACATGAGCAAAGCCCTGCCTTCCTGGAGGAGGCGGGCAGTTCCCCTGCCCGGCCTCAGTCACCCGCAGGCCAGCTGAATCCGGACCTCCTGCCCCCCAAATCTGTCAACAGCTCCACTGCTGGCTCCAAAGGCGGAGAGGCTCCCTAAGGAACGCAGACGGGAAATCAATGCCTCTCCCTCCACGGTGCCCAGTGCCGGCAGGAGAGGGTGGCTTCCCAGGAGAGATGACCTCTGCGGGCAGGGGGAGGCTGGGTGGAATTTCCCCAGGCGGGAAGGTACTCTAGGTGTAAGAAAAGCAGGGCCCGGCGAATAGAGAGCTCGCAGTGTTTCTACGGGGCAGGACCGGGAGGGACGGGAACAGCCTGACCTATGGGGGGGAGGGTGTCCCCTGGGCCTGTGCCTTCCCCACCCCCCAGAGAACCACCTCCTCTAAATGCACCCACCCCATCCCTGCATGCAGCTCTTTTGCATTTTCAGCGGCACCCCCTTCCCAAGCCAGTGCAGTCACCACCTCTCCCACAAACCGCTCTGACCCCAGCCAGAAACCCTCCCGACGCATTTAGTCCTGGCCTGTGCCTCTAGCTTTCTTTCCTTTAAATATGTTCTTACTGCTTTTAGAGAGCGGGGAAGGGAGAAGGAGAGAGAGAGAGAAACGTGCCCCGACCGGGAACCGGTCCAGTGACCTCTTGGTTCCTAGGTTGACGCTCAACCACTGAGCAACCCGGGCAATGTGCCTCCGGCTTTCTGACCGTGACCAGAAGCTATGGGTCTGTTCTACCGCCCTGGTTAGATTGTTACCCCCTTAGGGGCAAGGGGCACAACTTGTTTGCCTCCTCTGGCACAGCTGGCGCTCAGAGTATTAGCTGAACAGGCCGCACAATCACATTATTGTGATTTCAGTAGAATTTATATCCTCCCTTGAAATATGAATGCTTATTGCATGTAACATTATTATATTTAAAATCGTTTTTCTTAAAAAAATAGTTTTTCTTGAAATGTTAAAAAATATTTAAAAATTATTTTTAAAAAACCACACACAGAGAATTGCTCTCCTCCCAATTAGGTGAGCTGCAGAACACAATCTTGCCTCCTCACTCTGGTTCAGTTTGCTTTCGTTTGGTGGAAAATGTCATTTTTGGACTCTTTCCTAAGTTGTCATACTAGACCCAGAAAGCGGTGGGCGCATTCAACAGGCCCTGGAGTGCAGCCACACCCGGGGCCCCGGGCAGTCACCTGAAACTGCGGCTTGTGAGAGTGTGGCTCTTCCACAACATACCTCGGCCTGGGCGAGTCTATTTTGAATAAGTGGCATTAGAAGAAGTGTTTTAAAAATTTGGTTCTCAAAAGAAATTTCAGCCAAAACTGGTTTGGCTCAGTGGATAGTGTCGGCCTGCGGACAGAAGGGTCCCAGGTTTGATTCCGGTGAAGGGCATGTACCTTGGTTGCAGGCATATCCCCATTGGGTGTGTGTGTGTGTGTGTGTGCGAGCAGGAGGCAGCTGATAGATGTTTTCAGCTCTTTATCTCCCTTCCTCTCTGTAAAAAATAAATATATTAAATTTTTTTTTTCAATCGTTATACTGTTGATATTTGGCTCGTTGACTGAGTTTGCCGACCACTGACCTGTAAAACGCTGACACAAAGGCCAGGAACGGAGCAGAAGTGGCTGCAAAGGACAGCCGCCCTCACCCTCCCACTGCCTGCGCACACTCGCTGAGCCCAGCACATGCGGGAGGAAGCAGTTTGGGCAGAATGGTACTTGTCTTCCAAACTTCAGCTAGACAACTCTCCAGTCTCCATGAGGACTGGGTACAGCTCTGAGAAGCCCAAATCACGGGGGTGGGGGGTAGACCTGGACAATGAGGACTGGGAGAGGCCTCCGGTCACAGCCCGTGCTGCCAGGGGACCTGGGCTTCGGGACGAGACCGTTTCATTCCCGACTTCCCTGGAACCAAGAGCCGCCGTGGTACCGGGGAAGAATGCCACTGAGGAAGGAGGTGTGGCGGCATGTTTTGCGTATTTCATTCACGAAGTGTGTGGCAGGCTGTGCAGAGCACCGAGCCACAACCAGGCCCTGCTCCCCCGGCGGCTCGGACTCATTCTGCGCGGCCGCCGGCCGGCCGGGGCGGGGCTCCGGGGTTGGGCTCCGCCAGAGAACCGGGCGGTCACGGCCCAGCCCCGGCGGGCAGCCGATCAACGAGCCTCCCTGATGTTTCTCTCTCTCTCCCTCCGTCTCTGAAATCAATAAAAAATACACTTTTTGAAGAAGAATGTACTTGGTTCTGTCCGAGTCGCAGGTCGCGGCGTTGGCTCCTCTGAACCTTCCGTGTCTCCGCGCCGGCCGGGCCTGCGCACGGCTCTCGGTCCCGGCCCGGTGGCTCCGGCACCTGCCGGCGAGGGCGCGGGAGCGGCGAGGCCCGGCGTGGGGAGGCTCCGGGCCGGGCGCGCGGGGGCTGCGGGCCCCGGCGGAGACCGCGAGCCGCCCCAGCGAGTCCGGTGCGGGCCCCCGCGTCTGCCGGCAGCGGACGTGGCCCCCCGGCCGAAGCGGCGCCGGCCCGTTCCCACGTCCCTCCCGGCGCCTCACCTGCGGCGGCGGCGGGTGCGGCGGGCGCGCGAGCTGGGCGCGGGGACCCGGCTGCGGGGCGGCCCGCGGGACGGAGGGCGGCGGCTGCGCCTGGGCCACCTGCTCCAGGACCCGCCGCAGCTGCTCGGGGCCCAGCGGGGCCAGGCGCGAGGCGCCGCCGCTCGGGCCCGGGGGCCCCGGCTCGGAGCCCGCCATGGCGTCCGACACGGGGACTCGAACCGGGGCCGCCGCTCAGACTAGCCTCACGGGAAAGGGCGGCTACGAGTACCGGGCGGGCCAAGAAGCCTCGGAAGGCGACCGCGAAGGGAGACGGTGATGGGCGTGGTCTGGAGTGGCCCCGCCCCCTGGCTGCCCCAGCGCTAGAAACAACAGCCAACCACCACCCGGACCTCACCTGCGGGGGCACCTCGGGCGGCTTCTCAAACATGCCCGGGAAGAAACAAGTTCCTCTTCCCATTAGGTCCGGTTTTTTGAGGGCCCGCAAATTAAAAGGACAAAAGACAGATTAACTAGAGCAAAGACAAAGTGCGATTCTGTTTTTATTCCTGTACCTACCAGGATTCACAGAAAGAAAGAAATGACTCCAAGAGGCAGTTAGAGAGTGGGGCGCGTACCCCATGTTAACAGGGGAAGGGAAGAAGGGGCCCCTGGGAGAAACCGGTGGCTGTTGGGCCGGTGAATGGGCCTGCCCACAGCAGGTGGTTTGGACAATGCCCCTCTAGGTGTCATGGTTAGTCTTTCCTGGTCGCTCTCGGGGAAGGCCATTAAGGACAGTTTAATTCTGCTGAGTCCCTTTTGGGAGGTTCTGCTTTTTTAGGCAGAAAAGGCTGTTCAGGAATTCAAATGCTTTTTGCTCAAAATAGTTTTACGTCACGGAGGCATGTTCTGGACCCCTTCACGCCTCGTTCAAGAAAGTGTGCACTCCGAGGGCAGCGGTTTCGGCTGCCTCGTCCTCTGTTGTGTTCCAGCATCACACCAGGAGCCTGACTCAGACATCCAGGATGTGACATGCAGCTCGTGTGCAGGAGCCCAAGGCCAGGCCCCCTTCTGGTTACAGATGTTCTCACTGGAGATTTTAATAATAAAAAAAAAAATATATATATATATATATATATATATATATATATATATATATATAATTTCAGAGAGGAAGGGATAGGGGGTGAGAGAGATAGAAACGTCAATGATGAAAGAATCATTGATTGGCTGCC
Source organism: Vespertilio murinus (assembly GCA_963924515.1). Taxonomy (NCBI): domain Eukaryota; kingdom Metazoa; phylum Chordata; class Mammalia; order Chiroptera; family Vespertilionidae; genus Vespertilio; species Vespertilio murinus. The sequence goes on from OZ004704.1 coordinate 216,542,733, forward strand.
TCCTGGGTGCCCCTCCTGGGGAGTGAGCTCACAGTTCCAGCATGCACCCTTGACCTGAATCACACCGGGGACCTTTCAGTCCGCAGTCCCACCCTCTATCCACTGAGCGAAGCCAGCTAGGGCCTCAGGAGATTTTTCAAAGATGTCTGGAACCCTCTAGACCCTGATATAAAAGGGCATTGACCTTGTTCTTACCAGTTTGGCTCAGTGGCTGGAGCATCGGCCTGCGAACCGGTCAAGGGCATTTACCTTGGTTGCAGGCACATGTTTCTAACTCTATCTTTCTCTCTGTAAAATGTCAATAAAATATATTTTAAAAATAAATTGCATCTTCCCTTAGGATGTTAAAAAAATAAAAAAATAGGGGGTGGGGATTGGTAAGGTATGTACACATATAATACCTTAATAAATAAATAAAGAAATAAATGGACATTGACCTTAAAATCGTTGCTCCGTGCTTGAGCATCGATTGGCCTATGAACCAGGAGGTCATGGTTCAATTCCCTGTGAGGGCACGTTCCCTGGTTGAGGGCTTGATCCCCAGGAGGGGGATTCTCTCTCATCGTTGGTGTTTCTCTCTCTCTCTGCCTCTCAATTTCCTCTCTGAAATCAATAGAAATATGCCTGGAGTGGTGGTGGTTTAAACTGGCTTTTGCTAATCTAAACACTCCTGTCTACACACTTGCAGACTTGAGCCCTGAGTGAGAAATGAATTCCGTTGCCGTCTGGCTGCAAAGTGCAGAACCAAGAGGAAGAAAGGTGAAGCCGAAGATCTCTCTGAAAACAGCAAAAAAGTAGCAAGAGGCCCTGGACCTGGCGGCTCAGGTGGCTGGCGCGCCGTCCTGATGCCTCAAGGTTGACTCCCAGGTCAGGCACACACGCTCCAGCGCTCACTGACAGCGGGAAAGACCGGCCCGGGCCAGCTCGCTGCTCACGGGGCTGGCGTTGGTGGCTTCCGCTTTCTGTGGGGGGCACGCCCGGGCTCTCCAAAGCCGTCTGGGGGATGCACTCATCCCTCTCAGAGCTCCGGAACACTGGGCTCGCCCCCTCGGGCCCTCAGAAGCCCGGCATCGGGAAGCCCCTGTCGGTAGCCGCTGAGAGCTTCCGAAGATCCTAGGGCGGCCACGGGGTGCGGCGCTTGGGGACTTGGGGTAACCAGTCACTGCGATATGTTCGAGGCGGAGTCCGGAACGATTGCGCGACTCTTTCCTGTTTGCACCCGGTTTGCAAATCTCAAAAGGCATATTTTGAAATATGCTGTAAAAAAAAAAAAAAATTAGATTTTTACTAAAAGAAGACCACTGTGGCCCGTACGGGGATCGAACCCGCGACCTTGGCGTTATTAGCACCACGCTCTAACCAACTGAGCTAACCGGCCAGCCGGGGGCTTGCTGCCGCCACTTTCCCTATGAGGGTTCTGCGCCTGCGCTCCCGGGCGACTCCGGGGCCGGCTCCCTCCCACGGCGCCTGTCGTCACTCCCCGCAGCCGGGGAAAGCGGAGGCGGCCCGGCCTCTCCAGCGGCTGGCAGGCCGCGTCTTCCGGCGAACCGAGTCTTCACCGGGAAAATGCAAATTGCCTTCGCCCGGGAGAACGGCTTCCAACTCTGCAACTCATGCTAGTTTTACCGCCCAGAACCCTGCGGCTGGGAAACTTCGTGCACCCAGAGCGTTCGCTTTGGCTAAATAAAGCTTAGAAAGTAACAGGAAACCCGAGAAAGGACAAAAGAACCACAGACTTTCCCACCGCCCGCTAACCACCGCCTGCTGGGACCTTGGTTGGCATCCTTCCTTCCATTTCCCCCCACACTGTGCAGACATGAACAGGGTGTCCCCCAAAATGTATACAGACTTTAACAGCTCAAGCTCAATTGATGTTTCTTTCTTTTCAGATTTAACCCACAGGCATATATCATTATTCAAAGTGTGTATACATTTTTGGGACACCGTGAGTGTGTGTGTGTGTGTGTGTGTGTAATATATATAATTCAATATAATCTTGCTTAAGAAATCATTTTAATCTTGTTTTTTTTTTTTTTTTTTTTTTTTTTTACTTAGTATTCTATCCTAAGTCTATCCCTAAATAATTGCAAATGCCATTTTAAACGGTTCCTCCCCCTTTTTATACCGTCTGGAAAATGTCTTCATTTGCCCTCTGATTAACTAACACATGAGTAAATCCTGGACTAGCTGCTGGGTGGGCAACCGATAATATTCACTCCAAAGGGCCAGGGTCTGCAGGCAATGAAATAAAGCAGAGAGAACGCGTTGGGGCCGAGTCCAGACACTTGTTGGCTCCGCAAACCTGTGCGTCCCAGGGGCTGCGCTCTCTGAGGGGCTGGAGGTCCCCCCTCTGGTCTGAATGCTCACAAAGCTGCTCCCACGCCCGCGTTCTATCAGGTTCCCGGCTGCGAGCAGAAAGCCCAAGTCTGGCTCAGCTCAGCTGAATGGACAGAGTAGAAAGGGTGTCAGATGGGGCACCCGGAAGGTGAGGCCCAGGCTTAGACAAACGGCCACTCCGTCAAAAAATAGACGTTAAGCCCGACAGTGCCCTAAACTCGGACAGCCAGCCAGGAGTAAGAGAGGTGGCCCAGCCCACGGGGGGTTAGCAATGGCAGGGGACAGAGCAGCGGAGCGCTGAGTGGCGCTCAGGGCCTGTGAAGAAAGTGTGATCATGGAGGACTGGGTAGACTCCTGAGACGGCGACACTCGACAGTGTTCTGAAGGACAACGGTGGGTAAGTGTAGACCAAGTGGGCAGAGGGAACTGCTGGTGATGGCAGGCACCCTCTGCACTTGCTTACCTCTGAATGCCCAGAGCGTGGCATGGTCGGCTGCAGTACATGTTTAATAACAGAAGGCAGATGCATGAATGAGCTCACTTAAAAAATCTTACATTTGAAAATATAGTCATTTCCTGTTCAAACTCTCCACTTCAGGCTAGGCCCTGATCCGATAGCCAGATTTAGAAAAAAAAAATTCATATAAGTATGTGTTATGCAATATTCTGAACTAAACTGGTAGTTGTGTATCTGAAATTCAACTTGAACTACCGTGTTTCCCCGAAAATAAGACATCCTCCGAAAATAAGACTTACTTACAGGTTTCCTTCTGAGTGAAATATAAAGCATCCCCCCAAAAATAAGGCCCCAGGCTCTGTCTCAGAATGAAAATTAATTTACCGTAAACTGGTCGCTAGGGCCGCCCCCACTGGCATCTAGCAACCAGGGACGTTACGCAGAGTCCTGATGTCACTGCTGTGTGAATGGAGAGAAATCAGCGCGGAAACTTTGTGAAACCTAAACTGCAAGAAGTTGTGACTTGGGTGAACAATTCATGGGAGAAAATCACTGACAGTTGCATTGCAAATGCACTGAGAGCAGGCTACCTTGACAAGAAGTATTCATTTAAAGACAGTGCTATTGCTAAACATGAGAGATTTGGTCCACTCATTCTGAAAGAAATGGAGTCACAAGAAATTCACCAGGAAATTCAGGAATTGGATTGTTATGATGATGTTCCAGAAGATGATGACATGATTATCATTGAATAAATGAGTAAATTCTTGATACTGTAGGATTCACAGTTTGTCTGGTTTGTGTTGACAATTACTGTACTACCGTACCATATACAGGTAATACATTTCCTTTATTTTCATTTAACAATACATGTGTACCGTATTCTTCTTCATGGAAAAATAAGACATCCCCTGAAAATAAGACCTAGCACGTCTTTGGGAGCAAAAATTAATATAAGACACTGTCTTATTTTTGGGGAAACAGGGTAGAAGTTCTCTGCTTACCTGGCAACCCTACACCAGAGTAGCAGCCTTTGGAAAGAACCCAACTAAGAGGGGGTGCCAGCAGAGTCTGGGTGCAGGGGACGAGGTGAGAGAGGAGGAGCACAGAGGCTTTGGTGGGGAGGAAGGTGAATGGTGTGCTGATCCTTTGGGGTTGCCGGCTCTGGAGGCTCCCAGGAGAGGCCTGGGCTGGAGGTGCTCACAGCCTCTGGGAAGATTGCAGGGAAAGCTGTGGGTGTGTGCCAGCTGGTTTGGGGCTTTGGGGGTGGTGGTGGTAGTGGGTGGGGTGCACCCATAGGTGAGCCTGATGGAGCACCTAGTCCGCAGAGGGATGAGTGCAGCTAGTGTGGAGGTTGAGGAAGGAAGTTCAAAGAGGAAGGTCACCTTATATTGGTTGCGGGCACAACCCCGGTAGGGGGTGTGCAAGAGGCAGCTGGTCGATGTTTCTCTCTCATCGACGTTTCTGGCTCTCTATCTCTCTCCCTTCCTCTCTGTGAAATATCAATAACATATATTAAAAAAAAACGAAAACAAAAACAAAAACAAAACAACAGAGGCCTGCAGCCTGGGGAGGGGGTTTGAGGCAGCCAACCTCAGGCCGGAAGCTCAGGAGTGGTCAGTGCTAGGGATGCCTCTGTAGCCCCAGCCCCAGCCCAGGTGTTCTGACCAAGGCACTGTGTGTGCTGGGGCCACGCTGGGCTGTGAGCTGGCCCACCAGGAGCGGGAACTTTGGGGCTGGCCATGTGGCCTGAGCAGGGGCCGTCCTGGGGGGAAGTTTCTCCGAGGACTCAACTGCCCTCACTCCCGCCTCTCTGTCCTGCTCTCTCCTCTGTAGGACACTCCCAGGTATCTGAGGACTTGCCAAGGTCCCTGGTCAGAACCACCACACTCTCCGGACCACTGATCCGGAGGCCAGGCAGGCCGACCTGCCAGGAGAGGAGGGAGGATGTGTGCCCGCAGGAGGACTGCCAGCTTCTCCGGGGAAACTGGGGGAACACAAGGAGTGGTCATCCCTGCAGAGGGGGCGGGGGAGGAGGAGGGGCTGCCTCCACGGGGGAACCCAGGAGCCAGCACCCAGGAAGCTTGCAATGAGTGTCTGAGGAGGGGATGGGGAGTGCACCAGGGGCTGACCAGTGGGAGCCTGGAGAGCTGTCCCAGGTGGGAGAGAGTCAGGGACAGAGGCGGAGAGCTCCCAGGGGGGCCTGGCCAGGGTCAGACCCTGCAGCAGCCCAAGGCCAGGGGAGGCGGCCTGCAGGGCCTGCGCTCAGTTTGCCTCCAGCACTGGGAGGGCAGAAGCTTCCTGAGTGTGGCTCCCACAGGATTGGGGCCTCGGGAAGGAACAGAATGGAGGGGGAGGAGGCACCTGCCAGCAGAGGCTGGTGAGGAAGGAAGGGACACGCAGGCGGCAGCTGGACAGGCCGCCATGAGAGTGGGTTGGGGGGATTTCACCTGCCTCCCTCCTTCCTCTGCCTCTTCCCAGTGGAGTAGGCTTGGAAAATGTAAAGGATGGTCTGCAGCTGAGCTTCTGCTGTGATATAAACCCCAAATCAAAACGGGTTCATCTCACAGGAGCTTACACCACACCAGGCCTGGGGACAGCTGCTGCCTGGGAACAGGAAGCCTCCTTCCTCTCCTCTGACCGCCTGGCCCGGGAGGTCTGCATTCCTGCGCCCAGGAACCTGGGGGCCAACGTGGGGAGCCCAGAGCCCCGACATCGCTGCCAGGGACGAACCGAGAGGAAAACAAGGACTCAATTCAACTTGAACACACTTTATTTCAAATACATATTTGTTCAGCACCAATGGCTGCTCAGTACAATCCAAAAAAATTCAGAAGACAACCCTGTGAGCAGGTCTCAGCACATGAGCTCCAAAGAAAACCTCCTTCCCGAACCCCGCCCATCCCAGGAAGAGCATCTCACTAACAGGACATGAACTTGCAGGCATCCGGCCACTGACATATAGCAGGTCCGACCCCACTGGAAAGACTGATGTCAACTGATGTAAATACGGGCTGTCCCCCAAAACAATATACAGGGGTGAGGCTGCTGCTGGACAATGAGTGCCCACTGAACTAAATATACGCCGTCCCCCAAAACATCTCAGACACGTGATGGAAAAGGAAACCCATGGGATGTAAATATTTTGGGTGATATCTCCTGGCCCCACAGCTCCTGAACAAGACTGTCCCCCCATAACATAGTTGTACCGAGCTCAGACACATGATGGACAATCATTACTCACTGAGTGTAAATACCAAGGTCAGACACATGGTGGAAAATTGCTCTCCAATGAATGTAAATGTCTGGTGTTCCCCCAAAACAGGTATATTGAGGTCAGACACATGGTGGAATATTGCACCCCACTGAGTGGAAATACAGTGTCCCCCGAAAAATATATACAATTTAATACCGCTAAGATACTTACTCTTCACTCATTTTCCGGGTTAACTGACTGAAGAAATGGGTGAAGACAGAATAAGATTTGGATGAGGAGCAAACTGCACCAGGCTTTTTACGGGGACACATACAAGTTAAAGTTTAGAGACCCAACGCCCAGCAGGGGAGGAATCCAGGGCAGCTGCAGGAAGAGATGCGCACAAACACCGAACCGAAGGAGCCATTCTTGATGTTTGGACTCCATGGCCACCTTAGTCTGGTGCAGGCGCTGCTGCTAAGGAGGCAATGGAACCGCAAACACCGAGAATCGCTGCGTTGGTGTTTCTGCGCATCCTCTGTCCACCGCGGCCCTGGACGCCTGGACCATGGCCGGGTCAGGACCAGAACCTTCACCCTGTATGTGTCCCCAAAAGAAAGTCCAGAGGCTGCACCTTCTTTATTCAAATCTTAGTCTGGCTTCACCCATTCCATCAAATCCGTTAACCCTGAAAACAAGTGAAAATTGCAGTATCAGCTGTTAAAGTGCGGGTATATTTGGGGGGACACCTCAAAGCACATATATGTTACAAGTGCCTACATGAGTGTGTAATATCTTAAATTTTGTTTCTGTCCCTGGAAATCACTCAGAAATAATGAGCCAAAGTCTCACCCTCGATGGGGACACTGGGAGCTCCAGCCGAGATACCTGTCAGGCCGCACCTGCCTCTCCACAAGCTCTCTCTGCGCACTGTGGACACTGAGGGAGGGTCGGGCTTCTTTGTGACCCAGGACGGCCAGCCAGTGCTTATAGAAAAGTGATCAGGGGGCCAGGTCCCAGGAGGCCCAGGAGCCAGCTGGAGAGAGGCAGGGCCTGAGGCCTCCTGGGCCTGGGCTGAGGGCGTGGGGCCAGGCCTGGCTGGGCGATGCTCTGGGGTCACAGCCAGCCTGATCCAAGGCCCACCCTGGCCTCGAGGTCTTTGTAGTTTGGCCGGCCTGGGCTTCCTGGGATCTCAGGTTCAGGAGACTGAGCCAAGTTTCTGGCCCACGAGGGCCCAGTCCTGAGAGCATGCGTGCTTGTGTATCTTCTCACCCGTGCCTGCACACACGCTTTCATGGAGGTCTGGTTGCTGACACGTGATCTAAGGGGCACGGTCACAGTGTCTGCCTCGGGGACTGGGTTAGTCATTGTCCTGCGCGCAGCCCCAGGCCAACGTGGATTTGGGCCAGAGAGACCAGTGGCTGAGGGTCAGGCCCATGATGCCATGGTGGGATTGTGACCCTGGGGGCAGGCGGAGTGTTGTCACTATGACACAGATGGGAGCAGCAATGTCCCTCCTCGTTCCCCAGGTGCTCCCGGCCCCTCAGGTGGATGGGAGAGGGGGCCCAGGTGGTCAGAAGGAGCGGTGGGGTTTGGAAGGTTCAGGAACCGCGGGCCCAGGAGACCAGTCACCACGGCAATGCTCCATCCTGGGTCACCCTCTGCCAGGTCCACACTGCTGTCTGGATGCCTCCTGATCTGTCCGTTGTTCCACAACCGATGTCTTCAGGGTCCTTGGCTGGGAGCTATGACGGGAGACCTGTGAGGACTGGTGGCAGGGAGTCCTGTTTGTGGTCCCGTCCTGGACCTGTGCCCTGTAGAGGCCCAGATCTGCTGGGAAGGGGCCACGGGGCCACTTGCCCTGGGTGTTGGGCTGGGGCTGGTCCTGGCAGGCGGGGCTGAGTGGTGCTGGGCTAGAGCCCCCGCCGCCTCCTGTGGACATGGCAGATGGCTGCATAGGAGCCAACCTCTCTTCCTTTGGGGGAGCTAGTGAGAAGGGCCTCCTCTCCAGGGGTCAGCACTGCGGTCCAGGCCCTGAAAGAGCTGGGGGATGAGAGGCAGAGGGCGGCTGGGTAGTTCTCTGCCCAGTGACACCTTAGAACCTCCAGCTGCAGGGAGACTCCTGTTTACAGGTCTCTGGCCCAAGGGCCCCAAACAGCTGGCCCGGGGCCAGGCCGGACACCCTGTTCAGAGACACGCCCGCGGGCAGCTGTGTGGGTGGTCGGGCAGCCGTGTGGCATCTGGCTCTGCCCAGGGACAGGCTCTGGGACGCGGGGCTGCCTCAGGTGCACTGTGTGGGCCTCAGCCTCAGCAGGTCTCAAGCTGGGCTTCACACACCGCCCGCCTCCAGCTGCTTCCCCGGATGGGCTGGCAGTCCTCCTGCGGGCACACAGCTGGCGGCGTCCTCCCTCCTCTCCTGGCAGGTGGGCCTGCCTGGCCTCCGGGATCGGTGGTCCGGAGAGTGTGGTGGTTCTGACCAGGTCCTTGGCAGGTCCTCAGATAACTGGGAGTGTCCTACAGAGGAGAGAGCAGGACAGACCGGCGGAGTGAGGGCAGGAAGGTCCTCAGAGAGCCCTCTCCCCACGACAGCCCCTGCTCAGACCACATGGGCAGGCCCAAAGTCCCCCCTTCTGCTTATCGTGCTCACAGCCCAGCATGGCCCCAGCACACACAGTGCCTTGGTCAGGACGCCTGGGCTGGGGCTTGGTCAGCAGAGGCCTCTGTGCAGTCTAGGCCTCCTCTCCTGGGGGCATGGGGCTCCCAGGTCCCCAGAACCTGGGACACAGAAGGACGGTGAAAAATGGGGTGCAACATCCCATGCCAAGGTGGCGACCACACCGAGGCCTAGGGCAGAGGCAGCAGGGCACACGGCGCCCAGGACAAAAGCGGGGCTGCGCCTCACGGCCATGGTCTGAATGGGAGGCCCTGGCCGCAGACCTGAGCCGAGGCCCCGGGAGGCCCGGGCCCCGCTCTAACCCTCGCTCACAGCACGGGCCCTGAGCAGCTGGGAGAACTTGACAAACCAACTCACCAGGCTCAACCCAATGTTGGCACTAGTCGAGCACATGAAGTCCTGGGCACAGCTGTGTGTGACACTGTGTCCTCAGGTCCCTGACCTAAAGGCACTCTGACCCGTGTCTGCTCAGGACCCCTGAGGCCTGTGGTCTGGGCCCTCATGGTGCAGGATGGCACCCTTAGGACTTGACAACAAAGTCAGTGGCCACCCCAACAGCCGTTGCTTTAAGAAGTCCTCATCTCTACACGGTGCCTTACTGCACAATGAGCTCACCTTGTGTTTTGTGCGTTTCTGCAATCTGTGCTTTTTCTGCCATGGACAATACTCTTATCAAAGGCAAACAGAACCCTAATTTTAACAAACTATGAGGGGAAATCCATTAAAAGACCTCCAGCTACATCGCACTTGGACGGGATGGGCTCTCCAAACACAAGTGGCAAATGGAGGCGGTTGGAGTTCCAGGAGCAGGAGGACAAGGCTGTTTTGCACAGCCTCCAGCTCCAGGCAGCCCGGGGGCTGTGGGCCCGGAGCCCTCCCACTGCCGGGATTGCAGGCCCTCTCCTCACTCTGCCAGGACCTGCCCCCTGCCCCTCAGCCCCTCAATGTCTACACCCACCGTGAGGTCTGAAGCACCTCGTGTTACCACATGAAATCAGGCATCCGGTGTGTGAACTCACCATGAGGAGAGCGAGGCAGAGATGGACTGGCAGCAGCCAAGCCAGACTCACTTCGCCTTTCCAAGTGCACCCACGGGAGCCCGGTGGAGGGAGGACCAGGCCGTGGCAAGCCAGTAAGCAGGGCCAGTGCTGGAGTCCAAGTAGAGGACACAGATGTGACTTAGACAGAGCGATATGGGCTCCTTGGCATTCATGTGGCCTTGTTGTCGTGTCCATAGAGGTTTGTATTTGGGACACAATTTTTTATTTATTTCCATAAGTACTGATTTTCTTTAGACTTGTTTGTTTGTTGTTGTGGTTTATTTTGTTCTCTTTTTAATATTTTCAGAAATAAAGGGTATATGGTCAAGACAGGGATAAAAGGGAAGGATTATACATCTTTGGGGTCGGAAAAAAAGGGAGAGGCTAGTTAGGGAGGAAGGGAGAGGATGTCTCAACATTTGCAGAAACATATAACATTAGACAAAGTTGAGCTGGCCCTGTGAGGCTTTTCTTTGACCTCGTCCTTCTTCTTCCTGCTCCAAAAGGCACTGGTTTCTTGCCTGGATGCTTGTCAGCCCAAGAGAGGAAAGACAAAAAAACACAGAAAACAGCAAATAAATGAATTGTATAATGACAAATTTTGCTACATTCGCTAAATGTACTTGGACAATTAGAATCCTGTCCGGCCCAGGGGAGATGCCACATTCCCCACGGCCCACCCCGAACCAGGTCTCGGTGAGTCACTTGTGCTCTGACTCCACTGAGCCCACGGAGTGGCGCCTGGAGCAGGTGCTCTGCGGAGCTCCAGAGGAGAACTCTGTGTTGCTGGAGGAGACGACCCACTAGACCATTTTCCCATGTCCCCCGGTGACTCTATTAAACAAGGTGTTTATCGATTGAGGGCAAGGCTTTTCTTACTCCTCCCTGTTTTGGTCCAATGTGTTTTTATTGATTGTTAGAGAGGGGAAGGGAGAGGGTGATGGAAACATCAATGATGAGAAAGATGGATCTGCTGTCTTCTGCACGCCCCGTACTGGGGATGGAGCCCAAATCCCGAGCATGTGCCCTGACCGGGAATCAGAAGGTGTTCTCCTGATTCATGGGACGATGCTCAACCAGCAGAACCTCACCAGCTGGGCTTACTCATCATTTTAGTGACAGGCTCCCTGACAACTTGGCTCACACAAAACCAACTCCTGCTCCTCCGCAAAGACCTTGGGACACTTAGGGCATGTTTCTCTCCTGCTGCGTGCAGTGACGTAGTCCACCCAAACTACTCAGTCATAATACTTCTTTTGGAAAAGTCCTCACAGGAAGGTATTGTTTTCATTGATCTTTAGAGATAGAGTGGAAGAGAGGTCATAGGTGGAGGGAGGGAGAGAGAAACATAGATGTGAGAGAGACACATCCACTGGTTGCCTCTCTCACAAACCCCAACCATGGTTGTGGATCAATTCTGCAACTGAGGCATGTGCGCCTGACTGGATATCGAAGTTGTGCCCATTTGGTCCTGTGATGCTATCAGCACTGAGCCACACGGGAAGGGTTCACTCATGATTCTTTTTAGTTTTTTTTTCAATTTTCTTTTAAAAATATATTTTATTGATTTTCCACAGAGAGGAAGAAAGAGAGATATCGAGCTAGAAATGTGGATGAGAGAGAAACATTGACCAGCTTCCTCCTGTACACCACCTACCAGGGATGTGTCCACAACCACTACATGCTTTTGACCAGAATCGAACCTGGGAACTTTCAGTCCACAGACAAGCGCTCTATCCACTGAGCCACACCTGTTTCAGCTCACTGATGATTCTTGAACATATAACAGCCTCTATGGCAGGATGACTTGAACATAATGAAAATGCCTACCTCTATTTCATACCCAAACACCCTCTAAATCAAGGATTATCGCAGTTTAGATCCCAACTCATCCTCTCCTGTAGGTGTGCCCTTCACAACCTTCAAATCATAGTTTCATGAGAGCAGGCGAGTGGTCTGACTTCCTCAACTCCTCATGTACATGAATGAATAGAAGGGATTTCTCCTTATTCTGATTGGGGATCCAAGTGCAGGGCTGCACCCCTGTTATTTCTGTCCCCACACCACCACCTGCTGGCCAATGCTCACACCAAAGGAGAAGGGACCCACAATTCAGTGCTGGTGCCCCAAAATGGTATAGCATATACAGGGACCAAGGCAGATTGAAGCGCAGGCCTTGCTCACAGAGGTTATGAGTTCGGGTCCATAATCTGTCAGGCCCGGTTCGGAATCCAGCTCCAACACTTGTCCTCTGGGCCAGTCTTACCCTTGTCAAGCCTCACCTTCCCAGCTCTGAACATTGGACAGGAAGCTGGCCCAGCTCACGTGGCAGTTAGATTCAAGAAGACAGATTAAGTGGGTCACCTACCGAAAGGCTGCTGAGCCCAGAAAGCACCATCGCACGGCTGCTGTTACTAACATCAACCAAAGACCTGCTAACTCATGGATCCAACCAGAGCTGGATCTGTCAAGCAGCTTTTTCTTAGAAAGTATTGCTAACTCAATTAGGCTGATTACAGCTCATTAATCAATTTAGCCAATCACAGAAGTTGATATGTTCCATGTCACCTAGGTGGCTTCTCCATGCTTCTGCCCTGCCCACAAGGGAGGCCTGCCATCTTCCCATTCCTTGCCTTCCTGCAGCCAGGCCAGTGCCTCCTACCTTTGGGCGGGCTCCCACTGTGGACGACTCTGTCTTACAGCCAACCTGAGCATGCTGGGCTGGCCTCCGGGGGCCCGGGAACACTCTGTGGCGGTGACTTGGCTTGTCCTCTTGAGCCCAGTCCCTGGCTTTGGAAGAATCTGAGGAAGGCTCCACCTTGACTCCTGTGCATTCTCCTAAGAGAAGCAGAGGTTCAGGATATGCAAACCCTCACTGTCCCTCCAGCCAGGGAAGTGATCATTAACTGGGGGTTCAACACCAGGTTTCCAGGAACAGAAAGTGTGACACTAGCAGCAGGAGCATCGCATGTGACCTCAGGGGATGGGATACCATTTGCAGTTCATTCACACAGACCCAGGGAGGGGAGAAGTGTTCCATTGGCAGAAACCCACACTACCCTCTTGGGAACCAGAAGTTCACATGCAGCCTCCACTGGGTCCTTGGGAGGCACTGCAACAGGTGCTGTCTCATCTAGGTGTGTTGGCAATGGTGCATCCAAGGGCCATTTCCAGAAGAGCAGGACCTCCTCATTTCAGACTAGAGCTAATGGTAGGTTTGACAGGCGGGCAGACTTTGCCCCTTCCTGGTACTGAGGAATTGGGGTGAGGGGGAAAGAGGGCAGGGTCCAGTGGACCATTTGGATGAAAAGGAGTGAACACTGAACAGGATGCCTCAGAGGTTAGGGAACTGGCCCAAGCACCTATGGGTCAAGGGTTCGATTCTGGGTCAAGGGTGTGTACCTGGGTTGCAGATTTATTCCTGAGCCCACGGGGGTATGTGTGGGCTGGCAAACAATCAATGTGTCTCTCTCATATTAATCTCTCTCTCTCTCTCTCTCTCTCTCTCTCTCTCTCTCTCTCTTCCACACACAGGAGAGGTTAAAAAAAATGAAAATAGCCCTAAGCAGTTGGGCTCAGTGGGTAGAGTGATGGTCTATGGACTGAAGGGTTTTGGGTTCCATTCTGGTAAAAGGCACATGTCTAGGTTGCAGGCTTAATTCCCCATGTAGGACGTGCAGGAGGCAGCAAAGTAATGATTCTCTCTCATCATTGATTTTTCTCTCCCTTCTTCTCAGTAAACAAGAAAAATATTTTTTCAAATATATATACTAGAGGGTCAGTGCAGGAATTGGTGCATCGGTGGGAATTGGCCTGCCCAACCCGATATTGGGCCCCATCTGGCCTGGCCTGCCGGTAGGAGGGAACGCAGGCATTTAGCTAGCTGGCCCTGTTCCCTGGTCTAACTCCCAGTTGAGGGCACAAGTTGCATATAAGCCTTTTATTATATAGAATAAGTAAAATGAAATAACAATAAATAAATGAAAGCAGTGAACTTAAAGGGTAATCATTGCAGCTAACCAGAAATGGCATTCTCATGTCAGAAGAAGAACAGCATCTGGTTCAATCCCGGCTCTGCCGAGGAGCAGCACTGTGCTTCCTCACCTGCCTAACTTTCCTAACTGATGCCTCGATGTCCAATCCAAAAATGGGTGGGACGGAGGGAGGGAAATGCTGAGCTTCTGGGATGTCCACAGGAGGCCTTGTGGGATTCATGATGATCTGACCCCAAGGCTGGCCTGGGCAGGACAACCTGAAGGCCCAGCTCCTGGGGATCACGCCGGGCCCATGGAAAGGCCTTCTGTATTGAACCTGGCAGGCTCAGGGACCAAGCTGGCCCCCGCCGGGCTGCTGCTCTGCAGAAGGGTATGTGATGGTGAGCCACCCTGGCGCCCAGAGACACCTCAGGAATGCAGGGAAGCCCAATAGGTTCCTGTGCCTGAAAACCATGGTGGTGGCCCTGGTGTCCGGCCCACAATTCCTTCCTCAAACAGAAACACGGCGTTCCAGGTCCTGGAACCTGGAGACACAGCCTGACAGTCCTGCTTCAGTGGCTCTACACCACAGACTCCCTGCCCCTGCCACAGGCACAAGGCCAGCTGCATTCGCCATCCCTCAGAGGATGCCCCTGAAGGCGGGACAGAAAGAAACTCCATTCTTTCAGAGCTGGGAGGCACATGCACACAGGGCACCTGCCTTGGAGGGAAAGGTGCAGGCCCGTGGACCTCACTCCATCCCAGCTGTCACTTGTGCTTTCATTCCAGCCACCAGCTGGAGGCCCTACCACTGTGACCATGAGCTGTGACCATGATGGCGGGGAGAGCTGGGGTAAGAATGCACCCTAACCAGGGGCCTCACTGGAGCTGAGCTCAGCTGGTGCGCAGTGAGCTGGTGGAAATGAAACCCGGCAGATGCCGCTGTGGGACGGAGGCAGTTTCCTTGCTACATCCTGCTGCAGGCCCTCCTTGTCCCGGGTGACCAGGGCCTTGGCCTCCTCCTCCCGCAGCAGGGCCTCCTGGACTTCAGCGAGCTGCTTCTGCTGCTCCCACAGCTCCTGAAGCTGCTTCTCCTCGGCCCCCTGCTGCTTCATGGAAAAGGTGAGGATACCTCACTGGGTACAGGCCCCGGGGAGCCTCACATTCCCCATCCCTGCACCCCCACACGCAGTGAAGGGCAAAGAACAGAGGAAGTGCAGACCCCAAAGGAACAGGGACCCTCGGGGCAGGCAACACCCAGAAGTGCTGAGTGCGGTTCTCCCAGCGCTTAAGGAACTGCCCTGGGATGGCACAGGGCAGGAATGGACCATCACATGGGCCTACATGAGTCCCGTGTCCTCTCCACACATGGGACCTTTAGGGCAAATGATGCCGGTTCTCTGGATCAGCTCCTTGGCTGCCTTCTTTGACCACATTTAAAACCCTATTTTTTAAAGCACATGGAACATCAGTAACGATGCAGAATACCTGGCCAACACTAGCATCTAATTTACCCTGATACTGACAGAACAACCATCGGCACTGCACAGCCAGCAGCACCTCCCTTCTCAGCCCCCAAGTCCAGTCCATCAACAACAAGGTGGCCAGTATTCCTGGGAGGCAATACCTGCCTCGGGGCCGTGCCGCAGCTGAGAATTGCTGGTCTGAGCTGCAGCTGAGCGAGGGAACTGGTCACGGGGAATCACTGACCAATGACCAGGACACGGCTGTGATCCTGAACGCTCCCTCTGGCAGGCAGGACACCGGGGACCTTCGCTCTAGAGAGCCTACCTGAGGGACCTGAGCAGCATCTGGATTTCTAAGAGTTTGATCATTTCCTTCAGTTCTCCCTCCTGCTCTTTTTGGAGTCTCCTCAGGTGCTGGTTGGTGTCCTTCGCAATCCGTAGTTGGATCCCCAACTTTGCCACCTGCAGAGCCAAAGACACAGCTCGCGACAGTCAGGTCACAAAGTGAACTTGGCTCTAAAGCAAAATGCAAACCTGTCACCCATGGCAAACCTAGCCTGCCTGGCCTATATATTCCAGACACACACACACACACACACACACACACACACACACACACACACCCGTTACCTGCTCTCTGAGCTGCCGGTTCTCCTTCAGCAGCAGCTCATACTTGCTGTTGCTCTCCTGCAGGGCCTGCGTGTCGCCCTGCACCTCCAGGACTGCGCCCTGGAGGGCCTCAGAATTTTCCTTCAAAGTCAGTATCCCGCTGGAGGCTGAAGAGCAAAGTGGAGTCAGAGCCCAGATCTCAGGGCCTCCGCTTCCCTTCTCCCCTCTCTGTCTCCGCCCCGAGACAGTCATCCCTCAGAGAGGGCCGTCCCCCTGAATCCCAGGTCTGAAGACCGGGGACGGCCAGCTGGATGCCCTCTCTTGTTTACAGGGTGCTGTTGCTGTGGTTCGGGGCTCCCCTGGGTTCTATTGGGGAGCCACCCAGAGTTTAAGAAGAAAGCAGGTGACCGTAGACAGGCCAATATAAAAGTTCAAGATGCTGGAACTGCTGGAACCATTTCTTGCCAAGTTCCAACCTGACTGTCAAGTCAAGGATTTCAGACACTCACAGAGAATGCAAACACATGGCATGGTGTCTGCCAAGGCTCAGAGTTCGGTGTTGGGAACCTCAGTTGGGAGTGTAGGGGCAAGAAAATTGACCATAATGTCTTTTTGGGGGATAAGCCTCTGGGGTGCGTGTGCCCAGCACTTGCCACCCCTGGGTAAGGTCCTTGGGGAGGTGGGGTCCCTGAGCAGCCCCTGCCCAGGGATTGAGAGCAGACTGCACCCATCTGCCCCAGGATGACAGGAAGGGAGGAAATCAGCCCAGGTTGTTGTGACAGTGCAGGTTAGTGACCGCTGGGGAAGGCGCCTGCCATCCAGAGCATTCAGTCCCCCATGGACAGATGGAAGACAGCCTTTAGGGGTCAGTGTGCATCCTCTGCAGGATTCTGAGACTGTCTGCATAGGAACTGAGTAAACTAGCAGCACTTACTTTGTAGTTCACGTCCTGACTTGAAGGCTGCCAGACCCTTCATGTTCTCCTTACGGAGAAGGCAGTTAACAGATCCAAAGGGCCCTTGAATCAAACCCCATGAACTTGGACTGAGGATGGGCTGACTCAGGAGATTCAGAGCCAAAGGCTCAGCTCCCTGGCTGAGGGAGAAGCTGCAGCTAGGCCGGCTCCCCAGCACCAGGGCTGCTGCCTACATTCTGATTGTTGTCCCAGCTCCTCGCTCCCATGGTCGGACTGGTTGATTCTTAGGGCCTGCTCCGCCTCCATGGCCATGTTGTCCCCCAGCAGCTCCTTACGGAACTGCTGGGGATGTGTCCAGGCTCCTAGAGCAGGAAGAGGGGTGGGGTGAGGATGTGCACCAGGGCACCCTCTGGGCAGGCCCTGCCCGTGCAGCTGCCCTCATCCCCCCCGGATGCAGGGCCTCCTTCACCTGCTCACTTCCTCACACACAGCTGCACAGAAGTGACTCCAACACAGGGCCCAGCTGGGACACCTACAGCCACTAATGCATGCAGCCCCAGTGGCAGGTGATGAAGACACCCGAGGTCTTCATCACCTGCCACTGGGTGAACAAAGTGTTCACCCGATGTCTGAACAAAGTGATGCATAGCACAGGGCTGTAAAGCAAGGATAGGAAGACAGGCAGCTCTGAGGCCCTTAGCTGGTTTTACAAAGCTTGCAAAGGTCATTCAGGACCCCAAATCACAGCTCAACCCCATCCTTGATGCCAGCAGATACCTTTTTTGACACATCACCCACCTATCTCCATTGTTACAGAAAAGCAACACAGCAGCCAGGCCTTATATATATATTTGTGTGTGTGTGTGTGTGTGTGTGTGTGTGTGTGTGTGTTAAATATATATAATAACAAAAGGATTATTATATGCTAATTAGACCAGATGTCTTCTGGATGTCCTTCTGTATGAAGCCACGGTGATCAGAACAAAGACAGAGGAGTTAGGGGCTATCAGGCTGGCAGGTGAAAGAAGTTAAAGGCAATCAGTCTGTATTGGGAAAGCATTTAGGGGTGATCAGGCCAGCAAGGGAGAGCAGGTAGGGGCAATCAGACTGGCAGCAGGCAAGAGCAGTAAAGGGACAATCAGGCTGGCAGGGGAGCAGTTATGGGGTGATCAGGATGGTAGGCAAAGGGGTTAGGGGCAATCAGGCAGGCAGGAGAGCAATAAGTGGTGATCAGGCTGGCAAACAAGTGAGCTGTTAGGAGCCAGCAGTCCTGTTTTGCAAGAGAGATGGCTGACTGCCGATGCTCTACAGGATCAGGCCTAAACCGGCAGTCAGACATCCCCCAGGGTGTCCCATATTGGAGAGGGTGCAGACGACCGGACTGAGGGCCCTGCATCCAATAGCATGAATTTCATGCACCAGACCTCCAAAATATTTCTTTTAAATATATTTTTTTATTGATCTCATAGATGAAAGGTGAGGGTGAGTTAAAAACATCAATAATGACAGAGAATCATTGATCAACTGCTTCCCACAGGACACCCCTCGGCATGCAGCCACAACCTGTAAAGCAAGGATAGGAAGTAGGACAGGCAGCTCTGACGCCCTTGAAAAGGCCATCAGGACCCCAAATCAAAGCTCAACCCACATCCTAGATGCCAGCAGATACCCTTTTTGCCTCATCATCCACCTACCTGTCATCACCCTGAAAGGCAGGCCCTCTGTGTTTTGAGGGCCTTCTATGGTGGCCACTTAAGCCGAGTAGCTTAGCAAATTACACTTCACTGGCAGCAGGGCCCTGTGTCCGCAGCAGCATCAACCAAGGAACAAAAAATAGGGAAGGGCACCAGAAAAACCTAACCTGCACCATCTCTGGTACACATGAAGCAAGAGTGTCTGAAGTGTACAGCTTTGTCTGCTTGGACGAGTGCACCTGCTGATAGGTATGGGACTTCACTGAGTTCATTTCCTTAACCAGGAAGGAGTGTGGCTAAGAGTTATCCCGGCTTGAGGGCTAAGCCTAGGCCTCTCAATTCCACAGTCACTCCGCTCCTCTGGGCGCTGGAAATAAATGGCTATTCGGGCGCGTTGTTGTTAAATACACATTCCCTTCTGAACAGGTCACACTGTCCTCTCAGAAAACCAACAGTTCTGGACAGTGTCCCAGAAATGAGGACTGAGACACCAAGACAGTACTGTGGGCTGGCGGGTTTCAGGCACATCTGGTGTGGGACTCCAAGGCTGGCCCCTCACAGGAGGAGTCCCTGGGGTCTATTCCTGTCCCAGGGCCCAGCACACATGGGGGAGCCATTCAGCTCCTTCTCTGCTCCCGCCCAGATCCCTCCCAGAACCACTGGGTGTCCTTGACGGCTGGGTTTAGCCTGATGGCCGTCACAACCAGGGAATGTGCATACACGGGATGTGTCAGTTGATCTTGGTGGGCAGCTTTCCAAGCCTGGCCCCACAAACGGTTCTAATAACTGGGAGTGAGCAGTAGCTCCTTGTTTTCCATCTCGTGTTCATTCTACCCCCATGATCCAGAACCCAAGATTTTTGGTAGAAGGGAAGCCATGGACCTACTGCCAATGGACACAGTTTTGATCAATGCCTGGCATCAGGAAGGATTTGCTCCCCGACTCTGGAGTTGCCTGGGCCCAATCTCTCTGCCCATCCCTAGCCCTGTGCTCATTCGGTGTTCATAAGAGCCCTGAGGGGGATGCAGGGACAGAACCTACTTATCCAGGAAGAGGCTCTGCACTCACTGACTCTATGTCCACCAGCTCGTCTCACACTGACTTTTCACACCGACTCTTCACAAACTGAGAGTTCACACACTGACTCCACGCCTACCCACACCACGACCACCGACTCTGCACCTAATATACCACTGTCTTCATGTCCTCTATTCCCAACGGCTTTAGGCCCCACACTCTAAACGGCTCTGCTAGCAGCTCACACCCCATGCTAACTGCTTTGGAATACACAAAAATTATGCCACTCTCCCTACAAAGCTTAAGATCTAGCTGGGCACCTAGCATATAAAGAAACATAAAGGTTACATTTATACTTCCTAGATTATTAAATTGAAATTAAGCACTTCATTCTAATGTGTTTATCCACCTTTGGAAAAATTAGTTTTCCCCATCAGCCAAATTACAAAGATTTGACCCATTCCTTTAAGGGAACAACACATTCACGTCATTTTGCAAAGTCTTACCTAGAGAGCTCAGCTCGGGATTTCTTGTCCCCATTGACCGTGAAGAGTTCAGACATTAGAATCACTGACATCCGTCAGTCAACAGCCTAAAAAACAATTTGACAGACCACTAACCAATGTGTAAATTTTAAGAAAAATGACCAAAGTAATGCTGTATATTTGGAAAATACTTTATTTTTTATTTAAAAAAAAATATATTTTATTGATTTTTTTACAGAGAGGAAGAGATTGGGATAGAAAGTTAGAAACATCGATGAGATAGAATCACCGACCAGCTGCCTCTTGCACACCCCTTACTGGGGATGTGCCCGCAACCAAGGTACATGCCCTTGACCGGAATCGAACCCGGGACCCTTCAGTCCGCAGGCCGAAGCTCTATCCATTGAGCCAAACCGGTTTCGGCGGAAAATACTTTATTTTAAAATGTTTTTATTGAGATCAGAGGGTAAAGGAGAGGGTGGGAGAGAAAGTAATATCAATGATGAGAAGCTCCTGGGGTCATGTGATTGGAATTATGGCCATCAGTTCTGTGTGACCTGGAGGCAATTTTAGGGCTGTGCCATCTTGAAGGTGAGAGTGGCTGTTATCGGTAGCCTATACATCCTGGGATGCTATAACCACAATACCCAAGGACCAGCTGTAAACCCAAAACACCTGATCTCAAGCAGTGTGAATACATGGAATTGGATGAGTTCTATATCTTCTCACAGAAAGGAGAGAGAGCTACATGACCAGAAGAGATATCATGGAGAGACAAAGAAACAACCTTCATATGAAAGAAAAGCAGGCTTCACCAGAAAAGGAAGTAAATGAGATGGAGGCAAGCAATATGTCAGAGAGAGAATTCATAGAAATGGTGATAAGCTCACTGAAAAGAATGGAACACAAATTCAACAATCTGTGTAAGAACCAAGAGGAAATCAAGAAGAACCAAGTACAAATGAAACATGACATCATTGCTATAAATAACTCAATAGAAAGAACTCAACAGTAGACTAGAGGAAGCAGGGAACTTCATCAGTGAACTATAAGACAAGGTAGAAAAATATACCCAAGCAGGGCAGCATCTAGAAAAAAAAAAAAAAAACTTAAAAGACTTGAGGCAAGCATAAGGGAACTTTGAAACAACAGGAAACAAAACAACTTCTGCATAACGGGGTGCCAGAAGGAGAGGAAACTGAGCAAAGAACAGAAAACCTGTTTGAAGAAATAATGACAGGAAAAGTCCCTGATATATGAAAGAAAAAAACTCACATAAATCCAAGATTTTCACAGAGACCCACACAAAATGAACCCCAAAAGACTAACGCCAAGGCACATTATAATTAAATTGGCAAATACCAATGACAATCCTCCCACCACATTTTCTGACCTCTGAAGGGGGGTCCCCTGCCTGACCAACTCTGTCTCCTACATTGTAGCCAAGGCAACCATTCCCTGTAGCACGGACCCTTCCCAGGCCATTTTCCCACTCAGAATCCTTCAGCTGCCTCCAGAGCACATGGCCTTCCTCAGTGAACTCTTTTGAGTAGATAAGTGTTAAATGAATCGACTCAGAAACGAAACTCACAAAATACCTGTGTTCTCAGTTAAGGAAAAGGTTTGTTCACATATTAACGATAAAAATATCTTAAGCACTGGAGCAGACCATCACAGATTGCTGGGACCAAAACATGACATTTACCCACTTATTTTTACTATGCTGGTCAAGTTCTGAGCACTTAGCACTATGAGGCAGGTTGAGGGAACCAGTGTCCCCTGGCCTGGTCCTGGAACGTGCTGCCTGTCCCACAGGCTATGGCCCTGGTCTCCGTGATCACTGCCAGGGACGTAGCATCATCTCTTCTCATTGAAAAGCCCCATTTCTCAGCCTTCACAGGATCAGCTCCTTATCTTTCTCTGTGAAAGTTCCAGTACATTTTCCAAAATGTCGAAAATGTGGAGAGACTGTACCAGGTGAGAATCAAGCAAAAGGGCCAGGATGGTGAAGAGGATGCACCCTTCTTGCCTGCCATTATTAACCCTTTCTGTAGACATCCTCCAACTCCCTCACGGCATCCCTTATACAGGGAGAATCAACCTGCGCAAAGGAAATAGGCCAGACCTTAAGTTCGGAACTCATATGGCAGCATAGGTAAATGCCTGTAGTAGTACATGCTGCCTGCCACAATCACATCAAAATTACAACGAAAATACAGAACATCTATCATCCACAACCACGGGCAGGTTGGTTGGGTGGATGTATTACAACTAGAGAGGTCAAGAAGAAAGTGAATTGAGACTGGTAGGAGGTGCAGAGGCATGGAGTCGGCTGGTTGGGCACCCAGGTGTGCTGCTTTTTAAAAAAGGAGGGAGATTGCCTCTTTGGAGGATGCCTTGAGGAGCAAAGCCCCCAGCCACACACCAACCCCCAGCCCAGGGTCCCATAGCTGGGGAAAGATGTCCCTATGGGTCAGAACAAAAGAACTAGGACTTTAAAAACCAGTGCGCATTGGGGCTGAGTGACACACAGGCTACTGGAGACCCAGCTGCTCCTCTTAAAAGGCCAGCACCACAACTGAATTTACAAGCATCCACTTGTGCTGAGCTCCAGTACCTCACAAGGACCTGGGGGACCCAGACAAATACGGGGAGAAACCAGACTGTCTGGCATTGGGGCAGGAAGGCGGGGGCAGCTTTCTTACAGATGAAGATGCTAGCAGTGGTCATTATTCCTGTGCTGGAACATCCCTAGTGCAAGCTCATTGGCAGCAATTTCTGTTTGCTCTACCCTGAATATTCCCTTAGACCTCTCCTCACCCAATTTATAACCCAACCCAAGCTGTGAGCAATGGCTATTATATATAAATGGCCTGTCCTTGTTCAGCCTAAAACTTGTCTAACAAGCTGCAGCTGGAACAGAAAACTACAAAGCTATCAATAAAAGTCCCAAGTCTGGCACCAGCACCAGCCTGCCTTCTTCACAGCGGGGCCTCATCTTGGCACCTCCAAAGCGCAAACAAAGAGGAGGAATCTGCAGATATCTCTGTAGTTTCTGCTGGGTGGTCTCCGGCAGTGGCTGACTTGGCACGTCCTTGGAGATCCAAGAGTCAGTGTACCCAGTGGTTAGTGTGAGACCAGACCAGATTACAACCCTTCACATGCATAAGTGAACACTCAAGGGGCAGACTGTGCGAGCACCAAAGCCCCACTGAAACAAGTCCTGCCCCAATAGAATGTCTCCTGCACAGCATCTTTCCCACTGTAGACACAGCCAGTCCGCACAGCCAATGGGCCTGGAAGGCAATTCCTCCCAGTGATACCAACAAGCACACAGCCCACAAAGGAGTGTACCAAGAGTGTCCATCTCAGGTGATTGGGGAGGCTGAGCCACTAGGCCCTAGAGGAGACCTACCACCCAAGGGCATTCTATCAACTCAAGGACTTAGCAGCTACCCAATTCATAGAAACAAACACAGGGTGTGGTGGGCATTTTCTATGTTTTCTGCATAACTGACACACTCAAGGGGCAGACTCAATAGGCACCAAAGCCCCAATGAAGCAAGTCGTGCCCCACAAGGATGTCTCCTGCACAGCAGCTCTTCCACTGGAAAACCAGCTATTCTGCACAGGCAATTGGCCCGGGAGGCAATTCCTCCCATTCATACCAACAGCAATCAAGGCTTAACTACAACAATAATGTGCACACAGCCCACAAAGGAGTACATCAGGAGTGTCCCATCTCAGGTGATTGAGGAGGCTGAGCCACTAGGCTTTGTAGGAAACCTACCAACCAAGGGCACTCTATCAACTCAAAGTGATTCAGCAGCTACCCATTACATAGAAACAAACACAGGATAGCAGCCAAAGTGCAGAGACAAAGAAACATGTCGCCAATAAAAGCAATTGAAGAAAGCAAAATAGTGGATATAGAGTTCAAAACCATAGTTATAAGGTTATTCAAAAATCTTCTAGAAACCTCTGAGGAACTTATTGAGACCTTCAAAGAACTTAGTGAGAATGCCAAAAACAAAAAGAAAAAGAAAAAAAGGAAAAGGACCAGTCAGAAATTATGTATACATGGACTAAAATAAAGAATAATATATGGAGATTCAACAGTAGACTAGAGGATCCCAAGAATCAAGTCAAAGATCTGAAACATGAGAAAGCTAAAAGCACCAACCAGAAAAACAAAAATAAAAAAAGAATCCAAAAATATAAAGATAATGTAAGGAGTCTCTGGGACAACCTCAAGCATACCAATATCCGAATTATGAGGGTGCCAGAAGAAGAGAGAGAGCAATATATTGAAAATCTATTTGCAGAAATAATGACAGAACACTTCCCCTACTTAGTGAAAGAAACTGACTTACAAGTCCAGGAAGTACAGAGAGTCCCAAGCAAGAGGAACCCAAAGAGGGCCATACCTAGACACATCATAATTAAAATGCCAAGGGCAAAAAAGCAAAGAGGGAAGCTTTTAAATTTAATAAATCTTTACTATTCAGATTATTACAATTGTTCCCTCTTTCCCCACCCCTATAGCTTCCCTCCACCCAGTTCCCACCCCATCCTCTGCCCTTTCCTCCCCACCACTGTCCTCATCCATAGGTGTACACTTTTTATCCAGTCTCTTCCCACACCTCTGAAGAATTGTCAGTTCACTCCCTTTCAATGCCCCTGATTCTATTCTATTCACCAGTTTATTCTCTTCATCATATTTTTTATTCACTTTATTTTTAGATTCACTTGTAGATAGACATGAATTTGTTGTTCATAATTTTTATCTTTACATTTTTCTTCTTCCTCCTTTTATTAAAGAATACCTTTCAGCATTTCATATAATATAGGTTTGGTGGTGATGAACTCCTTTAGCTTTTTCTTATCTGTGAAGCTCTTGATCTGACCTTCAATTCTGAATGATAGCTTTGCTGGGCAGGGTAATCTTGGTTGTAGGTACTTGCTATTCATCACTTTGAATATTTCTTGCCACTCCCATCTGGCCTGCATAGTTTCTGTTGAGAAATCACCTGACAATTATATGAGTGCTCCCTTGTAGGTAATTAACTGTTTTTCTCTTGCTGCTTTTAATATTCTTTGTGTTTTGCTCTTGGCATTTTAATTGTGATGTGTCTTGGTGTGGTCCTCTTTGGATTCCTTGTCTGGGGTTCTGTGTACTTCCTGGACTTGTAAGGCTATTTCTTTCATCAAGTGGGGGGAAGTTTCCAGTCATTATTTCTTCAAATAGGTTTTCAGTATCTTGCTCTTTCTCTTCTTCTGGAACCCTCATAATTCAGATGTTGGTATGCTTGAAGTTGTCCCAGAGACTCCTTACACTATCTTCATATTTTTGGATTCTTTTTTCTTTGTGCTTTCCCAGTTGTGTGTTTTTTGCATCTTTGTATTTCAAATCTTTAACTTGATTCTTGAGATCCTCTAGTCTGCATTGTGTCTCCGTATATTATTATTTTTTTTTTTAGTCAGTATATGCTTAATTTCTCATTGGTCCTTTTTCAAAACCTCAAGGGTCTCTCTAATATTATCAGCCTTTTCTAGGAAATTCTTGAAAAACTTCATGGTTTTGAACTTTATATCCAGTCGTTTACTTCCCTCCATTTATTTCCTTTGTGATCTGTTTATTTGTCTCTACATTTTCGCTGCTGAGCTGAGCTGGTAGAATAGCTTTGTGTAGTAGGTGTCCTACAGGGTACAGTGGCTCAGTCTCCCAGTTACCTGAGGTGTACCCTCTTGGTGCACACCTTTGAGGACTGTGTGCTCAGCCTTTTATACTTAAGTCTTGATTGTTGTTGGAATCACTGGGAGGAGTTGACCTCTAGGCCAATAGGCTGTGAGGATCAGATGTGTCTATGCTGGAAGAACTACTGTGCTGGAGACACTCTCATGAGACAAGACTTGAAAAATTGCAAAAGCTTCTGTGCTCAGCTTGGATGGGGCAGAGTTTCGGTGCAGAGCAGTCAGCTTTCCCGTCAGCCCTGACCTATGAGGCCCCTGGGTCTCAATGTCCCGTGGTAATCGCTGCAAGAACCTCTGATAGAAAGCCGCCCTTGAGTTTTCCCACTGATAGCCAGTCAAGTGTCTTCCCGAATGAGTTGGGGTTACCAGAAACTCGCCTGGAACTGGAGTTCAGCACAGTTGTGAGCCCTTATCACCCTCCCACTTTAGAAAGCCAGCCACACAGTCAGCTGCCCATGCAGATATTCGCCATCCTATCCATGTGCACATCTCTGTACCTCAGCCTTTTGCAGCTCCTCAGTCTCAATGTGCTTTCCTCTTTTCTTTTACTTGTAGAATTTCCACTCAGCTAGCTTTTCTATGGTTCTGGATGGTGTCCATTTCATCTTTTAGTTGTAGTTGATATTGTTGTGTGAGGCAGCAGTTTAGGTGTTTACCTCTGACGCCATCTTGGTTTCTCCCAAAGAGAGAATCTTAAACACAGCAAGAGAAAAAGTTTGTGACCTACAAGGGAGTACCCACAGGACTGTCAGCTGATTTTTCAACAGAAACTATGCAGGCCAGAAGGGAGTGGCAAGAAATATTCAGAGTGATGAACAGAAATAATCTACAACCAAGATTGCTCTACCTGGCAAAGCACAACTGAAGGTCAATCGTGCAGACTTGAAGGTCAGATAAAGAGCTTCACAGATAAGTAAAAGCCAAAGGAGTTCATCACTGCCAAACCAGTTTTATATGAAATGCTGAATGGTATTTTTTAAAAAGAGGAAGAAGAAAAAGGGAAATATAAATAATTGTGAACAATATAGTGCTAACAAAAACATATCTATCAACAAGTGAATCTAAAAATGAATAAAAAATCTGATGAACAGAATAAACTGGTGACTGGAAAAGAATCAGGGGCATAGAAATGAAACAGACAGATGATTCTCAGAGGGAAGGGGATGTGGGGTGATGTGGGAAGAGATTAGACAAAGATCTTATATGCATGTATGCAGTAACCATGCTTCTTTGCATTTCAGATTATTACAATTGTTCCCCTGTCTTCCCCCCACCCCCCCTAGCTGCCCTCCACCCAGTTGTAACCCGGACAATAAGGTGGCAAGGGCCTGCGGTGGGGTGAGAACCAGGTGGAGTGAAGCTATGGGGGAAATAAGAGGGATATCTGTAATAATCTTAACAATAAAGATTATATATTGTATATGAAAAATAAAATAGGCCAAAAGTCATTGCAAACACCTGACAATAGTGGCAGTGAGTTCCTCTCAGGGACCCTTTTTTCCAGCCACGTGAAGTGTTTATGCTGGAAGAGTTGGTACTTTTCAAATCAGCACATCAACATGCACAGGGTAGGGTACACACCCCCACAGGGCACACGTTTTAAGACCCAGTTTGAGTGTGCAGTACTGCTACGGGGAGCAGGGACTGGTGGAAGCAGCACAGAGCAACCCGCCCCGGCACTGGGACCCACCTGTAAGCACAGCCTTTCACCTGCTAAGTCAAGGTGGAGTACCTCGGACACGTCTGGCTCCTTGGAGACAAGAGCACTGCACATGTCTGTCTGCAATGCTGCACATCCAACAGCACTCATTTGGAAGCGCATGCTGAGCCCAGAGGAGGAGGCGGGACAAGGGTCAGGTCCGGCATGGAGCCCTGCGGAGGGGGCAGTCTGGAAGGGACACCTGCCGAACGCACACCTGAGGGACCAGCAGCTGTGCCCAAACCCGCAGCCACTAGATGGAAAAGATCAAACTCTGAGGAACAGGAGCTGGGAGAGGAACGCAGATGGAGAGGCATGGGAGAAGAGTAGGTTACGGGGGCTGCTTCAATTGTCATATGCTCATGTCACTGCAAAAGGGCAAACACTAAATGCTAGAAGCCTGCAGAGAAGGCGCAGATGGGCAGGAGGGAATCATGACCTCCCAGAAGCCAAAGCCCATAGACAGGGCATATTCTTAATTTAATAAATAATAAATAATAAATGTAATCTATGAACTCCCTATTGGAGCCCCTCACTAAAGATCAACCTGAAAAGCAAACCATGACCACGAAATTTTGTTCAAATGTAACTTAAAAAAGAGAAATTAGCCCAGAGGCATGACTAAGTGGTATAACATCAACCAAGAAACCAGGAAGTGGGGTCTCAATTCTTGGTCAGGACACATGCCCAGTTTGCAGGTTCAGTCCCCAATGTGGGGTGTGCAGGAGGCAGATGGTCCTTAATTCTCTCTCATCATTGATGTTTCTATCTCTCCTTCTCCCTTCTTTTCTTAAATCACTAGAAATTGTTTTAAGAAAAAATTAGAATGTTCTAGTCACCAAGAAAAATTCATGTATAAAATACGATGGTGGAATGTTTTCAACACTGGAATGGATTGATGCAAGTACATCATATTTCCTGAAATGTATTGCTGTCTTCATATAAAATATAACTTAGCAGAGCATTGGAAACCAGCAATACCATCCATGTTGTTGGAGTTGTGTGAGCACACACGGTAATTCGGAGGGACTCCAAGATCTGCAGAGACCTGATGGCTGATGGATCGATGAGCAGAGCAGCTCCATAAGGGACCTTGGGCTTGGGACACACTCTGGGTCCCATGAGGCTGCTCCTGGCACCACTGACCTAGGGCTCTTGGAACTCCTGTCCTCACTTCCGGTGTCTGTCCTGCCACGGGGAAGGCTGAAGAGCCCAGTGGACAGTGACCTCCTGGGCCCCCATCCAGGGGACGCCTGACCTACAGCAGGTGGTAGGGTCCAGGGCTTTTACTCCCCATGTGTGACTATCTGTGTGAGCCGAACCTTTGGGCTGAGGAGGATCCGGTTCCACACCAAGGCCTTGGACCATGGATGCCCAGGAGGAGCGCCCTAAGGAGGCCCATAAGGGGCAGAGCAGGCCAAGGCTGCATCTGCCTCTGCAGGGAGGGCGGCCTGGCAGGTGCAGAGGCATCTTCCTCACAAACAAACCCCGACTCAGAGGGCGCCCCCTAGGCCGCTGGAGCAGCAGAGCGGGGCCCAAAGCCCAGAGGACCTGGAGCCCCAGCAGGGCAATCCTCAGCCATTGGCCCAGGGCCCCCAGGCCTCCACTCCCTATCTTCTCTCAGAAGCTGACTGACTCCCACACTGAGAGCTGCTCCCAGCGGGGCAGCCATCCCAGGCCACCTGCATGGCTCCTCCCAGAAGGCTCAGCTGCATCAGGGCCCACCTGCTGCCCTCAGGCCCAAGTAAGCATCTAGGCTCCCTTACCCTGTGCTGCCTGTGGCCCCTCAGGTCACACTGTTCCTGCCCATTGAAGGTGCAGTCTCTGAGCTCTTCCAACTGACTTCCGAGAGGGGCGGGACTTCCTATCAGACACAGTGGGCACTGCACTGCGAAGAACCTGTGGTCGCCCCCTGCTGGCGGGAAGCGGCAGCACAGGGAGCTGTAAAGCCACAATGA
This sequence comes from Vespertilio murinus, assembly GCA_963924515.1. Classification (NCBI taxonomy): domain Eukaryota; kingdom Metazoa; phylum Chordata; class Mammalia; order Chiroptera; family Vespertilionidae; genus Vespertilio; species Vespertilio murinus. The sequence goes on from OZ004704.1 coordinate 216,572,009, forward strand.
GTCTCCTATCAGTGTACTGTGCAAGGAGTAGGGGTGATGCAGAGAGGAGCTCCCCCTTCCTGCAGGAAAGCCCTGCAGGTCCTGGCTCACAGACCTCTTCCGCCCTGCAGGCTGGTGGCAGGGCATTCATCTTGTCACCCGTGGGTAAATGGACAGGGAGAGAACAGGCCCATAGGGAATGTGCCTTGTGCCTGGGTGTGCATTTGCCAGCACTTACAGGAAATTTCTAGTGGGCTTGCTGCTCTGAGACTGGTGTTTCTACTCAGCCCCGAGCCTTAGTGTCTCCCTGTGCATGTGGTACCTTTTCTGGGCTGTGTGCTGTGTCCCCTAACCTATGCGGATGGGATAGACTGAGCGTGGCCATATCAAGAATAGGGTCAAGGGCAGCGGGGGGTCTCAGGGTCTTGGATGAGTGGGCCATCGCTGCAGAGACAGGTGCCCTCAAAAGAGGGAAATGACCCCTGGGGCACAACCAAATGTGGTGGGAGCCTGGACAGATGCCTCAAATTCCTTCTTTACCATGTTCATTGTTCCTGCACTCACCTAAGAAAGCGTCCATCATTTTACTTTTCATCCAATCCCATGGTTTCCCACTGCTTTGCTTTATCCCACCTCCTTAGTCCATCACCAATGAATTTCCTGTAACCCACCTATGTCCCTCGTTTGATTGCAATGTAGAAATAGAAATGTAACCCGCCATTCTTTGGCGCATTATCTCAATCCATTGAAGTTCTGCTTCCCAGCATATGTCAAAGGTTTGGCTCAAATAAACACAAAAATTATTTTTAAAAAGAAAGGAAAAGAAAACAAGATAGAAAGACGGAAATGAGAGTCAGTAGCACAGATGAGGTCATGTGACTTGCACACATGCAGAGATGGGTGCTAAGGATGGGTCTCCAAGCCAAGGAACCAAGGACAGCTGGCAGCACCAGGAGCTGGGAGAGTCCTTTGCTCCCAGCCCCAGAAGAACCAAGCTCACCCTGTCCCTGATCTCCAGGTGAGCCTCTCACAGGCAGAGGTGGGAGCTCTGGTCCATGCCCAGCTGCCTGGTCACTGTGTCCTCCACTCATGGAGAGAAGCCACAGGAGAGGAAGGGACTCCCAGCTGCAGACTCCAGGCAGGGGGTGAGGAGCAGGAGGCCGGGGTGCCTGCAGTACTGGCTCATCCCTGCCTCCCTGGGCGCCTCCCATCCTGTGCCCTGACAGGTGGACCAGGGCTGATATCTGCCCAAGAAGCCCCAGGACCCCTGTGGTGGGCTGTGCCAGCGAGACTCAAGAGCAGGCGTGACAAACTTCGTCTTCCATCTGTGCCCACCTCCTTCAGGGCTGCATGTACTCAGCTCCCTCATTGCCCTCACCCAAGTCTCTACAGCATCTCCCTTTTGTCCTCCACCCTGGCCCTCATGCCTCTTCCTCATGCAATGATTTCTCTGGAGGCACTTGTGAAGAGGCAGTCAGTCACCCAATTTAACAGGAATCAAAGAAGTAAAATGTTCATTCCCACGGGGTACCTAGAAGGGGTGTGGCCCACAATAGATGCTCTGTGAATGAATGCAGTACCGTCCGCAGGTTTGCAAGGCAGTTGGTGGGCAGGAAGTTCTATTTCTCTGCTCCTGCTGAGTGGCCTTGTCCCAAACATGAGACAGTCCATGAAAAACACAGAGGCTGCCAGGTGTGCTACCAGGCATGTGGTATGGACAGGGTGCAGAGTGCACTTATGTGTGCATAAAAGAGGGACAGATATATATATATATATATATATATATATATATATATATATATAGAAACAGACGCAAAGAGAGAAGGAGACAGAGAGAAAGAGAGTGAGTTTGCAGAACATGCCAGATTTTCATAGGCTGTCATCCTAAAATTAGCTGAGGGAAAACGTATAAATCTATTTTAATGGAAAGGTGAGTGCAAGTTTCCCAGCTACTTCTGTGCCAGCTCACACTCAAATTGAGAGTGGACGCCTGTTCACCACGCCCACCTCCTTCATTGACTCCTTCCAGGGTTTTCATTGTCCATCTGGTAGGTTAGAGGTGAGCATGGAGATACCATGTGAGAAGGGAAGGGATATGGGGGGACCCTAGGCTTCAAGGTGACCCCCACCCTCTTCTCTAGCTCCTTTCACCAGCGAACCATGGAGATATAACCCAGCTGTCATCCCTGGCCTCCACCCACTCAGCCTGGGGGAGTACATTCGGTAAGACGTGGCAGTCACCTGCTCTTCTCCCATCGTCCTGACCTCGGTCCCCTGCAGTCCTTCCCCAGGGCCTCCGGCAGGTCCTCTTGTGTGTGTGCCCAGCAGAGGGCTAACCCACACCCTCGCAGGCCCCTTTGCTTCAGCCCACCCTGCAAGGCAGTGCCCTTGGCTGTGCTGGAGCCAGAGTGTGCTAGCTTGGGAGAGCCATTCGTGTTTCTAGGGCCTACACGGGCCACGTGATATACCCCACATGGCTAAAAATCTGATTATGTGAACGTGGGCTTAAATAATTTATGTTAAAAACAAAAGTAGTAGGCCTGGCAGGTGTCTCTCAGGGGGTTGAGCATTGGCTGTCCTGTGGTACAAAAGGTCACCGGGTCCATTCTCAGTCAGGGTGCAGGCCCAGGTTGTGTGTTCAGTTCCGCGTAGTGGTGTTGGCAGAAGGTGACTGGTCAAGTGTCTCTCTCTCCTCTTTGTCTCTCTATGCCTCTTTCCAAAACCATTAAAACATAATATGAAAACAAAGGTTATAAATTTTCAAAAGCTGCCCCTTGGCACAGCTGGCATGGCGCAGTGGTTGAGTGTCATGGTGCGCTTCCTATTGTCTCTAGACGTGAGAAAGTGATGAAGAAAATGTTAATAGTAAAGGTTAATCCTACAAGTGTGTCCTGAGTGAATGTTATGGCACGTAAATGGTCTCTCTGGTTTTAAAGAGATGTCTGTAGGCATTCTAGGGCAAACACATTACAGGAATGGAGGGACTTGGGATCGCACCCAGAAAAGCACTGCCTCACTGAACAGTCACTCACATCGTGAACAAAAGAGTGAGGATCCCACACACACCTGCAGCTTGTCTTCCCTGCTAACAGGAGAAAAACCACCTCCCAACATTCTCATGGGAACCACACTCACCCATCAGTGGAGGGCAAGCACAGCTTGGATGTAAGTACACCTGTTTGGCGAAAATCAACGAGAGCTGTCTAGGGGAATCAATGGGCTGTGTACCTCTATTTTTATATACATGTGTGTGTCCCCGTCTGTATATATGTATGTATGTGCATGTGTGTTAATATGTGTGGATGTGTGTGTTTATGGGTGTGTGCATACCTATAAATGTATTCCCTCCTCTTCCTCTGATTGTTTGGTCAACATTTGACTGGATGCTTCCTTCCTGAGGTTTATGTGATCTGTTCCCATTTCTTCACGGTCCTGTTCTCCCAGGGGAAGGTCCTCTGGGGCCACAGGGGAGCCCACCCTCTCTATAGGCAGCACTCAGCCCTGAGCTGTCACCTGGATGTTTGCCACCCCCAAAACACACAGCTCCCAGCCAGTGCATGAGGGAAGGGGCCATGGAGCTCAGGAAGGCATGGATGGGTGTCCTCACAGCAAGAGGACTCTGTGATACTGCCCAGGGGGCCAGGAACTGGGTTGAGTGGTATGAGAAAGAGACCTCAGAGTAGGATGCAGCTGAGGGAGTGACGGATGGCACACAGGGAAGAGAGAAGGATGGTCAGCACAGTCTGGTTGCAGGGGAGGAGGTGAGAGAGGAGGAGCACAGAGTATTTGGTGGGGAGGATGGGGAACAGTGTGCTGATCCTTTGGGGTTGGCGGTGTCTTGGGACATCCAAGCTGGGAACAGGTCTGGAGGCTCCCAGGCGAGGCCTGGGCTGGAGGTGCACACAGCCTCTGGGAAGATTGCAGGGAAAGCTGTGGGTGTGTGCCAGCTGGTTTGGGGCTTTGGGGCTGGTGGTGGTAGTGGGTGGGGTGCACCCATAGGTGAGCCTGATGGAGCACCTAGTCCGCAGAGGGATGAGTGTAGCTAGTGTGGAGGTTGAGGAAGGAAGTTCAAAGAGGAAGGTCACCTTATATTGGTTGCGGGCACATCCCCGGTAGGGGGTGTGCAACAGGCAGCTGGTCGATGTTTCTCTCTCATCGACGTTTCTGGCTCTCTATCTCTCTCCCTTCCTCTCTGTAAAATATCAATAACATATATTTTTTTAAAAAACAACAGAGGCCTGCAGCCTGGGGAGGGGGTTTGAGGCAGCCAACCTCAGGCCGGAAGCTCAGGAGTGGTCAGTGCTAGGGATGCCTCTGTAGCCCCAGCCCCAGCCCAGGCGTTCTGACCATGGCAAGGTGTGTGCTGGGGCCACGCTGGGCTGTGAGCGGGCCCACCAGGAGCGGGAACTTTGGGGCTGGCCATGTGGCCTGAGCAGGGGCCGTCCTGGGGGCAAGTTACTCCGAGGACTCAACTGCCCTCACTCCCGCCTCTCTGTCCTGCTCTCTCCTCTGTAGGACACTCCCAGGTATCTGAGGACTTGCCAAGGTCCCTGGTCACAGGCACCACACTCTCCGGACCACTGATCCCGGAGGCCAGGCAGGCCCACATGCCAGGAGAGGAGGGAGGATCTGTGCCCGCAGGAGGACTGCCAGCTTCTCTGGGGAAACTGGAGGAACACAAGGGGTGGTCATCCCTGCAGAGGGGGCGGGGGAGGAGGAGGGGCTGCCTCCACGGGGGAACCCAGGAGCCAGCACCCAGGAAGCTTGCAATGAGTGTCTGAGGAGGGGACGGGGAGTGCACCAGGGGCTGGCCAGTGGGAGCCTGGAGAGCTGTCCCAGGTGGGAGAGAGTCAGGGACAGAGGCGGAGAGCTCCCAGGGGGCCTGGCCAGGGTCAGACCCTGCAGCAGCCCAAGGCCAGGGGAGGCGGCCTGCAGGGCCTGCACTCAGTTTGCCTCCAGCACTGGGAGGGCAGAAGCTTCCTGAGTGTAGCTCCCACAGGATTGGGGCCTCGGGAAGGAACAGAATGGAGGGGGAGGAGGCACCTGCCAGCAGAGGCTGGTGAGGAAGGAAGGGACACGCAGGCGGCAGCTGGACAGGTCGCCATGAGAGTGGGTTGGGGGGATTTCACCTGCCTCCCTCCTTCCTCTGCCTCTTCCCAGTGGAGTAGGCTTGGAAAATGTAAAGGATGGTCTGCAGCTGAGCTTCTGCTGTGATATAAACCCCAAATCAAAACGGATTCATCTCACAGGAGCTTACACCACACCAGACCTGGGGACAGCTGCTGCCTGGGGAACAGGAAGCCTCCTTCCCCTCCTCTGACCGCCTGGCCCGGGAGGTCTGCATTCCCGCACCTAGGAACCTGGGGGCCAACGTGGGGAGTCCAGAGCCCCGACATCGCTGCCAGGGACGAACCGAGAGGAAAACAAGGACTCAATGCTATTTCAACAAAGTTTATTACAAATCCATCTGTGTTCAGCACCAATGGCTGCTCAGTACAATCCAAAAAAGTTCGGAAGACAACCCTGTGAGCAGGTCTCAGCACATGAGCTCCAAAGAAAAAGTCCTTCCCGAACCCCGCCCATCCCAGGAAGAGCATCTCACTAACAGGACCTGAACTTGCAGGCATCCGGCCACAGACATATAGCAGGTCCGACCCCACTGGAAAGACTGATGTCAACTGATGTAAATACGGGCGCTCCCCCAAAACAATATACAGGGGTGAGGCTGCTGCTGGACAATGAGTGCCCACTGAACTAAATATAGGCCGTCCCCCAAAACATCTCAGACACGTGATGGAAAAGGAAACCCATGGGATGTAAATATTTTGGGTGATATCTCCTGGGCCCACAGCTCCTGAACAAGACTGTCCCCCCATAACATAGCTGTACCGAGCTCAGACACATGATGGACAATCATTACTCACTGAGTGTAAATACCAAGGTCAGACACATGGTGGAAAATTGCTCTCCAATGAATGTAAATGTCTGGTGTTCCCCCAAAACAGGTATATTGAGGTCAAAACATGGTGGAATATTGCACCCCACTGAGTGGAAATACAGTGTCCCCGAAAAATATATACAATTTAATACCGCTAAGATACTTACTCTTCACTCATTTTCCGGGTTAACTGACTGAAGAAATGGGTGAAGACAGAATAAGATTTGGATGAGGAGCAAACTGCACCAGGCTTTTTACGGGGACACATACAAGTTAAAGTTTAGAGACCCAACGCCCAGCAGGGGAGGAATCCAGGGCAGCTGCAGGAAGAGATGCACACAAACACCGAACCGAAGGAGCGATTCTTGATGTTTGGACTCCATGGCCACCTTAGTCTGGTGCAGGCGCTGCTGCTAAGGAGGCAATGGAACCGCAAACACTGAGAATCGCTGCGTTGGTGTTTCTGCGCATCCTCTGTCCACCGCGGCCCTGGACGCCTGGACCATGGCCGGGTCGGGACCAGAACCTTCACCCTGTATGTGTCCCCAAAAGAAAGTCCAGAGGATGCACCTTCTTTATTCAAATCTTAGTCTGGCTTCACCCATTCCATCAAATCCGTTAACCCTGAAAACGAGTGAAAATTGCAGTATCAGCTGTTAAAGTGCGGGTATATTTGGGGGGACACCTCAAAGCACATATATGTTACAAGTGCCTACATGAGTGTGTAATATCTTAAATTTTGTTTCTGTCCCTGGAAATCACTCAGAAATAATGAGCCAAAGTCTCACCCTCGATGGGGACACTGGGAGCTCCAGCCGAGATCCCTTTCAGGCCGCACCTGCCTCTCCACAAGCTCTCTCTGCGCACTGTGGCCACTGAGGGAGGGTCGGGCTTCTTTGTGACCCAGGACGGCCAGCCAGTGCTTATAGAAAAGTGAGCAGGGGGTCAGGTCCCAGGAGGCCCAGGAGCCAGCTGGAGAGAGGCAGGGCCTGAGGCCGCCTGGGCCTGGGCTGAGGGCGTGGGGCCAGGCCTGGCTGGGCGATGCTGTGGGGTCACAGCCAGCCTGATCCAAGGTCCCCCCTGACCTCGAGGTCTTTGTAGTTTGGCCGGCCTGGGCTTCCTGGGATCTCAGGTTCAGGAGACTGAGTCAAGTTTCTGGCCCACGAGGGCCCAGTCCTGAGAGCATGCGTGCTTGTGTATCTTCTCACCCGTGCCCGCACACACGCTTTCATGGAGGTCTGGTTGCTGACACGTGATCTAAGGGGCACGGTCACAGTGTCTGCCTCGGGGACTGGGTTAGTCATTGTCCTGCGCGCAGCCCCAGGCCAACGTGGATTTGGGCCAGAGAGACCAGTGGCTGAGGGTCAGGCCCATGATGCCATGGTGGGATTGTGACCCTGGGGGCAGGCGGAGTGTTGTCACTATGAGACAGATGGAAGCAGCAACGTCCCTCCTCGTTCCCCAGGTGCTCCCGGCCCCTCAGGTGGATGGGAGAGGGGGCCCAGGTGGTCAGAAGGAGCGGTAGGGTTTGGAAGATTCAGGAACCGCGGGCCCAGGAGACCAGTCACCACGGCAATGCTCCATCTTCGGTCACCCTCTGCCAGGTCCACACTGCTGTCTGGATGCCTCCTGATCTGTCCGTTGTTCCACAACCGATGTCTTCAGGGTCCTTGGCTGGGAGCTATGACAGGAGACCTGTGAGGACTGGTGGCAGGGAGTCCTGTCTGTGGTCCTGTCCTGGACCCGTGCCCTGTGAGAGGCCCAGATTTGCTGGGAAGGGGCCACGGGGCCACTTGCCCTGAGTGTGGGGCTGGGGCTGGTCCTGGCAGGCCGGGCTGCCTGGTGCTGGGCTGGAGCCCCCGCTGCCTCCTGTGGCCATGGCGGGAATGGCAGATGGCTGCATAGGAGCCAACCTCTCTTCCTTTGGGGGAGCTAGTGAGAAGGGCCTCCTCTCCAGGGGTCAGCATTGCGGTCCAGGCCCTGAAAGAGCTGGGGGATGAGAGGTAGAGGGCAGCTGGGTAGTTCTCTGCCCCCTGAGACCTTAGAACCTCCAGCTGCAGGGAGACTCCTGTTTGCAGGTCTCTGGCCCAAGGGCCCCAAACAGCTGGCCCGGGGCCAGGCCGGACACCCTGTTCAGGGACACGCCCGCGGTCAGCTGTGTGGGTGGTCGGGCAGCCGTGTGGCATCTGGCTCTGCCCAGGGACAGGCTCTGGGAAGCGGGGCTGCCTCAGGTGCACTGGGTGGGCCTCAGCCTCAGCAGGTCTCAAGCTGGGCTTCACACACCGCCCGCGTCCAGCTGCTTCCCCGGATGGGCTGGCAGTCCTCCTGCGGGCACACAGCTGGCGGCGTCCTCACTCCTCTCCTGGCAGGTGGGCCTGCCTGGCCTCCGGGATCGGTGGTCCGGAGAGTGTGGTGGTTCTGACCAGGTCCTTGGCAGGTCCTCAGATAACTGGGAGTGTCCTACAGAGGAGAGAGCAGGACAGACCGGCGGAGTGAGGGCAGGAAGGTCCTCAGAGAGCCCTCTCCCCACGACAGCCCCTGCTCAGACCACATGGGCAGGCCCAAAGTCCCCCCTTCTGCTTATCGTGCTCACAGCCCAGCATGGCCCCAGCACACACAGTGCCTTGGTCAGGACGCCTGGGCTGGGGCTTGGTCAGCAGAGGCATCTGTGCAGTCTAGGCCTCCTCTCCTGGGGGCATGGGGCTCCCAGGTCCCCAGAACCTGGGACACAGAAGGACGGTGAAAAATGGGGTGCAACATCCCATGCCAAGGTGGCGACCACACCGAGGCCTAGGGCAGAGGCAGCAGGGCACACGGCGCCCAGGACAAAAGCGGGGCTGCGCCTCACGGCCATGGTCTGAATGGGAGGCCCTGGCCGCAGACCTGAGCCGAGGCCCTGGGAGGCCCGGGCCCCGCTCTAACCCTCGCTCACAGCACGGGCCCTGAGCAGCTGGGAGAACTTGTCAAACCAACTCACCAGGCTCAATTCAATGTTGGCATAAGGCCAGCACATGAAGTCCTGGGCACAGCTGTGTGTGACACTGTGTCCTCAGGTCCCTGACGTAAAGGCACTCTGACCCGTGTCTGCTCAGGACCCCTGAGGCCTGTGGTCCAGGCCCTCATGGTGCAGGATGGCACCCTTAGGACTTGACAACAAAGTCAGTGGCCACCCCAACAGCCGTTGCTTTAAGAAGTCCTCATCTCTACACGGTGCCTTACTGCACAATGAGCTCACCTTGTGTTTTGTGCTTTTCTGCAATCTGTGCTTTTTCTGCCATGGACAATACTCTTATCAAAGGCAAACAGAACCCTAATTTTAACAAACTATGAGGGGAAATCCATTAAAAGACCTCCAGCTACATCGCACTTGGACGGGATGGGCTCTCCAAACACAAGTGGCAAATGGAGGCGGTTGGAGTTCCAGGAGCAGGAGGACAAGGCTGTTTTGCACAGCCTCCAGCTCCAGGCAGCCCGGGGGCTGTGGGCCCGGAGCCCTCCCACTGCCGGGATTGCAGGCCCTCTCCTCACTCTGCCAGGACCTGCCCCCTGCCCCTCAGCCCCTCAATGTCTACACCCACCGTGAGGTCTGAAGCACCTCGTGTTACCACATGAAATCAGGCATCCGGTGTGTGAACTCACCATGAGGAGAGCGAGGCAGAGATGGACTGGCAGCAGCCAAGCCAGACTCACTTCGCCTTTCCAAGTGCACCCACGGGAGCCCGGTGGAGGGAGGACCAGGCCGTGGCAAGCCAGTAAGCAGGGCCAGTGCTGGAGTCCAAGTAGAGGACACAGATGTGACTTAGACAGAGCGATATGGGCTCCTTGGCATTCATGTGGCCTTGTTGTCATGGCAATAGAGGTTTCATTTGCTACAGGGTCTTTTTTTTTCTTTCCATAAGTGCTGATTTTCTTTGGGTTTGTTTGTTGTTGTTGATTTTGTTCTTTGTTTTAAATTTCAGAAATAAAGGGAATATGGTAAAGACAGGGGTAAATGGGAAGGATTATAAATCTTAGGGGTTGGATGAAAGGACTAGGATAATAAGGAAGGGGGGGGGATGTCTCATCTAATGCAAAAACGGAATATGTTAGACAAAGTCGATCTGGCCCTGGGCGGCTTGTCTTTCACTTTGTCCTTCTTCTGCCTCTTCCAAAATGCTCTGTTTTCTTGAACGGTTGCTAAATTGTTAAGCCAAGGGAGGAAAGATAAAAAACACAGAAAACAGCAAATAAATGAATTGAATAATGACAAATGATGCTACCTTCGCTAAATGTACTTGGACAATCAGAATCCTTTCTGGCCCAGTGGAGATGCCACTTTCGCAAGTCCCCGGGTGACGCTGTTAAAAAAGGTGTTTATCAATTGAGGGCAAGGCTTTTCTTACTCCTCCATGTTTTGGTCCAATGTGTCTTTATTGATTGTCAGAGATGGGGAGGGAGAGGGAGATGGAAACATCAAGGATTAGAATGATAGATCTGCTGTCTTCTGCATGCCCCACACCAGGGATGGAGTCTGAATCCCGGGCATGCGCCCTCACCTGGAATCCGAAGGTGTTCTCAGGGTTCATGGGACGATGCTCAACCAGCAGAACCTCACCAGCTGGGCTTACTCATCATTTTAGTGACAGGCACCCTGACAACTTGGCTCACACAAAACCAACTCCTGCTCCTCCGCAAAGACCGTGGGACACTTAGGGCAAGTTTTTCTCCTGCTGCATGCAGTGACGTAGTCCACCTGCTCTACTGGGTCATAACATTTATTTTTTAAAAGTCCTCACGGGAGGGTATTGTTTACATTGATCTTTAGAGAGAGAGAGTGGAAGAGAGGTCATAGATGGAAAGAGAGAGAAAGAGAAAGAGAGAGAGAGAGAGAGAGAGAGAGAGAGAGAGAGAGAGAGAGAGAGAAGCATGGACGTGAGAGAGATACATCCACTGGTTGCCTCTCTCACAAACCCCAACAGAGGTTGTGGATCAGTCCTGCAACCTAGGTACTTGAACCAAACTTGAAATCGAGTCAAATGGGCAGGGTTCACTCATGATTCTTTTTTTTTCTTTTTTCTTTTAAATGTATATTTTATAGATTTTCCACAGCGAGGAAGGTAGAGAGATATCGAGATAGAAATGTGGATAATAGAGAATCATTGACCAGCTGCCTCCTGTACACCCCCTACCAAGGTTATGCCCACAACCAAGTACATGCGCTAGACCGGAATTGAACCTGGGACCTTTCAGTCCACAGACCAATGCTCTATCCACTGAGCCACACCGGTTTCATCTCACTGATGATTCTTGAACATCTATCAGCCTCTACGGCAGGATGACTTGAACATAATGAAAATGCCTACCTCTATTTCATACCCAAACACCCTCTAAATCAAGGATTATCGCAGATTAGATCCCGACACATAGTCTCCTCTAGGATTGCCTATCGCAACTTTCAAATCATGGTCTCATGAGAGCAGGCGAGTGGTCTGACTTCCTCAACTCCTCATGTACATGAAAGAATAGAAGGGATTTCTCCTTATTCTGATTGAGGATTCAAGTGCAGGGCTGCACCCCTGTTATTTCTGCCCCCACAGCACCACCTGCTGGCCAGCGCTCACACCAAAGGAGAAGGGACCCACTATACAGTGCTGGTGCCCAAGATGGTGTGGCATCTTCAGGGACCAAGAAAACTTACAGCACAGGCTATGCTCACAGAGGTAAAGAGTTCGGGTCCATAATCTGTCAGGCCAAGTTCGGAACCCAGCTCCAACACTTGTCCTCTGGGCCAGTGCTTACCCTTGTCAAGCCTCACCTTCCCAGCTCTGAACAGGGGACAGGAAGCTGGCCCAGCTCACTTGGCAGTTAGATTCAAGAAGACAGATTAAGTGGGTCACCTACAGAAAGCCGCTGAGCCCAGAAAGCACCATCACAGGGCTGCTATTACTAACATCAACCACAGGACTGCTAACTCATGGATCCAACCTGAGCTCAATCTGTCAAGCAGTTTTTTCTCAGAAAGTGTTGCTCACTCAATTAGGCTGATTATAGTTCACTAATCAACTTAGCCAATCACAGAAGTTGATGTGATATATGTTAAAAATTTTGAGGGGCCAGTATGAATTGCTGAGGCTATAGAACGCTCTTGATAAAACAATGTCAATAAATCAATAAGTTTCATGATCATTTACCTGCACCTGAGCGTTTCACCTCATTCGCCTCCTGAGAGGTTCAGAATGCAAGCACCAGTCCCCAGACAAGTGGGTCAGGGTACGAACACTTCATTTATGCATCTCAAGAAACACAGCAGGACTTGAAGTGCCGACAGCCCCAGACTGGCTGGTGCTCCCGTGACACTCACAGGATGGCTTCTCTCAGGCCCTGGGTCCTGAAGGTTCCTGAAACGCCAGCCTCTGGGAGCGCACGAGTCTCAGGCCTGTTCCCATCTTCAGAAAGTCCTAGTGTCCTTCAGCAAATTTAACTTTCCCAGGGTGCACATTTGGCTGGTTTATCGGAAAACTAGAGGCCCGGTGCAGAAGATTCGTTCAGAAGGGTTTTGTGTCCCCCAGCCCAGCCTGCACCCTTTCCAATCTGGAGATATTCAACTGCCTACCGAGATTAGGCCTAAATGGACATTCCTCTCACAATCCAGGACTGCCGGCTCCCAACTGTTCACCTGCCTTCCTTCCTGATTGACCTTAACTGCTTCTGCCTTCCTGGCTGATCACCCCCAAACCACTTCCCTGCCAGCTGGATTGATGCCTAACTGCTATCCTTAGAGCCTGGTCACCCTTAACTGCCCTCCCCTTCAGTCCTAGGTTCCTCCCAATTGCCCTCCTCTGCAGGCCCAATTTCCCTCCTCTGCTGGCCTGGTCACACCTAACTGCCCTCCCCTACAGGCTTCATTGCCCCCAACTGCCCTCCCTTGCAGACACTGTTGGTCCTTACTATCCTCCCCTGCTGGCCTGATTGACCACAACTTCCCTCTCTTACAAACCTGGTCACTCCCAACTCTGTCCCTGGCTGGACATCTTGTTGAGCCAACTTGTGCCCCATGGAAACAATCATTTTTTACCACAACGGGGCAGACATTTTGTGTGTTGGAGTGATGGTCAATTTGCATATTATTCTTTTATGAGATTAGATATTTAGATAGGATAGAGACCTGGTGAATGAATGGGGGTCTGCTGGTTTTCCCATAAGCGTGCCCCTGATCAGGGTGGTGGTTCCCTTGGGGTGTTAGGTCACCTGGGCCAGGTGCCTTTTTTGGTTTGTATGCAGGCCACGCTGCCCATCAACACAAGAGGAGGTCCTGCTATCAGCGATTTATTTATCCTCTATAATTGAAAAGTAGTAGCCTTGAGCAGAGCCAAGAATCTTGCTTACTCTTTGGCTGCAACCATTTTTGTTGGAATTTATACATCTTCTATAATTGAAACTTTGTAGCCATTAGCAGAAGCCAAGGCAGGCCAGGCAGGCAGAAAGCTTGGTTTCTTCCATTGCTGGAGAAACCTAAGACTTGTGCTCCCTCTGTGGCCACATCCATCTTGGTTGGGTTAATTTGCATACTCACCCCTGATAGACTGGGGTGCATGGCTTGTTGGTGTAGCACAGATATAGTGAATTTGCATATTACTCTTTTATTAGATAGAATAATCAATAAAATATACTTCCATGTGAATGGGAAAACTAAACCACCTTTAAGGCCATGGCTCTGTTGAGTTGGTTGTAAGATGAACACCCACTACCACTCCTCACTTCTCTGAAACCAGGATGCAGCTCAGGGCACTCTCCTAGTCACTGTCAGCTAGCTGGCAATGCTCACAAAACCTTCAGTGACACCGCCCATTCATTTTCTTTCTATGAGCACGAAATCAGGCAACTCACAGCTGCCAGCCTCTTAGGTCCCAGGAAATGCATGCAGCACAGGCAGCTAGAAATCTCCTGGAACATCTGGCTCACGTACACCAAAGCTCTAAAAGCACACCCCCTGGTAGGTGGGTTCAGGGCCGGGTCAGGGGGAGAAGAAAACCCCACCTGCTTTTAGAGGGACGGAAAGAGCAGAGCCGGAGCCTTGTTGAAGACCTGGCAGATGTCTATGACTTGTTACATGCACGGGAACTCCCTACAGGAATGGCTAATCCTAGGCCTGGCAGAGACCAGGCAACCCACAAAGCATACTCTCCTAAGCTTGTCTCTATGATAACTGTCTGGAGATCTGCTCTGGATACTCGAGGACCCACCACAGTGTCTGTGATGGGGAGGCTTCTCATGCTGAAGGAACTAAATGGTTCTGGGACCTAACCACCACAACAGAGATGGGGGTTCACACTCTCTACTTGGGTGTCCCCACATCTAAGATGGCCGACATGGGTGTGTGAGAAACATCCACTTCAGGCTCCAAGCACAAGTGTGTGCACCCAGCTCCCTTCTCCATGCTTCTGCCATGCCCATGAGGGAGGGCTGCCATCTTCCCATTCCCTGCCCTCCTTCAGCCAGGCCAGAGCCTCCTACCTTTGGGCAGAATCCCACTGCGGGTATCTATGTTCTCCTGGAAGCCCGAGCATCCTGGAGTGTTCTCTGCGGACCCGGGAGTGCTCTGTGGCGGTGACTTGGCTTGTCCTCTTGAGCCAGGTCTCTGCCTTTGGAAGAATCTGAGGAAGGCTCCACGTCGACTCCAAAGCTTTCTCCTATTAGAAGCAGAGGTTCAGGACATGCCAACCGTCACTGCCCTTCCTGCTGGGTAGTTGCCTTTAATTTAGGGTTCAGCACCAGGTTCTCATGAATGGAACTTGTGTCAACAGCACCATCATATCACTTGTGCCCTCAGGGGATGTGATACCATTTGCAGTTCATTTAAACAGACCAAGGGAGGGGAGAAGTTTTCCAGATGGCAAAAATCCACCCTACCCTATCGGGAACCAGATCTTCACATGCAGCCTCCACTCTGGGTCCCTGGAAGGCACTAGAACATGGGCTGTTTAATCTAGGTGCATTGGCAATGGTGCATCCAAAGGCCATTTCCAGAAGAGCAGGGCCCCCACATTTCCTGCTAGAGCTAATAGTAGGAGGGACAGGCGGGCAGACTTTGCCCCTTCCCGGCACTGAGGAATTGGTGTAAGGGGGCAAGAGGACAGGACCCAGTGTGCCATTTGGATGAAAAGGAGTGAACACTGACCAGGATGCCTCAGGGGTTAGGGAACTGGCCGAAGAACCTAAGGGTCAAGGGTTTGATTCTGGGTCAAGGGCGTGTACCTGGGTTGCAGAATTATTCCTGGGCCAATGGGGGTGTGTATGGGCTGCCCACCAATCAATGTGTCTCTCTCATATTGATGTCTCTCTCTGTCTCTCTCTTTCCCACCCCCAGGTGAGGTTAAAAAAAATGAAAATAGCCCTAGCCAGTTAGGATCAGTGGACAGAGTGATGGTCTATGGACTGAAGGGGTCTGGGTTCCATTCTGGTCAAGGGCACATATCCAGGTTGCAGGCTTAATTCCCCATGTGGGACGTGCAGGAGGCAGCAAAGTAATGATTCTCTCTCATCATTGATGTTTCTCTCCCTTCCTCTCAGAAAACAATGAAAATGTTTTTCCCAATATATATACTGGAGGCTCAGTGAACGAATTGGTGCATTGCTGGGCACTTTTCTGCCCAACGGCATATTGGGCGCCATGTAGCCTGGCCTGCCTGGCAGAGGGAACTCAGGCAGTTGGATGGCTGGCCCCGACCCTGGTCAAACTCCAGGTTGAGGGCACTAGTTGCATATTAGCATTTTATTATATAGAATAAGTAGAATGAAATAACAATAAATAAATGAAAGCAGTGAACTTAAAGGGTAATCATTTCAGCTAACCAGAAATGGCATTCTCATGTCAGGAGAAGAACAGCATCTGGTTCAATCCCAGCTCTGCCGGGGAACAGCACTCTGCATCCTCACCTGCCTAACTTTCCTAACTGATGCCTGGATGTCCAATCCAAAAGAGGACCGGGCAGAGAGAGGGAAATGCTGAGCTTCTGGGATGTCCACAGGAGGCCTTGCGCGATTCATTATGATCTGACCTCAAGGCTGGCCTGGGGCAGGACAGCCTGAAGGCCCAGCTCCTGAGGCTCAGGCCCGGGCACAGGGGAAGGCCTGTAGGATTGAGCCTGAGAGGCTCAGAGACCAAGCTGGCCCCCGCCGGGCTGCTGCTCTGCAGAAGGGTATGTGATGGTGAGCCACCCTGGGGCCCAGAGACACCTCAGAATGGTAGGGAAGCCCAATAGGTTCCTGTGCCTGAAAGCCATGGTGCTGGCCCTGGTGTCTGGCCCACAATTCCTTCCTGAAACAGAAACTCGGCGTTCCAGGTCCTGGAACCTGGAGACACAGCCTGATAGTCCTGCTTCAGTGGCTCTACACCACAGACTCCCTGCCCCTTCCACAGGCTTAAGGCCAGCTGCATTCACCATCCCCTGAAGGCAGGACGGAAAGAAACTCCATTCTTTCAGAGCTGGGAGGGACTTGTGTCTAAGAGACCTGCCAGGGACAGGAAGGTGTGGGCACACCAAACTGGCCTCTGCTCCAGTTGGCTTTGCCCACTGGTGACAGAGCACCTCTCTGTTCTGTGTTTAAGTGACTGCCGCTGAGAATAACTCACGTCCTGGGAGCGGGATCCTCGGCCCCGTGTACCGCTGTAAATCCATCTTCCTCCTCTTTGACCTCCTCTGTCTTTTCTGTGGTAATGCTCGTCAATGAGCCTCTGTAAACAGGAGAGAAAGAGAAAACAATCTGGTTTTACATAAAACGTGTTAATTGACTTTTGACCAAGGCTGGGACCTGGCCCAGAAGGGCCGGCATTTCCCTGAGACGCAGACATCACGGAGCTCATGACTGTCATGCTTGACGCATAGGGATATGGAGATGGAAGGACATGGCATGGGCCTGGGAACCGAACACTTGAGGAAACCGACTGAAGCGCCAGGATTACGCTGGCCTTTATCTGAGGAGAGCAAGGCCCTATCCATGTGCAATTGAGGATCACAAACCCGTGGGCCGTGACAGCTCACACCCTTGTTTACTGTCTGGAAAATGAGTCCCCTCATTGTGGGAGCAGCACAGGCTCCTTGGGCTTTGAGGCTGTCCAGGTCCCATCTACTCCCGGGCATTTCTGAAAGCTCACTATGTAGTGGGCAGCCATGAAAAGTGATGACTTCCAAAGGGCTGGGTCCAGGCTCCCTGATCCTGCTGGGCATCTGCTCTTCTAGTCTGTGTTCTTCTCCTCCCACAAGCGTGCTCCTCGTCTTTACCCAAGAGCGCATCCCTGTCTGCGTTTGATTAACCGCACTACTAGGCACACAAACTCTGGGAGCCAAGGCCCTGCAACCCTGGGGCTCAGACATCATGGAGCTCAGGGCTGTCATGCTTGCCATTTGCAGTTCATTCGCAAAGACCAAGGGAGGGGAGAAGCATTCCAGATAGCAAAACCCACACTACCCTCTCGGGAACCAGAACTTCACATGCAGCCTCACCTGCCTAACTTTCCTAACTGGTGCCTGGATGTCCAATCCAAAAGGGGACTGGGCAGAAAGAGGGAAATGCTGAGCTTCTGGGATGTCCACAGGAGGCCTTGCGCGATTCATTATGATCTGACCTCAAGGCTGGCCTGGGGCAGGACAACCTGAAGGCCCAGCTCCTGAGGCTCAGGCCCGGGCACAGGGGAAGGCCTGTAGGATTGAGCCTGAGAGGCTCAGAGACCAAGCTGGCCCCCGCCGGGCTGCTGCTCTGCAGAAGGGTATGTGATGGTGAGCCACCCTGGGGCCCAGAGACACCTCAGGAATGGAGGGAAGCCCAAGAGCTTCTTGTGCTTGAAAACCATGGTGTTGGCCCTGGTGTCGGCCCACGATTCCTTCCTGAAACAGAAACTGGGCGTTCCAGGTCCTGGAACCTGGAGACACAGCCTGATAGTACTGCTTCAGTGGCTCTACACCACAGACTCCCTGCCCCTGCCACAGGCTCAAGGCCAGCTGCATTCGCCATCCCCTGCAGGCAGGACGGAAAGAAATTCCATTCTTTCAGAGCTGGGAGGGACTTGTGTCTAAGAGACCTGCCAGGGAGAGGAAGGTGTGGGCACACCAAACTGGCCTCTGCTCCAGTTGGCTTTGCCTACTGGTGACAGAGCACCTCTCTGTTCTGTGTTTAAGTGACTGCTGCTGAGAATAACTCACGTCCTGGGAGCGGGATCCTCGGCCCCGTGTACCGCTGTAAATCCATCTTCCTCCTCTTTGACCTCCTCTGTCTTTTCTGTGGTAATGCTCGTCAATGAGCCTCTGTAAACAGGAGAGAAAGAGAAAACAATCTGGTTTTACATAAAACGTGTTAATTGACTTTTGACCAAGGCTGGGACCTGGCCCAGAAGGGCCGGCATTTCCCTGAGACGCAGACATCACGGAGCTCATGACTGTCATGCTTGACGCATAGGGATATGGAGATGGAAGCACATGGCATGGGCCTGGGAACCGAACACTTGAGGAAACCGACTGAAGCGCCAGGATTACGCTGGCCTTTATCTGAGGAGAGCAAGGCCCTATACATGTGCAATTGAGGATCACAAACCCGTGGGCCGTGACAGCTCACACCCTTGTTTACTGTCTGGAAAATGAGTCCCCTGATTGTGGGAGCAGCGCAGGCTCCTTGGGCCTTGAGGCTGTCCAGGTCCCATCTACTCCCAGGCATTTCTGAAAGCTCACTATGTAGTGGGCAGCCATGAAAAGTGATGACTTCCAAAGGGCTGGGTCCAGTTTCCCTGATCCTGCTGGGCATCTGCTCTTTTAGTCTGGGTTCTTCTCCTCCCACAAGCGTGCTCCTCGTCTTTACCCAAGAGCACATCCCTGTCTGCGTTTGATTAACCACACTACTAGGCACACAAACTCTGGGAGCCAAGGCCCTGCAACCCTGGGGCTCAGACATCATGGAGCTCGTGGCTGTCGTGCTTGCCATTTGCAGTTCATTCACAAAGACCAAGGGAGGGGAGAAGCATTCCAGATAGCAAAACCCACACTACCCTCTCGGGAACCAGAACTTCACATGCAGCCTCACCTGCCTAACTTTCCTAACTGGTGCCTGGATGTCCAATCCAAAAGGGGACTGGGCAGAAAGAGGGAAATGCTGAGCTTCTGGGATGTCCACAGGAGGCCTTGCGCGATTCATTATGATCTGACCTCAAGGCTGGCCTGGGGCAGGACAACCTGAAGGCCCAGCTCCTGAGGCTCAGGCCCGGGTACAGGGTAAGGCCTGTAGGATTGAGCCTGAGAGACTCAGAGACCAAGCTGGCCCCCGCCGGGCTGCTGCTCTGCAGAAGGGTATGTGATGGTGAGCCACCCTGGGGCCCAGAGACACCTCAGAATTGCAGGGAAGCCCAATAGGTTCCTGTGCCTGAAAGCCATGGTGCTGGCCCTGGTGTCTGGCCCACAATTCCTTCCTGAAACAGAAACTCGGCGTTCCAGGTCCTGGAACCTGGAGACACAGCCTGATACTCCTGCTTCAGTGGCTCTACACCACAGACTCCCTGTCCCTTCCACAGGCTCAAGGCCAGCTGCATTCACCATCCCCTGAAGGCAGGACGGAAAGAAACTCCATTCTTTCAGAGCTGGGAGGGACTTGTGTCTAAGAGACCTGCCAGGGAGAGGAAGGTGTGGGCACACCAAACTGGCCTCTGCTCCAGTTGGCTTTGCCCACTGGTGACAGAGCACCTCTCTGTTCTGTGTTTAAGTGACTGCCGCTGAGAATAACTCACGTCCTGGGAGCGGGATCCTCGGCCCCGTGTACCGCTGTAAATCCATCTTCCTCCTCTTTGACCTCCTCTGTCTTTTCTGTGGTAATGCTCGTCAATGAGCCTCTGTAAACAGGAGAGAAAGAGAAAACAATCTGGTTTTACATAAAACGTGTTAATTGACTTTTGACCAAGGCTGGGACCTGGCCCAGAAGGGCCGGCATTTCCCTGAGACGCAGACATCACGGAGCTCATGACTGTCATGCTTGATGCATAGGGATATGGAGATGGAAGCACATGGCATGGGCCTGGGAACCGAACACTTGAGGAAACCGACTGAAGCGCCAGGATTACGCTGGCCTTTATCTGAGGAGAGCAAGGCCCTATCCATGTGCAATTGAGGATCACAAACCCGTGGGCCGTGACAGCTCACACCCTTGTTTACTGTCTGGAAAATGAGTCCCCCGATTGTGGGAGCAGCGCAGGCTCCTTCGGCTTTGAGACTGTCCAGGTCCCATCTACTCCCGGGCATTTCTGAAAGCTCACTATGTAGTGGGCAGCCATGAAAAGTGATGACTTCCAAAGGGCTGGGTCCAGGCTCCCTGATCCTGCTGGGCATCTGCTCTTCTAGTTTGTGTTCTTCTCCTCCCACAAGCGTGCTCCTCGTCTTTACGCAAGAGCGCATCCCTGTCTGCGTTTGATTAACCACACTACTAGGCACACAAACTCTGGGAGCCAAGGCCCTGCAACCCTGGGGCTCAGACATCATGGAGCTCGTGGCTGTCATGCTTGCCATTCGCAGTTCATTCGCAAAGACCAAGGGAGGGGAGAAGCATTCCAGATAGCAAAACCCACACTACCCTCTCAGGAACCAGAACTTCACATGCAGCCTCCACTCTGGGTTCCTGGGAGGCACTGGAACAGGTGCTCTTTCATCTAGGTGAGTTGGCAATGGTGCATCCAAGGGTCATTTCCAGAAGAGCAGGATCCCCACATTTCCTGCTAGAGCTAATAGTAGGAGGGACAGGCGGGCAGACTTTGCCCCTTCCCAGCACTGAGGAATTGGGGTAAGGGGGCAAGTGGGCAGGACTCAGTGTGCCATTTGGATGAAAAGGAGTGAACACTGACCAGGATGCCTCAGGGGTTAGGGAACTGGCTGAAGAACCTAAGGGTCAAGGGTTTGATTCTGGGTCAAGGGAGTGTACCTGGATTGCTGATTAATTCCTGGGCCAATGGGGGTGTGTGTTTGCAGGCCACCAATCAATATGTCTCTCTCATATTGATGTCTCTCTCTGTCTCTCTCTTTCCGAACCCCAGGTGAGGTTAAAAAAAATGAAAATATCCCTAGCCAGTTAGGATCAGTGGACAGAGTGATGGTCTATGGACTGAAGGGGTCTGGGTTCCATTCTGGTCAAGGGCACATATCCAGGTTGCAGGCTTAATTCCCCATGTGGGACGTGCAGGAGGCAGCAAAGTAATGATTCTCTCTCATCATTGATGTTTCTCTTTCTTCCTCTCAGAAAACAATGAAAATGTTTTTCCAAATATATATACTGGAGGCTCAGTGCACGAATTGGTGCATTGCTGGGCACTTGTCTGCCCAACGGCATATTGGGCGCCATGTAGCCTGGCCTGCCTGGCAGAGGGAACTCAGGCAGTTGGATTGCTGGCCCCGACCCTGGTCAAACTCCCGGTTGAGGGCACTACTTGCATATTAGCCTTTTATTATATAGAATAATAAAATGAAATACCAATAAATAAATGAAAGCAGTGAACTTAAAGGGTAATCATTTCAGCTAACCAGAAATGGCATTCTCATGTCAGAAGAAGAACAGCACCTGGTTCAATCCCAGCTCTGCCGCGGAGCAGCACTCTGCTTCCTCACCTGCCTAACTTTCCTAACTGGTGCCTGGATGTCCAATCCAAAAGGGGACTGGGCAGAAAGAGGGAAATGCTGAGCTTCTGGGATGTCCACAGGAGGCCTTGCGCGATTCATTATGATCTGACCTCAAGGCTGGCCTGGGGCAGGACAACCTGAAGGCCCAGCTCCTGAGGCTCAGGCCCGGGCACAGGGTAAGGCCTGCAGGATTGAGCCTGAGAGGCTCAGAGACCAAGCTGGCCCCCGCCGGGCTGCTGCTCTGCAGAAGGGTATGTGATGGTGAGCCACCCTGGGGCCCAGAGACACCTCAGGAATGGAGGGAAGCCCAAGAGCTTCTTGTGCTTGAAAACCATGGTGTTGGCCCTGGTGTCGGCCCACGATTCCTTCCTGAAACAGAAACTGGGCGTTCCAGGTCCTGGAACCTGGAGACACAGCCTGATAGTCCTGCTTCAGTGGCTCTACACCACAGACTCCCTGCCCCTGCCACAGGCTCAAGGCCAGCTGCATTCACCATCCCCTGCAGGCAGGACGGAAAGAAATTCCATTCTTTCAGAGCTGGGAGGGACTTGTGTCTAAGAGACCTGCCAGGGAGAGGAAGGTGTGGGCACACCAAACTGGCCTCTGCTCCAGTTGGCTTTGCCTACTGGTGACAGAGCACCTCTCTGTTCTGTGTTTAAGTGACTGCCGCTGAGAATAACTCACGTCCTGGGAGCGGGATCCTCGGCCCCGTGTACCGCTGTAAATCCATCTTCCTCCTCTTTGACCTCCTCTGTCTTTTCTGTGGTAATGCTCGTCAATGAGCCTCTGTAAACAGGAGAGAAAGAGAAAACAATCTGGTTTTACATAAAACGTGTTAATTGACTTTTGACCAAGGCTGGGACCTGGCCCAGAAGGGCCGGCATTTCCCTGAGATGCAGACATCACGGAGCTCATGACTGTCATGCTTGACGCATAGGGATATGGAGATGGAAGCACATGGCATGGGCCTGGGAACCGAACACTTGAGGAAACCGACTGAAGCGCCAGGATTACGCTGGCCTTTATCTGAGGAGAGCAAGGCCCTATCCATGTGCAATTGAGGATCACAAACCCGTGGGCCGTGACAGCTCACACCCTTGTTTACTGTCTGGAAAATGAGTCCCCCGATTGTGGGAGCAGCGCAGGCTCCTTGGGCTTTGAGGCTGTCCAGGTCCCATCTACTCCCGGGCATTTCTGAAAGCTCACTATGTAGTGGGCAGCCATGAAAAGTGATCACTTCCAAAGGGCTGGGTCCAGGCTCCCTGATCCTGCTGGGCATCTGCTCTTCTATTCTGGGTTCTTCTCCTCCCACAAGCGTGCTCCTCGTCTTTACGCAAGAGCGCATCCCTGTCTGCGTTTGATTAACCACACTACTAGGCACACAAACTCTGGGAGCCAAGGCCCTGCAACCCTGGGGCTCAGACATCATGGAGCTCGTGGCTGTCGTGCTTGCCATTTGCAGTTCATTCACAAAGACCAAGGGAGGGGAGAAGCATTCCAGATAGCAAAACCCACACTACCCTCTCGGGAACCAGAACTTCACATGCAGCCTCACCTGCCTAACTTTCCTAACTGGTGCCTGGATGTCCAATCCAAAAGGGGACTGGGTTGAAAGAGGGAAATGCTGAGCTTCTGGGATGTCCACAGGAGGCCTTGCGCGATTCATTATGATCTGACCTCAAGGCTGGCCTGGGGCAGGACAACCTGAAGGCCCAGCTCCTGAGGCTCAGGCCCGGGTACAGGGTAAGGCCTGTAGGATTGAGCCTGAGAGACTCAGAGACCAAGCTGGCCCCCGCCGGGCTTCTGCTCTGCAGAAGGGTATGTGATGGTGAGCCACCCTGGGGCCCAGAGACACCTCAGAATTGCAGGGAAGCCCAATAGGTTCCTGTGCCTGAAAGCCATGGTGCTGGCCCTGGTGTCTGGCCCACAATTCCTTCCTGAAACAGAAACTCGGCGTTCCAGGTCCTGGAACCTGGAGACACAGCCTGATAGTCCTGCTTCAGTGGCTCTACACCACAGACTCCCTGCCCCTGCCACAGGCTCAAGGCCAGCTGCATTCACCATCCCCTGCAGGCAGGACGGAAAGAAATTCCATTCTTTCAGAGCTGGGAGGGACTTGTGTCTAAGAGACCTGCCAGGGAGAGGAAGGTGTGGGCACACCAAACTGGCCTCTGCTCCAGTTGGCTTTGCCTACTGGTGACAGAGCACCTCTCTGTTCTGTGTTTAAGTGACTGCCGCTGAGAATAACTCACGTCCTGGGAGCGGGATCCTCGGCCCCGTGTACCGCTGTAAATCCATCTTCCTCCTCTTTGACCTCCTCTGTCTTTTCTGTGGTAATGCTCGTCAATGAGCCTCTGTAAACAGGAGAGAAAGAGAAAACAATCTGGTTTTACATAAAACGTGTTAATTGACTTTTGACCAAGGCTGGGACCTGGCCCAGAAGGGCCGGCATTTCCCTGAGACGCAGACATCACGGAGCTCATGACTGTCATGCTTGACGCATAGGGATATGGAGATGGAAGCACATGGCATGGGCCTGGGAACCGAACACTTGAGGAAACCGACTGAAGCGCCAGGATTACGCTGGCCTTTATCTGAGGAGAGCAAGGCCCTATCCATGTGCAATTGAGGATCACAAACCCGTGGGCCGTGACAGCTCACACCCTTGTTTACTGTCTGGAAAATGAGTCCCCCGATTGTGGGAGCAGCGCAGGCTCCTTGGGCTTTGAGGCTGTCCAGGTCCCATCTACTCCCGGGCATTTCTGAAAGCTCACTATGTAGTGGGCAGCCATGAAAAGTGATGACTTCCAAAGGGCTGGGTCCAGGCTCCCTGATCCTGCTGGGCATCTGCTCTTCTAGTCTGTGTTCTTCTCCTCCCACAAGCGTGCTCCTCGTCTTTACGCAAGAGCGCATCCCTGTCTGCGTTTGATTAACCACACTACTAGGCACACAAACTCTGGGAGCCAAGGCCCTGCAACCCTGGGGCTCAGACATCATGGAGCTCGTGGCTGTCATGCTTGCCATTCGCAGTTCATTCGCAAAGACCAAGGGAGGGGAGAAGCATTCCAGATAGCAAAACCCACACTACCCTCTCAGGAACCAGAACTTCACATGCAGCCTCCACTCTGGGTTCCTGGGAGGCACTGGAACAGGTGCTCTTTCATCTAGGTGAGTTGGCAATGGTGCATCCAAGGGTCATTTCCAGAAGAGCAGGATCCCCACATTTCCTGCTAGAGCTAATAGTAGGAGGGACAGGCGGGCAGACTTTGCCCCTTCCCAGCACTGAGGAATTGGGGTAAGAGGGCAAGTGGGCAGGACTCAGTGTGCCATTTGGATGAAAAGGAGTGAACACTGACCAGGATGCCTCAGGGGTTAGGGAACTGGCTGAAGAACCTAAGGGTCAAGGGTTTGATTCTGGGTCAAGGGAGTGTACCTGGATTGCTGATTAATTCCTGGGCCAATGGGGGTGTGTGTTGGCAGGCCACCAATCAATATGTCTCTCTCATATTGATGTCTCTCTCTGTCTCTCTCTTTCCGAACCCCAGGTGAGGTTAAAAAAAATGAAAATATCCCTAGCCAGTTAGGATCAGTGGACAGAGTGATGGTCTATGGACTGAAGGGGTCTGGGTTCCATTCTGGTCAAGGGCACATATCCAGGTTGCAGGCTTAATTCCCCATGTGGGACGTGCAGGAGGCAGCAAAGTAATGATTCTCTCTCATCATTGATGTTTCTCTTTCTTCCTCTCAGAAAACAATGAAAATGTTTTTCCAAATATATATACTGGAGGCTCAGTGCACGAATTGGTGCATTGCTGGGCACTTGTCTGCCCAACGGCATATTGGGCGCCATGTAGCCTGGCCTGCCTGGCAGAGGGAACTCAGGCAGTTGGATTGCTGGCCCCGACCCTGGTCAAACTCCCGGTTGAGGGCACTACTTGCATATTAGCCTTTTATTATATAGAATAATAAAATGAAATACCAATAAATAAATGAAAGCAGTGAACTTAAAGGGTAATCATTTCAGCTAACCAGAAATGGCATTCTCATGTCAGAAGAAGAACAGCATCTGGTTCAATCCCAGCTCTGCCGCGGAGCAGCACTCTGCTTCCTCACCTGCCTAACTTTCCTAACTGGTGCCTGGATGTCCAATCCAAAAGGGGACTGGGCAGAAAGAGGGAAATGCTGAGCTTCTGGGATGTCCACAGGAGGCCTTGCGCGATTCATTATGATCTGACCTCAAGGCTGGCCTGGGGCAGGACAACCTGAAGGCCCAGCTCCTGAGGCTCAGGCCCGGGCACAGGGTAAGGCCTGTAGGATTGAGCCTGAGAGGCTCAGAGACCAAGCTGGCCCCTGCCGGGCTGCTGCTCTGCAGAAGGGTATGTGATGGTGAGCCACCCTGGGGCCCAGAGACACCTCAGAATTGCAGGGAAGCCCAATAGGTTCCTGTGCCTGAAAGCCATGGTGCTGGCCCTGGTGTCCGGCCCACAATTCCTTCCTGAAACAGAAACACGGCGTTCCAGGTCCTGGAACCTGGAGACACAGCCTGATAGTCCTGCTTCAGTGGCTCTACACCACAGACTCCCTGCCCCTTCCACAGGCTCAAGGCCAGCTGCATTCGCCATCCCCTGAAGGCAGGACGGAAAGAAACTCCATTCTTTCAGAGCTGGGAGGGACTTGTGTCTAAGAGACCTGCCAGGGAGAGGAAGGTGTGGGCACACCAAACTGGCCTCTGCTCCAGTTGGCTTTGCCCACTGGTGACAGAGCACCTCTCTGTTCTGTGTTTAAGTGACTGCCGCTGAGAATAACTCACGTCCTGGGAGCGGGATCCTCGGCCCCGTGTACCGCTGTAAATCCATCTTCCTCCTCTTTGACCTCCTCTGTCTTTTCTGTGGTAATGCTCGTCAATGAGCCTCTGTAAACAGGAGAGAAAGAGAAAACAATCTGGTTTTACATAAAACGTGTTAATTGACTTTTGACCAAGGCTGGGACCTGGCCCAGAAGGGCCGGCATTTCCCTGAGACGCAGACATCACGGAGCTCATGACTGCCATGCTTGACGCATAGGGATATGGAGATGGAAGCACATGGCATGGGCCTGGGAACCGAACACTTGAGGAAACCGACTGAAGCGCCAGGATTACGCTGGCCTTTATCTGAGGAGAGCAAGGCCCTATCCATGTGCAATTGAGGATCACAAACCCGTGGGCCGTGACAGCTCACACCCTTGTTTACTGTCTGGAAAATGAGTCCCCTGATTGTGGGAGCAGCGCAGGCTCCTTGGGCTTTGAGGCTGTCCAGGTCCCATCTACTCCCGGGCATTTCTGAAAGCTCACTATGTAGTGGGCAGCCATGAAAAGTGATGACTTCCAAAGGGCTGGGTCCAGGCTCCCTGATCCTGCTGGGCATCTGCTCTTCTAGTCTGGGTTCTTCTCCTCCCACAAGCGTGCTCCTCGTCTTTACCCAAGAGCGCATCCCTGTTTGCGTTTGATTAACCACACTACTAGGCACACAAACTCTCGGAGCCAAGGCCCTGCAACCCTGGGGCTCAGACATCATGGAGCTCATGGCTGTCATGCTTGCCATTCGCAGTCATTCGCAAAGACCAAGGGAGGGGAGAAGCATTCCAGATAGCAAAACCCACACTACCCTCTCGGGAACCAGAACTTCACATGCAGCCTCCACTCTGGGTTGCTGGGAGGCACTGGAACAGGTGCTCTTTCATCTAGGTGAGTTGGCAATGGTGCATCCAAGGGTCATTTCCAGAAGAGCAGGATCCCCACATTTCCTGCTAGCGCTAATAGTAGGAGGGACAGGCGGGCAGATTTTGCCCCTTCCCGGCACTGAGGAATTGGTGTAAGGGGGCAAGAGGGAAGGACCCAGTGTGCAATTTGGATGAAAAGGAGTGAACACTGACCAGGATGCCTCAGGGGTTAGGGAACTGGCTGAAGAACCTAAGGGTCAAGGGTTTGATTCTCATCCTTCCCAACCTCTGCTGGTCATTTGTGCCCAGTGCGTTACAGAGAGCCAACCCTGGCCACAGTCATTTTTGCCCTAAACTACATTGTGGCTTTCCAGGTAAGCCATCCTGAGTGGGAGGAGGGCCGGCGAGAGCTGAGCAGAAGAATCCGGGATAATGCTAAACAGCACCATGACCCCGGTGGGCTGAGATGGGACCGTGTTGTCACCGAGACCTTGTCCCTCTGTCCCTCATGGCCAGCCATTCCCCATCAGAAAGAAGGACAGTCCCCAGCACTAGGATCGAGGGGTGAAGGCCACCCTGGGCCCACCAGATGCCTCTCGGGTTACTTGACTTCCAACCACAAGGTTTCCAGCTCCAAGCCGCTCCCTCCAGCCTCATTTCAGGCAGCTTCCTCGGCCTGTAGACCAGCCTCCCATAAACACTCACTCCCAGTGAATCCCACTTCTTAGCGAGGCATGGACGCCTTCCACATCTCAGTGCCCCCTGCTCTAGCCTTCCCTCCTGCCACTGCTTGTGTCTTCCGTGCGCCAGACCACCCCTGATCTACCTTCACGCCCCTCCCCCCAACCTTCGGTCCCACTGGCTGGCCCTGGCCCCTCCCGGGTCACCAGCAGAAACACGCTTCCTTCTACACCTCCATGGAGATCCTCACCATCTGTCTGCTGTGTACACACTCTGCTCACATCGCATCACCCCTGCTGGTGAGTAGCCACCGGGTCACAGATCCTGTGCCCCTTGCAGGGCCTATGCCACAGCCAGGTCTATGTCATTTCAGCAGTGGGAGGACAATCACAGCACACCCATAGCCCTCTCTACAGTGCATCAGGGGAAGTCAGACACACAAATTTCTCAGCCTGGGATTTTGATCTCACCCTATATGCCTCTATTCACCTCTCATATTTTTTAAACGGAGCTTAATTCAAAAGCAGAGGAAGGCGGCTCTGGCAGTGGGCAATGTCTTGGAAGCCAGCAAAATGCCGCCACCCCTCTTTGCAGAGATCTAGAGCCAATCCTGGGAAAGGATAGGCGGGTGCGCTGGGAAGATGGTTTGTTCCCTTGCCCTGCCCTGGGGATACCCGTGCACCGTGGGGCTCTCTGCCCTTAATCTGGAGGCCTGGGCTTGGAGCTGGAAGCCTGGAGCTGTGGGGACAGGCGTCGGTCATCCCATCCCCTTACATGAGAGGCCCGGTCCCTGCACGTTCTTCCAGGAGGGACTGGCTCAGCTCTCTTAAGTTGCTGATTTGGCTTGAGAGTTGATGTCTCTTCTCCTTCAAGTCCTTGCTCAGGAGGGTGAGTGACTGAAACAGAGATTAACAATGTGTTCCACACCATGTCCCCTTTGGCTCCCCTGCTGGGAAACTGCTCCCAGAGAAGAAAGGCCACGTACACAAGATGCCCTTTCTGTAGGAGCCACACCCGTAGGCAGGACCAACTCAGCCAATGCATGGGGAGGCCAAGTGCACCAGTCAATCGGGCAGCCACTGCCCACATGTGGCCTCTGAGCACTGACAAGCATCCATTCTGAGCTTAGAGGCGCCATAATTGCAAAATGTGCTGCAGGTTCTGGGGACTTCACAGCCATTTTCAAGAGAAATGTGAACGATCTCATTAATAAGCTACCTGGCAGGTGTGGCTCAGTGGGTGGAGTGGCCTCCCAGGCACCAGGAGTTCACTGGTGAGATTCCTAGTCAAGTAACAAGCCCAGGAGGAGCGGTCCCTCCCCAGGAGAGGGCAAGCAGGAGGCAGCCATCACTGATTAACTCTCATCATTGATGTTTCCATCCCTCTCGTTCTCTCCCTTCCTCTGTGACATCAATAAAACAAATGACCGGCTACATAGGAATTTTGGGCTGAGGTGGTTCAAATCCTGAACCCAAATATCACCCGGCGGGAGGGGCAGGAAAGCCCAAGCTTTGGCTTCAAACAAACAGAATCCAGACCCACTGCCTCAGGGGTCTGAGGACGAGCTCCCCAGCTCACAAAGGCATCAAGAGAATTCAATGCGATGAGACGGGGAGCACAGAGCAGAGCTCAGCCCAAATGACACAGAGAAAATGGAACTTGCTATTTCCATGCTTCGCCCCGACCCTGCAAAAGCAAAGTTCAGGCCCTGTCCGGTTTAGTGCAGTGGATAGAGCATCGGACCTCGGACCAAAGGGCCCTGGGTTCCTTTCCGGTCAAGGGTATAGGCCCTGGTCTCGGGCACTTTCCCCGCTGGGGTGGTGTAGAAGGCAGCTGAACGATGCTTCTCTGTCATCATCGATGTTTTATCTCTCTCTCCCTCTCCCTTGTTTTCTCTCAAATCAATAAGAATGTGCTTAAAAAAAGAAAACAGCTCTTGTTTTCCCTCAAATAAATAAAAAGGTGCTTAAGGAAAGAAAACAGCAAAGGTCCAGTAAAAGGTTTTTCTAACACATCCCCTCCAGCCATGGTGCTTGTCCCCGTTAAACGCCTATGGCTTCCTCCCGGCCTCTGGGTGACATTCACACACAGGGTTTGGGCACAGACGCCAATGAGGACCCATGCTACCTGCCTGAGCCCCCGGCTGTGAGCACAGGGCTCAGGCCCCGCGTCCTGAGCCCCACCAGCCCCAGGCCTCACCTCGCACTGGCCACTCAATTTTGGCAGAGTGATTTCTTTAGACCGTTGCTCCGCCATTAACTTGCTGTACAAGTTATGGAAGACAAGAACACTTTGCTTCTTGTTCTTTAGGGAGTCTTGTAGCTCCTCGTGCTTGGTGAGCAGTTCCTCCTTCTTCGACTGCAGCTCCTCGGTCCAAGAGGTGAGTCTGCGGGTGGACAGCCACAGCGCCCAGGGCTGAGGAGCACTCCCAGCCTCCCTCCCAGGTGTGCGCCTCCATCACACCCACCGCCTCTAAGGGCCTCGGGGAGTCCCGTGTAAATGAGGGCTGAGCACAGTCAGCGCCTCTCCAACTGTGTCTGTGGGGTTCTGTGCGGCCACCCAGCTGCCCCCTGTGGGCTGGGGACACAGGACAGGCAGGCTCAGACACTTCAACTGAGCAGCCTGTGACAGTCCTTCCCATGTACGGATTTGCAGAGCCGCCTCCTTGGAAAACTGTTCTTGCACTGAAACACTTTTGGAAAACATGGAATGAGACCATCTTTGCAATGAAACTCTGTCTTTGCCCAGCTCTTCTCCCCAGGCCAAGTCCCTTTCTGAGCTCAACTCCTGAGACAAATACAATGTGAGATTTTGGATCCACTGACATCAGCAGCAGCATGATCATCGTCATCTTCATAATTACCCGACTGGCTTTCCGGGGCTAAGGGTTAGCCCTGAAATCTCAATGGCCAGAGGCTGACAGATTCAATGTGAACATAGTGGGCCCCTATTGGGCCCACACAGCTTTGTCATTTAATTTAAATTAACTCGTTATTAAATTAATGTTTTTATTTTTTAACATATACTTTAGTGATATTTTATACAGAGGAAAGCAGAGGGATAGAGAGTTAGAAACATCGATGAGACAGAATCATTGATCAGCAGCCTCCTGCACACCTCCTAATGGGGATGTGCACACAATCCAGGTACATGCCCTTGACCGGAATCAAACCCGAGATCTTTCAGTCCACAGGCTGAAGCTTTATCCACTGAGCCAAACCGGTTTTGGCAGTTATTCAATATTTTAATATGTAAGTTTCACATCAACACTCAGCTATTGCCCTTCCTAGAGGGTGGGGAGAAAGCATAAAGTAAAGCCGCTGGCAGGTGTGGCTCCGCAGAGAGAGCGTCAGCCTGTGGACAGAACGGCCTCGGGTTGGGTTCCCAGTCAGGGCCATGCACCTGGCTGTGGATGGCTCTGCGGCACAGAGGGTGTGTGCTGTAGGCATCCAGGAGATGTGTCTCTCCCATCGCTGTTTCTCTCTCGCTGGCTCCCTCCCTTCCTTTCATTCTCTCTGAAGGTCAGTGCAAAAATTATCCTGAGATGAGGGTTAAGTTTTTGTTAAAAAGCAGAAACAAAAGGGTGACCCAGCAGCTTGGGCCTGCCTCCCAGCAGACAGCCTTCAGAGGGTGTGTGTTCTCCAGGAGGCCTGTCCTACTGCTGACACCCCTCCCCCACCTGCTGCACCTGCCTGGCCCCCGCAGGCACCTGAGTTTGTAGCCCCAATTTCTATTCAAAAAAGGCTGTGCTAAGGAAGGCTTCCTGTGGTCAAGCCTCTGGGATGAGATAAGACCTGCATTTGAATCCTGACTGGCCACTACACTCAGGATTGGCCTGAACATCTTATTTACTCTCTCTGAGCCCCTTTCCTCATCTTTATGGGGGGGGCAGGGTAAGGATAATAAAGCAGTCAATTCTCACGATTCCCGGGATAATGTCCTGTGAAGCCACTGCAAGCACGGAGTCAGTGTAACTGCAACTGTCCCAACACTTCCTAGTGTCTCTGGCCACATTTTTTCCACCAATCAAGACCTAAAGATGCTTTGGTTACTATGCTCACAGCCAACAGCACCATACCTCGGGCCTGAAGGACCCTCAGGTGCCACTCGGATATTTTCCCCAAGGACCAGCGCAGCTTGCACTTGGGGACACTAGACAGCACTGCAGCACTCCATTCGGCCCATTTCACACAGCCACATCGCCACCAAAAAGCATGAAAATAGGACCCATGGCCCTCAATGGACCACGGATGGGACGCTCGTTTGCAGTGTGAGAGCTGAAACAGGCAGGAGTCAGAGGCCTGTTCACTCACAGCTGCAAATGTGCACATCAGGCAACTCCCATGTCTTGCCCTCTGGACAGGCCCCTGAGAGGCTACCGGGACCCATGTGGGGGGACGATGCATGTCAACAAGGAGGTGAATTCACCAACAGGGAACACGGACTGATGTGGAGGGAGCACACGTCCTTCCCGGGATCGCAGGTGTGAGAGGATGAAGGTGCCCGTGCCCGACACAGTCATCTCCATCGTCGTCCTGTGGGAGGGGCGGGCCTCCAAACCTGGACCACGCTCCATCCCAGCTGTCACTGGTGCTTCCATGCCAGCCACCAGCTGGAGGCCCTTCCCCCTGTGACCATCATACATGACTATAACCAGGGAAAGGGGGATGGTGGTAAGAGTGCACCCTAACCAGGGTCCTCACTGGAGCTGAGCTCAGCAGGTGCTCAGTGAGCTGGTGGGAATGAAACCCGGCAGATGCTGCTGTAGGGCAGAGGCGGTTACCTGGAAACCTCCATCTGCAGCCATTCATTTTCCCGGGTGACCAGGGCCTTGGCCTCCTGCTCCCGCAGCAGGGCCTCCTGGACTTCAGCGAGCTGCTTCTGCTGCTCCCCCAGCTCCACAGGCTGCTTCTCCTCGGCCCCCTGCTGGTTCTCGGGGAAAAGGTGAGGATGCCTCACTGGGTGCAGGCCCCAGGCAGCCACACACTCCCCATCCCTGCACCCCCACACTCAGTTAGGCGCCAAGAGCAGGGCAAATACAGGCCCCAAAGGAGCAGGGACCCTCGGGGCAGGCAACACCCAGCCGTGCTGAGGGCGGTTCTCCCAGCGCTTAAGGAACTGCGCTGGGTCGGCCCAGGGCAGGAACGGACCATCACATGGGCCTACATGAGTCCCGTGTCCTCTCCACACATGGGACCTTTAGGGCAAATGATGCCGCCTCAATGCATCAGCTCCTTGGCAGCCATCTTTGACCACATTTAAAACACTATTTTTAAAAGCACATGGAACATCAGTAAGGGTGCAGAATACCTGGACAACACTAGCATCTAATTTACCCTGATACTGACAGAACAACCATCTGCCCTGCACAGCCAGCAGCACCTCCCTTCTCAGACCCCAGTCCTGTCCATCACCAAGAAGGTGGCCAGTGTCCCTGGGAGGCAATACCTGCCCCAGGACCCTGCAACTGAGAATTGTTGGTCTGAGCTGCAGCTGAGCGAGGGAACTGGTCACGGGGAATCACTGACCAATGACCAGGACACGGCTGTGACCCTGGACGCTCCCTCTGGCAGGCAGGGGCCGGGGGCCTGGGCTCTGGAGGGCCTACCTGCTGGGAACTGGGCAGCATCCGCATTTCTAAGAGTTTGAACAGCTGTTCTTTGAGGCTGCTCAAGCGCTGGTTGGTGGCATTCTCATTCCGTAGTTGGCTCTCCAATTCTGCCACCTGTAAGCCAAACACCCAGCCCGTGCCAGTGAGGTCACAAAGTGAACTTGGCTTTAAAGCAAACCGCAAACGTGTCACCCCCAGGCACACCTAGCCACTGGCTGGCTCATATGTTCCGACACACACACACACACACACACACACACACACACACACACACACACGTTACCTGCTCCTTTAGCTGCCGGTTCTCCTTCAGCAGCAGTTCACACTTGCTGTTGCTCGCACTCGGGGCCTGGGTGTCCCCCTGCAGCTCCAGGTCTGTGCCCTGGGGGGCCTCGGAATTTTGTTCCAATACCAGGGTCTTGATGGAATCTGAAGAGCAAAGTGGAGTGAGAGCCCTGATCCCAGAGCCTCTGCTCCCCTCTCTGTCTCTGCCTGGAGACGGTCATCCCTCTGAGTGGGCCGTCCCCCTGAAACCCGGGTCTGAAGACTGGGAATGCCAGCTGGATGCCCTCTGTTGTTCACAGGGTGCTGTCACTGTGGGTTGTGGACCCTCTGCTGGCTCCTCTGAGGTATATTGGGGAGCCACCCAGAGCTTAAGGGCAAAGCAGGTGACAGTGGACAGGACAATACAAAAGTTCAAGACACTGGAACTGTTGGAACCACTTTTTGCCAAGTTCCGACCTGACCATCAAGTCAAGGATGTTAGACACTCACAGAGACAGCAAACACATGGCATGGTCTCTGCCAACCCTCAGGGTCATGTGTTGTGTAGCTCAGCTGGGAGTTTGGGGGGGGGGGGGCTCGAAAACTGACCAGTATGTTAGTGGGGGTAGAGCCTCTGGGGTGCATGTGCCACCCCTGGGTAAGGCCCTTGGGGAGGTGGGGTCACTGGGCAGCCCCTGCCAGGGAGACAGAGCAGACTGCACCCATCTGCCCGATGATGAAGGGAACAGGGGAAATCAGCCCAGATTGTTGTGATAGTGCAGGTTAGTGACCGCTGGGGAAGGTGCCTGCCATCCAGAGCGTTCAGTCCCCCATGGACAGATGGAAGACAGCCTCTGGGGGTCAGCGTGCTGTCCTCTGAGGGCTCCTGGGCCTCTCTGCATGGGAGCAGAGAAAACTGGCAGCACCTACTTTGTAGTTCATGTCCTGACTTCATGTTCTCCTTGGGGAGAACAAACCCTTGTGCTGCCAGACCCTGCATGTTCTCCTTGGGGAGAAGGCAGTTGACAGTTCCAAAGGGCCCTAAATCAAACCCCATGGATTTGGGCTGAGGATGGGCTGACCCAGGAGATTCAGGGCCAAGGGCTCAGCTCCCTGGCTGAGGGAGAAGCTGCAGCCAGGCCGGCTCCCCAGCGCCAGGGCCGCTGCCTACCTTGTGATTGCGGCCCCAGCTCCTCGCTCCCGTGGTCGGACTCGTTCATCTTTAGGCCCTGCTCTGCCTCCATGGCCATGTTGTCCCCCAGCAACTCCGTGAGGAGCTGCTGGGGGATGTGTCCAGGCTCCTAGTTCAGGAAGAGGGGTGGGGTGAGGATGCGCACCAGACACCCTCTGGGCAGGTCATGCTCAGTGCAGCTGCCCTCAGTCCCCCAGGATGCTGGGCCTCCATGCACCTGCTCACTTCCTCACAGACAGCTGCACAGAAGTGACTGCAACACAGTGCCCAGCTGGGCCACCCATAGCCACTAATGCATGCAGCCCCAGTGGTAGGTGATGAAGACACCCGAGGTCAGTGATGTCGAACAAAGTGACGCACACACAGGGCTGTAAAGCAAGGATAGGAGGACAGGCAGCTCTGAGGCCCTTAGCTGGTTTAACATGTCTTAGAGAGTCTATGGGGACCCCAAATAACAGCTTAACACAAATCCCAGATGCTAGCGGAGACCTTTTAGCACATCACCCACCTATGTCTATCCTTTCAGAAAATAAATACAGCTGCCAGGTCTTATCTGTGGGATGGGGGGGGGGGGGGTTCTTTTAGTATCTATACTAATAAAAGGGTAATACCCTAACTAGACCAGATATCTTCTGGATGTCCTTCTGGATAAAGCGAAGGTGGTGGGGACCAAAGCAGAGGTGTTAGGGGCTATGAGGCCAGCAGGGGAGAGAAGGGAGGGGTGATGAAACTGGCAGCCAGGGAGAGCAGTAAGGGAGCAATCAGGATGGCAGAGGAGCAGTTAAGTTGTGATCATGTAGGCAAGCAGGAAAGCAGTTAGAAGCCAGCAGACCTGGATTGAGACAGGGATGGCTGACTGCCATATCAGGCCTGATCCCTGCTGGCTTGAGCCTAAACCTGAAGTCAGATATCCAGCAAGGAGTCCCAGATTGGAGAGGTGGAGGAGGCCAGGCTGAGGGCTCCTCGCCCCCAAGCATGAATTTCATGCACCAACTTCCAATGTATTTCCGTTAAATATATTTTTATTGATCACAGAGAGGGAAAGGAGGAGAGATAGACACATAAATGATGAGATAGAATCACTGACAGCCTTCCTCCCACAGGACACGCCTGGGCATGAGGTACAACCTGGGCATCACCCTGACAGGCAGGCCCTGTCTGCTCTGAGCGCCTTCTGTGGTGCCCACTTAAGCCGCTGAGCTTAGCCGATGGCTCTTGGCTGGCAGCAGGCCCCTGTGTCCACAGGAGCAGAAAATCAGGGAAAGGCACCACATAAACCTATCACTGCCCCATCTCTGGTGCCCTGATGCGAGAGTGTCTGATGTGTACAGCCTGGTCTGCTTGGACCTGTGCGCCTGCTGATAGATATGGGACTTCACCGAGTTCATTTCCTTAACATGGAAAGGGTGGGGCTAAGAGCTATCCTGGTTTCAGGGCTGAGCCTTAGACTCTCAATTCCTCAGTCACTCCACTCCTCTGGGTGCTGGAAATAAACGGCTCTTCGGGCGAGTTGTTGTTAAATACCCAGTTCCCTTCTTAACAGGTCACACATGTCCTCTGGAAAACCAACAGCTCAGGACAGTGTCCCGGAAATGAGGGCAGAGACACAATGACAGTACTGTGGGCCTCGGGTGTCAGGCACATCTGGTGTGGGACGCCAAGGCCGGTCCCTCCCAGGCCCCCTCACGGGAGGAGTCCCTGGGGCCCAGCACACACGAGGGAGCCATTCAGCTCTTTCCCTCATCTCTGGTCCCGCCAGATCCCTCCCGGAACCACTGGGTGTCCTAGGGGGCTTAGTGTCCCCTGACTGCCTTCACAGTCTGGAAACACAACACACAGGATGTGTCAGTTGATCTCGGTGGGCAGCTTTCCAAGCCTGGCCCCACGCACGGTTCTAACACCTGGGAGTGGGCAGTAGCTCCTGCTTTTCCATCTCGTGTTCATTTTACCCCCAAGATCCAGAACCCATGTTTCTTGGTGGAAGGGAAGCCATGGACCTACTGCCAGTGGGCACGGTTCTGATGAATGCCTGGCAGCGGGAAGGGTTTGCTCACAGACTCTGGAGTTGACTGGGCCCCATCTCTCTGCCCATCCCCAGCCCAGCCCTCGGTGCCCTCTGTCCTTGCTCATTCGGTATTCACAAGAGCCCCGAAGGGGAGGCAGGGAGAGTCCCTTCTTACCCAGGAGGAGGCCCTGCACTCACCGACTATATGTCCACCTGCTCTTCTCACACCGACTTTTCACACCGACTCTTCAAAAACTGATAGTTCACAAATCGACTCCTTTCCCACCTACTCCACACTCTCCTACTCAGCACACACCCAATACACCACCACCGCCTACACGCCTACCAACTCCACAACCAACGACTCTACACCTAACATTCCACTGTCTCCATGCCCACCCATGCCAAACGGCTCAAGGCCCTGCATTCTAAACGGCTCTGCCAGTGGCTCACACCCCTGCTAACTGCTTAGGAATACACAAAAATTATGCCACTCTCCCTACAAAACTTCATATCTAGCTGGGTACATAAAACATAAAAAAAATAAAGGTTATTTGTACATCCTCTATCATTTTAAGTGGAAATTATCCACTTCATTCTAATATGTCTACCCATGTTTTGAAAATAATTTTTTTCCCATCATCCAAATTACAAAGATTTGACCCATTCCTTTAAGGGAACAACACATTCACTTTATTCTGTAAAGTCTTACCTAGAGAGCTCAGCTTGGGAATTCTTCTCCCCATCGATTGTGAAGAGTTCAGACATTAGCATCCCTGAGTCCACCAGTCAACTGTCTAAAAAGCAATTTGACAGACCACTAACCAATGTGTATTTTATTAAAAAAAACAAACAAACAAAGTAATACTGAATATTTGGAAAATACTTTGTTTATTTAAAAATATATCTTTATTGAGTTCAGAGGTGAAAGGAGAGGGGGAGAGAGAGAAACATCAATGAAGAGAGAAGCATTGATCTACTGCCTTCTGCACGCCCCATAATGGGGATGGAGTCCCTAACCCGGGCATGTGCCCTGACTGTGTATGGATCGATGATCTCGTGGTTCATAGTTTAACGCTCAATGAGTCATGCTGGTCAGACTGAAAATTATTTTAACAATAAGATTTTGTAGGTAGCTTTCTGTGCAAGGAGTACTAAGTTAGCCCATGCAAGAAAGACATTTAGAGAACAAATAAACAGGTATACTCAGAACAGAATTTAAAAGTTTAGGTTGCCAATCAATGAGCTAAAAGTGTTTTAATTATCTCTAAAGTAGTAATGGTTTTACTTGGCTTAATTAAAATACTCCTTCTTAATTTAAGGTGAATTTAAATTGTTTTATGTAGACGAAATCTTTGGAATTATGATGGGGGTGGTACCAATTATCATTTGTATTAATTATTCAGCTCCAATAACTGTTATAAACTTGCCAAAAGTGTAACTGAACAACCAATGGGTCCAGGCTGCTGGTCACTACTTGAGCCAATGAAGGAGGGACAGGATTGACTCATATATGAACATTTGTTCCATTAATGCAGCAGAATGAGAGAATAGCAGGTCACCCACAAACATCTGTTGTACCACCCTTCCTCTCTCTCCCCCTGCCACCTCCCTCTCC
The DNA here is from genome assembly GCA_963924515.1 of Vespertilio murinus. NCBI lineage: Eukaryota > Metazoa > Chordata > Mammalia > Chiroptera > Vespertilionidae > Vespertilio > Vespertilio murinus. The sequence continues at coordinate 216,610,617 of OZ004704.1, forward strand.
ATAATCCAGCTGCTTATGTTGAGGAGAAGGACAAAGATCGTATGAAAAAGAAGAAATTTCAGACCTCGGGAAGTAGGCAAGGTATAGTGGTTACAGAATACAGGCAACCAGGCTGGGGAATTGGCAGAGGTTGGGTGACTCAGGGACCACATTATAGGCAATGAGGTTGCTAATCTAGGCCTTTCTCAGAAACCAGGGTGCCTGCATTCCCTAATTAGCTTCCAGGCCCTAGCGTTTTCTACTCTCCACCAGATTAGGGCGTGCTTTCTCTAATCAGAACAGAACAATCATGATATAATCACTATAATCACTATAAATATAAGGAATTAATATTCCTTATAGTTATAGCTGGTCCCCAACATCTTACTCCTGCCTCTAATAAAAGAACAACAACAACAAAAATCCCACCTAGAGGGGTTACTCTTTCATAACTACCTCAATCCATTCCTCATGTAGAATCTATTGCATAAATCTAACAGCCTTCATTTGTGGAAAGCATGATGAGATTTAAATTAATGGCCAATAAAATGAGATCCAACCTGGAAACAAATTAGTAGATGTAGTGACCTGAACTGAGAACACAGCAAATAAAATATAATTTAAGGAAGCTTGATATATTACAAATTGTTTCTCTTATATTATAAAAATAAAGATTTCAAGAACGGTTGAATTGATGAGCTTACACCCATGCGATAGTAACTAGTTGATTGAAATTTAAACTCTTTGCTCCCAATTGTCAGGGCCAATATTTTAGAGAAATTATGCAAAATTTATGAACCTGGAGCTATTTTAAGGAAAATAACTAACAGGGACACAGAAAACAAGATGAGGCCAACTGAAACCATAAAAAAAAAAGAGTGAGTGCAAGCTAGGCCCAGTGATGAGTGTGTTGCACACATTGCATCTCATTCAATTGACTCAAAGTCACCAAGGGGTTCCATGAACTACCACTGGCTGAGCTGTCTGTGGTACCTGGGATACGCACAAATCTTAGGAGTCATATAAGGTTCCTTTTTTAAATTTGGTCCCATGACCTGACCGGTGAGGCTCAGTTTGTTGGAGCATCGTCTCTACAGGGAAAGGCTGTGGGTTCAATTCCCGGTGAGGGCACATACCAAGACTTGGTGTTCACTCCCCAATGTGTGTGTATATGAGAGGCAACCAGCTGATGTTTTTCTCCCACATCAATGATTTTCTCTCTCCCTCAAACCAGTAAGCATAGCCTCGGGATAGGATTTTTTTAAAAAATGGGTCCATTAGGTCTTAGAAGTAATTTTTAAATTTTCAATTATAAAATCTTACCAAATTCCCAAATAATTTCAAAGAGTATGTTAAAAAAGTAAACCAGCAAAACCATTCTTTAATTTATACAAGCATTTTTTTTTTACCAACACCAGACCCTCGTAGGCCTAGCTCAGTGGTTGAGCTTCAACCTATGAACCAGGCGGTCATGGTTCAATTCCAGGTTAGGGCACATGCCCTGTGCGTGGCACCCATCCCCCGGCTGGGGCATGCAAGAGGCAGTGAATCAATGATTCTCATCATTGATGTTTGTCCCTCTCTGTATCCCTTCCTCTATGAATCCAATATATATATATATATTCCCTTAAAAAATTTTAAGGCAGGACAGAGGATTTCCCTGACTGGAGAGGGCAGTGGTCTCCACTGTGGCCCCACCTGAAAATACCTGGGGAGGTGACACAGACAAGCCCCTCTACTGATAGGCTAACGCATCGTCTTTTCTCATTGAAAATGCCCATTGCTCAGCCTTCACAGGATCAGTTCCTTCTCTTTCTCTGTGAACGTTCCAGTACGTTTTCTCAAAACCTCAAAGATGCGGATAGGTTGTGCCAGGTGGAAGTTATGCAAAAGGGCCAGGATGGTGAACAGGCTGCCACCCTCCTTGCTCTCACTTCCCTTTCTGTATATATCGTCAAACTTCCTCACCGTGGCCTCCAGACAGGGAGCCCCAACCTGCACAAAGGAAACAGGACAGACTTTAAGTTAGGTACTAACATGGCAGCATAGGTAAATGCCTGTCCTACTACATAGTGCCTGCCATGACCACATCAAAGTTACAACTAAAATACAGAACAACTATCATCCAGAACCGCGGGCAAGCTGGCTGGGTGGAAGTACTACAAGTAGAGAGGTCAGGAAGAAAGCCTATTGAGACTGGTAGGAGGTGCAGAGGCATGGAGTGGGCTGGTTGGGCACCCGGGTGTGCTGCTTTTTTAATCGGGAGGACGGATGGTTGTCTTTTGTATTTCAGATCTTTGACTTGAGGGACACTTTAGAGGCCGCCTGGAGAAGCAAGGACCCCAGCCCCACACCAGCCCCCAGCCCAGGATCCCATAGCTGGGGAAAGAAGTCCCTAAGGTCTGGGCCATAAGAAGTGGGACTGTAAAAACCAGTGGCGATTGGGGCTGAGTGACACACAGGCTGCTGGAGACCCAGCTGCTCCTCTTAAAAGGCCAGCACCACAACTGAATTTACAAGCTCCCACTTTCTTTGGGCTCTGTGCCTCACAAGGCTCTGGGGGACCCAGACAAATATGGGGAGAAAATGGGCTGTCTGGCATTGGGCAAGGGTTACGAGGGCGACTTTCTTCCACGTGGAGATGCTAGTAGTGGTCATTATTCCTGTGCTGGAACCTCCCTGGTGCAGGGCTGACTGGCAGCCATTTCTGTTTGCTCTGCCCTGAATATTCCCTGAGACCTCTCCCCACCCAATTTACAACCCCACCCAAGCTGTGAGCAGCTGCTTTTATATATGAATGACCTGTCCTTGTTCAGCCTACAACTTGTCAGACAATCTGCAGCTGAAACAGGAAACCCCAAAGCTCTCAAGAAAAGTCCCAAGAATGGCACCAGCACCAGCCTGCCTTGCTTCACAGTGGGGCCTTGGCTGAGCACCTCTCAATCCTATACAAAGAGTAGGAATCTGCAGATCTCTATGTAGCTCCTGCTGGGTGTCCTCAGGCAGTGGCTGACTATGCAGCTCCTTGGAGATCCATAAGTCAGTGTACCCAGTGCTCAGTGTGAGACCAGACAAGATTACAACCCTTCACATGCATAAGTGATACACTCAAGGGGCAGACTCAGTGAGCACCAGAGACTCAGTGAAGCAAGTCCTGCCCCATAAGGATGTCTCCTGCACAGCAGTTTTTTCACTGTAGATACAGCTAGTCGGCACAGTCAATAGGCCTGGAAGGCAATTCCTCCAAGTGATACCAACAGCAATCAAGGCTTAACTACAATAAGACTGTGCACAGCCCACAAAGGGGTATTCCAAGAGTGTCCATCTCAGGTGATTCGGGAGGCTGAGCCACTAGGCCCTATAGGACAACTAACACCCAAAGGCACTCTATCAACTCCAGGTGACTTAGCAGATATCCATTACATATAAACAAACACAGGGTAGCAGTCAAAATGCAGATTCAAAGAAACATGTCACAAAAAAGAAATGGAAGAAAGCAAAATACTAGATGTAGAGTTCAAAACCACAGTTATAAGAATATTCTTGAAACCTGCAAGGAAATTATTGAAAGTTTCAAAGAACTTAGTGAAAATGCAAATAAATAGATAAATATTTAAATAAATAAAAATGTAAAGGGGCCAGTCAAAAATTATGTATAAATGGACAAAAATGAAGAATAATATATGGAGATTCAACAGTAGAGGAGCAGGACCAGGTGGGGGAATGGAGCCCTGTAGAGGGGCAGTCGGAAAAGACACCTGCCAAACGCGGACCTGTAGGACCAGCAGCGGTGCCCAGCCACACAGCCACTAGATGGAAAAGATCAAACTCTGAGGAACAGGAGATGAAAGAGGAACCCTGAGGGAGGGTCATGGGAGAAGGGTGGATTATGGGTGCTGTTTCAATTGTGGTGGCAGGGGAGCCCCACCAGACAGGTCAGATTGTCATATACACAGGTCACTACTGAAGGGCAAACACTGAATGCCAGAAGCCTGCAGAGAAGGCGCAGATGGGCAGGAGGGAACCATGACCTCCCCGAGGCCAATGCCCGTAGACAGGGCATATTCGTTATTTAATTAAGAATAAATGTAATCTGTGAACTCCCTATTGGAGCCCCTCATTAAGATCAACATGAAGAGCAAATCATGATCACGACATTTTATTCAAATGTAACTTAAAAAAGAGAAATTAGCCCAAGGGCATGACTCAGTGGTGGAAAGTCAAGCATGGAACCAGGAAGTGGGGGTTCAATTCCTGGTCAGAGCACATGCCCAGTTTGCAGGTTTAGTCCCCAATGTGGGGTGTGCCTGAGACACATCGTCCATGATTCTCTCTCATCATTTATGATTCTATCTTTCCCCCTCCCTTCTTCTCTTAAATCAACAGATATAGATTTTAAAAAACAAATTAGAATGCTGTAGTCACCAAGAAAAACTCATGTATAAAATACAATGGTGGAATGTTTTCAACACTGGAATGGATTGACTCAAGTACATCAAATTTCCTCAAATGTAATGACATCTTGGTATAAAATATAACACAGCAGAGCATTGGAAAGCAGCAATGCCATCCATGTTGCTGGAGTTGTGTTAGCACTCGGTAATTCGGAGGGACTCCCACATCTGCAGAGACCTGATGGCTGATGGATGGATGAGCAGAGCAGCTCTGTGAGGGACCGTGGGCTTGGGACACACTCTGGGTCCCATGAGGCTGCTCCTGGCACCACTGACCTGGAGCTCCTGGTGCTCCTGTTGTCACTTCCGGTGTCCATCCCGCCACAGGGAAGGCTGAAGGGCCCAGTGGACAGTGACCTCCTGGGCCCCCTTCCAGGGGACGCCTGACCTGCAGCAGGTGATCGGGTCCGTGGCTTTTATTCCCTGTCGGAGATTTGCTGTGTGAGCTGAACCTTTGGGCTGAGGAGGATCCGGTCCCACACCGAGGCCTTGGGACCTGAATGCCCAGGTGCAGCGCCCTGAGCAGGCCCACATGGTATCTGCCTCTGCAGGGAGGGCAGCCTGGCAGTGCAGAGACATCTTCCTCACAAACAAACCCCGACTCAGAGGGCGCCCCCTGGGCCGCTGGAATAGCAGAGCGGGGTCCAAAGCCCAGAGGACCTGTAGTCCCAGCAGGGCAATCCTCAGCCATTGGCCCAGGGCCCCGCGGGCCCCACTCCCCTTCTCTCAGAAGCTGACTGACTCCCACACTGAGAGCTGCTCCCAGCGGGGCTGCCATCCCAGGCCACCTGCATGGCTCCTCCCACAAGGCTCAGCAGCATCAGGGCCAGCCTACTGCCCTCAGGCCCAAGTAAGCATCCAGGCTCCCTTTCCCTGTGCTGCCTGTGGCCTCTCAGATCACACAGTTCCTGCCCATTGAAGTTGCAGTCTCTCAGCTCCTCCAACTGACTTCTGAGAGGGGCGGGACTTCCTATCACACAAGGTGGGCACTGCATGGAGAAGAACCTGTGGTCGCCCCCTGCTGGCGGGAGGTGGCAGCACAGGGAGCTGCAAAATCTCAATGAGTCTCCTATCAGGGTACTGTGCAAGGAGTAGGGGTGATGCAGAGATGAGCTCCCCCTTCCTACAGGAAATCCCTGCAGGTCCTGGCTCACAGGCCTCTTCCAGCCCTGCAGGCTGGTGGCAGGTCTTTCATCTTGTTACCCGTGGGCACATAGACAGGGAGAGAACAGGCCCATAGGGAATGTGCCTTGTGCATGGGCGTGCATTTGCCAGCATTTTCGGGAAATTCCTACTGGGCTTGCTGCTCTGAGACTGCTGTTTCTACTCAGCCACGGGCCTCAGTGTCTCTGTGTGCATGTGGTACCTTTTCTGGGCTGTGTGCTGTGTCCCCTAACCCGTGTGGACTGGACAGAGTGAGCTTGGCCATATCAAGAATAGGGCCTTGGCAGATGTCAAGGGCAGAGGAGGGTCTCAGGGTCTTGGATGGGTGGGCCATCGCTGCAGAGACAGGTGTCCTCAAAAGAGGGAAATGACCCCTGGGGCACAGCCAAATGTGGTGGGAGCCTGGACAGATGCCCCAAATTCCTTCTTTGCCATGTTCATTGTTCCTGCACTCACCTAAGAAAGCGTCCATCATTTTACTTTTCATCCAATCCCAGAGGTTTCCCACTGCTTTGCTTTATCCCACCTCCTTAGTCCATCACCAATGAATTTCCTGTAGCCCACATATGTCCCTCGTTTGATTGCAATGTAGAAATAGAAATGTAACCCGCCATTCTTTGGAGCATTATCTCAATCCATTGAGGTTCTGCTTCCCAGCATATGTCGAAAGTTTGGCTCAAATAAACTCACAAAAATTATTTTTTTTAAAAAGATAATAAAAGGAAAGAAAGAAAGAAAGAAAGATAGATAGAAAGACAGAAATGAGAGTCACTAGCACAGAGGAGGTCATGTGACTTGGTCACATGCAGAGATGGGTGCAGAGGATGGGTCTGCAAGCCAAAAAACCAAGGGCAGCTGGCACCACCAGAAGCTGGGAGAGACTTTCCCTCCCAGCCCCAGAAGGACCAAGCTCACCCTGTCCCCGATCTCCAGGTGAGCCTCTCACAGGCAGAGGTGGGAGCTCTGGTCCCTGCCCAGCTGCCCGGTCACTGTGTCCTCCACTCATGGAGAGAAGCCACAGGAGAGGAAGGGACTCCCAGCTGCAGCCTCCAGGCTGGGGGTAAGGAGCAGGAGATGGGGTGCCTGCGGTATTCGCTCTTCCAGGACTCCCTGGGCTCCTCCCATCCTGTGCCCTGACAGGTGGACCAGGGCTGATATCTGCCCATAGGGCCTGAGGACCCGTGTGCAGGGCTGTGCCAGCGAGACACAAGAGCAGGCGTGACAAACTTTGTCTTCGGTCTGTGCCCACCTCCTCCAGGGCTGCTTGTATTCAGCACTGCCCCACCCAAGTCTCCACAGAGTCTCCCTTCTGTCCTCCACCCTGGCCCCCATGCCTCTTCCTCGTGCAGTGATTTCTCTGGAGCCAATTGGGAAGAGGGAGTCAGTCACCCCATTTAACAGGAACCAAAGAAGTAAACCGTTTCTTCCAACGGGGTTTGTGGAATGGGGGTGGCCCACAGCAGCTGCTCTGTGAATGAATGCCAGCGCCCTCCACAGGCACTCAGTGCTGTTGGTGGGCAGGAAGTTCTGTTTCTCTGCTCCTGCTGAGAGGTCTTCTCACAAACATGAGACAGTCCATGAATGACACAGTGGCTGACGGGCATGCTACAGGGCAAGTGGTATGAACAGGGTGCAGGAGTGCATGCATGTGTGCATGGGAGAGGGAGAGAGAGAGAGAAACAAAGACAGAGAGAGAGGCAGACAGAAATAAGAGAGTTTGTAGGACGTGCCAGATTTTCATATGCTGTCATCATAGAAATAGTTTAGGGAAAATGTATGAATCTATTTCAATGAAGAGGTGAGTGAAATTTTCCCAGTTACTTCTGTGCCACCTCACACTCAAATTGAGAGTGGACACCTGTTCACCACGCCCACCTCCTTCATGGTCTCCATCCAGGGTTTTCATTGTCCATCTGGAAGGTGGGAGGTGAGCATGGATGCCCTGTGAGAAGGGAAGGGATATGGAGGGAGGGGGGTCCAGAAGGGGGTAAAGGGGGGGGGCTTCAGAGGAAGAGTGGCCCGTGACTCCTGGCCCCACCTGAGCGGGAGTGGGGTGCCCTCCTTCCCCTCGCTCAGGCTCCCCCAGCCCCTCTTGTGGCTGAGCAGCGCCCAGGGGACCTGGGTAAAAGGCCATTCACACTTCACTGCCCCTGGGACCCGCCCTGGTGCCCTCCTGGCCTAGATGGGGCTGCTGCAGGGGCTACCAGGCCTCCCCTCTCCCTGTGCTGGGTGCCCTGACCCCCTCTGATGCTGCGCGGCCTGAGAGCCCAGCCTCTGGAGGCACAGGCCCCGGATGAAGTTCAAGCGCCTCAGGTGGCATCTTCCTGCCGCCCTGGGCCGCACAGAAGGCGCAGACGCCCTTTCCTGTGAACAGGAACCCCACAGCGGGCACCTGGTTTCTAACCAGCATGCCCCACAACGCATGCTCACACTGCCTGCCAGCAAACTGAAACCCATTGGGAAAAAGGCGCAGGCAGCCTTTGGGGACAGAGTTCAGGCCCCGCAGCTCCCACAGGTGCCGCCTGAGGGCGCGGCAGCTCCCTGGGGACAGGCACAGGCCCAGGGACAGCGCCCTGGGAGCAGGGCCCAGGCCTGGCCAGGAAGGCTCCTCCCCAAAGGCAGGAAGGCAGGCCTGGCCTGAGCAGCTGTGACTTCATTAGGCTCAGGTGTTGAAATGATGGTAGTGGAGGTGAATCCTCGCCTGAGGGTATTTCCCATTGAGTTTTGGAGGGAGTGGGGGAGAGAGAGAGAGGCTGAGGCGGGCAGGGGTGGCACCTCACGTCCTGGCTTGGGTGCTGGCCAGGCCTCCGCAGGGTCTCTGTGCTCAGGGAGCTGAGACCCAGCCCCTCCACCACCAGCCCTCTGGCGCCCCTGTGCCCTGCAGCACGGAGCTGGGCGCACCAGGCATGGCCATGGCCAGACACAGCCAGCACCCAGGAGCCAGGACTCCCTATGTCCCCTAGGGGGCGGGGATTGGGCTGGGGGGGCGGGACCTGCCTGGGCTGAGTGAGCCCAGCTGTGAGAGGGGCAGCCAGCTGGACCACTGATTCCTGGGCAGAGAAACAGGGGCCTCATCTCACAGCGTGGGACAGCCCGGCACCTCCCTCCTGCCCACAGGCCCAGGACCCCAGCGACTCCATTCTGGGGGTCCCTGTGCCGCCCACCATCCACCTGGAGCTGCAGCCATCCCACAGCCGCCCCCTCCTCTGCCGGCGGTCTGCCCTGCCTCCGCCTGACTGCGGACCCAGGTCCTGCCCGGGTGCCCGCTCTGGAGGGCCCACAGGGTGCCTGCCTGGCACGCTCCCAGTGATGGGGGCACTTCTGGGTTTTTTTTTCCTTCTTGTTCTTTTTAAAAATATATTTTTGTTGATTTCAGAGAGGAATGGAGGGGGAAAGGAACAGATAGAAACATCAATGATGAGAGGGTGGTTGATTGGCTGCCTCCTTCACCCCCACCCCCTGGGGATTGAGCCTCAACCCAGGCCTGTGGTGCAGGGGGGACCCCTCCTCTCTCCGCTTCCCACAGGTGGTGGCTCCCCTGAACTGGGAATGGGTCTGGAATCTGCCGCCCCCTTAGCTGACTGTTCTCATTCCAGGTCCCCCGACACCCCTGTCCCTGGGTCTTGGCAAGGGCTTGCCAGCTGGTCTGCCTGCCTCCCTCAGCTCCTCAGGCCCATGGCACCTCTGGGCATCCACCCGGTGACCTTCCTCTTTGAACTTCCCTCCCTCAACCTCCACACTAGCTACACTCATCCCTCTGCGGAACAGGGGCTCCATGGGGCTCATCTAAGGGTGCACCCCACCCACTACCACCACCAGCCCCAAAGCCCCAAACCAGCTGGCACACACCCACAGCTTTCCCTCCATTCTTCCCAGAGGCTGTGAACACCTCCAGCCCAGGCCTCTCCTGGGAGCCTCCAGACCTGTTCCCAGCTTGGATGTCCCAAGACACCATCAACCCCAAAGGCTCAGCACACTGTCCCCATACTCCCCACCAAAGACTCTGTGTTCCTCCTCTCTCACATCGTCCTCTGCACCCAGACCATGCTGGATATCCTTCTCTCTTCCCTGTGTCCCATCCATCACTCCCTCAGCTGCTTCCTACTCTGACCTCTCACTCACATACCACCCAACCCAGGTGCTGGCCCCCTGGGCTGTACCACAGGGTCCCCTTGCTGAGAGGACACCCAACCACGCCCTCCTAAGCTCCATGTCCCCCTTCCCCCCCTGCACTGGCTGGGAGCTGTGTGGCTTGGGGGTTACAAACATCCAGGTGACACAGCTCAGGGCTGAGAGCTGCCTGCAGAGAAGGTGGGTCACCTGAGGCCCCAGAGAATGTTGGGTGATGCTTTCCCTTCCGTTAGCAGGTAAGACAAGCCCAGGCTGCAGCAGCCCTGCCTTCTGGCCCGGACACAGAGGCTGGGACTCAGCCCCAAGTCTCGCAGCTCCGTTTCCTGGTGGACTCCCTGGGAACCAGGTCCTTCCTCCGTCCCCAGCAGAGCTCCCTCCGCCCCGGGGAAGCATGGGAATGCGTCCCTCCCTGGGGATGGAGAGTGAGGAACAGAGAAACAGGATGACTTCCACTTGCTCCCTGCGCACAGGAGCCCATCGGCCTTAGAAAATCCAAAGGATCATCTAGAGCTGAGCTCCTGTGATATAAACCCCAAATCAAAATGGATTCAACTCACCGTGCCAGAAAACAAACCGGTCTCACTAAAAAAGAGTTGACAGGAAGCCAGGAAGGCTGGTCAACAACCTTAACTGCTCTAACCTTTAGTTGAGATACTGTTAGCTGAAGCAGCTTATTTGTCCCGTGTAAGTTTCTGCAATTGCCTGCCTAAGGGCTACATGTAAATTTCTGTTTATGTTACCTAAGATGTTTTTCCAAAGGCCTCAATGAAAGGGGATGGCAGGGCCAGAGCAGGGGGTAGTTCTCCCATCCTCTGGGGCCACAGGTGACCCCACCCTCTCTACCACACAGGACTACTGCCTGGCCCCTCATATTGCCAAGTTGAATTTCTTAAAGTCTCAAGTCACTTCATTTGTGTGCTGCCATCCAGAACCTGAAATCTGAACGGGAACTCCTTACACTTGGGTCCTGAAAGAGATTCCTACATCACAGGAGCCTCCAACACACCCAGGCCTGGGGACAGCTGCTCCCTGGTGAACCGGAAGCCTCCTTCCCCTTCTCTGACCGCCTGCCCCCGGGAGGTCTGCATTCCAGTGCCCAGGAGCCAGGGGGCCGACACGGGGAGCCCAAGCCCTGACATGGCTGCCAGTGAGGAGCACTAAGGAAAACAAGGACTCAATTCTACTCCAACTCACTTTATTACAAACCCATCCTGTGTTCAGCACCAATGGCTGCTCAGTACAATGTGCAAGCACTTGGAAGACACCACTGTAAGCATGCCCACTTCTCAGCACATGCGCTCCAAAGGAAAACCTTCCAGAAGCCCTTCACCAGGCCCCGCCCATCCCTGGAAGAGCAGCTCACTAACAACAGGACCAGAATGGGCAGGCATGCGGCCACAGACACATAGCAGGTGAGACTCCCCACAAGAAAGACTGATGCCAACTGATGTAAATATGGGCTGTCCCCCAAAACAATATACAGAGGTGAGGCTGCTGCTGGACAATGAGTGCCCACTGAGTTAAATATAGGCTGTCCCCCAAAACAGCTCAGACACGTGATGGAAAAGGAAACGCATGGGATGTAAATATATTGGGTGACATCTCCTGGGCCCGCAGCTCCTGAACAACGCTGAACAAAGCCAAGCTTTCTGCCTGCCCTGGCCTTCCCTGCCTTCTGCTAATTGCTACGAAGTTTCAATTATAGAAGATGCAGAAATCCCAACAAAAATGGTTGCAGCCACAAAGTGAGCAGGAGGCTTAGCTCTGCTCAAGGCTACTAAGTTTCAATTATACAGGATAAATAAATCCCAGATACGAGGTCCTCCTCTTGTGTTGCTGGGGGGCATGGCCACCTCACACCACCCTGACATGGGGCACCCTTCAGGGCAAACCAGCCAGCCCCCACCCATTCACCAGTTACAGGCCTCTATCCTATCTAACCCTCTTATCTAATAAAAGAAAAATATGCAAATTGACCATAACGCCAACACCCAAAATGGCTGCCTCAATGTGCAGCCACAGAGTGAGCAGGAGGCTTGGCTCTGCTCAGGGTGACAAAGTTTCCATTATAGAGGATAAATAAATCGCAGCTATCAGGACTTCCTCTTGGGTTTACAGGGGGTGGGGCATTCATGCAACCACAAAAGGCCCATGGCCCAGGCCACCTCACACCCCAAGGGAACCACCACCCTGATCTGTGTGGCTGCCCCATTGTGGTCAAAGATGACTAACCCCATGCAGCACAAGTTGGCCACCACAAGATGGCCAGCCAGGGAGGGCAGGTGGGAGGGACCACGTCTGCAAGGGAGGACAGTTGTGGGAGATCAGGCCAGCAGGGGAGGGTAGTAGGGACCGACATTTTCTACAAGGTAGGGCAGTTAGGGGCAATGAAGCCTGTAGGGGAGGGCAGTTAGGCGTAACCAGGTCGGCAGAGGAAGGAAGTTGGGGGCGATGGGGCCTGCAGGGAAGGGAAATTGGGGGTGGATGTAGGCCTGCAAGGGAAAGCAGTTGTGGGGGAATAGGCCTGAAGGAGAGGGCAGTTAGGAGTGACCTTTCTGGCAGGAGAGCAGGTAGACATCAATCCGGCTGTCAGGGGAGTGGTTAGGGGGTTATCAGAGAGGCAGGGAGAAGCAGTTAGGGGAAATCAAGAATGAAGGCAGGCAAGCAGTTGGGAGCGAGCAGTTCTGGATTGTGAGAGGGATGTCCCACTGCCCATGTTGGCCTGATCAAGGTAGGCGGTCGAACATCTTCATATTGGAGAGGGTGCAGGCCGGGTTGGGGACACACAACCCCTCTGCACGAATTTTCTGCACCGGGCCTCTAGTTTACTTATAACCCGACAAACGTGCGCCCTGGGAAAGTTAAATTTGGTGAAGGACACTAGGACTTTCTAAAGATGGGGCCAGGCCTGAGACTCGTGCGCTCTCAGGGACTGGGGTTACAGGACCCAACAGGACCCAGGGCCTGATAGAGTCAATGCATCTTTCTCATCATTGCTGTTTCTCTCTCCCTCTCCCTCCCCCTCTCTGACAATCAATAAAAACACATTGGACCAAAACATGGAGGAGTAAGAAAAGCCTTGCCCTCAATCAATACACCTTGTTTAATAGGGTCACCTGGTGACATGGGAAAGTGGTCTAACGCATCATGTCCTCCAGCAACACAGAGTTCTCCTCTGGAGCTCCGCAGAGCACCTGCTCCAGGCCCCACTCCATGGGCTCAGTGGAGTCAGAGCACAAGTGAATCACTGAGTCCAGGTTCGGGTTGGGAAGGAGGGAATGTGGCATCTCCCCTGGGCCGGACAGGATTCTGATTGTCCAAGTTCGTTAAGTGAACATACAATCATTTGTTATTATTCAATTCATTTATTTGCTGTTTTCTGTGTTTTTTCTCCATCCTCCCTTGGCTTAACAGTAGCAACCAGGCAAGAAAAGAGTGCCTTTTGGAGCAGGACGAAGAAGGACAAAGTCAAAGACAAGCCTCCCAGGGCCAGCTCAACTTTGTCTAACCTCCTGTTTCTGCAAATATTGAGACATCCCCCCTCTCCTCCCTAATTAGCCTCTCATTTTTTTCCAACCCCGAAGTTTTGTAATCCTTCACCTTTATCCCTGTCTTTACCATATTCCCATTATTTCTAAAAATTTTAAAAAAGAGAACAAAATAAACCACAACAAAAAACAAACAAGTGAAAGAAAATCAGTACTTATGGAAAGAAAAAAAGACCTTGTAGCAAATGGAAAGCTCTATCGCCATGGCAACAAGGCCACATGAGGCTCCACATCACTCCCGAGATCCCTGTTGGTGAATTCACCTCCTGGATAACATGCATTCTTGCCCCCACATCGGTCCCCGTGGCCTCTCAGGGACCTGTCCAGAGGGCGAGACATAGGAGTCGCCTGATGTGCACATTTGCAGCTGCGGTTGAACGGTTCTCTGACTCTTGCCTGTTTCAGCTCTCACACTGCAAACGAGCATCCCTTCCGTGGTCAATTGAGAGCCAGGGGTCCTATTTTCGTGCTTTTCGGTGGCGATGTGGCTGTGTGAAATGGCCCGAATGGAGTGCTGCAGTGCTGTCTAGTGTCCCCAAGTGCAAGCTGCGCTGGGCCTCCGGGAAAATATCCAAGTGGCACCTGAGGGTCCTTCAGGCCCGAGGTATGGTGCTGTTGGCTGTGAGCATAGTAACCAAAGTGTCTTTAGGTCTTGATTGGTTGACAAAAATGTGGCCAGACACTCCTGGAACTGTTGGAACAGTTGCAGTTACACTGACTCAGGCCTCACAGTGGCTTCACAGGACATTATCCCATGAATCGTGCGAATTGACTTCCTTATTATCCTTTTTTAACCCCATAGAGATGAGGAAAGGGGCTCAGAGAGAGTAAATAAGATGTTCAGGTCAATCCTGAGTGTAGTGGCCAGTCAGGATTCAAATGCAGGTCTTATCTCATCCCTGAGGTGTGAACACAGGAAGCCTTCCTTAGCACAGCCTTGTTTGAATAGAAATTGGGGCTACAAACTCAGGTGCCTGTGGGGGGCCAGGCAGGTGCAGCAGGTGGGGGAGGGGTGTCAGCAGTAGGACAGGCCTCCTGGAGAACAGACACCCTCTGAAGGCTGTCTGCTGGGAGGCAGGCCCGCACTACCGGGTCTAAGGGCCTCAGAGCTGCCTGTCCTCCTATCCTTGCTTTACAGCCCTGTGTGTGCCTCACTTTGTTCGACATCACTGGCCTCGGGTGTCTTCATCACCTACCACTGGGGCTGCATGCATTAGTGGCTATAGGTGGCCCAGCTGGGCCCTGTGTTGCAGTCACTTCTGTGCAGCTGTCTGTGAGGAAGTGAGCAGGTGCATGGAGGCCCAGCATCCTGGGGGAATGAGGGCAGCTGCACTGAGCAGGACCTGCCCAGAGGGTGTCTGTTGCGCATCCTCACTCCACCCCTCTTCCTGCACTAGGAGCCTGAACACATCCCCCAGCAGCTCCTCACAGGGGACAACATGGCCATGGAGGCGGAGCAGGACCTAAGGATCAACGAGTCCGACCACGGAAGCGAAGAGCTGGGGCCGCAATCACAAGGTAGGCAGCGGCCCTGGCGCTGGGGAGCCGGCCTGGCTGCAGCTTCTCCCTCAGCCAGGGAGCTGAGCCCTAGGCCCTGAATCTCCTGGGTCAGCCCGGCCTCAGCCCAAGTCCATGGGGTTTGATTCAAGGGCCATATGGATCCATCAACTGCCTTCTCCCCAAGGAGAACATGCAGGGTCTGGCAGCACAAGGGTATGTTCTCCCCAAGGAGAACATGAAGTCCAGACATGAACTACAAAGTAGGTGCTGCCAGTTTTCTCAGCTCCCATGCAGAGCGGCCCAGGAGCCCTCAGAGGACAGCACGCTGACCCCCAGAGGCCGTCTTCCATCTGTCCATGGGGGACTGAACGCTCTGGATGGCAGGCACCTTCCCCAGCTGTCACTAACCTGCACTATGACAGCAGCCTGGGCTGATTTCCTCTGTTCCTGTCATCATCAGGCAGATGGGTGCAGTCTGCTCTCAATCCCTGGGCAGGGGCTGCTCCGGAACCCCACCTCCCCAAGGGCCTTACCCAGGGGTGGCAAGTGCTGGGCAAAAGCACCCCAGAGCCTCTACTCACCAAAGACTTACTGGTCAATTTCCGTGCCCCCCACACTCCCAGCTGAGCTACACAACACCAGACTCTGAGCGTTGGCACAGACCATGCCATGTGTATGCTGTCTCTGAGAGTGTCTGAAATCCTTGACTTGACAGTCAGGTTGGAACTTGGCAAGAAATGGTTCCAGCAGTTCCAGCATCTTGAACTTTTGTATTGGCCTGTCCACGGTCAAGTGCTTTCTTCTTAAACTCTGGGTGGCTTCCCAATAGACCCCAGAAGAGCCACGACCCACAACGACATCACCCTGTGAACAACAGAGGGCATCCAGCTGGCCGTCCCAGGTCTTCAGACCTGGGCTTCAGGGGGACCGCCCTCTCAGAGGGATGGCCATTTCTGGGCAGAGACAGAGAGGGGAGAGGGGAAGCTGAGGCCCTGCCTCTGGGCTCTGACTCCACTTTGCTCTTCAGCCTCCAGCGGGATACTGACTTTGAAGGAAAATTCTGAAGCCCTCCAGGGCACAGTCCTGGAGGTGCAGGGCGACATGCAGGCCCTGCAGGAGAGCAACAGCAAGTATGAGCTGCTGCTGAAGGAGTTCCAGCAGCTCAGAGAGCAGGTAACGGGTGTGTGTGTGTGTGTGTGTGTGTGTGTGTGTGTGTGTGTGTTTGTGTGTGTGTGTGTGTTTCCGGAACATAGGGGCCAGCCAGAGGCCGGGTTTGCCATGGGTTACAGGTTTGCGGTTTGCTTTAAAGCCAAGTTAGTTCACTTTGTGACCTGACTGGCATGGGCTGTGTCTTTGGCTCTGCAGGAGACAAAGTTGGAGACCGAATTAAGGGTTGAGAAGGCCACCAGCCAGCACCTGAGGAGCCTCCAAGAAGAGCAGGCGGGAGAACCGGATGAGATGTTCAAACTCTTAGAAATCCAGACGCTGCCCAGTTCCCCGAAGGTAGGCCCTCCAGAGCCCAGGCCCCCGGCCCCCTGCCTGCCAGAGGGAGCGTCCAGGATCACAGCAGTGTCCTGGTCATTGGTCAGTGATTCCCCGTGACCAGTTCCCTCGCTCAGCTGCAGCTCAGACCAGCAATTCTCAGCCGTGGCAGGTCCCCGAGGCAGGTATTGCCTCCCAGGGACACTGGCCACCTTGTTGTTGATGGACAGGACTGGGGGGCTGAGGTGCTGCGGGCTGTGCAGTGCCGATGGTTGTTCTGTCAGTATCAGGGTAAATTAGATGCTAGTGTTGTCCAGGTATTCTGCATCCTTACTGATGTTCCAAGTGCTTTAAAAAATAGGGTTCTAAATGTAGTCTAACAGGTCAGCCAAGGAGCTGATCCAGAGAACCGGCATCATTTGCCCTACAGGTCCCATGTGTGGAGAGAACATGGGACTCATGTAGGCCCATGTGATGGTCCGTTCCTGCCCTGGACGTCCCAGCACAATTCCTTAAGCGCTGGGAGAACAGCACTCTGCACGGCTGGGTGTTGCCTGCCCTGGGCGTCCCTGCTGCTTTGGGGTCTGCAGTTGCCCTGCTCATCGCCCCTCACTGTGTTTAGGGGTGCAGGGATGGGGAGTGTGAGGCTCCCCGGGGCCTGTACCCAGTGAGGCATCCTCACCTTTTCCCCGTGAACCAGCAGGGGGCCGAGGAGAAGCAGCCTGTGGAGCTGGGGGAGCAGCAGAAGCAGCTCCCTGAAGTCCAGGAGGCCCTGCTACAGGAGCAGGAGGCCAAGGCCCTGGTCACCCGGGACAAGGAGAGCCTGCAGCAGGATGTAGCAAGGTAACCGCCTCTGCCCCGCAGCGGCATCTGCCGGGTTTCTTTCCCACTAGCTCACTGTGCACCCGCTGAGCTCAGCTCCAGTGAGGCCCCTGGTTAGGGTGCACTCTCAGCCCCCCTCTCCTCCCCCCGTTATGGTCACAGCTGACGGTCACAGGGGGAAGGGCCTCCAGCTGGTGGCTGGCCTGGAAGCACCAGTGACAGCTGGGATGGAGCATGGTTCAGGTTTGGAGGCCCGCCCATCCCACAGGACGACGATGCAGATGACTGTGTAGGGTACAGGTACCTTCATCCTCTCACACCTGCGATCCCAGGAAGGACTTGTGTTTGCTCCACGTCACTCCCGAGTACTCTGTTGGTGAATTCACCTCTTGGCTGACACGCATTGTTGCCCCCACATCAGTCCCCGTGACCTCTCAGGGGCCTGTCCAGAGGGCGAGACACGGGAGTCGCCTGATGGCACATTTGCAGGTGAGGATGAACAGGCCTCTGACTCCTGCCTGTTTCAGCTCTCACACTGCAAACGAGCGTCCCTTCCGCGGTCCATTGAGTGCCATGGGTCCTATTTTCTTGCTTTTTGGTGGCGATGTGGCCGTGTGAAATGGCCCGAATGGAGTGCTGCAGTGCTGTCTAGTGTCCCCAAGTGCAAGCTGCGCTGGGCCTTGGGGAAAATATCCGAGGGGCACCTGAGGGTCCTTCAGGCCCAAGGTATGGTGCTGTAGGCCATGAGCATAGTAACCAAAGCATCTTGAGGTCTTCATTGGTTGACAAAAATGTGGCCAGAGATTCCAGGAACTGTTGGGACAGTTGCAGTTACACTGACTCAGGGCTCACAGTGGCTTCACAGGACAGTATCCCATGAATCGTCAGAATTGACTGTGTTATTATCCTTTTTCCCCCCCATAAAGATGAGGAAAGGGGCTCAGAGAAAGTAAACAAGATGTTCAGGTCAATCCTGAGTGTAGTGGCCAGTCAGGATTCAAATCCAGGTCTTATCTCATCCCAGAGGCTTGACCACAGGAAGCCTTGTTTGAATAGAAATTGGGGCTACAAACTCAGGTGCCTGCAGGGGGGCCCCAGCAGGTGCAGCAGGTGGGGGAGGGGTGTCAGCAGTAGGACAGGCCTCCTGGAGAACACACACCCTCTGAAGGCTGTCTGCTGGGAGGTAGGCCCGCACTGCCGGGTCATCCTTTTGTTTCTGCTTTTTAACAAAAACTTAATCCTCATCTCAGGATAATTTTTGCACTGACCTTCAGAGAGAGTGAAAGGAAGGGAGGGAGCCGGCGAGAGAGAAACAGCAATGGGAGAGACATATCTCCTGGATGCCTACAGCACACACCCTCTGTGCCTCAGAGCAATCCACAGCCAGGTGCATGGCCCTGACTGGGAACCCAACCCGAGGCCGTTCCATACACAGGCTGAAGCTCTCTCTGCAGAGCCACACCTGCCAGGGTCTTTCCTTTATTCCTTCTCTCTACCCTCCGAGAATGGCAATAGCTGAGTGTTGATGTGAAACTTGACTGCCGGGAGCCATAAAAACAAGAGTTCAGTTTCACTTCCTGGTCAGCCCCTTTTCCTAAGAAAGCCCGCCAAGAATTCCTGCGGGCAGCAAGATTGCCCGCCAAGATAACCAGCATACCAAACAAAGCCCCCGGGCCCGCCAAAGGCTAGAAGAACCTCCCACATCAGAATAACCAATCAGCTGAAGACATACCCAGTCCCCAACCAATCACCCCATGACAATCCCTTACCCTGTCCCTCCCCTTTAGGAGCCTTTAAAAACAGTTACTCTTCAATAAAATGTGAGGGTTTGATCGGATTTCTAAGACTTACCCTCCTTCCTTGCGCCCCTCTCTTGTCTCATTCTCTTAGGATTCCTGAGGGCCCACGTTGTTGCCCCGCAGGCCAGGGCACTTGACATTTTAAAATATTGAATAACTAATTAATTTAAATTCAATAACAAAGCTCTGTGGGACAAACAGGGGTCCTCTGTCTTCACATTGAGTGCCTCAGCCTCTGGTCATTGAGATTTCAGGGCTAACCCGTAGCCCCGGAAAGCCAGTTGAGTAATTATGAGGATGATGATGACTAGGCTGATGTCAGTGGCTTTACAGAATGCTTCAGAGTCTCACATTGTATTTGTCTCAGGAGTTGAACTCAGAAAGGGACTTGGCCTGGGGAGAAGAACTGGGCAAAGACAGTGTTTTAGAGTAAAGATGGTCTCATTCCATGTTTTCCAAAAGTATTTCAGTGCAAGAACCGTTTTCCAAGGAGGCAGCTCTGCAAAGCCTTACATGGGAAGGGCTGACACAGGCTGCTCAGTTGAAGTGTCTGAGCCTGCCTGTCCTGTGTCCCCAGCCCACAGGGGGCAGCTGGGTGGCCGCACAGAACCCCACAGACACAGTTGGAGAGGCACTGACTGTGCTCAGGCCTCATTTACACGGGACTCCCCGAGGCCCATAGAGGAGGTGGGTGCGATGGAGGCGCACACCTGGGAGGGAGGCTGGGAGTGCTCCTCAGCCCTGGGCGCTGTGGCTCTCCAGCAGCAGACTCAGGTCCTGGACCAAGCAGCTGCAGGCAGAGCAGGAGGAGCTGCTCTTCAAGAACGAAGAGCTGCAGGCATCCCTAGAAAATGAGCAGGAGAATTTTCAGATCTTCCAGAACTTGTACCACAAGATGATGGCTGATCAACAGTCTAAGGACATCAGTCTGCGAAATCTGAGTGAACAGTGCGAGGTGAGGCCTGGGGCTGGTGGGCCTCAGGACACGGGGCCTGAGCCCTGTGCTGACAGCCGGGGGCTCAGGCAGGTCCACATGGGTCTTCATTGGCATCTGTGCCCAAACCTTCTGTGTGAATGTCACCCGGAGAAGGGAGGAAGCCAGAGGCTTTTAACAGGGACAAGCACCATGGCTGGAGGGGATCTTTGTTCTTTTCTTTTCTTAAGCACATTTTTATTTATTTGAGAAAGAAGAAGGAAGAGGGAGAAAGAGAAACATCAATGATGACAGAGAAGCATTGTTCAGCTGCCTTCTAAACCACCCCACCGGGGGATGATGCCTGCAACCTGGGCATATGCCCTTGACTTGAATGGAACTCAGAGCCCTTTAGCCCGAGGTCTGATGCTCTATCCGCTGCACTAAACCATGCAGGGCCTGACCTTTGCTTTTGCAGGGTCGGGTTGGTGCATGGAGACAGCCAAGTGCAGTTTTCTCTGTGTCCTTTGGGCTGAGCTCAGTGCTCTGTGCTCTCCCTGTCATCACATTGAATTCTCACAATGCCTTTTTGAGTTGTGGGGCCTGTCCTCAGATCCCTGAGGTAGTGAGTCTGGTCTGTGTTTGTTTGAAGCCAAAGCTTGGGCTTTCCTGCCCCTCTCACTGGGTGATATTCAGGATCAGGATTTGAACCATCTCAGCCCAAAATTGCTATCCATCCCGTCCTTTGTTTTATTGATGTCAGAGAGAGGAAGGGATACTGCGAGAGGGACTGAAACATCAATGATGAGAGTGAATCAGTGATGGCTGCCTCCTTCTTGCCCCCTCCTGTGGATGGACCCCTCCTCCTAGGAGAGTTCCTTGGCTAGGCATCTCACCAGTAAACTCCTGGTGCCTGGGAGGTCCCTCAACCCAATGAATCACACCTGTAGGGCAGCTTATTAATGAGGTCATTTACATTTCTTTTGAAAATGGCTGTGAAGTCCACAGAACCTGCTGTATATTTTGGACTTAAGGCGCCTCTCAGCTCAGACTCGCTGCGTGTCAGTGCTCAGCGGCCACACATGGGCAGTGGCTGCCCCATTGGCCGGCCACCTCACATCATTGACTGTGTTCGTCCTGCCTACAGGTGTGGCTCTAACCAAAACGGCCATCTTGTGTACCACATTGTTGATATCTGTTTCAGTTGCTCACCGTCTTGAGAAAGGACATGGTGGAGGAGAGAGGCAACTCTCATGCCAAATAGACACCTTGAAAGAGCTGAGCCAGACCCTCCGGGAAGAGCATTCAGGGACCTGGCCTCTCATGTAAGGGCGTGGGGTGACCGTCACCTGTCCCCAAGACTCCAGGTTTCCAATTCCAAGACCTGGCCTTCACATTCAGGAAAGAGAGACCCATAGCACACTGGCATCCCCAGGGCAGGGCAAGGGGACAGACCTTCTCAGTGCACCTGCCTCTCCTTCCCAGGAATGGGTCCAGATTTCTGCACGGTGGGTGGTCCTAGGGCTGCGGGACTGTCCTTCCTTGTGATGGGGAATGGCTGGCCATGTGGGACAGAGGGACAAGGTCACAGTGACCACACGGTCCTGTCTCAGCCCACCGGGGTCACGGTGCTGCTTCAGCGTTTTCCCTGATTCTTCTGCTCAGCTCCCGCTGGCTCGCCACCCACCCAGGATGGCTTACAAGGAAAGCCACACTGTAGTTTCTGACAGAAATTACTGTGGCCTGAGTTGGCCCTCTATAATTCAGTGGGCACAAATGACCAGCAGAAGTTGGGCAGGTGCCAACTAGAAGCTTCGGGCTTTGGTACCCAGGGGGATAATGTGATGATGGTTTGCATTAGACAGTGTCAACAGGAGGCCAGGGCATTGGTCAACTCCCTGACCTGCTCCAAGGAGGGTCTTCCCAGCACTGGGAGGGTTGTGTGTCCTGAGCTCTGTGAGTTTGTGTGCCTAGTGGTGGGGTCTATCAGAGCCAGACAGGGAAGCGCTCTAGCATAAGGCCAAGGAGCAGGGGAGTGGAAGGGGAAGAACACAGAGAAGAAGGACAAATGCTGAGCCAAGGGCGCTAGGAGCCCAGCAGGTTCGGTGAGCCTAGGCTTAGCAGTTTGTGAGTCATCTCTTTTACCAGCTGCCCACTTCATGGTGAGCTCTCAGAAAAGCCCCTGATTAGGTGGGACCTGGAGACCTTCATGGCCTAAGGAGCCTTTGCTGCTTCGTCCATCTGGGGGACTCATTTCCCAGGAAGGAAACCAGGGTGTGAGCTGTCAAGGCCCATGGGTTTGTGATCCTGAGTTTCGCATGGGTTGGGCCTTGCTCTCCTGAGATGAGGTACAGCCTGATCCTTGGTGCTTCAGCAGGTCTTCCGGGGTGTTAGGTTCCCTGGCACACGCCACAGGCTTCCAGCTCCTTATCCTCATACGGTGAGCATGACAGTCATGAGCGCCCTGATGTCTGAGTTCCAGGAAATGCCAGCCCTTCTAGGCCTTGTCCCAGTCTGGGCAGATGAATCGATTTACAAGTTTTATTTAAAACCAGATCGTTTTCTCTTTCTCTTCTGTTTACAGAAGCTCATTGAAGACCATGCCTACAGGAAAGGCCCAGCAGGAGGACATTATCACAGATGCACAAGAGGCCCAGTATTCTGAACCCATGATGTGTGTTGTTCTCAGGGGCAGTAACATTAACTGAGAACAGAGAGCTTCTCTGTCACTAGTGGGGAAACTCAACTGGACCAGGGGCCAGTATGGTAGGCCCACGCCACATGCTTCCATCCCTGTATTCCTATGCGACAAGCATGACAGTCATGAGCTCCCTGATGTCTGAGTTCCAGGAAATGCCGGCCATTCTAGGCCATGTCCCAGACTGGGCAGGTGAGTCAATTTACACGTTTTATGTTAAACCAGATCGTTGTCTCTTTCCCTTCTGTTTACATAGGCTCTTTGAACACCATGACGACAGGAAAGGCTGAGGAGGTGGACATAATTACAGAAGAACAAGAGGCCCTGTATCCTGAACCCATGATGTGAGTTGTTCTCAACGGCAGTAATATTGACTCAGAACAGAGAGCTGCTCTGTCATGAGTGGGGCAAGTCAACTGGACAGGGGCCAGTTTGGCATGCCTACGCAAAATGCTTCGATCCCTTTATTCCTACATGGGGAGCATGACAGTCATGGGCTCCATGATGTCTGAGACAAAGGGTTGCAGGGCCTGCGCTCTGTGAGTTGTGTGCCTAGTGGTTGAGGTTTGTCAGAGCCAGACACTGAAGCACTATAGCATAAGGCCGAGGAACACGGCTGTGGGAGGGGAAGAACACGGACTAGAAGAACAAATGCGTAGCAAAGGGCTCGGGAGCCCAGCGGAGTCGGTGGACCTATGCCCATCGGTTTGTGAGTCATCTCTTTTCATGGCTGCCCACTTCATGGTGAGCTCTCATAAAAGCCTGGATTAGGTGGGACCTAGACATCCTCATGGCCAAAGGAGCCTGAGCTTCTGCCTCAATCCGAGGACTCATTTCCAACAAGGAAACCAGGATGTGTGCTGTCCAGGCCCACGGGTTTCTGATCCTGACTTCCACATGGTTAGGACCTTGCTCTCCTAAATGATGCACAGCCTAATCCTTGTTATTCAGTAGGTTTCCTCGATTGTTAGGTTCTCAGGCCCACGCCATATGCTTCCATCCCTGTATTCCCACATGGCGAACATGACAGTCATGAGCTCCATGATGTCTGAGTCCTAGGGTTGCAGGGTATGTGCTCCGTGAGTTGTGTGCCTAGTGGTTGAGGTTTGTCAGAGACAGACAGGGACGCGCTCTAGCATATGCAGAGGAGCATGGCTGTGAGAGGAGAACAACTCAGACTAAATGAACAGATGTCCAGCCGTGTCCATGGGACTAGGCCAGCGGTTTGTGAGTCATATCTTTTCCTGGCTGCCCCCTTCACTCTAAACTCTCAGAAAAGCCCCAGATTTGGTGGGGCCTGGACATCCTCATGGCCTAAGGAGCCTGAGCATCCTCCTCAATCTGGGGGGCTCATATTCCAGCAAGGAAACCAGGGTGTGAGCTGTCAAAGCCCATGGGTTTGTGATCCTGAGTTTCACATGGTTTAGGCCTTGCTCTCCTGAGATGAGTTACATCCTGATCATTGGTGCTTCAGCGCATCTCCTCAAGTGTTAGCTTCTCAGGCAACACCATGCTTCCATCTCTTTATCCCCTCAAGTTGAGCATGACAATTATGAGCTTTCTGATGTCTGAGATCCAGGAAATGCTGTCCATTAGGCCAGGTCCCAGTCTAGGCAGATTAATCAATTTACATGTTTAATGTAAAACCAGAAACTTTTCTCTTTCTCTTCTGTGTACAGAGGATCATTGAAGAACATGCCTACAGGAAAGGTGAGGAGGAGGACATAATTAAAGATGGGCATGAGGCCAATGATCATGAACCCATGATGTGTGTTGTTCAGAGCAGCAGTAACATTAACTCAGAACAGAGAGCTGCTCTGTCACGAGTAGGGAAAGTCAACTGGAGCAAGAGCCAGTTTGGTAGTACCACGCCACATGCTTCCATCACTCCATTCCTATATGGGGAGCATGACAGTCATGAGCTCCATGATGTCTGAATCCTATGGTTCCTGGGCCCACACTCCTTGAGTTGTGTGCCTAGTGGTTGAGGTTTGTCAGAGTCAGACAGGGTAGCGTTCCAACTTAAGGCAGAGGAGCATGGCTGTGGGAGGAGAATAACACAGACTAGAAGAACAGATGCCCAGTCCGGTCACTGTGCCTAGGCCAGCTGTGGGCAAACTATGGACCATGTGCCGGCTACGGCCCTTTTGGCTATTCTATCCAGCCCCGGAAATCAAAAGAGTGGGGGGTTCGCTTGCTCTCCCCTCCGCTCATTCATCAGCAGCCCACGATGAGAGTGCCAGCATGGTGAAGTTGCTTTTGTTCCGGCCCTCCAGTCTAGTTTAAGAACCCACTGTGGCTCTCAAGTGAAAAAGTTCGCCCACCTCTGGCCTAGGCCCAGCTGTTTGCGAGTCATAACTTTTCACTGCTGCCCACTTCATGGTGAGTTCTCAGAAAACGCCCGATTAGTTGGGACCTGGCCGGCCTCATGGCCAAAGGAGCCTGTGCTGCTGCCTCAATCCAGGGACTCATTTTCCAGCAAGAAAACCAGGTTGTCTCTTGTCAATGCCCTTGGGTTTTTGATCCTGATTTCCATATGGTTAAGGCCTTGCTGTCCTGAGATTAGGTACTGCCTAATCCTTGTGCCTCCATAGGTCTCCTCAAGTGTTAGGGTCCCAGGCCAACGCCATGTGCTTCCATCTCCATATCCCTATGTGGCAAGCAGGACAGTCATGAGCTCCGAGATGTCTGAGCCTCAGGTAAATGCCGGTCCCTATGGGCCAGGTACCAGCCTGGAACAAAAGTCAATTTACAGGTTTTACGTCAAACCAGATTGTTTTCTCTTTCACTTCTGTTTACAGAGGCTCATTGAAAACCATGTGTATGGGAAAGGATGAGGAGGTGGAGGAGGTAGAGGACATAAATACAGACCCACATGGGGCCATGGATACAACTCTTAGGATGTGAGTTATTCTCAGCAGCAGCAACTTAAACACAGAACAAAGAGCTGCTCTGTCACCAGGGGGCAAACCCAACTGGAGCAGAGGCTAGTTTGGTGTGCCCATACCTTCTCTATGGCAGGTCTCCTGGACACAAGTCCCTCCCAGCTCTGAAAGAATGGAGTTTCTTTCAGTCCTCCCCTCAGGAGATGGCGAATGCATCTGGCCTTGAACCTGTGGAAGGGGAAGGGAATCTGTGGTGTAGAGCTACTGAAGCAGGACTGTCAAGCTGTGTCTCCAGGTTGCAGGACCTGGAATACTGTGTTTCTCTTTCAGGAAGGAATTGTGGGCAAGACAGCAGGGCCAACACCCATGGACTTCAGTCGCAGGAATCTCTTGGGCATCCCTGCATCCCTGTGGTGTCTTTGGGCCCCATGGTGGCTCACCATCAGGTACCCTTCTGCAGAAAAACACTCCCGTGGGGGGCCACCTTGGTCCCTGAGCCTTCCAGGCTCAATCCAACAGGCCTTTACCTGGGCTCGACCTGAGCCTCAGGAGCTGGGCCTTCAGGTTGTCCTGCCCCAGGCCAGCCTTGAGGTGAGATCATCATGAATTTTGCAAGACCTCTTTGGACATCCCAGAAGCTCAGCATTTCCCTCTCCCTGCCTGGCCCTATTTTGGATTGGACATCGAGGGATGAGTAAGGACAGTTATGCAGGTGAGGAAGCACAGTGCTGCTCCTAGGCAGAGCCGGGATTGAACCAGATGTGGTTCTTCTTATGACATGAGAATGCCATTTCTGGTTAGCTGCAATGATTACCCTTTAAGTTCACTGCTTTAATTTATTTATTGTTATTTCATTTTACTTATTCTATATAATAAAAGGCTAATATGTAACTTGTGCCCTAAACCGGGAGTTTGACCAGAGAATGGGGCAGCCAGCAAAATGCCTGCATTCCCTCAGCCAGGCAGGCCAAGCCAGATGGGGCCCAATATCGAGTTGGGCAGGCCAATGTCCACACATGCATCAATTCGTGCACTGAGCCTCTAGTATATATATTTGGAAAAATATTTTCATTGTTTTCTGGGAGGAAGGGAGAGAAATATCAATGATGAGAGAGAATCATTACTTGGCTGGCTCCTGCACGTCCCACATGGGGACTTAAGCATGCAACCTCAACATGTGCCCTGGACCAGAATGTGACCCAGAACCCTTGAGTCCATAGACCATCACTCTATCCACTGAGCCCAACTGGCTAGGACTATTTTAATTTCTTTTAAACAACACCTGAGTGTGGGAAAGAGAGAGAGTGACATCAATATGAGAGACACATTGATTGGTTGCCAGCCCACACACACCCCCACTGGGCCAAGGAATAAATCTGCAACACAGGTACATGCCCTCGACCCAGAATCAAACCCTTGACCCTTAGGTGCTTCGGCCCTAAGTGATCTAACCCGTGAGGCACGCCAGTCAGTGTTCACTCCTTTCCTTCCAAATAGCCCACTGGCCCCTGCCCTCTAACCCCCTAACCCCGATTCCTCAGTGCCAGGAAGGGGAAAATCTGACTGCCTGTCCCACCTACTATTAGCTCTAGCTAGAAATGAGGAGGTCCTGCTCTTCCAGAAATTGCCCTTGAATACACCATTTCCAACACACCTAGATGAAAGAGCACCTGTTCCAGTGCCTCCCAGGGACACAGAGTGGAGGTTGCATGTGAAGTTCTGATTCCTGAGAGGCTAGTGTGGGTTTCTGCAACCGGGAACGCTTCTCCCCTCCCTGAGTCTGTATGAATGAACTGCATATGTTTTCCTATCCCCTGAGGCTACATGTGATGCTCGTGGTGCTGGTGACACACGTTCCGTTCATGGGAACCTGGTGCTGACCCCCCAGTTAACTTGAACTTCATGGCTGGAGGGGCAATGGGGGTTGGCATGTCCTAAACCTCTCCTTCTAATAGGAGAAAACGCAGGCGTCGAAGAGGAGCCTTCCTCATATCCTTCCAACACAAGAGACATGGTTCGAGAGGAGAAGCCAAGTCACTGCCAGAAAATATTCCCAGGTCCCCACAGAACACCCCAGGATGCTCGGGCTGGCTGGAAGACAGAGACACCTGCAGTGGGAGCCCGCCCAAAGGTAGGAGGCACTGGCCTGGCTGAAGGAGGGCAGGGAATGGGAAGGTTGTGGGCCTCACTCATGGGCAGTGCAGAAGCATCGAGAAGCAATCTGGGTGCACACACCTGTGCTTGGAGCCTGAAGGGGGTGTTCCGCACTCACCCAGGTCTGCCCCCTTAGGTGTGTGGACACCCAAAGAGAGAGTGTGAACCCCCAACTCTATTGTGGTGGTTTGTTCCCAGAACCATTTAGTTACTTCAGTCAAAGAAGCCTCCCTATCACAGACACTGTGGTGGGTCCTCGAGTATCCGGAGTGGATCTCCAGACAGTTACTGCAGAGACAAGCTCAAGAGAGTATGAATGTGGGGTGCCAGGTCTCTGCCGGGCCTTGGATTAGCCATTTCTTTAGGGAGATCCCACGCATGTAACACGTCATGGACATCTGCCAGGTCTTTAGCAAGGCTCAGGCTCTGCTCTTTCTGTCCCTCTAAAAGCAGGTGGGCTTCTCCTCTCCCCCCTGACCAGGCCCTGAACCCTCCCACTAGGGGGCTTGCATTTAGGGCTGTGGTGGGTGTGAGCCAGAGGTTCCAGGAGATTTCTAGCTGCCTGTGCTGCATGCATTTCCTGGGACCTTAGAGGCTGGCAGCTGTGAGTGTCTGATTTTGTGCTCATAGAAAGAAAATGAATGGGCGGTGGCAGTTCTGCTTTTGATAGCATTGCCAGCTAGCTGACAGTGACTGGGAGAGTGCCTCGAGCTGCATCCTGGTTTCAGAGAAGTGAGCAGTGGTGGGTGGTATTTATCTTACAACCGACTGAACAGGGCCATGGCCTTAAAGGTGGTTTAGTTTTCACATTCACATGGAAGTTTATTTTATTGGTTATTCTATCTAATAAAAGACTAATATGCAAATTGAGTGTATCTCTGCTACACCAACAAGCCATGCCCACCAGCCTATCAGGAGCAAGTATGCAAATTAACCCAACCAAGATGGCTGTGGCCACAGAGCGAGCAGAAGGCTTGGGTTTCTCCAGCACTGGAAGAAACTAAGCTTTCTGCCTGCCCTAGCCTGCCTTGGCTTCTGCTAATGGCTATAAAGTTTCAATTATAGAAGATGCATAAATCTCAACAAAAATGGTTGCAGCCACAGAATGAACAGGAGGCTTGGCTCTGCTCAAGTTTACTACGTTTCAATTATACAGGATAAATAAATTGCAGATAGAAGGACCTCCTCTTGGGTTGATGGGCAGTGTCCTGAATACAAACCACAAAAGGCACCTGACCCAGGCGACTTCACACCCCAAGGGAACCATCACCCTGATCAGGGGCACCCTTCAGGGCAAACCAGGAGACCCCCACTCATTCACCAGGCCTCTATCCTATCTAATTCTCTTATCTCATAAAAGAATAATATGCAAATTGACCATCACTGCAACTCACAAAATGGCTGCCCCATTGTGGTCAAAGATGATTGACCCCATGAGGCACAAAATGGCCACAACAAGATGGCTAGCTGGGGAGAGAGTTGGGAGAGACCAGGTCTGCAAGAGAGGACAGTTGTGGGCGATCAGGACAGCAGGGGAGGATAGCAGGGACCAACAGTGTCTGCAAGGGTGGGCACTTGGGAGCAATTAACCCTGTAGCAGAGGGCAGTTAGGAGTGACCAGGCCAGCAGAGGAAGGAAATTGGGGGCGACTGGGCCTGCAGTTAAGGGCAATTGTGAGGGGGGACCTAGGTCTGTAGGGGAGGGCAGTTAAGGGTTACCAGGCTGGCAATGTAGCAGTTAGGCATCAATCCAGCTGGCAGGGAAGTGGTTTGGGGGTGATCAGCCTGGAAGGCAGAAGCAGTTAGGGGCAATCAGGAAGGAAAGCAGATGAGCATTTGGGAGCCAGCAGTCCAGGATTGTGAGAGGAATGTCCAACTGTCCATTTAGGCTTGGGGAAACCCAAGCCTTCTGCTCTCTCTCTGGACCCAGCCATCTTGGTTGAGTTATTTTGTATACTCGCTCCTGATAGGGTGGCGCTTGTGGCTTGTGGGTGTAGGAGAGGTACAGTCAATTTGCATATAACTCTGTAATTAGATAGAAAAACCAATAAAATGATATTTCCAAGTGAATTTAGAAACGAAACCACCTTTAAGGCCATGGAACTGTTCAGTAGGTTGTAAGATGAACACCACCACCATATCTCACTTATCTGAAACCAGTATGCAGCTCAGGGCACTCTCCCAGTCACTGTCAGCTAGCTGGCAATGCTGACAAAACTGTCACTGCCGCCACACATTCACTTCTTTCTTTCTTTTATAAATATATATTTTATCGATTTTTTTACAGAGGGGAAGGGGGAGAGATAGAGAGCTAGAAACATTGATGATAGAGAAACATTGAACAACTGCCTCTTGGACACCCTCTAACGTGGATGTGCCCTCAACCAAGGTACATTCCCTTGATTGGAATCGAACCTGGAACCTTTCAGTCCCCACACCGATGTTCTACCACTAAACCAAACCCGTTTCGGCCCATTCATTTCTTTCTATCAGCACGAAATCGCGCAGCTTACAGCTGCCAGCCTCTTAGGTCCAAGGAAACTCAAGCAGTAAGAGGCAGCTAGAAATCCCCTGAAACCTCTGGCTCATGCCCACCAAAGCCCTAATTTCACGCCCCCTGGTGGGAGGGTTCGGGGCCTGGTCAGGGGGAGAGGAGAACCCCACCTGCCTTTTTAAAAATATATATTTTATTGATTTTTTACAGAGAGAAAGAGAGGGATAGAGAGTTAGAAACATCAATGAGAATCATTGATCAGCTGCCACTTGCACCTCCCCCCGCCCATGGGGATGTGCCCACAACTAAGGTACATGCTCTTGACCAGAATCAAACCTGGGACCTTTCCGACCACAGGCCGCTGCTCTATCCACTGAGCAAACCGGTTTCGGCCCCCACCTGAAGACCCGACAGATGTCCATGACATGGTACATGTGTGGGATCTCCCTACAGAAATGGCTAATCTGAGGCCTCTAGCTCTGCCATGGAGCAGCACTGTGCTTGTTCAGCTCTCTCCCTTTCCCCACCAATGCCTCCATGTCCTTTCCACAAAAGGGCCGGGTGGAGGGTGGGAAATGCTGAGCTTCTGGGATGTCCACAGGAGGCCTTGCGGGATTTATGATGATGTGACCTCTAGGCTGGCCTGGGGCAGGACAACCTGAAGGCCCAGCTCCTGAGGCTCAGGCCCGGGCACAGGGGAAGGCCTGCTGGATTGAGCCTGAGAGACTCAGAGACCAAGCTGGCCCCCGCCGGGCTTCTGCTCTGCAGAAGGGTATGGGATGGTTAGCCACCCTGGGGCCCAGAACAACTCAGGAATGCAGGGAAGCCCAAGAGGTTCCTGTGCCTGAAAACCATGGTGGTGGCCCTGGTGTCCGGCCCACAATTCCTTCCTCAAACAGAAACACGGCGTTCCAGGTCCTGGAACCTGGAGACACAGCCTGATAGTCCTGCTTCAGTGGCTCTACACCACAGACTCCCTGCCCTTTCCACAGGCTCAAGGCCAGCTGCATTCGCCAGCAGCATTTGCCATCCCTCAGAGGATGCCCCTCAGGGCTGGACAGAAAGAAACTCCATTCTTTCAGATAAGAAAGAAACATGCACACAGGGGATCTGCCACGGAAGGGAAGGTGTGTACCCCTGGACCATGCTCCATCAGCTGTCACTAGTGCTTCCATCCTAGCCACCAGCTGGACGCCCCTCCCCCTATGAACATCAGCTGTGACCATGATGGGTGTTGGGGAGCGTGGGGATAAGAGTGCACCCTAACCAGGGACCTCAGTGGAGCTGAGCTCAGCGGGTGCTCAGTGAGCTGGTGGGAATTAAACCCAGCAGATGCCACTATGGGGCGGAGGCGGTTACCTTGCTACATCCTGCTGCAGGCTCTCCTTGTCCTGGTGACCAAGGGCCTTGGCTTCCTCCTCCCGCCGCAGGGCCTCCTGGACTTCAGTGAGGTGCTTCTGCTGCTCCCCAAGCTCTTGAAGCTGCTTCTCCTCAGCCCCCTGCTGGTTCACGGGGAAAAGGTGAGCATGCCTCACTGGGTACAGGCCCAGGGGAGCCTCACACTCCTTGGGGAGAACAAACCCTTGTGCTGCCAGACCCTTCATGTTCTCCTTGGGGAGAAGGCAGTTGACAGTTCCAAACGACCCTTGAATCAAACCCCATGGACTTGGGCTGAGGATGCGCTGACCCAGGAAATTCAGGGCCCAGGGCCCAGCTCCCTGGCTGAGGGAGAAGCTGCAGCCAGGCCGGCTCCCCAGTGCCAGGGGCTGCTGCCTACCTTGTGATTGGGACCCCAGGTCCAAGCTCCGGTGGTCGGACTCGTTGATCCTTAGAGCCTGCTCCGCCTCCATGGCCATGGCCTCACGGAACTGCTGGGGGATGTCTCCAGGCTCCTAGTGCAGGAAGAGGGGTGGGGTGAGGATGCGCAACAGGGCACCTTCTGGGCAAGCCCTGCCCTGTGCAGCTGCTTTCATTCCTCTACGATGCAGGGCTTCCATGCACCTGCTCACTTCCTAACACACAGCTGCACAGAAGTGACTCCAACAAAGGGCCCAGCTGGGACACCTACAGCCACTAATGCATGCAGGCCCAGTGGTTGGTGATGAAGACACCCGAGGTCAGTGATGTCTGAACAAAGCACATGGCTGTAAAGCAAGGATAGGAAGATAGGCAGCTCTGAGACCCTTAGAAGGTTTAACATGTCTTGGAGAGGCCATGGGGACCATATATCAGAGCTCAACCCACATCCTAGATGCCAGCAGATACCTTTTTTTTTTTTTTCCACATCAGCCAACTACCTCCATTCTTACAGAAAAGCAACACAGCAGCCAGGCCTTATATATATTTGTGTGTGTGTGTGTATTTTAAATATCTATACTAATAAAAGGATTATATGCTAATTAGACCAGACGACTTCTGGATGTCCTTCTGGATGAAGCCATGGTGGTAGGAACAAAGGCAGAGGAGTTCGGGCAGGGGTGGGCAAACTTTTTGACTCTAGGGCCACAATGGGTTCTTAAACTGGACCGGAGGGCCGGAACAAAAGCAATCTGACCATGCTGGCACTCCCATCTTGGTTGCTGGTGAAGGAGCGGTGGGGAGAGCAAGAAAATCTTCCACTCTTTCGGCTCCCTTGTCTGGGTAGGACAGCAGAAGGGGCCGCAGGCCATAGTTTGCCCAGAGCTGAGTTAGGGGCTATCAGGCTGGCAGGTGAAAGTAGTTAAAGGCAATCAGTCTGGCATGGGAGAACAGTTAGGGGTGATAAGGCCAGTAGGGGAGAGCAGGTAGGGGCAATCAGACTGGCAGCAGGAGAGAGCAGTAAGGGGACAATCAGGCCGGCAGAGGAACAGTTATGGGGTGATCAGGATGGTAGGCAAAGGGGTTTAGGGGCAATCAGGCAGGCAGGAGAGCAATAAGTGGTGATCAGGCTGGCAAACAAGTGAGCTGTTAGGAGCCAGCAGTCCTGGTTTGCAAGAGAGATGGCTGACTGCCCATGCTCTACAGGATCAGGCCTAAACCGGCAGTCAGACATCCCCCAAGGTGTCCCATATTAGAGAGCATACAGATGACCAGACTGAGGGCCCTCCTGTCTCACAGAATGAATTTCATGCACCAGACCTCCAATATATTTCTTTTAATTATATTTTTTATTGATCTCAGATGTGAAAGGTGAGGGAAGGTTTAACACATGAATGATGATAGAGAATCATTGATCACCTGCCTCCCATAGGACACACCTCGGCATGCAGACACAACCTGTAAAGCAAGGCTAGGAGGATGGGCAGCTCTGAGGCCCTTCGAAAGGCCATCGGGACCCCAAAACATAGCTCAACCCACATCCTAGATGCCAGCAGATACC
The DNA here is from genome assembly GCA_963924515.1 of Vespertilio murinus. Lineage (NCBI taxonomy): Eukaryota > Metazoa > Chordata > Mammalia > Chiroptera > Vespertilionidae > Vespertilio > Vespertilio murinus. The sequence continues at coordinate 216,643,997 of OZ004704.1, forward strand.
CTTTTTGCCACATCACCCACCTACCTGTCATCACCCTGACAGGCAGGCCCTATCTGTTTTGAGGGCCTTCTATGGTGCCCACTTAAGCCGTTTAGCTTAGCACATGACTCTTCACTGGCAGCAGGTCCCTGTGTCCGCAGCAGCATCAACCCAGGAGCAGAAAATCAGGGAAGGGCACCAGGTAAAGTTAACCTACCTCATCTCTGGTACACATGAAGCAAGAGTGTCTGAAGTGTACAGCCTCGTCTGCTTGGATGAGTGCACCTGCTGATAGGTATGGGACTTCACTGAGTTCATTTCCTTAACCAGGAAGGAGTGGGGCTAAGAGTTATCCCGGTTTTAGGGCTAAGCCTAGGCCTCTCAATTCCACAGTCACTCCACTCCTCTGGGAGCTGAAAATAAATGGCTATTTGGGCGAGTTATTGTTAAATACATTCCCTTATGAATGGTGCACACATGTCCTCTTGGAAAACCAACAACTCTGGACAGTGTCCCAGAAATGAGGGCTGAGACACAACAGACAGTACTGGGGGCCTCCAGGAGTCAGGCACATCTGGTGTGGGACTCTAAGGTTGGCCCCTCACAGGCCTCCTCATGGGGGGAGTCCCTGGGGTCTATTCCTGTCACAGGACCCAGCACACACAGGGGAGACATTCAGCTCCTTCTCTCTTCACTGCCAGATCCCTCCCAGAACCACTGGGTGTCCTCTGGGGCTGAGGTTTCCCCAACCGCCAACACACTTTGGGTAAGCGCATAAATAGGATGTGTCCATTGATCTCAGTGGGCTGTTTTTCAAGCCTGGCCCCACAAAAGGTTCCTAATAACTGGGAGTGGCGGTAGCTCCTTCTTTTCCATCTCATGTTCATTGTACCCCCATGATCCAGAAGCCAAGATTTTTGGTAGAAGGGAAACTATGGACCTACTGCCAATGGACACAGTTTTGATCAATGCTTGGCATCAGGAAGGATTTGCTCCCATACTCTGGAGTCGCCTGAGCTTCATCTCTCTGCCCATCCCCAGCCTTGTGCTCTGTGCCCTCTGTCCTTGCACATTCAATCTTCATAAAAGCCCTGAGGGGGAGGCAAGGACAGAACCTACTTAAACAGGAAGAGGCTCTGCACTCTGACTCTATGTCCACTGGCTCTTCTCACACCGACTTTTCACACCAACTCTTCACAAACTGACAGTTAACATACCAACTACACACCTACCCACTCCACGGCCACTGACTCTGCACCTAATATGCCACTGTCTTCATATCCTCCATTCCCAACGGCTCTAGGCCCCACATTCTAAACGGCTCTGCTAGCAGCACACACCCCATGATAACTGCTTTGGAATACACAAAAATTATGCCACTCTCCCTACAAAACTTAAGATCTAGCTGGACACCTAGCATATAAAGAAACATAAAGCTTATATTTATAGATCCTATATTATTAAAATTGAAATTAAGCACTTCATTGTAATGTGTCTATCCACCTTTTGAAAAATTACTTTTTCCCCATCAGACAAATTACAAAGATTTGACCCATTCCTTTAAGGGAACAACACATTCTCCTTAGTTTGTGAAGTCTTACCTAGAGAGCTCAGAATGGGAATTCTTCTCCCCATAAACTGTGAATAGTTCATACATTAGAATCAGTGACATCCATTAGTCAACTGCCTAAAAAACAATTTGACAGACCAATAGCCAATGTGTAAATTATAATAAAAATGACCAAAATGTTATGTCCATATTTCAAGATCCCCATGGACCACCAGGGAGCTGAGTCTGATGTAAAAAACAAAAGAGCCCTTTTTTTTTTAATTCCATGCTACGGTGGGCTCTCATCTCCAACAATCCCCAGTGCAATGGCGAGAGAGAGAACAAACCTTGGGAGGAAGGGGCTTTTTAAAGCAGCAGGCAGGGGGAGCGTTCGTGGTCCTGTTGATTGGTCAGGGGGCAAGATCACGCATGGCCACTGTGCAGGTTGCCTAATTTGGACTGAGTCCACTTCCCTGTATGCCTATTGGCAGGTTTGCATAATTGTTACATTCTCGTGGTTTACAGGGAAGGACAGCAGGAGGAGTTGCAGAACAGTGGGTACAGTACAAAAGAAACATTATAGAAGGACAATTTAATTTAGCTCTATCACAAAGTAATACTGTATATTTGGAAAATACTTTATTTAAAAATTTTAAATTGAGATTAGAAGGTAAAGGAGAGGGTGGGAGGAAAGAAACATCAATGATAAGATGCTCCCGGGGTCATGTGATTGGAATTATGGCCATCAGTTCTGTGTGACCTGGAGGCAATTTTAGGGCTGTGTCATCTTGAAGGTGAGAGTGTCTGTTATCAGTAGCCTATACATCCTGGCATGCTACAACCAAAATAGCCAAGGACCAGCTGCAAACCCACGACACCTGATCACAAGCAATGTACATACACAGACTCGGATGAGCTCTATACCTTCTCACAGAAAGGAGAGAGAGCAAGCTACATGAACAGAAGAGATATCATGGAGAGACAAAGAAACAGCCTGAATATGAAAGAAAAGCAGGCTTCACCAGAAAAGGAAGTAAATGAGATGTAGGCAAGCAATATGTCAGAGAAAGAATTCAGAGAAATGGTCATAAGCTTGCTGAAAAGAAATGAACAAAAATTCAACAATATGTGTAAGAACCAAGAGGAAATGAAGAAGAACCGAATAGAAATGAAACATGACATCACTGCTATAAATAACTCATTAGAAAGAACTCAACAGTAGACTAGAGGAAGCAGGGGACTTCATCAGTGAACTACAAGACAAGGTATAAAAAAAATACCCAAGCTGGGCAGCACCTAGAGGAAAAAAAAAACTTACAAGACAGGAGGCGAGCCTAAGGGCACTTTGGGACAACAGAAAACATAACAACATCTGCACAACAGTGGTGCCAGAAGGAGAGTAAACTGAGTAAAGAACAGAAAAAAATTGAAGACATGAAGGAAAACATCCCTGATACATGGGAAAAAAAATCCCATAAGTCCAAGAACCTCACAGAGTCCCAAACAAAATGAACCCCAAAAGACGAATGCCAAGGCACATTATAATTAAATTGGCAAACACAAATGATAATCCTCCCACCACCTTCTCTGACCCCTGAAGGGGTGTCTTCCGGCCTGACCACCTCTGTCTCCTACATTGTAGCCAAGGCATCCATTAGCACGAACCCTTCCCAGGCCATTTTCCCACTTAGAATCCTTCAGGTGCCTCCAGGATCAAAGCCCAAGTCCTTGCAAAGGCCTCAGCCCTGCTCCGCTGTGGGCCCCACACAACCCCTCTTCCTGCTCCTCATACACCCCTAGGGGTTTCCTCGCCTTCTCCTATCTCTGATCTGCAGCAAAGGAAATGAAGTAGGCATTCTGCTCAGCCCTGTGTTCTACAAGGGGAAACTGAGACTTGGAATACTCAGGTCACATGGCTGTCCAGGGGCTGAGTCAGAAGTTCAGTTCGGCAGAAACCTGAGCCCACAGCACATGGCCTTCCTCAGTGAACTCTTTTGAAAAGATAAGTGCTAAATGAATTGATTCTTAAACTCACAACATACCAGCGTTCTCAGTTATGGAAAAGGTTTATTCACATATTAACAATAAAAACATCGTAACCAACTGGAGCAGACCATCACAAATTGCTGGGACACAACACATAACATTTACCAACTTATTTTTACGTGCTGGTCAGCTTCTGAGCACTTAGCACTTAGGAGGCAGGTTGAGGGACACAGTGTCCTTGGTCTGGTCCTGGAACATGCTGCCTTCCCCGCTGGCTTTGGACCTGGTCTCCGTGATCACTGCCAGGGACGTAGCATCATCTCTTCTCATTGAAAAGCCCCATTTCTCAGCCTTCACAGGATCAGTTCCTTATCTTTCTCTGTGAAAGTTCCAGTATGTTTTCTCAAAATGTTGAAGACTTGGAGAGACTGTACCTGGTGGAAGTCATGCAAAAGGGCCATGATGGTGAACAGGCTGCCACCCTCCTTGCCCTCACTTCCCTTTCTGTAGACATCCTCCAACTTCCTCACCGCATCTCCTAGATGAGGAGAATCCACCTCCACAAAGGAAAAAGGCCAGACCTTAAGTTAGGAACTAACATGGCAGCATAGGTAAACTTCTGTACTAGTACATACTACCTGCCACAGCCACATCAAAATTACAACTAAAATACAGAAAAACTAACATCCAGAACACAGGCAAGCTGGCTGGGTGGAAGTACTACAACTAGAGAGGTCAAGAAGAAAGCGCATTGAGACTGGTAGGAGATGCAGAGGCATAGAGTAGGCTGGTTGGGTACCCGCGTGTGCCACTTTTTTAATCGGGTGGTGGGGGAGGGGTGGGAAAAGAGTGTGTCTTTGGAGGCTGCCTGGAGGAGAAAGAATCCCAGGTCCACACCATCCCCCAGCCAAGAGACCCATAGCTGAGGAAAGAAGTCCCTATGGTCTTTGAGATAAGAACTAGGACTATAAAAACCAGTGCGGATTGGGGCTGAGTGACACACAGGCTCCTGGAGACCCAGCTGCTCCTCTTAAAAGGCCAGCACCACAACTGAATTTATAAGCTCCCACTTGTGCTGAGCTCCAGTGCCTCACAAGACTCTGGGGGAACCAAACAAATATGGAGAGAAACTGAACTGTCTGGCATCGGGGCAAGAATGCAGGTCGGCTTTCTTACAGATGGCAATGCTAGCAGTGGTCATTATACCTGTGCTGGAACATCCCTGGTGCAGGGCTGACTGGCAGACATTTACGTTTGCTCTACCCTGAATATTCGCTTAGACCTTTCCTCACCCAACTTATAACCCAACTCAAGCTGTAAGCAATGGCTATTATATATAAATGGCCTGTCCTTGTTCAGCCTAAAACTTGTCTAAGAAGCTGCAGCTGGAACAGTAAACTCAAAAGCTATCAATAAAAGTCCTAAGGCTGGCACCAGCAGCAGCCTGCTTTGCTTCACAGCGGGGCCTCATCTTGGTACCTCCAAAGCCCAAACAAAGAGGAGGAATCTGCAGACCTCTCTGGAGCTTTTGCTGGGTGGCCTCAGGCAGTGGCTGACTCTGCACCTCCTAGGAGATCCAAGAGTCAGTGTACCCAGTGGTCAGAATGAGACCAGACCAGATTACAAATCTTCACATGCATAAGTGACACACTCAAGGGACAGGCTCAGTGAGCACCAAAGCCCCACTGAAGCAAGTCCAGCCCCATAAGGATGTCTCCTGCACAGCAGATCTTCCACTGGAGGCCCAGCTAGTCCGCACAGCCAATTGGCCAGGAAGGTCATTCCTCCTATTGATACAAACAGCAATCAAGGCTTAACTACAACAATACTGTGCCCACAGTCCACAAAGGAATACAACAAGAGCATCGCATCTCAGGTGATTGGGGAGGCTGAGCCACTAGGGCCTATAGGAAACCTACCAACCAAGGGCACTCTATCAACTAAAAGAGATTTAGCAGCTACCCAATACATAGAAACAAACACAGGATAGCAGCCAAAATGCAGAGACAAAGAGACATGTCACCAATGAAAGAAATTGAAGAAAGCAAAATAGTGGATATAAAGTTCAAAACCATAGTTATAAGGTTATTCAAAAATCTTCTAGAAATCTCTGAGGAACTTATTAAGACCTTCAAAGAACTTTGTGAGAATGCCAAAAAAAAACAACAACCACCACCACCACCAACAACAACAACAAAACAAACAAACAGGAAAAGGACCAGTTAGAAATTATGTATACATGGACTAAAATAAAGAAAAATATATGGTGATTAACAGTAGACTAGAGGATTCCAAGAATCAAATCAAAGATCTGAAATATGAGAAAGCAAAAAACACCAACCAGAAAAACAAAAAGAAAAAAAAAGAATCCAAAAATATAAAGATAGTGTATGGAGTCTCTGGGACAACCTCAAGCATACCAATATCTGAATTCTGAGGGTGTCAGAAGAAGAGAGAGCAAGATATTGAAAACCTATATGCAGAAATAACAACAGAACACTTCCCCTACTTTTTAAAAGAAACTGACTTACAAGTTCAGGAAGCACAGAGAGTCACAAGCAAGAGGAACCCAATGAGGCGCACACTAAGACCCATCATAATTAAAATGCCAAGCGCCAAAGACAAAGAGAGAATCTTTTTAATTTAATAAATCTTTATTATTCAGATTATTACAATTGTTCCCTCTTTCCCCGCCCCCAAAGCTCCCCTCCACCCAGTTCCCACCCCATCCTCTGCCCTTACCTCCCACCACTGTCCTGATCTATAGGTGTACACATTTTATCCAGTCTCTTCTGGATAGAATCCGAAGAATTATCAGTCCACTCCCTTTCTATGCCCCTGATTCTATTCTATTCACCAGTTTATTTTGTTCATCATATTTTTTTATTCACTTTATTTTTACATTCACTTGTTGATAGACATGAATTTGTTGTTCATAATTTTTATCTTTACATTTTTCTTCTTCCTCCTTTTATTAAAGAATACCTTTCAGCATTTCATATAATATAGGTTTGGTGGTGATGAACTCCTTTAGCTTTTCCTTATCTGTGAAGCTCTTGATCTGACCTTCAATTCTGAATGATAGCTTTGCTGGGCAGGGTAATCTTGGTTGTAGGTACTTGCTATTCATCACTTTGAATATTTCTTGCCACTCCAATCTGGCCTGCATAGTTTCTGTTGAGAAATCACCTGACAATTTTATGGGTGCTCCCTTGTGGGTAATTAACTGTTTTTCCCTTGATGCTTTTAATATTCTTTCTGTTTTGTTCTTGGCATTTTAATTATGATGGGTCTTGGTGTGGTCCTCTTTGGATTCCTTCTTTGGGGTTCTGTGCACTTTCAGGACTTCTAAGTCTATTTCTTTCATCAAGTAGGGAGAAGTTTTCACTCATTATTTCTTCAAATAGGTTTTCAGTATCTTGCTCTCTCTCTTCTGCAACCCTCTGAATTCGGATGTTGTTACACATGAAGTTGTCCCAGAGGCTCCTTACACTATCTTCATATTTTTGGATTCTTTTTTCGTTGTGCTTTTCCAGTTGTGTGTTTTTGCTTCTTTGTATTTCAAATCTTTAACTGGATTCTTGCTATCCTCTATTCTGCTGTTGTATCTCTGTATATTATTATTTTTTATTTTAGTCAGTATATGTTTAATTTCTCCTTGATCCTTTTTCATAACCTCAAGGGTCTCGCTAATGTTATAGGCTTTTTCTTGGGAATTCTTAAAAAACCTTATGACCATGGTTTTGAACTTTATATTCAGTCATTTACTTTCCTCCATTTCTTTCATTTGTGATCTGTTTCTTTGTCTCTGCATTTTCGCTGCTTTCCTGAGCTGGTAGAGTAGCTCTGTGTGATAGGTGTCCTATAGGGCACAGTGGATCAGCCTCCCAGTTACCTGAAGGGGACACTGTTGGTACACTTCTTTGTGGACCTTGTGCTCAGCCTTTTTATACTTAAGTCTTGATTGTTGTTGTAATCTCTGGGAGGAGTTGACTCCAGGCCAATAGGCTGTGAGGATTAGCTGTGTTTATGCTGGAAGAACTTCTGTGCTGGAGACACTCTCATGAGACAGGACTTGCAAAATTGCAAAAGCTTTTGTGCTCAGCTTGGATGGGGCCGAGTTTCAGGGTGGAGCAGACAGCTTTGCCGTCAACCCTGCCCTGTGAGATACCTGGGTCTCAGTGTCCCTAGGTAATCACTGCAAGCACCTCTGAGAGAAAGCCGCCCTTGAGTTTTGCCCACTGCCATCCACTCAAGTTTCTCCCCGAATGAGTTGTGGTACCCAGAATCTCGCCCGGAACTGGAGTTGAGCACAGTTGTGAACCCTTGTCCCCCTCCCACTTTAGAAAGCCAGCCAGGCACTCACCTGCCCGTGCACATACTTCCCCATCCTCTCTGTGTACGCATCTCTGTACCTCGGCCTTTTGCAGCTCCTCAGTCTCAATGTGCTTTCCTCTTTTCTTTTACTTGTAGGATTTCCACTCTGCTAGCTTTTCTATGGTTCTGGATGGTGTCTATTTCATTTTTTAGTTGTAGTTTTGATATTGTTGTGTCAGGCAGCAGTTTAGGTGTTTACCTATGCTGCCATCTTGGTTTCTCCCAAGGAGAGGATCTTAAAAGCAGCAAAAGAAAAAGTTACTACCTACAATGGAGTACCCATACGACTGTCACCTGATTTATCAACAGAAACTATGCAGGCTACAAGGGAGTAGCACAAAATATTCAGAGTGATGAATAGCAAAAATCTACAACCAAGATTACTCTACCCAGCATAGCTATCATGCAGAATTGAAGGTCACACAAAATGCTTCACTAAAGGAGTTCATCACTACCAAACCAGTATTATATGAAATGCTGAATGGGTATTTTTTAAGAAGAGGAAGAAGAATGAGGTAAAGATAAAATATTATGAATAATATAGTGATGACAAAAACATATCTAACAAAAAGTGAACCTAAAAATGAATAAAAAATGTGATGAAAAGAATAAACTAGTGAATGGAACAGAATCAGGAGCATAGACATGAAACAGACAGATGATTCCCAGAGGGAAGGAGATGTGGGGTGATGGGGGAAAGAGATAAGTCAAAGATCTTATATGCATGTATGGAGTAACTATGCTTCTTTGTATTTCAGATTATTACAATGGTTCCTCTGTTCTCCCCCACCCCACCCCCCCACAATAGCTCCCCTCCACCCAGTTCCCACAACAGACAATAAGGTGGCAAAGGCCTGCGGTGGGGTAGGAACCAGGTGGAGTGAAGCTATGGGGGAAATAAGAGGGATATCTGTAATACTCTTAACAATAAAGATTATATATTGTATATGGCAAAGAAAACAGGCCAAAAGTCATCGCAAACACCTGACAATAGTGGCAGTGAGTTCCTCACAGGGACCCTTTTTTCCAGCTATGTGAAGTGTTTATGCTAGAAGAGTTAGTACTTTTCTAATCAGCACATCAACATGCACACGGTAGGATACGCACACCCACAGGGCACAAGCGTTAAGATCCCATCTGATCGTGCAGTACTGCTACAGGGCCGCAGGGACTGGTGAAAGCAGCACAGAGCAACCCGCCCTGGCACTAGGACTAGCCCTTAAGTACACCCTCTCACGTGCTAAGTCAAGGTGGAGTACCTCGGACACGTCTGGCTCCTTGGAGACAAGAGCACTGCACATGTCTGTCTGCAATGCTGCACATCCAACAGCACTCATTTGGAAGCGCATGCTGAGCCCAGAGGAGGAGGCGGGACAAGGGTCAGGTCCGGCAAGGAGCCCTGCGGAGGGGGCAGTCTGGAAGGGACACCTGCCGAACGCACACCTGAGGGACCAGCAGCTGTGCCCAAACCCGCAGCCACTAGATGGAAAAGATCAAACTCTGAGGAACAGGAGCTGGGAGAGGAATGCAGATGGAGAGGCATGGGAGAAGAGTAGGTTACGGGGGCTGCTTCAATTGTCATATGCTCATGTCACTGCTAAAGGGCAAACACTAAATGCTAGAAGCCTGCAGAGAAGGCGCAGATGGGCAGGAGGGAATCATGACCTCCCAGAAGCCAAAGCCCATAGACAGGGCATATTCTTAATTTAATAAATAATAAATAATAAATGTAATCTGTGAACTCCCTATTGGAGCCCCTCACTAAAGATCAACCTGAAAAGCAAACCATGACCACGAAATTTTGTTCAAATGTAACTTAAAAAATTGAAATTAGCCCAGAGGCATGACTAAGTGGTGTAACATCAACCAAGAAACCAGGAAGTGGGGTCTCAATTCTTGGTCAGGACACATGCCCAGTTTGCAGGTTCAGTCCCCAATGTGGGGTGTTCAGGAGGCAGATGGTCCTTAATTCTCTCTCATCATTGATGTTTCTATCTCTCCTTCTCCCTTCTTTTCTTAAATCACTAGAAATTGTTTTAAGAAAAAAATAGAATATTCTAGTCACCAAGAAAAATTCATGTATAAAATACGATGGTGGAATGTTTTCAACACTGGAATGGATTGACGCAAGTACATCATATTTCCTGAAATGTATTGCTGTCTTCATATAAAATATAACTTAGCAGAGCATTGGAAACCAGCAATACCATCCATGTTGTTGGAGTTGTGTGAGCACACACGGTAATTCGGAGGGACTCCCAGATCTGCAGAGACCTGATGGCTGATGGATCGATGAGCAGAGCAGCTCCATAAGGGACCTTGGGCTTGGGACACACTCTGGGTCCCATGAGGCTGCTCCTGGCACCACTGACCTAGGGCTCTTGGAACTCCTGTCCTCACTTCCGGAGTCTGTCCTGCCGCGGGGAAGGCTGAAGAGCCCAGTGGACAGTGACCTCCTGGGCCCCCGTCCAGGGGACGCCTGACCTACAGCAGGTGGTAGGGTCCAGGGCTTTAACCCGATCTGTGACTATCTGTGTGAGCCGAACCTTTGGGCTGAGGAGGATCCGGTTCCACACCAAGGCCTTGGACCATGGATGCCCAGGAGGAGCGCCCTAAGAAGGCCCATAAGAGGCAGAGCAGGCCAAGGCTGCATCTGCCTCTGCAGGGAGGGCGGCCTGGCAGGTGCAGAGGCATCTTCCTCACAAACAAACCCCGACTCAGAGGGCGCCCCCTAGGCCGCTGGAGCAGCAGAGCGGGGCCCAAAGCCCAGAGGACCTGGAGCCCCAGCAGGGCAATCCTCAGCCATTGGACCAGGACACACACACACACACACACACACACACACACACACACACCCGGCCTCCACTCCCTATCTTCTCTCAGAAGCTGACTGACTCCCACACTGAGAGCTGCTCCCAGCGGGGCTGCCATCCCAGGCCACCTGCATGGCTCCTCCCAGAAGGCTCGGCTGCATCAGGGCCCACCTGCTGCCCTCAGGCCCAAGTAAGCATCCAGGCTCCCTTGCCCTGTGCTGCCTGTGGCCCCTCAGGTCACACAGTTCCTGCCTATTGAAGGTGCAGTCTCTGAGCTCTTCCAACTGACTTCTGAGAGGGGCGGGACTTCCTATCAGACAATGTGGGCACAGCACTGCGCAGAACCTGTGGTCGCCCCCTGCAGGCGGGAGGCGGCAGCACAGGGAGCTGTAAAGCCTCAATGAGTCTCCTATCAGTGTACTGTGCAAGGAGTAGGGGTGATGCAGAGAGGAGCTCCCCTTTCCTGCAGGAAAGCCCTGCAGGTCCTGGCTCACAGACCTCTTCCTGCCCTGCAGGCTGGTGGCAGGGCATTCATCTTGTCACCTGTAGGTAAATGGACAGGGAGAGAACAGGCCCATAGGGAATGTGCCTTGTGCCTGGGCGTGCATTTGCCAGCATTTACAGGAAATTTCTAGTGGGCTTGCTGCTCTGAGACTGGTGTTTCTACTCAGCCCCGAGCCTTAGTGTCTCCGTGTGCATGTGGTACCTTTTAAGGGCTGTGTGCTGTGTCCCCTAACCTATGAGGATGGGATAGACTGAGCGTGGCCATATCAAGAATAGGGTCAAGGGCAGCTGGGGGTCTCAGGGTCTTGGATGAGTGGGCCATCGCTGCAGAGACAGGTGCTCTCAAAAGAGGGAAATGACCCCTGGGGCACAACCAAATGTGGTGGGCGCCAGGACAGATGCCTCAAATTCCTTCTTTACCATGTTCATTGTTCCTGCACTCACCTAAGAAAGCGTCCATCATTTTACTTTTCATCCAATCCCAGAGGTTTCCCACAGCTTTGCTTTTTACCACCTCCTTAGTCCATCACCAATGAATTTCCTGTAACCCACCTATGTCCCTCGTTTGATTGCAATGTAGAAATAGAAATGTAACCCTCCATTCTTTGGCGCATTATCTCAATCCATTGAGGTTCTGCTTCCCAGCATATGTCAAAGGTTTGGCTCAAATAAACTCACAAAAATTATTTTAAAAAAGAAAAGAAAAGAAAACAAGATAGAAAGACGGAAATGAGAGTCAGTAGCACAGAGGAGGTCATGTGACTTGCACACATGTAGAGATAGGTGTTAAGGATGGGTCTCCAAGCCAAGGAACCAAGGACAGCTGGCAGCACCAGGAGCTGGGAGAGTCCTTCCCTCCCAGCCCCAGAAGAACAAAGCTCACCCTGTCCCTGATCTCCAGGTGGGAGCTCTGGTCCATGCCCAGCTGCCTGGTCACTTTGTCCTCCACTCTTGGAGAGAAGCCACAGGAGAGGAAGGGACTCCCAGCTGCAGCCTACAGGCTGGGGGTGAGGAGCAGGAGGCTGAGGTGCCTGCAGTACTGGCTCATCCCTGCCTCCCTGGGCTCCTCCCATCCTGTGCCCTCACAGGTGGACCAGGGCTGATATCTGCCCATAGGGCCTGAGGACCCGTGTGGTGGGCTGTGCCAGCGAGACACAAGAGCAGGTGTGACAAACTTTGTCTTCCGTCTGTGCCCACCTCCTTCAAGGCTGCATGTACTCAGCTTCCTCACTGCCCTCACCCAAGTCTCTACAGCATCTCCCTTTTGTCCTCCACCCTGGCCCTCATGCCTATTCCTCATGCAATGATTTCTCTGGAGGCACTTGTGAAGAGGCAGTCAGTCACCCAATTTAACAGGAATCAAAGAAGTAAAATGTTCATTCCCACGGGGTACCTAGAAGGGGTGTGGCCCACAATAGATGCTCTGTGAATGAATGCAGTACCGTCCGCAGGTTTGCAAGGCAGTTGGTGGGCAGGAAGTTCTATTTCTCTGCTCCTGCTGAGTGGCCTTGTCCCAAACATGAGACAGTCCATGAAAAACACAGAGGCTGACAGGTGTGCTACCAGGCATGAGGTATGGACAGGGTGCAGAGTGCACTTATGTGTGCATAAAAGAGGGACAGATATATATATATATATATATATATATATATATATATATATATATATAAACAGACGCAAAGAGAGAAGGAGACAGAGAGAAAGAGAGTGAGTTTGCAGAACATGCCAGATTTTCATAGGCTGTCATCCTAGAATTAGCTGAGGGAAAACGTATAAATCTATTTTAATGGAAAGGTGAGTGCAAGTTTCCCAGCTACTTCTGTGCCAGCTCACACTCAAATTGAGAGTGGACGCCTGTTCACCACGCCCACCTCCTTCATTGACTCCTTCCAGGGTTTTCATTGTCCATCTGGTAGGTAAGAGGTGAGCATGGAGATACCATGTGAGAAGGGAAGGGATATGGGGGGACCCTAGGCTTCAAGGTGACCCCCACCCTCTTCTCTAGCTCCTTTCACCAGCGAACCATGGAGATATAACCCAGCTGTCATCCCTGGCCTCCACCCACTCAGCCTGGGGGAGTACATTCGGTAAGACGTGGCAGTCACCTGCTCTTCTCCCATCGTCCTGACCTCGGTCCCCTGCAGTCCTTCCCCAGGGCCTCCCGCAGGTCCTCTTGTGTGTGTGCCCAGCAGAGGGCTAACCCTCACCCTCGCAGGCCCCTTTGCTTCAGCCCACCCTGCAAGGCAGTGCCCTTGGCTGTGCTGGTGCCAGAGTGTGCTGGCTTGGGAGAGCCATTCGTGTTTCTAGGGCCTACACGGGCCACGTGATATACCCCACATGGCTAAAAATCTGATTATGTGAACGTGGGCTTAAATAATTTATGTTAAAAACAAAAGTAGTAGGCCTGGCAGGTGTCTCTCAGGGGGTTGAGCATTGGCTATCCTGTGGTACAAAAGGTCACCGGGTCCATTCTCAGTCAGGGTGCAGGCCCAGGTTGTGTGTTCAGTTCCGCGTAGTGGTGTTGGCAGAAGGTGACTGGTCAAGTGTCTCTCTCTCCTCTTTGTCTCCCTATGCCTCTTTCCAAAACCATTAAAACATAATATGAAAACAAAGGTTATAAATTTTCAAAAGCTGCCCCTTGGCCCAGCTGGCATGGCGCAGTGGTTGAGTGTCATGGTGCGCTTCCTATTGTCTCTAGACGTGAGAAAGTGATGATGAAAATGTTAATAGTAAAGGTTAATCCTACAAGTGTGTCCTGAGTGAATGTTATGGCACGTAAATGGTCTCTCTGGTTTTAAAGAGATGTCTGTAGGCATTCTAGGGCAAACACATTACAGGAATGGAGGGACTTGGGATCGCACCCAGAAAAGCACTGCCTCACTGAGCAGTCACTCACATCGTGAACAAAAGACTGAGGATCCCACACACACCTTCCGCTTGTCTTCCCTGCTAACAGGAGAAAAACCAACTCCCAACATTCTCATGGGAACCACACTCACCCGTCAGTGGAGGGCAAGCACAGCTTGGATGTAAGTACACCTGTTTGGCGAAAATCTATGAGAGCTGTCTAAGGGAATCAATGGGCTGTGTATCTCTCCATGTTTATATACAAGAGTGTGTATCCGTGTGTATATATGTATGTATGTGCATGTGTGTTTGTATGTGTGGATGTGTGTGTGTTTATGGGTGTGTGCATACCTATAAATGTATTCCCTCCTCTTCCTCTGATTGTTTGGTCGACATTTGACTGGATTCTTCCTTCCTGAGGTTTATCTGATCTGTTCCCATTTCTTCACGGTCCTGTTCTCCCAGGGGAAGGTCCTCTGGGGCCACAGGGGAGCCCACCCTCTCTATAGGCAGCACTCAGCCCTGAGCTGTCACCTGGATGTTTGCCACCCCCAAACCACACAGCTCCGAGCCAGTGCATGAGGGAAGGGGCCATGGAGCTCAGGAAGGCATGGATGGGTGTCCTCACAGCAAGAGGACTCTGTGATACTGCCCAGGGGGCCAGGAACTGGGTTGAGTGGTATGAGAAAGCGACCTCAGAGTAGGATGCAGCTGAGGGAGTAACGGATGGCACACAGGGAAGAGAGAAGAATGGTCAGCACACTCTGGGTGCAGGGGACGAGGTGAGAGAGGAGGAGCACAGAGTATTTGGTGGGGAGTATGGGGAACAGTGTGCTGATCCTTTGGGGTTGGCGGTGTCTTGGGACATCCAAGCTGGGAACAGGTCTGGAGGCTCCCAGGCGAGGCCTGGGCTGGAGGTGCTCACAGCCTATGGGAAGATTGCAGGGAAAGCTGTGGGTGTGTGCCAGCTGGTTTGGGGCTTTGGGGGTGGTGGTGGTAGTGGGTGGGGTGCACCCATAGGTGAGCCTGATGGAGCACCTAGTCCACAGAGGGATGAGTGTAGCTAGTGTGGAGGTTGAGGAAGGAAGTTCAAAGAGGAAGGTCACCTTATATTGGTTGCGGGCACATCCCCGGTAGGGGGTGTGCAAGAGGCAGCTGGTGGATGTTTCTCTCTCATCAACGTTTCTGGCTCTCTATCTCTCTCCCTTCCTCTCTGTAAAATATCAATAACATATATTAAAAAAAACAACAACAGAGGCCTGCAGCCTGGGGAGGGGGTTTGAGGCAGCCAACCTCAGGCCGGAAGCTCAGGAGTGGTCAGTGCTAGGGATGCCTCTGTAGCCCCAGCCCCAGCCCAGGTGTTCTGACCAAGGCACGGTGTGTGCTGGGGCCACGCTGGGCTGTGAGCGGGCCCACCAGGAGCGGGAACTTTGGGGCTGGCCATGTGGCCTGAGCAGGGGCCGTCTTGGGGGGAAGTTTCTCTGAGGACTCAACTGCCCTCACTCCCGCCTCTCTGTCCTGCTCTCTCCTCTGTAGGACACTCCCAGGTATCTGAGGACTTGCCAAGGTCCCTGGTCAGAACCACCACACTCTCCGGACCACTGATCCTGGAGGCCAGGCAGGCCCACCTGCCAGGAGAGGAGGGAGGATCTGTGCCCGCAGGAGGACTGCCAGCTTCTCCGGGGAAACTGGAGGAACACAAGGGGTGGTCATCCCTGCAGAGGGGGCAGGGGAGGAGGAGGGGCTGCCTGCACGGGGGAACTCGGGATCCAGCACCCAGGAAGCTTGCAATGAGTGTCTGAGGAGGGGATGGGGAGTGCACCAGGGGCTGGCCAGTGGGAGCCTGGAGAGCTGTCCCAGGTGGGAGAGAGTCAGGGACAGAGGCGGAGAGCTCCCAGGGGGGCCTGGCCAGGGTCAGACCCTGCAGCAGCCCAAGGCCAGGGGAGGCGGCCTGCAGGGCCTGCGCTCAGTTTGCCTCCAGCACTGGGAGGGCAGAAGCTTCCTGAGTGTGGCTCCCACAGGATTGGGGCCTCGGGAAGGAACAGAATGGAGGGGGAGGAGGCACCTGCCAGCAGAGGCTGGTGAGGAAGGAAGGGACACGCAGGCGGCAGCTGGACAGGCCGCCATGAGAGTGGGTCGGGGGGATTTCACCTGCCTCCCTCCTTCCTCTGCCTCTTCCCAGTGGAGTAGGCTTGGAAAATGTAAAGGATGGTCTGCAGCTGAGCTTCTGCTGTGATATAAACCCCAAATCAAAACGGATTCATCTCACAGGAGCTTACACCACACCAGGCCTGGGGACAGCTGCTGCCTGGGGAACAGGAAGCCTCCTTCCTCTCCTCTGACCGCCTGGCCCGGGAGGTCTGCATTCCCGCACCTAGGAACCTGGGGGCCAACGTGGGGAGTCCAGAGCCCCGACATCGCTGCCAGGGACGAACCGAGAGGAAAACAAGGACTCAATGCTATTTCAACAAAGTTTATTACGAATCCATCTGTGTTCAGCACCAATGGCTGCTCAGTACAATCCAAAAAAATTCGGACGACAACCCTGTGAGCAGGTCTCAGCACATGAGCTCCAAAGAAAACGTCCTTCCCGAACCCCGCCCATCCCAGGAAGAGCATCTCACTAACAGGACCTGAACTTGCAGGCATCCGGCCACAGACATATAGCAGGTCCGACCCCACTGGAAAGACTGATGTCAACTGATGTAAATACGGGCTGTCCCCCAAAACAATATACAGGGGTGAGGCTGCTGCTGGACAATGAGTGCCCACTGAACTAAATATAGGCCGTCCCCCAAAACATCTCAGACACGTGATGGAAAAGGAAACCCATGGGATGTAAATATTTTGGGTGATATCTCCTGGCCCCACAGCTCCTGAACAAGACTGTCCCCCCATAACATAGTTGTACCGAGCTCAGACACATGATGGACAATGATTACTCACTGTGTGTAAATACCAAGGTCAGACACATGGTGGAAAATTGCTCTCCAATGAATGTAAATGTCTGGTGTTCCCCCAAAACAGGTATATTGAGGTCAGACACATGGTGGAATATTGCACCCCACTGAGGGGAAATACAGTGTCCCCTGAAAAATATATACATTTTAACACCGCTAAGATACTTACTCTTCACTCATTTTCCGGGTTAACTGACTGAAGAAATGGGTGAAGACAGAATAAGATTTGGATGAGGAGCAGTACTGCACCAGGCTTTTTACGGGGACACATACAAGTTAAAGTTTAGAGACCCAACACCCAGCAGGCGAGGAATCCAGGGCAGCTGCAGGAAGAGATGCGCACAAACACCGAACCGAAGGAGCGATTCTTGATGTTTGGACTCCATGGCCGCCTTAGTCTGGTGCCGGAGCTGCTGCTAAGGAGGCAATGGAACCGCAAACACTGAGAATCGCTGCATTGGTGTTTCTGAGCATCCTCTGTCCACCGCGGCCCTGGACGCCTGGACCATGGCCGGGTCAGGACCAGAACCTTCACCCTGTATGTGACCCCAAAAGAAAGTCCAGAGGATGCACCTTCTTTATTCAAATCTTAGTCTGGCTTCACCCATTCCATCAAATCCATTAACCCTGAAAACGAGTGAAAATTGCAGTATCAGCTGTTAAAGTGCGGGTATATTTGGGGGGACACCTCAAAGCACATATATGTTACAAGTGCCTACATGAGTGTGTAATATCTTAAATTTTGTTTCTGTCCCTGGAAATCACTCAGAAATAATGAGCCAAAGTCTCACCCTCGATGGGGACACTGGGCGATACAGCCGTGATACCTGTCAGGCCGCACCTGCCTCTCCACAAACTCTCTCTGCGCACTGTGGACACTGAGGGAGGGTCGGGCTTCTTTGTGACCCAGGACGGCCAGCCAGTGCTTATAGAAAAGTGATCAGGGGGTCAGGTCCCAGGAGACCCAGGAGCCAGCTGGAGAGAGGCAGGGCCTGAGGCCGCCTGGGCCTGGGCTGAGGGCGTGGGGCCAGGCCTGGCTGGGCGATGCTCTGGGGTCACAGTCAGCCTGATCCAAGGCCCACCCTGGCCTCGAGGTCTTTGTAGTTTGGCCGGCCTGGGCTTCCCTGGAATCTCGGGTTCAGGAGACTGAGCCAAGTTTCTGGCCCACGAGGGCCCAGTCCTGAGAGCATGCGTGCTTGTGTATCTTCTCACCCGTGCCCGCACACACGCTTTCATGGAGGTCTGGTTGCTGACACGTGATCTAAGGGGCACGGTCACAGTGTCTGCCTCGGGGACTGGGTTAGTCATTGTCCTGCTCGCAGCCCCAGGCCAACGTGGATTTGGGCCAGAGAGACCAGTGGCTGAGGGTCAGGCCCATGATGCCATGGTGGGATTGTGACCCTGGGGGCAGGCGGAGTGTTGTCACTATGAGACAGATGGGATCAGCAATGTCCCCTCAACATTCCCCAGGCGCTCCCGGCCCCTCAGGTGGATGGGAGAGGGGGCCCAGGTGGTCAGAAGGAGCGGTGGGGTTTGGAAGGTTCAGGAACCGGAGGCCCAGGAGACCAGTCACCACGGCAATGCTCCATCCTCGGTCACCCTCTGCCAGGTCCACACTGCTGTCTGGATGCCTCCTGATCTGTCCGTTGTTCCACAAACGATGTCTTCAGGGTCCTTGGCTGGGAGCTATGACAGGAGACCTGTGAGGACTGGTGGCAGGGAGTCCTGTTTGTGGTCCTGTCCTGGACCCGTGCCCTGTGAGAGGCCCAGATTTGCTGGGAAGGGGCCACGGGGCCACTTGCCCTGAGTGTGGGGCTGGGGCTGGTCCTGGCAGGCGGGGCTGCGTGGTGCTGGGCTGGAGCCCCAGCTGCCTCCTGTGGCCATGGCGGGAATGGCAGATGGCTGCAGAGGAGCCAACCTCTCTTCCTTTGGGGGAGCTAGTGAGAAGGGCCTCCTCTCCAGGGGTCAGCACTGCGGTCCAGGCCCTTAAAGAGCTGGGGGATGAGAGGCAGAGGGTGGTTGGGTAGTTCTCTGCCCAGTGACACCTTAGAACCTCCAGCTGCAGGGAGACTCCTGTTTGCAGGTCTCTGGCCCAAGGGCCCCAAACAGCTGGCCCGGGGCCAGGCCGGACACCCTGTACAGGGACTCGCCCGCGGGCAGCTGTGTGGGCAGTCGGGCAGCCGTGTGGCATCTTGCTCTGCCCAGGGACAGGCTCTGGGAAGCGGGGCTGCCTCAGGTGCACTGGGTGGGCCTCAGCCTCAGCAGGTCTCAAGCTGGGCTTCACACACCGCCCGCGTCCAGTTGCTTCCCCGGAGGGGCTGGCAGTCCTCCTGCGGGCACACAGCTGGCGGCGTCCTCCCTCCTCTCCTGGCAGGTGGGTCTGCCTGGCCTCCGGGATCAGTGGTCGGGAGAGTGTGATTGTTCTGACCAGGTCCTTGGCAGGTTCTCAGATAACTGGGCGTGTCCTACAGAGGAGAGAGCAGGACAGACCGGCGGAGTGAGGGCAGGAAGGTCCTCAGAGAGCCCTCTCCCCACGACAGCCCCTGCTCAGACCACATGGGCAGGCCCAAAGTCCCCCCTTCTGCTTATCGTGCTCACAGCCCAGCATGGCCCCAGCACACACAGTGCCTTGGTCAGGACGCCTGGGCTGGGGCTTGGTCAGCAGAGGCATCTGTGCAGTCTAGGCCTCCTCTCCTGGGGGCATGGGGCTCCCAGGTCCCCAGAACCTGGGACACAGAAGGACGGTGAAAAATGGGGTGCAACATCCCATGCCAAGGTGGCGACCACACCAAGGCCTAGGGCAGAGGCAGCCGGGCACACGGCGCCCAGGACAAAAGCGGGGCTGCGCCTCACGGCCATGGTCTGAATGGGAGGCCCTGGCCGCAGACCTGAGCCGAGGCCCTGGGAGGCCCGGGCCCCGCTCTAACCCTCGCTCACAGCACGGGCCCTGAGCAGCTGGGAGAACTTGTCAAACCAACTCACCAGGCTCAATTCAATGTTGGCATAAGGCCAGCACATGAAGTCCTGGGCACAGCTGTGTGTGACACTGTGTCCTCAGGTCCCTGACGTAAAGGCACTCTGACCCGTGTCTGCTCAGGACCCCTGAGGCCTGTGGTCCAGGCCCTCATGGTGCAGGATGGCACCCTTAGGACTTGACAACAAAGTCAGTGGCCACCCCAACAGCCGTTGCTTTAAGAAGTCCTCATCTCTACACGGTGCCTCACTGCACAGTGAGCTCACCTTGTGTTTTGTGCTTTTCTGCAATCTGTGCTTTTACTGTCTCTTATCAAAGACAATCAGAACCCTAATTGTAACAAACCATGAGGAAAAAACTGCTAAAAGACCTCCAGCTACATCGCAGTTGGACGGGATGGGCTCTCCAAACACAAGTGGCAAATGGAGGCGGTTGGAGTTCCAGGAGCAGGAGGACAAGGCTGTTTTGCACAGCCTCCAGCTCCAGGCAGCCCGGGGGCTGTGGGCCCGGAGCCCTCCCACTGCCGGGATTGCAGGCCCTCTCCTCACTCTGCCAGGACCTGCCCCCTGCCCCTCAGCCCCTCAATGTCTACACCCACCGTGAGGTCTGAAGCACCTCGTGTTACCACATGAAATCAGGCATCCAGTGTGTGAACTCACCATGAGGAGAGCGAGGCAGAGATGGACTGGCAGCAGCCAAGCCAGACTCACTTCGCCTTTCCAAGTGCACCCACGGGAGCCCGGTGGAGGGAGGACCAGGCCGTGGCAAGCCAGTAAGCAGGGCCAGTGCTGGAGTCCAAGTAGAGGACACAGATGTGACTGAGACAGAGCGATGGGGGCTCCTTGGCTTTCATGTGGCCTTGTTGTCGTGTCCATAGAGGTTTGTATTTGGGACACAATTTTTTATTTATTTCCATAAGTACTGATTTTCTTTAGACTTGTTTGTTTGTTGTTGTGGTTTATTTTGTTCTCTTTTTAATATTTTCAGAAATAAAGGGTATATGGTCAAGACAGGGATAAAAGGGAAGGATTATACATCTTTGGGGTCGGAAAAAAAGGGAGAGGCTAGTTAGGGAGGAAGGGAGAGGATGTCTCAACATTTGCAGAAACATATAACATTAGACAAAGTTGAGCTGGCCCTGTGAGGCTTTTCTTTGACCTCATCCTTCTTCTTCCTGCTCCAAAAGGCACTGGTTTCTTGCCTGGATGCTTGTCAGCCCAAGAGAGGAAAGACAAAAAAACACAGAAAACAGCAAATAAATGAATTGTATAATGACAAATTTTGCTACATTCGCTAAATGTACTTGGACAATTAGAATCCTGTCCGGCCCAGGGGAGATGCCACATTCCCCACGGCCCACCCCGAACCAGGTCTCGGTGAGTCACTTGTGCTCTGACTCCACTGAGCCCACGGAGTGGCGCCTGGAGCAGGTGCTCTGTGGAGCTCCAGAGGAGAACTCTGTGTTGCTGGAGGAGACGACCCACTAGACCATTTTCCCATGTCCCCCGGTGACGCTATTAAACAAGGTGTTTATCGATTGAGGGCAAGGCTTTTCTTACTCCTCCCTGTTTTGGTCCAATGTGTTTTTATTGATTGTTAGAGAGGGGAAGGGAGAGGGTGATGGAAACATCAATGATGAGAAAGATGGATCTGCTGTCTTCTGCACGCCCCGTACTGGGGATGGAGCCCAAATCCCGAGCATGTGCCCTGACCGGGAATCAGAAGGTGTTCTCCTGATTCATGGGATGATGCTCAACCAGCAGAACCTCACCAGCTGGGCTTACTCATCATTTTAGTGACAGGCTCCCTGACAACTTGGCTCACACAAAACCAACTCCTGCTCCTCCGCAAAGACCTTGGGACACTTAGGGCATGTTTCTCTCCTGCTGCGTGCAGTGACGTAGTCCACCCAAACTACTCAGTCATAATACTTCTTTTGGAAAAGTCCTCACAGGAGGGTATTGTTTTCATTGATCTTTAGAGATAGAGTGGAAGAGAGGTCATAGGTGGAGGGAGGGAGAGAGAAACATAGATGTGAGAGAGACACATCCACTGGTTGCCTCTCTCACAAACCCCAACCATGGTTGTGGATCAATTCTGCAACTGAGGCATGTGCGCCTGACTGGATATCGAAGTTGTGCCCATTTGGTCCTGTGATGCTATCAGCACTGAGCCACATGGGAAGGGTTCACTCATGATTCTTTTTAGTTTTTTTTTTCAATTTTCTTTTAAAAATATATTTTATTGATTTTCCACAGAGAGGAAGAAAGAGAGATATCGAGCTAGAAATGTGGATGAGAGAGAAACATTGACCAGCTTCCTCCTGTACACCACCTACCAGGGATGTGTCTACAACCACTACATGCTTTTGACCAGAATCGAACCTGGGACCTTTCAGTCCACAGACAAGCGCTCTATCCACTGAGCCACACCTGTTTCAGCTCACTGATGATTCTTGAACATATAACAGCCTCTATGGCAGGATGACTTGAACATAATGAAAATGCCTACCTCTATTTCATACCCAAACACCCTCAAAATCCAGGATTATCTCAGTTTAGATCCCAACTCATCCTCTCCTGTAGGTGTGCCCTTCACAACCTTCAAATCATAGTTTCATGAGAGCAGGCGAGTGGTCTGACTTCCTCAACTCCTCATGTACATGAATGAATAGAAGGGATTTCTCCTTATTCTGATTGGGGATCCAAGTGCAGGGCTGCACCCCTGTTATTTCTGTCCCCACAGCACCACCTGCTGGCCAATGCTCACACCAAAGGAGAAGGGACCCACAATTCAGTGCTAGTGCCCCAAAATGGTATAGCATATACAGGGACCAAGGCAGATTGAAGCGCAGGCCTTGCTCACAGAGGTTAAGAGTTCGGGTCCATAATCTGTCAGGCCCGGTTCGGAATCCAGCTCCAACACTTGTCCTCTGGGCCAGTGCTTACCCTTGTCAAGCCTCACCTTCCCAGCTCTGAACATTGGACAGGAAGCATGCCCAGCTCACGTGGCAGTTAGATTCAAGAAGACAGATTAAGTGGGTCACCTACCGAAAGGCTGCTGAGCCCAGAAAGCACCATCGCACGGCTGCTGTTACTAACATCAACCAAAGACCTGCTAAACTCATGGATCCAACCAGAGCTGGATCTGTCAAGCAGCTTTTTCTTAGAAAGTATTGCTAACTCAATTAGGCTGATTACAGCTCATTAATCAATTTAGCCAATCACAGAAGTTGATATGTTCCATGTCACCTAGGTGGCTTCTCCATGCTTCTGCCCTGCCCACAAGGGAGGCCTGCCATCTTCCCATTCCTTGCCTTCCTGCAGCCAGGCCAGTGCCTCCTACCTTTGGGCAGGCTCCCACTGTGGACGACTCTGTCTTACAGCCAACCTGAGCATGCTGGGCTGGCCTCCGGGGGCCCGGGAACACTCTGTGGCGGTGACTTGGCTTGTCCTCTTGAGCCCAGTCTCTGGCTTTGGAAGAATCTGAGGAAGGCTCCACCTTGACTCCTGCGCATTCTCCTAAGAGAAGCAGAGGTTCAGGATATGCAAACCCTCACTGTCCCTCCAGCCAGGGAAGTGATCATTAACTGGGGGTTCAACACCAGGTTTCCAGGAACAGAAAGGGTGACACTAGCAGCAGGAGCATCGCATGTGACCTCAGGGGATGGGATACCATTTGCAGTTCATTCACACAGACCCAGGGAGGGGAGAAGTGTTCCATTGGCAGAAACCCACACTACCCTCTTGGGAACCAGAAGTTCACATGCAGCCTCCACTGGGTCCTTGGGAGGCACTGCAACAGGTGCTGTCTCATCTAGGTGTGTTGGCAATGGTGCATCCAAGGGCCATTTCCAGAAGAGCAGGACCTCCTCATTTCAGACTAGAGCTAATGGTAGGTTTGACAGGCGGGCAGACTTTGCCCCTTCCTGGTACTGAGGAATTGGGGTGAGGGGGAAAGAGGACAGGGTCCAGTGGACCATTTGGATGAAAAGGAGTGAACACTGAACAGGATGCCTCAGAGGTTAGGGAACTGGCCCAAGCACCTATGGGTCAAGGGTTCGATTCTGGGTCAAGGGTGTGTACCTGGGTTGCAGATTTATTCCTGAGCCCACGGGGGTATGTGTGGGCTGGCAAACAATCAATGTGTATCTCTCATATTAATCTCTCTCTCTCTCTCTCTCTCTCTCTCTCTCTCTCTCTCTCCCACACACAGGAGAGGTTAAAAAAATGAAAATAGCCCTAACCAGTTGGGCTCAGTGGGTAGAGTGATGGTCTATGGACTGAAGGGTTTTGGGTTCCATTCTGGTAAAAGGCACATGTCTAGGTTGCAGGCTTAATTCCCCATGTAGGACGTGCAGGAGGCAGCAAAGTAATGATTCTCTCTCATCATTGATTTTTCTCTCCCTTCTTCTCAGTAAACAAGAAAAATATTTTTTCAAATATATATACTAGAGGGTCAGTGCAGGAATTGGTGCATCGGTGGGAATTGGCCTGCCCAACCCGATATTGGGCCCCATCTGGCCTGGCCTGCCTGTAGGAGGGAACGCAGGCATTTAGCTGGCTGGCCCTGTTCCCTGGTCTAACTCCCAGTTGAGGGCACAAGTTGCATATAAGCCTTTTATTATATAGAATAAGTAAAATGAAATAACAATAAATAAATGAAAGCAGTGAACGTAAAGGGTAATCATTGCAGCTAACCAGAAATGGCATTCTCATGTCAGAAGAAGAACAGCATCTTGTTCAATCCCGGCTCTGCCGGGGAGCAGCACTCTGCGTCCTCACCTGCCTAACTTTCCTAACTGATGCCTCGATGTCCAATCCAAAAAAGGGTGGGACGGAGGGAGGGAAATGCTGAGCTTCTGGGATGTCCACAGGAGGCCTTGTGGGATTCATGATGATCTGACCCCAAGGCTGGCCTGGGCAGGACAACCTGAAGGCCCAGCTCCTGGGGATCACGCCGGGCCCATGGAAAGGCCTTCTGCATTGAACCTGGCAGGCTCAGGGACCAAGCTGGCCCCCGCCGGGCTGCTGCTCTGCAGAAGGGTATGTGATGGTGAGCCACCCTGGCGCCCAGAGACACCTCAGGAATGCAGGGAAGCCCAAGAGGTTCCTGAGGCTGAAAACAATGGGGGCTGGCCCTGGGGTCCGGCCCACAATTCCTTCCTCAAACAGAAACACGGCGTTCCAGGTCCTGGAACCTGGAGACACAGCCTGACAGTCCTGCTTCAGTGGCTCTACACCACAGACTCCCTGCCCCTGCCACAGGCACAAGGCCAGCTGCATTCGCCATCCCTCAGAGGATGCCCCTGAAGGCGGGACAGAAAGAAACTCCATTCTTTCAGAGCTGGGAGGCACATGCACACAGGGGACCTGCCTTGGAGGGAAAGGTGCAGGCCCGTGGACCTCACTCCATCCCAGCTGTCACTTGTGCTTTCATTCCAGCCACCAGCTGGAGGCCCTACCACTGTGACCATGAGCTGTGACCATGATGGCGGGGAGAGCTGGGGTAAGAATGCACCCTAACCAGGGGCCTCACTGGAGCTGAGCTCAGCGGGTGCTCAGTGAGCTGGTGGGAATTAAACCCGGCAGATGCCGCTGTGGGACGGAGGCAGTTTCCTTGCTACATCCTGCTGCAGGCCCTCCTTGTCCCGGGTGACCAGGGCCTTGGCCTCCTCCTCCCGCAGCAGGGCCTCCTGGACTTCAGCGAGCTGCTTCTGCTGCTCCCACAGCTCCTGAAGCTGCTTCTCCTCGGCCCCCTGCTGGTTCTCGGGGAAAAGGTGAGGATACCTCACTGGGTACAGGCCCCGGGGAGCCTCACACTCCCCATCCCTGCACCCCCACACGCAGTGAAGGGCAAAGAACAGAGGAAGTGCAGACCCCAAAGGAACAGGGACCCTCGGGGCAGGCAACACCCAGAAGTGCTGAGTGCGGTTCTCCCAGCGCTTAAGGAACTGCCCTGGGATGGCCCAGGGCAGGAATGGACCATCACATGGGCCTACATGAGTCCCGTGTCCTCTCCACACATGGGACCTTTAGGGCAAATGATGCCGGTTCTCTGGATCAGCTCCTTGGCTGCCATCTTTGACCACATTTAAAACCCTATTTTTTAAAGCACATGGAACATCAGTAACGATGCAGAATACCTGGCCAACACTAGCATCTAATTTACCCTGATACTGACAGAACAACCATCGGCACTGCACAGCCAGCAGCACCTCCCTTCTCAGCCCCCCAGTCCAGTCCATCAACAACAAGGTGGCCAGTATTCCTGGGAGGCAATACCTGCCTCAGGGCCGTGCCGCAGCTGAGAATTGTTGGTCTGAGCTGCAGCTGAGCGAGGGAACTGGTCACGGGGAATCACTGACCAATGACCAGGACACGGCTGTGATCCTGAACGCTCCCTCTGGCAGGCAGGACACCGGGGACCTTCGCTCTAGAGAGCCTACCTGAGGGACCTGAGCAGCATCTGGATTTCTAAGAGTTTGATCATTTCCTTCAGTTCTCCCTCCTGCTCTTTTTGGAGGCTCCTCAGGTGCTGGTTGGTGTCCTTCGCAATCCGTAGTTGGATCCCCAACTTTGCCACCTGCAGAGCCAAAGACACAGCTCGCGACAGTCAGGTCACAAAGTGAACTTGGCTCTAAAGCAAAATGCAAACCTGTCACCCATGGCAAACCTAGCCTGCCTGGCCTATATATTCCAGACACACACACACACACACACACACACACACACACACACCCGTTACCTGCTCTCTGAGCTGCCGGTTCTCCTTCAGCAGCAGCTCATACTTGCTGTTGCTCTCCTGCAGGGCCTGCGTGTCGCCCTGCACCTCCAGGACTGCGCCCTGGAGGGCCTCAGAATTTTCCTTCAAAGTCAGTATCCCGCTGGAGGCTGAAGAGCAAAGTGGAGTCAGAGCCCAGATCGCAGGGCCTCCGCTTCCCTTCTCCCCTCTCTGTCTCTGCCCCAAGACGGTCATCCCTCAGAGAGGGCCATCCCCCTGAATCCCAGGTCTGAAGACCGGGGACGGCCAGCTGGATGCCCTCTCTTGTTTACAGGGTGCTGTTGCTGTGGTTCGGGGCTCCCCTGGGTTCTATTGGGGAGCCACCCAGAGTTTAAGAAGAAAGCAGGTGACCGTAGACAGGCCAATATAAAAGTTCAAGATGCTGGAACTGCTGGAACCATTTCTTGCCAAGTCCCAACCTGACTGTCAAGTCAAGGATTTCAGACACTCACAGAGAATGCAAACACATGGCATGGTGTCTGCCAAGGCTCAGAGTTCGGTGTTGGGAACCTCAGTTGGGAGTGTTGGGGCAAGAAAATTGACCATAATGTCTTTTGGGGGGATAAGCCTCTGGGGTGCGTGTGCCCAGCACTTGCCACCCCTGGGTAAGGCCCTTGGGGAGTTGGGGTCCCTGAGCAGCCCCTGCCCAGGGATTGAGAGCAGACTGCACCCATCTGCCCCAGGATGACAGGAACGGAGGAAATCAGCCCAGGTTGTTGTGACAGTGCAGGTTAGTGACCGCTGGGGAAGGCGCCTGCCATCCAGAGCGTTCAGTCCCCAATGGACAGATGTAAGAGAGCCTTTAGGGGTCAGTGTGCATCCTCTGCAGGATTCTGAGACTGTCCGCATGGGAACTGAGTAAACTGGCAGCACTTACTTTGTAGTTCACGTCCTGACTTCAAGGCTGCCAGACCCTTCATGTTCTCCTTGCGGAGAAGGCAGTTAACAGATCCAAAGGGCCCTTGAATCAAACCCCATGAACTTGGACTGAGGATGGGCTGACTCAGGAGATTCAGAGCCAAAGGCTCAGCTCCCTGGCTGAGGGAGAAGCTGCAGCCAGGCTGGCTCCCCACACCAGGGCTGCTGCCTACCTTCTGATTGTTGTCCCAGCTTCACGCTCCGGTCGTCAGACTCGTTGATCCTTAGGGCCTGCTCTGCCTCCATGGCCATCTTGTTCCCCAGCAGCTCCTCACGGAACTGCTGGGGATGTGTCCAGGCTCCTAGAGCAGGAAGAGCGGTGGGGTGAGGATGTGCACCAGGGCACCCTCTGGGCAGGCCCTGCCCGTGCAGCTGCCTTCATCCCCCCCGGATGCAGGGCCTCCTTCACCTGCTCACTTCCTCACACACAGCTGCACAGAAGTGACTCCAACACAGGGCCCAGCTGGGACACCTACAGCCACTAATGCATGCAGCCCCAGTGGTAGGTGATGAAGACACCCGAGGTCAGTGATGTCTGAACAAAGTGATGCATAGCACAGGGCTGTAAAGCAAGGATAGGAAGACAGGCAGCTCTGAGGCCCTTAGCTGGTTTTACAAAGCTTGCAAAGGTCATTCAGGACCCCAAATCACAGCTCAACCCCATCCTCGATGCCAGCAGATACCTTTTTTGACACATCACCCACCTATCTCCACTGTTACAGAAAAGCAACACAGCAGCCAGGCCTTATATATATTTGTGTGTGTGTGTGTGTGTGTGTGTGTGTGTGTGTGTGTGTGTGTTAAATATCTATAATAACAAAAGGATTATATGCTAATTAGACCAGATATCTTCTGGATGAAGCCATGGTGATCAGAACAAAGGCAGAGGATTTAGGGGCTATCAGGCTGGCAGGTGAAAGAAGTTAAAGGCAATCAGTCTGTATTGGGAAAGCATTTAGGGGTGATCAGGCCAGCAAGGGAGAGCAGGTAGGGGCAATCGGACTGGCAGCAGGCAAGAGCAGTAAAGGGACAATCAGGCTGGCAGGGGAGCAGTTATGGGGTGATCAGGATGGTAGGCAAAGGGGTTAGGGGCAATCAGGCAGGCAGGAGAGCAATAAGTGGTGATCAGGCTGGCAAACAAGTGAGCTGTTAGGAGCCAGCAGTCCTGTTTTGCAAGAGAGATGGCTGACTGCCGATGCTCTACAGGATCAGGCCTAAACCGGCAGTCAGACATCCCCCAGGGTGTCCCATATTGGAGAGGGTGCAGACAACCGGACTGAGGGCCCCGCATCCAATAGCATGAATTTCATGCACCAGACCTCCAAAATATTTCTTTTAAATATATTTTTAATTGATCTCACAGATTAAAGGTGAGGGTGAGTTAAAAACATCAATAATGACAGAGAATCATTGATCAACTGCTTCCCACAGGACACCCCTCGGCATGCAGCCACAACCTGTAAAGCAAGGATAAGAAGGAGGACAGGCAGCTCTGACGCCCTTGAAAAGCCCATCAGGACCCCAAATCAAAGCTCAACCCACATCCTAGATGCCAGCAGATACCCTTTTTGCCTCATCATCCACCTGCCTGTCATCACCCTGAAAGGCAGGCCCTCTGTGTTTTGAGGGCCTTCTATGGTGGCCACTTAAGCCGAGTAGCTTAGCAAATTACACTTCACTGGCAGCAGGGCCCTGTGTCTGCAGCAGCATCAACAAAGGAACAAAAAATAGGGAAGGGCACCAGAAAAACCTAACCTGCACCATCTCTGGTACACATGAAGCAAGAGTGTCTGAAGTGTACAGCTTCGTCTGCTTGGACGAGCGCACCTGCTGATAGGTATGGGACTTCACTGAGTTCATTTCCTTAACCAGGAAGGAGTGGGTCTAAGAGTTATCCCGGCTTGAGGGCTAAGCCTAGGCCTCTCAATTCCACAGTCACTCCGCTCCTCTGGGCGCTGGAAATAAATGGCTATTCGGGCGCGTTGTTGTTAAATACACATTCCCTTCTGAACAGGTCACACTGTCCTCTCAGAAAACCAACAGTTCTGGACAGTGTCCCAGAAATGAGGACTGAGACACCAAGACAGTACTGTGGGCTGGCGGGTTTCAGGCACATCTGGTGTGGGACTCCAAGGCTGGCCCCTCACAGGAGGAGTCCCTGGGGTCTATTCCTGTCCCAGGGCCCAACACACATGGGGGAGCCATTCAGCTCCTTCTCTGCTCCCGCCCAGATCCCTCCCAGAACCACTGGGTGTCCTTGACGGCTGGGTTTAGCCTGATGGCCGTCACAACCAGGGAACGCGCATACACGGGATGTGTCAGTTGATCTTGGTGGGCAGCTTTCCAAGCCTGGCCCCACAAACGGTTCTAACAACTGGGAGTGAGCAGTAGCTCCTTGTTTTCCATCACGTGTTCATTTTACCCCCATGATCCAGAACCCAAGATTTTTGGTAGAAGGGAAGCCATGGACCTACTGCCAATGGACACAGTTTTGATCAATGCCTGGCATCAGGAAGGATTTGCTCCCCGACTCTGGAGTTGCCTGGGCCCAATCTCTCTGCCCATCCCTAGCCCTGTGCTCATTCAGTGTTCATAAGAGCCCTGAGGGGGATGCAGGGACAGAACCTACTTATCCAGGAAGAGGCTCTGCACTCACTGACTCTATGTCCACCAGCTCTTCTCACACTGACTTTTCACACCGACTCTTCACAAACTGAGAGTTCACACACCGACTCCACGCCTACCCACACCACGACCACCGACTCTGCACCTAATATACCACTGTCTTCATGTCCTCTATTCCCAACGGCTTTAGGCCCCACACTCTAAACGGCTCTGCTAGCAGCTCACACCCCATGCTAACTGCTTTGGAATACACAAAAATTATGCCACTCTCCCTACAAAACTTAAGATCTAGCTGGGCACCTAGCATATAAAGAAACATAAAGGTTACATTTATACTTCCTAGATTATTAAATTGAAATTAAGCACTTCATTCTAATGTGTTTATCCACCTTTGGAAAAATTAGTTTTTCCCATCAGCCAAATTACAAAGATTTGACCCATTCCTTTAAGGGAACAACACATTCACGTCATTTTGCAAAGTCTTACCTAGAGAGCTCAGCTCGGGATTTCTTGTCCCCATTGACCGTGAAGAGTTCAGACATTAGAATCACTGACATCCGTCAGTCAACAGCCTAAAAAACAATTTGACAGACCACTAACCAATGTGTAAATTTTAAGAAAAATGACCAAAGTAATGCTGTATATTTGGAAAATACTTTATTTTTTATTTTAAAAAAAATATATTTTATTGATTTTTTACAGAGAGGAAGAGATTGGGATAGAAAGTTAGAAACATCGATGAGATAGAATCACCGACCAGCTGCCTCTTGCACACCCCTTACTGGGGATGTGCCCGCAACCAAGGTACATGCCCTTGACCGGAATCGAACCCGGGACCCTTCAGTCCGCAGGCCGAACCTCTATCCATTGAGCCAAACCGGTTTCGGCGGAAAATACTTTATTTTAAAATGTTTTTATTGAGATCAGAGGGTAAAGGAGAGGGTGGGAGAGAAAGAAATATCAATGATGAGAAGCTCCTGGGGTCATGTGATTGGAATTATGGCCATCAGTTCTGTGTGACCTGGAGGCAATTTTAGGGCTGTGCCATCTTGAAGGTGAGAGTGGCTGTTATCGGTAGCCTATACATCCTGGGATGCTATAACCACAATACCCAAGGACCAGCTGTAAACCCAAAACACCTGATCTCAAGCAGTGTGAATACATGGAATTGGATGAGTTCTATATCTTCTCACAGAAAGGAGAGAGAGCTACATTACCAGAAGAGATATCATGGAGAGACAAAGAAACAACCTTCATATGAAAGAAAAGCAGGCTTCACCAGAAAAGGAAGTAAATGAGATGGAGGCAAGCAATATGTCAGAGAGAGAATTCATAGAAATGGTGATAAGCTCACTGAAAAGAATGGAACACAAATTCAACAATCTGTGTAAGAACCAAGAGGAAATCAAGAAGAACCAAGTACAAATGAAACATGACATCATTGCTATAAATAACTCAATAGAAAGAACTCAACAGTAGACTAGAGGAAGCAGGCAACTTCATCAGTGAACTATAAGACAAGGTAGAAAAAAATACCCAAGCAGGGCAGCATCTAGAAAAAAAAAACAAAACTTAAAAGACTTGAGGCGAGCATAAGGGAACTTTGAAACAACAGGAAACAAAACAACTTCTGCATAACGGGGGTGCCAGAAGGAGAGGAAACTGAGCAAAGAACAGAAAACCTGTTTGAAGAAATAATGACAGGAAAAGTCCCTGATATATGAAAGAAAAAAACTCACATAAATCCAAGATTTTCACAGAGACCCACACAAAATGAACCCCAAAAGACTAACGCCAAGGCACATTATAATTAAATTGGCAAATACCAATGACAATCCTCCCACCACATTTTCTGACCTCTGAAGGGGGGTCCCCTGCCTGACCAACTCTGTCTCCTACATTGTAGCCAAGGCAACCATTCCTTGTAGCACGGACCCTTCCCAGGCCATTTTCCCACTCAGAATCCTTCAGCTGCCTCCAGAGCACATGGCCTTCCTCAGTGAACTCTTTTGAGTAGATAAGTGTTAAATGAATCGACTCAGAAACGAAACTCACAAAATACCTGTGTTCTCAGTTAAGGAAAAGGTTTGTTCACATATTAACGATAAAAATATCTTAAGCGCTGGAGCAGACCATCACAGATTGCTGGGACCAAAACATGACATTTACCCACTTATTTTTACTATGCTGGTCAAGTTCTGAGCACTTAGCACTATGAGGCAGGTTGAGGGAACCAGTGTCCCCTGGCCTGGTCCTGGAACATGCTGCCTGTCCCACAGGCTATGGCCCTGGTCTCCGTGATCACTGCCAGGGACGTAGCATCATCTCTTCTCATTGAAAAGCCCCATTTCTCAGCCTTCATAGGATCAGCTCCTTATCTTTCTCTGTGAAAGTTCCAGTACATTTTCCAAAATGTCGAAAATGTGGAGAGACTGTACCAGGTGAGAATCAAGCAAAAGGGCCAGGATGGTGAAGAGGATGCACCCTTCTTGCCTGCCATTATTAACCCTTTCTGTAGACATCCTCCAACTCCCTCACGGCATCCCTTATACAGGGAGAATCAACCTGCGCAAAGGAAATAGGCCAGACCTTAAGTTCGGAACTCATATGGCAGCATAGGTAAATGCCTGTAGTAGTACATGCTGCCTGCCACAATCACATCAAAATTACAACGAAAATACAGAACATCTATCATCCACAACCACGGGCAGGTTGGTTGGGTGGATGTATTACAACTAGAGAGGTCAAGAAGAAAGCGAATTGAGACTGGTAGGAGGTGCAGAGGCATGGAGTCGGCTGGTTGGGCACCCAGGTGTGCTGCTTTTTAAAAAAGGAGGGAGATTGCCTCTTTGGAGGATGCCTTGAGGAGCAAAGCCCCCAGCCACACACCAACCCCCAGCCCAGGGTCCCATAGCTGGGGAAAGATGTCCCTATGGGTCAGAACAAAAGAACTAGGACTTTAAAAACCAGTGCGCATTGGGGCTGAGTGACACACAGGCTACTGGAGACCCAGCTGCTCCTCTTAAAAGGCCAGCACCACAACTGAATTTACAAGCATCCACTTGTGCTGAGCTCCAGTACTCACAAGGACCTGGGGGACCCAGACAAATACGGGGAGAAACCAGACTGTCTGGCATTGGGGCAGGAAGGCGGGGGCAGCTTTCTTACAGATGAAGATGCTAGCAGTGGTCATTATTCCTGTGCTGGAACATCCCTAGTGCAAGCTCATTGGCAGCAATTTCTGTTTGCTCTACCCTGAATATTCCCTTAGACCTCTCCTCACCCAATTTATAACCCAACCCAAGCTGTGAGCAACGGCTATTATATATAAATGGCCTGTCCTTGTTCAGCCTAAAACTTGTCTAACAAGCTGCAGCTGGAACAGAAAACTACAAAGCTATCAATAAAAGTCCCAAGTCTGGCACCAGCACCAGCCTGCCTTCTTCACAGCGGGGCCTCATCTTGGCACCTCCAAAGCGCAAACAAAGAGGAGGAATCTGCAGATATCTCTGTAGTTTCTGCTGGGTGGTCTCCGGCAGTGGCTGACTTGGCACGTCCTTGGAGATCCAAGAGTCAGTGTACCCAGTGGTTAGTGTGAGACCAGACCAGATTACAACCCTTCACATGCATAAGTGAACACTCAAGGGGCAGACTGTGCGAGCACCAAAGCCCCACTGAAACAAGTCCTGCCCCAATAGAATGTCTCCTGCACAGCATCTTTCCCACTGTAGACACAGCCAGTCCGCACAGCCAATGGGCCTGGAAGGCAATTCCTCCCAGTGATACCAACAAGCACACAGCCCACAAAGGAGTGTACCAAGAGTGTCCATCTCAGGTGATTGGGGAGGCTGAGCCACTAGGCCCTAGAGGAGACCTACCACCCAAGGGCATTCTATCAACTCAAGGACTTAGCAGCTACCCAATTCATAGAAACAAACACAGGGTGTGGTGGGCATTTTCTATGTTTTCTGCATAACTGACACACTCAAGGGGCAGACTCAATAGGCACCAAAGCCCCAATGAAGCAAGTCGTGCCCCACAAGGATGTCTCCTGCACAGCAGCTCTTCCACTGGAAAACCAGCTATTCTGCACAGGCAATTGGCCCGGGAGGCAATTCCTCCCATTCATACCAACAGCAATCAAGGCTTAACTACAACAATAATGTGCACACAGCCCACAAAGGAGTACATCAAGAGTGTCCCATCTCAGGTGATTGAGGAGGCTGAGCCACTAGGCTTTGTAGGAAACCTACCAACCAAGGGCACTCTATCAACTCAAAGTGATTCAGCAGCTACCCATTACATAGAAACAAACACAGGATAGCAGCCAAAGTGCAGAGACAAAGAAACATGTCGCCAATAAAAGCAATTGAAGAAAGCAAAATAGTGGATATAGAGTTCAAAACCATAGTTATAAGGTTATTCAAAAATCTTCTAGAAACCTCTGAGGAACTTATTGAGACCTTCAAAGAACTTAGTGAGAATGCCAAAAACAAAAAGAAAAAGAAAAAAAGGAAAAGGACCAGTCAGAAATTATGTATACATGGACTAAAATAAAGAATAATATATGGAGATTCAACAGTAGACTAGAGGATCCCAAGAATCAAGTCAAAGATCTGAAACATGAGAAAGCTAAAAGCACCAACCAGAAAAACAAAAATAAAAAAAGAATCCAAAAATATAAAGATAATGTAAGGAGTCTCTGGGACAACCTCAAGCATACCAATATCCGAATTATGAGGGTGCCAGAAGAAGAGAGAGAGCAATATATTGAAAATCTATTTGCAGAAATAATGACAGAACACTTCCCCTACTTAGTGAAAGAAACTGACTTACAAGTCCAGGAAGTACAGAGAGTCCCAAGCAAGAGGAACCCAAAGAGGGCCATACCTAGACACATCATAATTAAAATGCCAAGGGCAAAAAAGCAAAGAGGGAAGCTTTTAAATTTAATAAATCTTTACTATTCAGATTATTACAATTGTTCCCTCTTTCCCCACCCCTATAGCTTCCCTCCACCCAGTTCCCACCCCATCCTCTGCCCTTTCCTCCCCACCACTGTCCTCATCCATAGGTCTACACTTTTTATCCAGTCTCTTCCCACACCTCTGAAGAATTGTCAGTTCACTCCCTTTCAATGCCCCTGATTCTATTCTATTCACCAGTTTATTCTCTTCATCATATTTTTTATTCACTTTATTTTTAGATTCACTTGTAGATAGACATGAATTTGTTGTTCATAATTTTTATCTTTACATTTTTCTTCTTCCTCCTTTTATTAAAGAATACCTTTCAGCATTTCATATAATATAGGTTTGGTGGTGATGAACTCCTTTAGCTTTTTCTTATCTGTGAAGCTCTTGATCTGACCTTCAATTCTGAATGATAGCTTTGCTGGGCAGGGTAATCTTGGTTGTAGGTACTTGCTATTCATCACTTTGAATATTTCTTGCCACTCTCATCTGGCCTGCATAGTTTCTGTTGAGAAATCACCTGACAATTATATGAGTGCTCCCTTGTAGGTAATTAACTGTTTTTCTCTTGCTGCTTTTAATATTCTTTGTGTTTTGCTCTTGGCATTTTAATTGTGATGTGTCTTGGTGTGGTCCTCTTTGGATTCCTTGTCTGGGGTTCTGTGTACTTCCTGGACTTGTAAGGCTATTTCTTTCATCAAGTGGGGGGAAGTTTCCAGTCATTATTTCTTCAAATAGGTTTTCAGTATCTTGCTCTTTCTCTTCTTCTGGAACCCTCATAATTCAGATGTTGGTATGCTTGAAGTTGTCCCAGAGACTCCTTACACTATCTTCATATTTTTGGATTCTTTTTTCTTTGTGCTTTCCCAGTTGTGTGTTTTTTGCTTCTTTGTATTTCAAATCTTTAACTTGATTCTTGAGATCCTCTAGTCTACATTGTGTCTCCGTATATTATTTTTTTTTTAGTCAGTATATGCTTAATTTCTCATTGGTCCTTTTTCATAACCTCAAGGGTCTCTCTAATATTATCAGCCTTTTCTAGGAAATTCTTGAAAAACCTCATGGTTTTGAACTTTATATCCAGTCATTTACTTTCCTCCATTTATTTCCTTTGTGATCTGTTTATTTGTCTCTACATTTTCGCTGCTGTTCTGAGCTGGTAGAATAGCTTTGCGTAGTAGGTGTCCTACAGGGTACAGTGGCTCAGTCTCCCAGTTACCTGAGGTGTACCCTCTTGGTGCACAGCTTTGAGGACTGTGTGCTCAGCCTTTTATACTTAAGTCTTGATTGTTGTTGGAATCACTGGGAGGAGTTGACCTCTAGGCCAATAGGCTGTGAGGATCAGATGTGTCTATGCTGGAAGAACTACTGTGCTGGAGACACTCTCATGAGACAAGACTTGAAAAATTGCAAAAGCTTCTGTGCTCAGCTTGGATGGGGCAGAGTTTCGGTGCAGAGCAGTCAGCTTTCCCGTCAGCCCTGACCTATGAGGCCCCTGGGTCTCAATGTCCCGTGGTAATCGCTGCAAGAACCTCTGATAGAAAGCCGCCCTTGAGTTTTCCCACTGATAGCCAGTCAAGTGTCTTCCCGAATGAGTTGGGGTTACCAGAAACTCGCCTGGAACTGGAGTTCAGCACAGTTGTGAGCCCTTATCACCCTCCCACTTTAGAAAGCCAGCCACACAGTCAGCTGCCCATGCAGATATTCGCCATCCTATCCATGTGCACATCTCTGTACCTCAGCCTTTTGCAGCTCCTCAGTCTCAATGTGCTTTCCTCTTTTCTTTTACTTGTAGAATTTCCACTCAGCTAGCTTTTCTATGGTTCTGGATGGTGTCCATTTCATCTTTTAGTTGTAGTTGATATTGTTGTGTGAGGCAGCAGTTTAGGTGTTTACCTCTGACGCCATCTTGGTTTCTCCCAAAGAGAGAATCTTAAACACAGCAAGAGAAAAAGTTTGTGACCTACAAGGGAGTACCCACAGGACTGTCAGCTGATTTTTCAACAGAAACTATGCAGGCCAGAAGGGAGTGGCAAGAAATATTCAGAGTGATGAACAGAAATAATCTACAACCAAGATTGCTCTACCTGGCAAAGCAGAACTGAAGGTCAATCGTGCAGACTTGAAGGTCAGATAAAGAGCTTCACAAATAAGTAAAAGCCAAAGGAGTTCATCACTGCCAAACCAGTTTTATATGAAATGCTGAATGGTATTTTTTAAAAAGAGGAAGAAGAAAAAGGGAAATATAAATAATTGTGAACAATATAGTGCTAACAAAAACATATCTATCAACAAGTGAATCTAAAAATGAATAAAAAATCTGATGAACAGAATAAACTGGTGACTGGAAAAGAATCAGGGGCATAGAAATGAAACAGACAGATGATTCTCAGAGGGAAGGGGATGTGGGGTGATGTGGGAAGAGATTAGACAAAGATCTTATATGCATGTATGCAGTAACCATGCTTCTTTGCATTTCAGATTATTACAATTGTACCCCTGTCTTCCCCCCACCCCCCCTAGCTGCCCTCCACCCAGTTGTAACCCGGACAATAAGGTGGCAAGGGCCTGCGGTGGGGTGAGAACCAGGTGGAGTGAAGCTGTGGGGGAAATAAGAGGGATATCTGTAATAATCTTAACAATAAAGATTATATATTGTATATGAAAAATAAAATAGGCCAAAAGTCATTGCAAACACTTGACAATAGTGGCAGTGAGTTCCTCTCAGGGACCCTTTTTTCCAGCCACGTGAAGTGTTTATGCTGGAAGAGTTGGTACTTTTCAAATCAGCACATCAACATGCACAGGGTAGGGTACACACCCCCACAGGGCACACGTTTTAAGACCCAGTTTGAGTGTGCAGTACTGCTACGGGGACGCAGGGACTGGTGGAAGCAGCACAGAGCAACCCGCCCCGGCACTGGGACCCGCCTGTAAGCACAGCCTTTCACCTGCTAAGTCAAGGTGGAGTACCTCGGACACGTCTGGCTCCTTGGAGACAAGAGCACTGCACATGTCTGTCTGCAATGCTGCACATCCAACAGCACTCATTTGGAAGCGCATGCTGAGCCCAGAGGAGGAGGCGGGACAAGGGTCAGGTCGGGGCATGGAGCCCTGTGGAGGGGGCAGTCTGGAAGGGACACCTGCCGAACGCACACCTGAGGGACCAGC
Organism: Vespertilio murinus; assembly: GCA_963924515.1. NCBI lineage: Eukaryota > Metazoa > Chordata > Mammalia > Chiroptera > Vespertilionidae > Vespertilio > Vespertilio murinus. Next base: position 216,682,456 of record OZ004704.1, read on the forward strand.
AGCTGTGCCCAAACCCGCAGACACTAGATGGAAAAGATCAAACTCTGAGGAACAGGAGCTGGGAGAGGAACGCAGATGGAGAGGCATGGGAGAAGAGTAGGTTACGGGGGCTGCTTCAATTGTCATATGCTCATGTCACTGCTAAAGGGCAAACACTAAATGCTAGAAGCCTGCAGAGAAGGCGCAGATGGGCAGAAGGGAATCATGACCTCCCAGAGGCCAAAGCCCATAGACAGGGCATATTCTTAATTTAATAAATAATAAATAATAAATGTAATCTGTGAACTCCCTATTGGAGCCTCTCACTAAAGATCAACCTGAAAAGCAAACCATGACCACGAAATTTTGTTCAAATGTAACTTAAAAAAGAGAAATTAGCCCAGAGGCATGACTAAGTGGTGTAACATCAACCAAGAAACCAGGAAGTGGGGTCTCAATTCTTGGTCAGGACACATGCCCAGTTTGCAGGTTCAGTCCCCAATGTGGGGTGTGCAGGAGGCAGATGGTCCTTAATTCTCTCTCATCATTGATGTTTCTATCTCTCCTTCTCCCTTCTTTTCTTAAATCAATAGAAATTGTTTTAAAAAACAAATTAGAATGTTCTAGTCACCAAGAAAAATTCATGTATAAAATACGATGGTGGAATGTTTTCAACACTGGAATGGATTGACGCAAGTACATCAAATTTCCTGAAATGTATTGCTGTCTTCATATAAAATATAACTTAGCAGAGCATTGGAAACCAGCAATACCATCCATGTTGTTGGAGTTGTGTGAGCACACACGGTAATTCGGAGGGACTCCAAGATCTGCAGAGACCTGATGGCTGATGGATCGATGAGCAGAGCAGCTCCATAAGGGACCTTGGGCTTGGGACACACTCTGGGTCCCATGAGGCTGCTCCTGACACCACTGACCTAGGGCTCTTGGAACTCTTGCCCTCACTTCCGGTGTCTGTCCTGCAGCAGGGAAGGCTGAAGAGCCCAGTGGACAGTGACCTCCTGGGCCCCCGTCCAGGGGACGCCTGACCTACAGCAGGTGGTAGGGTCCAGGGCTTTTACTTTCCATCTGTGACTTTCTGTGTGAGCCGAACCTTTGGACTGAGGAGGATCCGGTTCCACACCAAGGCCTTGGACCATGGATGCCCAGGAGGAGCGCCCTAAGGAGGCCCATAAGGGGCAGAGCAGGCCAAGGCTGCATCTGCCTCTGCAGGGAGGGCGGCCTGGCAGGTGCAGAGGCATCTTCCTCACAAACAAACCCCGACTCAGAGGGCGCCTCCTAGGCCGCTGGAGCAGCAGAGTGGGGCCCAAAGCCCAGAGGACCTGGAGCCCCAGCAGGGCAATCCTCAGCCATTGGCCCAGGGCCCCCAGGCCTCCACTCCCCTTCTCTCAGAAGCTGACTGACTCCCACACTGAGAGCTGCTCCCAGCTGGGCTGCCATCCCAGGCCACCTGCATGGCTCCTCCCACAAGGCTCAGAGGCATCAGGGCCCACCTGCTGCCCTCAGGCCCAAGTAAGCATCTAGGCTCCCTTACCCTGTGCTGCCTGTGGCCCCTCAGGTCACACTGTTCCTGCCCATTGAAGGTGCAGTCTCTGAGCTCTTCCAACTGACTTCTGAGAGAGGCGGGACTTCCTATCAGACACAGTGGGCACTGCACTGCGAAGAACCTGTGGTCGCCCCCTGCTGGCGGGAAGCGGCAGCACAGGGAGCTGTAAAGCCTCAATGAGTCTCCTATCAGTGTACTGTGCATGGAGTAGGGGTGATTCAGAGAGGAGCTCCCCCTTCCTGCAGGAAAGCCCTGCAGGTCCTGGCTCACAGACCTCTTCCTGCCCTGCAGGCTGGTGGCAGGGCATTAATCTTGTCACCCGTGGGTAAATGGACAGGAGAGAACAGGCCCATAGGGAATGTGCCTTGTGAATGGGCGTGCATTTGCCAGCATTTACAGGAAATTTCTAGTGGGCTTGCTGCTCTGAGACTGGTGTTTCTACTCAGCCCCGAGCCTTAGTGTCTCCGTGTGCATGTGGTACCTTTTCTGGGCTGTGTGCTGTGTCCCCTAACCTATGCGGATGGGATAGACTGAGCGTGGCCATATCAAGAATAGGGTCAAGGGCAGCGGGGGGTCTCAGGGTCTTGGATGAGTGGGCCATCGCTGCAGAGACAGGTGCCCTCAAAAGAGGGAAATGACCCCTGGGGCACAACCAAATGTGGTGGGAGCCTGGACAGATGCCTCAAATTCCTTCTTTACCATGTTCATTGTTCCTGCACTCACCTAAGAAAGCGTCCATCATTTTACTTTTCATCCAATCCCAGAGGTTTCCCACTGCTTTGCTTTATCCCACCTCCTTAGTCCATCACCAATGAATTTCCTGTAACCCACCTATGTCCCTCGTTTGATTGCAATGTAGAAATAGAAATGTAACCCGCCATTCTTTGGCGCATTATCTCAATCCATTGAAGTTCTGCTTCCCAGCATATGTCAAAGGTTTGGCTCAAATAAACACAAAAATTATTTTAAAAAAGAAAGGAAAAGAAAACAAGATAGAAAGACGGAAATGAGAGTCAGTAGCACAGATGAGGTCATGTGACTTGCACACATGCAGAGATGGGTGCTAAGGATGGGTCTCCAAGCCAAGGAACCAAGGGCAGCTGGCAGCACCAGGAGCTGGGAGAGTCCTTTGCTCCCAGCCCCAGAAGAACCAAGCTCACCCTGTCCCTGATCTCCAGGTGAGCCTCTCACAGGCAGAGGTGGGAGCTCTGGTCCATGCCCAGCTGCCTGGTCACTGTGTCCTCCACTCATGGAGAGAAGCCACAGGAGAGGAAGGGACTGCCAGCTGCAGACTCCAGGCAGGGGGTGAGGAGCAGGAGGCCGGGGTGCCTGCAGTACTGGCTCATCCCGGCCTCCCTGGGCGCCTCCCATCCTGTGCCCTGACAGGTGGACCAGGGCTGATATCTGCCCAAGAAGCCCGAGGACCCCTGTGGTGGGCTGTGCCAGCGAGACTCAAGAGCAGGCGTGACAAACTTCGTCTTCCGTCTGTGCCCACCTCCTTCAAGGCTGCATGTACTCAGCTCCCTCATTGCCCCACCCAAGTCTCTACAGCATCTCCCTTTTGTCCTCCACCCTGGCCCTCATGCCTATTCCTCATGCAATGATTTCTCTGGAGGCACTTGTGAAGAGGCAGTCAGTCACCCAATTTAACAGGAATCAAAGAAGTAAAATGTTCATTCCGACGGGGTACCTAGAAGGGGTGTGGCCCACAATAGATGCTCTGTGAATGAATGCAGTACCGTCCACAGGTTTGCAAGGCAGTTGGTGGGCAGGAAGTTCTATTTCTCTGCTCCTGCTGAGTGGCCTTGTCCCAAACATGAGACAGTCCATGAAAAACACAGAGGCTGCCAGGTGTGCTACCAGGCATGTGGTATGGACAGGGTGCAGAGTGCACTTATGTGTGCATAAAAGAGGGACAGATATATATATATATATATATATATATATATATATATATATATATATATATATGGGAGAAGAGCGAACCATGGAGATATATATATATATATATATATATATATATATATATATATATATGGAAACAGACGCAAAGAGAGAAGGAGACAGAGAGAAAGAGAGTGAGTTTGCAGAACATGCCAGATTTTCATAGGCTGTCATCCTAGAATTAGCTGAGGGAAAACGTATAAATCTATTTTAATGGAAAGGTGAGTGCAAGTTTCCCAGCTACTTCTGTGCCAGCTCACACTCAAATTGAGAGTGGATGCCTGTTCACCACGCCCACCTCCTTCATTGACTCCTTCCAGGGTTTTCATTGTCCATCTGGTAGGTAAGAGGTGAGCATGGAGATACCATGTGAGAAGGGAAGGGATATGGGGGGACCCTAGGCTTCAAGGTGACCCCCATCCTCTTCTCTAGCTCCTTTCACCAGCGAACCATGGAGATATAACCCAGCTGTCATCCCTGGCCTCCACCCACTCAGCCTGGGGGAGTATATTCGGTAAGACGTGGCAGTCACCTGCTCTTCTCCCATCGTCCTGACCTCGGTCCCCTGCAGTCCTTCCCCAGGGCCTCCCGCAGGTCCTCTTGTGTGTGTGCCCAGCAGAGGGCTAACCCTCACCCTCGCAGGCCCCTTTGCTTCAGCCCACCCTGCAAGGCAGTGCCCTTGGCTGTGCTGGAGCCAGAGTGTGCTGGCTTGGGAGAGCCATTCGTGTTTCTAGGGCCTACACGGGCCACGTGATATACCCCACATGGCTAAAAATCTGATTATGTGAACGTGGGCTTAAATAATTTATGTTAAAAACAAAAGTAGTAGGCCTGGCAGGTGTCTCTCAGGGGGTTGAGCATTGGCTATCCTGTGGTACAAAAGGTCACTGGGTCCATTCTCAGTCAGGGTGCAGGCCCAGGTTGTGTGTTCAGTTCCGCGTAGTGGTGTTGGCAGAAGGTGACTGGTCAAGTGTCTCTCTCTCCTCTTTGTCTCCCTATGCCTCTTTCCAAAACCATTAAAACATAATATGAAAACAAAGGTTATAAATTTTCAAAAGCTGCCCCTTGGCACAGCTGGCATGGCGCAGTGGTTGAGTGTCATGGTGCGCTTCCTATTGTCTCTAGACGTGAGAAAGTGATTATGAAAATGTTAATAGTAAAGGTTAATCCTACAAGTGTGTCCTGAGTGAATGTTATGGCACGTAAATGGTCTCTCTGGTTTTAAAGAGATGTCTGTAGGCATTCTAGGGCAAACACATTACAGGAATGGAGGGACTTGGGATCGCACCCAGAAAAGCACTGCCTCACTGAGCAGTCACTCACATCGTGAACAAAAGACTGAGGATCCCACACACACCTTCCGCTTGTCTTCCCTGCTAACAGGAGAAAAACCACCTCCCAACATTCTCATAGGAACCACACTCACCCGTCAGTGGAGGGCAAGCACAACTTGGATGTAAGTACACCCGTTTGGCGAAAATCAATGAGAGCTGTCTAGGGGAATCAATGGGCTGTGTACCTCCATTTTTATATACATGTGTGTGTACCCGTCTGTATATATGTATGTATGTGCATGTGTGTTAGTATGTGTGGATGTGTGTGTTTATGGGTGTGTGCATACATATAAATGTATTCCCTCCTCTTCCTCTGATTGTTTGGTCAACATTTGACTGGATGCTTCCTTCCTGAGGTTTATGTGATCTGTTCCCATTTCTTCATAGTTCTGTTCTCCCTGGGGAAGGTCCTCTGGGGCCACAGGGGAGCCCACCCTCTCTATAGGCAGCACTCAGCCCTGAGCTGTCACCTGGATGTTTGCCACCCCCAAACCACACAGCTCCAAGCCAGTGCATGAGGGAAGGGGCCATGGAGCTCAGGAAGGCATGGATGGGTGTCCTCACAGCAAGAGGACTCTGTGATACTGCCCAGGGGGCCAGGAACTGGGTTGAGTGGTATGAGAAAGAGACCTCAGAGTAGGATGCAGCTGAGGGAGTGATGGATGGCACACAGGGAAGAGAGAAGGATGGTCAGCACACTCTGGGTGCAGGGGACGAGGTGAGAGAGGAGGAGCACAGAGTATTTGGTGGGGAGGATGGGGAACAGTGTGCTGATCCTTTGGGGTTGGCGGTGTCTTGGGACATCCAAGCTGGGAACAGGTCTGGAGGCTCCCAGGCGAGGCCTGGGCTGGAGGTGCTCACAGCCTCTGGGAAGATTGCAGGGAAAGCTGTGGGTGTGTGCCAGCTGGTTTGGGGCTTTGGGGCTGGTGGTGGTAGTGGGTGGGGTGCACCCATAGGTGAGCCTGATGGAGCACCTAGTCCGCAGAGGGATGAGTGTAGCTAGTGTGGAGGTTGAGGAAGGAAGTTCAAAGAGGAAGGTCACCTTATATTGGTTAAGGGCACATCCCCGTAGGGGGTGTGCAACAGGCAGCTGGTCGATGTTTCTCTCTCATCGACGTTTCTGGCTCTCTATCTCTCTCCCTTCCTCTCTGTAAAATATCAATAACATATATTTAAAAAACAACAACAGAGGCCTGCAGCCTGGGGAGGGGGTTTGAGGCAGCCAACCTCAGGCCGGAAGCTCAGGAGTGGTCAGTGCTAGGGATGCCTCTGCAGACCCAGCCCCAGCCCAGGTGTTCTGACCAAGGCACGGTGTGTGCTGGGGCCACGGTGGGCTGTGAGCTGGCCCACCAGGAGCGGGAACTTTGGGGCTGGCCATGTGGCCTGAGCAGGGGCCGTCCTGGGGGGAAGTTTCTCCGAGGACTCAACTGCCCTCACTCCCGCCTCTCTGTCCTGCTCTCTCCTCTGTAGGACACTCCCAGGTATCTGAGGACTTGCCAAGGTCCCTGGTCAGAACCACCACACTCTCCGGACCACTGATCCCGGAGGCCAGGCAGGCCCACCTTCCAGGAGAGGAGGGAGGATCTGTGCCCGCAGGAGGACTGCCAGCTTCTCCGGGGAAACTGGGGGAACACAAGGGATGGTCATCCCTGCAGAGGGGGCGGGGGAGGAGGAGGGGCTGCCTCCACGGGGGAACCCGGGAGCCAGCACCCAGGAAGCTTGCAATGAGTGTCTGAGGAGGGGATGGGGAGTGCACCAGGGGCTGGCCAGTGGGAGCCTGGAGAGCTGTCCCAGGTGGGAGAGAGTCAGGGACAGAGGCGGAGAGCTCCCAGGGGGCCTGGCAAGGGTCAGACCCTGCAGCAGCCCAAGGCCAGGGGAGGCGGCCTGCAGGGCCTGCGCTCAGTTTGCCTCCAGCACTGGGAGGGCAGAAGCTTCCTGAGTGTGGCTCCCACAGGATTGGGGCCTCGGGAAGGAACAGAATGGAGGGGGAGGAGGCACCTGCCAGCAGAGGCTGGTGAGGAAGTAAGGGACACGCAGGCGGCAGCTGGACAGGCCGCCATGAGAGTGGGTTGGGGGGATTTCACCTGCCTCCCTCCTTCCTCTGCGTCTTCCCAGTGGAGTAGGCTTGGAAAATGTAAAGGATGGTCTGCAGCTGAGCTTCTGCTGTGATATAAACCCCAAATCAAAACGGATTCATCTCACAGGAGCTTACACCACACCAGGCCTGGGGACAACTGCTGCCTGGGGAACAGGAAGCCTCCTTCCCCTCCTCTGACCGCCTGGCCCGGGAGGTCTGCATTCCCGCGCCTAGGAACCTGGGGGCCAACGTGGGGAGTCCAGAGCCCCGACATCGCTGCCAGGGACGAACCGAGACGAAAACAAGGACTCAATGCTATTTCAACAAAGTTTATTACAAATCCATCTGTGTTCAGCACCAATGGCTGCTCAGTAAAATCCGAAAGCATTCGGAAGACAACCCTGTCAGCAGGTCTCAGCACATGAGCTCCAAAGAAAACGTCCTTCCCGAACCCCGCCCATCCCAGGAAGAGCATCTTACTAACAGGACCTGAACTTGCAGGCATCCGGCCACAGACATATAGCAGGTCCGACCCCACTAGAAAGACTGATGTCAACTGATGTAAATACGGGCTGTCCCCCAAAACAATATACAGGGGTGAGGCTGCTGCTGGACAATGAGTGCCCACTGAACTAAATATAGGCCGTCCCCCAAAACATCTCAGACACGTGATGGAAAAGGAAACCCATGGGATGTAAATATTTTGGGTGATATCTCCTGGGCCCACAGCTCCTGAACAAGACTGTCCCCCCATAACATAGTTGTACCGAGCTCAGACACATGATGGACAATCATTAGTCACTGAGTGTAAATACCAAGGTCAGAAACATGATGGAAAATTGCTCTCCAATGAATGTAAATGTCTGGTGTTCCCCCAAAAACAGGTATATTGAGGTCAGACACATGGTGGAAAATTACACCCCACTGAGTGGAAATACAGTGTCCCCCGAAAAATATATACAATTTAATACCGCTAAGATACTTACTCTTCACTCATTTTCCGGGTTAACTGACTGAAGAAATGGGTGAAGACAGAATAAGATTTGGATGAGGAGCAAACTGCACCAGGCTTTTTACGGGGACACATACAAGTTAAAGTTTAGAGACCCAACACCCAGCAGGGGAGGAATCCAGGGCAGCTGCAGGAAGAGATGCGCACAAACACCGAACCGAAGGAGCGATTCTTGATGTTTGGATTCCATGGCCGCCTTAGTCTGGTGCAGGCGCTGCTGCTAAGGAGGCAATGGAACCGCAAACACCGAGAATCGCTGCGTTGGTGTTTCTGCGCATCCTCTGTCCACCGCGGCCCTGGACGCCTGGACCATGGCCGGGTCAGACCAGAACCTTCACCCTGTATGTGTCCCCAAAAGAAAGTCCAGAGGATGCACCTTCTTTATTCAAATCTTAGTCTGGCTTCACCCATTCCATCAAATCCGTTAACCCTGAAAACGAGTGAAAATTCACTCGTTTTGCAGTATCAGCTGTTAAAGTGCGGGTATATTTGGGGGGACACCTCAAAGCACATATATGTTACAAGTGCCTACATGAGTGTGTAATATCTTAAATTTTGTTTCTGTCCCTGGAAATCACTCAGAAATAATGAGCCAAAGTCTCACCCTCGATGGGGACACTGGGAGCTCCAGCCGAGATACCTGTCAGGCCGCACCTGCCTCTCCACAAGCTCTCTCTGCGCACTGTGGCCACTGAGGGAGGGTCGGGCTTCTTTGTGACCCAGGACGGCCAGCCAGTGCTTATAGAAAAGTGATCAGGTGGCCAGGTCCCAGGAGACCCAGGAGCCAGCTGGAGAGAGGCAGGGCCTGAGGCCTCCTGGGCCTGGGCTGAGGGCGTGGGACCAGGTCTGGCTGGGCGATGCTGTGGGGTCACAGCCAGCCTGATCCAAGGTCCCCCCTGACCTCGAGGTCTTTGTAGTTTGGCCGGCCTGGGCTTCCTGGGATCTCAGGTTCAGGAGACTGAGTCAAGTTTCTGGCCCACGAGGGCCCAGTCCTGAGAGCATGCGTGCTTGTGTATCTTCTCACCCGTGCCTGCACACACGCTTTCATGGAGGTCTGGTTGCTGACACGTGATCTAAGGGGCACGGTCACAGTGTCTGCCTCGGGGACTGGGTTAGTCATTGTCCTGCGCGCAGCCCCAGGCCAACGTGGATTTGGGCCAGAGAGACCAGTGGCTGAGGGTCAGGCCCATGATGCCATGGTGGGATTGTGACCCTGGGGGCAGGCGGAGTGTTGTCACTATGAGACAGATGGGAGCAGCAACGTCCCTCCTCGTTCCCCAGGTGCTCCCGTCCCCTCAGGTGGATGGGAGAGGGGGCCCAGGTGGTCAAAAGGAGCGGTGGGGTTTGGAAGATTCAGGAACCGCGGGCCCAGGAGACCAGTCACCACAGCAATGCTCCATACTCGGTCACCCTCTGCCAGGTCCACACTGCTGTCTGGATGCCTCCTGATCTGTCCGTTGTTCCACAACCGATGTCTTCAGGGTCCTTGGCTGGGAGCTATGACAGGAGACCTGTGAGGACTGGTGGCAGGGAGTCCTGTCTGTGGTCCTGTCCTGGACCCGTGCCCTGTGAGAGGCCCAGATTTGCTGGGAAGGGGCCACGGGGCCACTTGCCCTGAGTGTGGGGCTGGGGCTGGTCCTGGCAGGCGGGGCTGCCTGGTGCTGGGCTGGAGCCCCCGCTGCCTCCTGTGGCCATGGCGGGAATGGCAGATGGCTGCAGAGGAGCCAACCTCTCTTCCTTTGGGGGAGCTAGTGAGAAGGGCCTCCTCTCCAGGGGTCAGCATTTCGGTCCAGGCCCTGAAAGAGCTGGGGGATGAGAGGTAGAGGGCGGCTGGGTAGTTCTCTGCCCCCTGAGACCTTAGAACCTCCAGCTGCAGGGAGACTCCTGTTTGCAGGTCTCTGGCCCAAGGGCCCCAAACAGCTGGCCCGGGGCCAGGCCGGACACCCTGTTCAGGGACACGCCCGCGGGCAGCTGTGTGGGTGGTCGGGCAGCCGTGTGGCATCTGGCTCTGCCCAGGGACAGGCTCTGGGAAGCGGGGCTGCCTCAGGTGCACTGGGTGGGCCTCAGCCTCAGCAGGTCTCAAGCTGGGCTTCACACACCGCCCGCCTCCAGCTGCTTCCCCGGAGGGGCTGGCAGTCCTCCTGTGGGCACACAGCTGGCGGCGTCCTCCCTCCTCTCCTGGCAGGTGGGCCTGCCTGGCCTCCGGGATCGGTGGTCCGGAGAGTGTGGTGGTTCTGACCAGGTCCTTGGCAGGTCTTCAGATAACTGGGAGTGTCCTACAGAGGAGAGAGCAGGACAGACCGGCGGAGTGAGGGCAGGAAGGTCCTCAGAGAGCCCTCTCCCCACGACAGCCCCTGCTCAGACCACATGGGCAGGCCCAAAGTCCCCCCTTCTGCTTATCGTGCTCACAGCCCAGCATGGCCCCAGCACACACAGAGCCTTGGTCAGGACGCCTGGGCTGGGGCTTGGTCAGCAGAGGCATCTGTGCAGTCTAGGCCTCCTCTCCTGGGGGCATGGGGCTCCCAGGTCCCCAGAACCTGGGACACAGAAGGACGGTGAGAAATGGGGTGCAACATCCCATGCCAAGGTGGCGACCACACCGAGGCCTAGGGCAGAGGCAGCCGGGCACACGGCGCCCAGGACAAAAGCGGGGCTGCGCCTCAGGGCCATGGTCTGAATGGGAGGCCCTGGCCGCAGACCTGAGCCGAGGCCCCGGGAGGCCCGGGCCCCGCTCTAACCCTCGCTCACAGCACGGGCCCTGAGCAGCTGGGAGAACTTGTCAAACCAACTCACCAGGCTCAATTCAATGTTGGCATAAGGCCAGCACATGAAGTCCTGGGCACAGCTGTGTGTGACACTGTGTCCTCAGGTCCCTGACCTAAAGGCACTCTGACCCCTGTCTGCTCAGGACCCCTGAGGCCTGTGGTCCAGGCCCTCATGGTGCAGGATGGCACCCTTAGGACTTGACAACAAAGTCAGTGGCCACCCCAACAGCCGTTGCTTTAAGAAGTCCTCATCTCTACACGGTGCCTTACTGCACAATGAGCTCACCTTGTGTTTTGTGCTTTTCTGCACTCTGTGCTTTTTCTGTCTCTTATCAAAGACAATCAGAACCCTAATTGTAACAAAATATGAGGAAAAAACTGCTAAAAGACCTCCAGCTACATCGCAGTTGGACGGGATGGGCTCTCCAAACACAAGTGGCAAATGGAGGCGGTTGGAGTTCCAGGAGCAGGAGGACAAGGCTGTTTTGCACAGCCTCCAGCTCCAGGCAGCCCGGGGGCTGTGGGCCCGGAGCCCTCCCACTGTCGGGATTGCAGGCCCTCTCCTCACTCTGCCAGGACCTGCCCCCTGCCCCTCAGCCCCTCAATGTCTACACCCACCGTGAGGTCTGAAGCACCTCGTGTTACCACATGAAATCAGGCATCCGGTGTGTGAACTCACCATGAGGAGAGCGAGGCAGAGATGGACTGGCAGCAGCCAAGCCAGACTCACTTCGCCTTTCCAAGTGCACCCACGGGAGCCCGGTGGAGGGAGGACCAGGCCGTGGCAAGCCAGTAAGCAGGGCCAGTGCTGGAGTCCAAGTAGAGGACACAGATGTGACTTAGACAGAGCGATATGGGCTCCTTGGCATTCATGTGGCCTTGTTGTCATGGCAAGAGAGGTTTCATTTGCTACAGGGTCTTTTTTTTTTCTTTCCATAAGTGCTGATTTTCTTTGGGTTTGTTTGTTGTTGTTGATTTTGTTCTTTTTTTTAAATTTCAGAAATAAAGGGAATATGGTAAAGACAGGGGTAAAGGGGAAGGATTATAAATCTTAGGGGTTGGATGAAAGGACTAGGCTAATAAGGAAGGGGGGGGGGGATGTCTCATCTAATGCAGAAACAGAATATGTTAGACAAAGTCGATCTGGCCCTGGGCGGCTTGTCTTTCACTTTGTCCTTCTTCTGCCTCTTCCAAAATGCTCTGTTTTCTTGAACGGTTGCTAAATTGTTAAGCCAAGGGAGGAAAGATAAAAAACACAGAAAACAGCAAATAAATGAATTGAATAATGACAAATGATGCTACCTTCGCTAAATGTACTTGGACAATCAGAATCCTTTCTGGCCCAGTGGAGATGCCACTTTCGCAAGTCCCCTGGTGACGCTGTTAAAAAAGGTGTTTATCAATTGAGGGCAAGGCTTTTCTTACTCCTCCATGTTTTGGTCCAATGTGTTTTTATTGATTGTCAGAGATGGGGAGGGAGAGGGAGATGGAAACATCAAGGATTAGAATGATAGATCTGCTGTCTTCTGCATGCCCCACACCAGGGATGGAGTCTGAATCCCGGGCATGCGCCCTCACCTGGAATCCGAAGGTGTTCTCAGGGTTCATGGGACGATGCTCAACCAGCAGAACCTCACCAGCTGGGCTTATTCATCATTTTAGTGACAGGCACCCTGACAACTTGGCTCACACAAAACCAACTCCTGCTCCTCCGCAAAGACCGTGGGACACTTAGGGCAAGTTTTTCTCCTGCTGCATGCAGTGACGTAGTCCACCTGCTCTACTGGGTCATAACATTTATTTTTAAAAAGTCCTCACGGGAGGGTATTGTTTCCATTGATCTTTAGAGAGAGAGAGTGGAAGAGAGGTCATAGATGGAAAGAGAGAGAAAGAGAAAGAGAGAGAGAGAGAGAGAGAGAGAGAGAGAGAAGCATGTATGTGAGAGAGATACATCCACTGGTTGCCTCTCTCACAAACCCCAACAGAGGTTGTGGATCAGTCCTGCAACCTAGGTACTTGAACCAAACTTGAAATCGAGTCAAATGGGCAGGGTTCACTCATGATTCTTTTTTTTTCTTTTTTCTTTTAAATGTATATTTTATAGATTTTCCACAGCGAGGAAGGTAGAGAGATATCGAGATAGAAATGTGGATAATAGAGAATCATTGACCAGCTGCCTCCTGTACACCCCCTACCAAGGTTATGCCCACAACCAAGTACATGCGCTAGACCGGAATTGAACCTGGGACCTTTCAGTCCACAGACCAATGCTCTATCCACTGAGCCACACCGGTTTCATCTCACTGATGATTCTTGAACATCTATCAGCCTCTACGGCAGGATGACTTGAACATAATGAAAATGCCTACCTCTATTTCATACCCAAACACCCTCTAAATCAAGGATTATCGCAGATTAGATCCCCACACATACTCTCCTCTAGGATTGCCTATCGCAACTTTCAAATCATGGTCTCATGAGAGCAGGCGAGTGGTCTGACTTCCTCAACTCCTCATGTACATGAAAGAACAGAAGGGATTTCTCCTTATTCTGATTGAGGATTCAAGTGCAGGGCTGCACCCCTGTTATTTCTGCCCCCACAGCACCACCTGCTGGCCAGCGCTCACACCAAAGGAGAAGGGACCCACTATACAGTGCTGGTGCCCAAGATGGTGTGGCATCTTCAGGGACCAAGAAAACTTGCAGCACAGGCTATGCTCACAGAGGTAAAGAGTTCGGGTCCATAATCTGTCAGGCCAAGTTCGGAACCCAGCTCCAACACTTGTCCTCTGGGCCAGTGCTTACCCTTGTCAAGCCTCACCTTCCCAGCTCTGAACAGGGGACAGGAAGCTGGCCCAGCTCACTTGGCAGTTAGATTCAAGAAGACAGATTAAGTGGGTCACCTACAGAAAGCCGCTGAGCCCAGAAAGCACCATCACAGGGCTGCTATTACTAACATCAACCACAGGACTGCTAACTCATGGATCCAACCTGAGCTCAATCAGTCAAGCAGTTTTTTCTCAGAAAGTGTTGCTCACTCAATTAGGCTGATTATAGTTCACTAATCAACTTAGCCAATCACAGAAGTTGATGTGATATATGTTAAAAATTTTGAGGGGCCAGTATGAATTGCTGAGGCTATAGAACGCTCTTGATAAAACAATGTCAATAAATCAATAAGTTTCATGATCATTTACCTGCACCTGAGCGTTTCACCTCATTCGCCTCCTGAGAGGTACAGAATGCAAGCACCAGTCCCCAGACAAGTGGGTCAGGGTACGAACACTTCATTTATGCATCTCAAAAAAAAGAGCAGGACTTGAAGTGCTGACAGCCCCAGACTGGCTGGTGCTCCCGTGACACTCACAGGATGGCTTCTCTCAGGCCCTGGGTCCTGAAGGTTCCTGAAACGCCAGCCTCTGGGAGCGCACGAGTCTCAGGCCTGTTCCCATCTTCAGAAAGTCCTAGTGTCCTTCAGCAAATTTAACTTTCCCAGGGTGCACATTTGGCTGGTTTATCGGAAAACTAGAGGCCCGGTGCAGAAGATTCGTTCAGAAGGGTTTTGTGTCCCCCAGCCCAGCCTGCACCCTCTGCAATCTGGAGATATTCAACTGCCTACCGAGATTAGGCCTAAATGGACATTCCTCTCACAATCCAGGACTGCCGGCTCCCAACTGTTCACCTGCCTTCCTTCCTGATTGACCCTAACAGCTTCTGCCTTCCTGGCTGATCACCCCTAAACCACTTCCCTGCCAGCTGGATTGATGCCTAACTGCTATCCTTAGAGCCTGGTCACCCTTAACTGCCCTCCCCTTCAGTCCTAGGTTCCTCCCAATTGCCCTCCTCTGCAGGCCCAATTTCCCTCCTCTGCTGGCCTGGTCACACCTAACTGCCCTCCCCTACAGGCTTCATTGCCCCCAACTGCCCTCCCTTGCAGACACTGTTGGTCCTTACTATCCTCCCCTGCTGGCCTGATTGACCACAACTTCCCTCTCTTACAGACCTGGTCACTCCCAACTCTGTCCATGGCTGGACATCTTGTTGAGCCAACTTGTGCCCCATGGAAACAATCATTTTTTACCACAACGGGGCAGACATTTTGTGTGTTGGAGTGATGGTCAATTTGCATATTATTCTTTTATGAGATTAGATATTTAGATAGGATAGAGACCTGGTGAATGAGTGGGGGTCTGCTGGTTTTCCCATAAGCGTGCCCCTGATCAGGGTGGTGGTTCCCTTGGGGTGTTAGGTCACCTGGGCCAGGTGCCTTTTTTGGTTTGTATGCAGGCCACGCTGCCCATCAACCCAAGAGGAGGTCCTGCTATCAGCGATTTATTTATCCTCTATAATTGAAAAGTAGTAGCCTTGAGCAGAGCCAAGAATCTTGCTTACTCTTTGGCTGCAACCATTTTTGTTGGAATTTATACATCTTCTATAATTGAAACTTTGTAGCCATTAGCAGAAGCCAAGGCAGGCCAGGCAGGCAGAAAGCTTGGTTTCTTCCATTGCTGGAGAAACCTAAGACTTCTGCTCCCTCTGTGGCCACATCCATCTTGGTTGGGTTAATTTGCATACTCACCCCTGATAGACTGGGGTGCATGGCTTGTTGGTGTAGCACAGATATAGTGAATTTGCATATTACTCTTTTATTAGATAGAATAGTCAATAAAATATACTTCCATGTGAATGGGAAAACTAAACCACCTTTAAGGCCATGGCTCTGTTGAGTTGGTTGTAAGATGAACACCCACTACCACTCCTCACTTCTCTGAAACCAGGATGCAGCTCAGGGCACTCTCCTAGTCACTGTCAGCTAGCTGGCAATGCTCACAAAACCTTCAGTGACACCGCTCATTCATTTTCTTTCTATGAGCACGAAATCAGGCAACTCACAGCTGCCAGCCTCTTAGGTCCCAGGAAATGCATGCAGCACAGGCAGCTAGAAATCTCCTGGAACATCTGGCTCACGTACACCAAAGCTCTAAAAGCACACCCCCTGGTAGGTGGGTTCAGGGCCGGGTCAGGGGGAGAAGAAAACCCCACCTGCTTTTAGAGGGACGGAAAGAGCAGAGCCAGAGCCTTGTTGAAGACCTGGCAGATGTCTATGACTTGTTACATGCACGGGAACTCCCTACAGGAATGGCTAATCCTAGGCCTGGCAGAGACCAGGCAACCCACAAAGCATACTCTCCTAAGCTTGTCTCTATGATAACTGTCTGGAGATCTGCTCTGGATACTCGAGGACCCACCACAGTGTCTGTGATGGGGAGGCTTCTCGTGCTGAAGGAACTAAATGGTTCTGGGACATAACCACCACAACAGAGATGGGGGTTCACACTCTCTACTTGGGTGTCCACACACCTAAGATGGCCGACATGGGTGTGTGAGAAACATCCACTTCAGTCTCCAAGCACAAGTGTGTGCACCCAGCCCCCTTCTCGATGCTTCTGCCCTGCCCACGAGGGAGGCCTGCCATCTTCCCATTCCCTGTCCTCCTTCAGCCAGGCCAGTGCCTCCTACCTTTGGGAAGACTCCCACTGCGGGTGTCTATGTCTTCCAGGAAGGCCGAGCATCCTAGAGTGTTCTCTTCAGACACAGGAGTGTTCTGTGGTGGTGACTTGTCTTGTCCTCTTGAGCCAGGTCTCTGCCTTTGGAAGAATCTGAGGAAGGCTCCACGTCGACTCCAGAGCTTTCTCCTATTAGAACCAGAGGTTCAGGACATGCCAACCGTCACTGCCCTTCCTGCTGGGTAGTTGCCTTTAATTTGGGGTTCAGCACCAGGTTCTCATGAATGGAACTTGTGTCAACAGCACCATCATATCACTTGTGCCCTCAGGGGATGTGATACCATTTGCAGTTCATTTAATCAGACCAAGGGAGGGGAGAAGTTTTCCAGATGGCAAAAATCCACCCTACCCTATCGGGAACCAGATCTTCACATACAGCCTCCACTCTGGGTCCCTGGAAGGCACTAGAACATGGGCTGTTTAATCTAGGTGCATTGGCAATGGTGCATCCAAAGGCCATTTCCAGAAGAGCAGGGCCCCCACATTTCCTGCTAGAGCTAATGGTAGGAGGGACAGGCGAGCAGACTTTGCCCCTTCCCAGCACTGAGGAATTGGTGTAAGGGGGCAAGAGGACAGGACCCAGTGTGCCATTTGGATGAAAAGGAGTGAACACTGACCAGGATGCCTCAGGGGTTAGGGAACTGGCCTAAGAACCTAAGGGTTAAGGGTTTGATTCTGGGTCAAGGGCGTGTACCTGGGTTGCAGAATTATTCCTGGGCCAATGGGGGTGTGTATGGGCTGCCCACCAATTAATGTGTCTCTCACATATCGATGTCTCTCTCTGTCTCTCTCTTTCCCACCCCCAGGTGAGGTTAAAAAAAAAAATGAAAATAGACCTAGCCAGTTAGGATCAGTGGACAGAGTGATGGTCTATGGACTGAAGGGGTCTGGGTTCCATTCTGGTCAAGGGCACATATCCAGGTTGCAGGCTTAATTCCCCATGTGGGACGTGCAGGAGGCAGCAAAGTAATGATTCTCTCTCATCATTGATGTTTCTCTCCCTTCCTCTCAGAAAACAATGAAAATGTTTTTTCCCAATATATATACTGGAGGGTCAGTGCCCCAATTGGTGCATTGGTGGGGACTTGTCTGCCCAACGGGATATTGGGCCCCATGAAGCCTGGCCTGCCTGGCAGAGGGAACTCAGGCAGTTGGATGGCTGGCCCCGACCCTGGTCAAACTCCAGGTTGAGGGCACTAGTTGCATATTAGCATTTTATTATACAGAATAAGTAGAATGAAATAACAATAAATAAATGAAAGCAGTGAACTTAAAGGGTAATCATTTCAGCTAACCAGAAATGGCATTCTCATGTCAGGAGAAGAACAGCATCTGGTTCAATCCCAGCTCTGCCGGGGAGCAGCACTCTGCGTCCTCACCTGCCTAACTTTCCTAACTGATGCCTGGATGTCCAATCCAAAAGAGGACCGGGCAGAAAGAGGGAAATGCTGGGCTTCTGGGATGTCCACAGGAGGCCTTTCGGGATTCATTATGATCTGACCTCAAGGCTGGCCTGGGGCAGGACAACCTGAAGGCCCAGCTCCGGAGGCTCAGGCCCTGGCACAGGGGAAGGTGTGTTGGATTGAGCCTGAAAGGCTCAGAGACCAAGCTGGCCCCCGCCAGGCTGCTGCTCTGCAGAAGGGTATGTGATGGTGAGCCACCCTGGGGCCCAGAGACACCTCAGGAATGGAGGGAAGCCCAAGAGCTTCTTGTGCTTGAAAACCATGGTGTTGGCCCTGGTGTCCGGCCCACAATTCCTTCCTGAAACAGAAACACGGCGTTCCAGGTCCTGGAACCTGGAGACACAGCCTGATAGTCCTGCTTCAGTGGCTCTACACCACAGACTCCCTGCCCCTTCCACAGGCTCAAGGCCAGCTGCATTCGCCATCCCCTGAAGGCAGGACGGAAAGAAACTCCATTCTTTCAGAGCTGGGAGGGACTTGTGTCTAAGAGACCTGCCAGGGAGAGGAAGGTGTGGGCACACCAAACTGGCCTCTGCTCCAGTTGGCTTTGCCCACTGGTGACAGAGCACCTCTCTGTTCTGTGTTTAAGTGACTGCCGCTGAGAATAACTCACGTCCTGGGAGCGGGATCCTCGGCCCCGTGTACCGCTGTAAATCCATCTTCCTCCTCTTTGCCCTCCTCTGTCTTTTCTGTGGTAATGCTCGTCAATGAGCCTCTGTAAACAGGAGAGAAAGAGAAAACAATCTGGTTTTACATAATATGTGTTAATTGACTTTTGACCAAGGCTGGGACCTGGCCCAGAAGGGCCGGCATTTCCCTGAGACGCAGACATCACGGAGCTCATGACTGTCATGCTTGACGCATAGGGATATGGAGATGGAAGCACATGGCATGGGCCTGGGACCCGAACACTTGAGGAAACCGACTGAAGCGCCAGGATTACGCTGGCCTTTATCTGAGGAGAGCAAGGCCCTATCCATTTGCAATTGAGGATCACAAACCCGGGGGCCGTGACAGCTCACACCCTTGTTTACTGTCTGGAAAATGAGTCCCCCGATTGTGGGAGCAGCCCAGGCTCCTTGGGCTTTGAGGCTGTCCAGGTCCCATCTACTGCCGGGCATTTCTGAAAGCTCACTATGTAGTGGGCAGCCATGAAAAGTGATGACTTCCAAAGGGCTGGGTCCAGGCTCCCTGATCCTGCTGGGCATCTGCTCTTCTAGTCTGGGTTCTTCTCCTCCCACAAGCGTGCTCCTCATCTTTACCCAAGAGCGCATCCCTGTCTGCGTTTGATTAACCACACTACTAGGCACACAAACTCTGGGAGCCAAGGCCCTGCAACCCTGGGGCTCAGACATCATGGAGCTCGTGGCTGTCGTGCTTGCCATTTGCAGTTCATTCACAAAGACCAAGGGAGGAGAGAAGCATTCCAGATAGCAAAACCCACACTACCCTCTCGGGAACCAGAACTTCACATGCAGCCTCACCTGCCTAACTTTCCTAACTGGTGCCTGGATGTCCAATCCAAAAGGGGACTGGGCAGAAAGAGGGAAATGCTGAGCTCCTGGGATGTCCACAGGAGGCCTTGCGCGATTCATTATGATCTGACCTCAAGGCTGGCCTGGGGCAGGACAACCTGAAAGCCCAGCTCCTGAGGCTCAGGCCCGGGCACAGGGTAAGGCCTGTAGGATTGAGCCTGAGAGTCTCAGAGACCAAGCTGGCCCCCGCCGGGCTGCTGCTCTGCAGAAGGGTATGTGATGGTGAGCCACCCTGGGGCCCAGAGACACCTCAGGAATGGAGGGAAGCCCAAGAGCTACTTGTGCTTGAAAACCATGGTGTTGGCCCTGGTGTCCGGCCCACAATTCCTTCCTGAAACAGAAACACGGCGTTCCAGGTCCTGGAACCTGGAGACACAGCCTGATAGTCCTGCTTCAGTGGCTCTACACCACAGACTCCCTGCCCCTTCCACAGGCTCAAGGCCAGCTGCATTCGCCATCCCCTGAAGGCAGGACGGAAAGAAACTCCATTCTTTCAGAGCTGGGAGGGACTTGTGTCTAAGAGACCTGCCAGGGAGAGGAAGGTGTGGGCACACCAAACTGGCCTCTGCTCCAGTTGGCTTTGCCCACTGGTGACAGAGCACCTCTCTGTTCTGTGTTTAAGTGACTGCCGCTGAGAATAACTCACGTCCTGGGAGCGGGATCCTCGGCCCCGTGTACCGCTGTAAATCCATCTTCCTCCTCTTTGACCTCCTCTGTCTTTTCTGTAGTAATGCTCGTCAATGAGCCTCTGTAAACAGGAGAGAAAGAGAAAACAATCTGGTTTGACATAAAACGTGTTAATTGACTTTTGACCAAGGCTGGGACCTGGCCCAGAAGGGCCGGCATTTCCCTGAGACGCAGACATCACGGAGCTCATGACTGTCATGCTTGACGCATAGGGATATGGAGATGGAAGCACATGGCATGGGCCTGGGACCCGAACACTTGAGGAAACCGACTGAAGCGCCAGGATTACGCTGGCCTTTATCTGAGGAGAGCAAGGCCCTATCCATGTGCAATTGAGGATCACAAACCCGTTGTCCGTGACAGCTCACACCCTTGTTTACTGTCTGGAAAATGAGTCCCCTGATTGTGGGAGCAGCGCAGGCTCCTTGGGCTTTGAGGCTGTCCAGGTCCCATCTACTCCCGGGCATTTCTGAAAGCTCACTATGTAGTGGGCAGCCATGAAAAGTGATGACTTCCAAAGGGCTGGGTCCAGGCTCCCTGATCCTGCTGGGCATCTGCTCTTCTAGTCTGGGTTCTTCTCCTCCCACAAGCGTGCTCCTCGTCTTTACCCAAGAGCGCATCCCTGTCTGCGTTTGATTAACCGCACTACTAGGCACACAAACTCTGGGAGCCAAGGCCCTGCAACCCTGGGGCTCAGACATCATGGAGCTCGTGGCTGTCGTGCTTGCCATTTGCAGTTCGTTCACAAAGACCAAGGGAGGGGAGAAGCATTCCAGATAGCAAAACCCACACTACCCTCTCGGGAACCAGAACTTCACATGCAGCCTCACCTGCCTAACTTTCCTAACTGGTGCCTGGATGTTCAATCCAAAAGGGGACTGGGCAGAAAGAGGGAAATGCTGAGCTTCTGGGATGTCCACAGGAGGCCTTGCGCGATTCATTATGATCTGACCTCAAGGCTGGCCTGGGGCAGGACAACCTGAAGGCCCAGCTCCTGAGGCTCAGGCCCGGGCACAGGGTAAGGCCTGTAGGATTGAGCCTGAGAGACTCAGAGACCAAGCTGGCCCCCGCCGGGCTTCTGCTCTGCAGAAGGGTATGTGATGGTGAGCCACCCTGGGGCCCAGAGACACCTCAGAATTGCAGGGAAGCCCAATAGGTTCCTGTGCCTGAAAGCCATGGTGCTGGCCCTGGTGTCTGGCCCACAATTCCTTCCTGAAACAGAAACACGGCGTTCCAGGTCCTGGAACCTGGAGACACAGCCTGATAGTCCTGCTTCAGTGGCTCTACACCACAGACTCCCTGCCCCTTCCACAGGCTCAAGGCCAGCTGCATTCGCCATCCCCTGAAGGCAGGACAGAAAGAAACTCCATTCTTTCAGAGCTGGGAGGGACTTGTGTCTAAGAGACCTGCCAGGGAGAGGAAGGTGTGGGCACACCAAACTGGCCTCTGCTCCAGTTGGCTTTGCCCACTGGTGACAGAGCACCTCTCTGTTCTGTGTTTAAGTGACTGCCGCTGAGAATAACTCACGTCCTGGGAGCGGGATCCTCGGCCCCGTGTACCGCTGTAAATCCATCTTCCTCCTCTTTGACCTCCTCTGTCTTTTCTGTGGTAATGCTCGTCAATGAGCCTCTGTAAACAGGAGAGAAAGAGAAAACAATCTGGTTTTACATAAAACGTGTTAATTGACTTTTGACCAAGGCTGGGACCTGGCCCAGAAGGGCCGGCATTTCCCTGAGACGCAGACATCACGGAGCTCATGACTGTCATGCTTGACGCATAGGGATATGAAGATGGAAGCACATGGCATGGGCCTGGGACCCGAACACTTGAGGAAACCGACTGAAGCGCCAGGATTACGCTGGCCTTTATCTGAGGAGAGCAAGGCCCTATCCATGTGCAATTGAGGATCACAAACCCGTTGGCCGTGACAGCTCACACCCTTGTTTACTGTCTGGAAAATGAGTCCCCTGATTGTGGGAGCAGCGCAGGCTCCTTGGGCTTTGAGGCTGTCCAGGTCCCATCTACTCCCGGGCATTTCTGAAAGCTCACTATGTAGTGGGCAGCCATGAAAAGTGATGACTTCCAAAGGGCTGGGTCCAGGCTCCCTGATCCTGCTGGGCATCTGCTCTTCTAGTCTGGGTTCTTCTCCTCCCACAAGCGTGCTCCTCGTCTTTACCCAAGAGCGCATCCCTGTCTGCGTTTGATTAACCGCACTACTAGGCACACAAACTCTGGGAGCCAAGGCCCTGCAACCCTGGGGGGCTCAGACATCATGGAGCTCGTGGCTGTCGTGCTTGCCATTTGCAGTTCGTTCACAAAGACCAAGGGAGGGGAGAAGCATTCCAGATAGCAAAACCCACACTACCCTCTCGGGAACCAGAACTTCACATGCAGCCTCACCAGCCTAACTTTCCTAACTGGTGCCTGGATGTCCAATCCAAAAGGGGACTGGGCAGAAAGAGGGAAATGCTGAGCTTCTGGGATGTCCACAGGAGGCCTTGCGCGATTCATTATGATCTGACCTCAAGGCTGGCCTGGGGCAGGACAACCTGAAGGCCCAGCTCCTGAGGCTCAGGCCCGGGCACAGGGTAAGGCCTGTAGGATTGAGCCTGAGAGACTCAGAGACCAAGCTGGCCCCCGCCGGGCTTCTGCTCTGCAGAAGGGTATGTGATGGTGAGCCACCCTGGGGCCCAGAGACACCTCAGAATTGCAGGGAAGCCCAATAGGTTCCTGTGCCTGAAAGCCATGGTGCTGGCCCTGGTGTCTGGCCCACAATTCCTTCCTGAAACAGAAACACGGCGTTCCAGGTCCTGGAACCTGGAGACACAGCCTGATAGTCCTGCTTCAGTGGCTCTACACCACAGACTCCCTGCCCCTTCCACAGGCTCAAGGCCAGCTGCATTCGCCATCCCCTGAAGGCAGGACAGAAAGAAACTCCATTCTTTCAGAGCTGGGAGGGACTTGTGTCTAAGAGACCTGCCAGGGAGAGGAAGGTGTGGGCACACCAAACTGGCCTCTGCTCCAGTTGGCTTTGCCCACTGGTGACAGAGCACCTCTCTGTTCTGTGTTTAAGTGACTGCCGCTGAGAATAACTCACGTCCTGGGAGCGGGATCCTCGGCCCCGTGTACCGCTGTAAATCCATCTTCCTCCTCTTTGACCTCCTCTGTCTTTTCTGTGGTAATGCTCGTCAATGAGCCTCTGTAAACAGGAGAGAAAGAGAAAACAATCTGGTTTTACATAATATGTGTTAATTGACTTTTGACCAAGGCTGGGACCTGGCCCAGAAGGGCCGGCATTTCCCTGAGACGCAGACATCACGGAGCTCATGACTGTCATGCTTGACACATAGGGATATGGAGATGGAAGCACATGGCATGGGCCTGGGACCCGAACACTTGAGGAAACCGACTGAAGCGCCAGGATTACGCTGGCCTTTATCTGAGGAGAGCAAGGCCCTATCCATGTGCAATTGAGGATCACAAACCCGTTGTCCGTGACAGCTCACACCCTTGTTTACTGTCTGGAAAATGAGTCCCCTGATTGTGGGAGCAGCGCAGGCTCCTTGGGCTTTGAGGCTGTCCAGGTCCCATCTACTCCCGGGCATTTCTGAAAGCTCACTATGTAGTGGGCAGCCATGAAAAGTGATGACTTCCAAAGGGCTGGGTCCAGGCTCCCTGATCCTGCTGGGCATCTGCTCTTCTAGTCTGGGTTCTTCTCCTCCCACAAGCGTGCTCCTCGTCTTTACCCAAGAGGGCATCCCTGTCTGCGTTTGATTAACCGCACTACTAGGCACACAAACTCTGAGAGCCAAGGCCCTGCAACCCTGGGGCTCAGACATCATGGAGCTCGTGGCTGTCGTGCTTGCCATTTGCAGTTCATTCACAAAGACCAAGGGAGGAGAGAAGCATTCCAGATAGCAAAACCCACACTACCCTCTCGGGAACCAGAACTTCACATGCAGCCTCACCTGCCTAACTTTCCTAACTGGTGCCTGGATGTCCAATCCAAAAGGGGACTGGGCAGAAAGAGGGAAATGCTGAGCTTCTGGGATGTCCACAAGAGGCCTTGCGCGATTCATTATGATCTGACCTCAAGGCTGGCCTGGGGCAGGACAACCTGAAGGCCCAGCTCCGGAGGCTCAGGCCCGGGCACAGGGTAAGGCCTGTAGGATTGAGCCTGAGAGTCTCAGAGACCAAGCTGGCCCCCGCCGGGCTGCTGCTCTGCAGAAGGGTATGTGATGGTGAGCCACCCTGGGGCCCAGAGACACCTCAGGAATGGAGGGAAGCCCAATAGGTTCCTGTGCCTGAAAGCCATGGTGCTGGCCCTGGTGTCCGGCCCACAATTCCTTCCTGAAACAGAAACACGGCGTTCCAGGTCCTGGAACCTGGAGACACAGCCTGATAGTCCTGCTTCAGTGGCTCTACACCACAGACTCCCTGCCCCTTCCACAGGCTCAAGGCCAGCTGCATTCGCCATCCCCTGAAGGCAGGACGGAAAGAAACTCCATTCTTTCAGAGCTGGGAGGGACTTGTGTCTAAGAGACCTGCCAGGGAGAGGAAGGTGTGGGCACACCAAACTGGCCTCTGCTCCAGTTGGCTTTGCCCACTGGTGACAGAGCACCTCTCTGTTCTGTGTTTAAGTGACTGCCGCTGAGAATAACTCACGTCCTGGGAGCGGGATCCTCGGCCCCGTGTACCGCTGTAAATCCATCTTCCTCCTCTTTGACCTCCTCTGTCTTTTCTGTGGTAATGCTCGTCAATGAGCCTCTGTAAACAGGAGAGAAAGAGAAAACAATCTGGTTTTACATAAAACGTGTTAATTGACTTTTGACCAAGGCTGGGACCTGGCCCAGAAGGGCCGGCATTTCCCTGAGACGCAGACATCACGGAGCTCATGACTGTCATGCTTGACGCATAGGGATATGAAGATGGAAGCACATGGCATGGGCCTGGGACCCGAACACTTGAGGAAACCGACTGAAGCGCCAGGATTACGCTGGCCTTTATCTGAGGAGAGCAAGGCCCTATCCATGTGCAATTGAGGATCACAAACCCGTTGGCCGTGACAGCTCACACCCTTGTTTACTGTCTGGAAAATGAGTCCCCTGATTGTGGGAGCAGCGCAGGCTCCTTGGGCTTTGAGGCTGTCCAGGTCCCATCTACTCCCGGGCATTTCTGAAAGCTCACTATGTAGTGGGCAGCCATGAAAAGTGATGACTTCCAAAGGGCTGGGTCCAGGCTCCCTGATCCTGCTGGGCATCTGCTCTTCTAGTCTGGGTTCTTCTCCTCCCACAAGCGTGCTCCTCGTCTTTACCCAAGAGCGCATCCCTGTCTGCGTTTGATTAACCGCACTACTAGGCACACAAACTCTGGGAGCCAAGGCCCTGCAACCCTGGGGGGCTCAGACATCATGGAGCTCGTGGCTGTCGTGCTTGCCATTTGCAGTTCGTTCACAAAGACCAAGGGAGGGGAGAAGCATTCCAGATAGCAAAACCCACACTACCCTCTCGGGAACCAGAACTTCACATGCAGCCTCACCAGCCTAACTTTCCTAACTGGTGCCTGGATGTCCAATCCAAAAGGGGACTGGGCAGAAAGAGGGAAATGCTGAGCTTCTGGGATGTCCACAGGAGGCCTTGCGCGATTCATTATGATCTGACCTCAAGGCTGGCCTGGGGCAGGACAACCTGAAGGCCCAGCTCCTGAGGCTCAGGCCCGGGCACAGGGTAAGGCCTGTAGGATTGAGCCTGAGAGACTCAGAGACCAAGCTGGCCCCCGCCGGGCTTCTGCTCTGCAGAAGGGTATGTGATGGTGAGCCACCCTGGGGCCCAGAGACACCTCAGAATTGCAGGGAAGCCCAATAGGTTCCTGTGCCTGAAAGCCATGGTGCTGGCCCTGGTGTCTGGCCCACAATTCCTTCCTGAAACAGAAACACGGCGTTCCAGGTCCTGGAACCTGGAGACACAGCCTGATAGTCCTGCTTCAGTGGCTCTACACCACAGACTCCCTGCCCCTTCCACAGGCTCAAGGCCAGCTGCATTCGCCATCCCCTGAAGGCAGGACGGAAAGAAACTCCATTCTTTCAGAGCTGGGAGGGACTTGTGTCTAAGAGACCTGCCAGGGAGAGGAAGGTGTGGGCACACCAAACTGGCCTCTGCTCCAGTTGGCTTTGCCCACTGGTGACAGAGCACCTCTCTGTTCTGTGTTTAAGTGACTGCCGCTGAGAATAACTCACGTCCTGGGAGCGGGATCCTCGACCCCGTGTACCACTGTAAATCCATCTTCCTCCTCTTTGACCTCCTCTGTCTTTTCTGTGGTAATGCTCGTCAATGAGCCTCTGTAAACAGGAGAGAAAGAGAAAACAATCTGGTTTGACATAAAACGTGTTAATTGACTTTTGACCAAGGCTGGGACCTGGCCCAGAAGGGCCGGCATTTCCCTGAGACGCAGACATCACGGAGCTCATGACTGTCATGCTTGACGCATAGGGATATGGAGATGGAAGCACATGGCATGGGCCTGGGAACCGAACACTTGAGGAAACCAACTGAAGCGCCAGGATTACGCTGGCCTTTATCTGAGGAGAGCAAGGCCCTATCCATGTGCAATTGAGGATCACAAACCCGTTGTCCGTGACAGCTCACACCCTTGTTTACTGTCTGGAAAATGAGTCCCCCGATTGTGGGAGCAGCGCAGGCTCCTTGGGCCTTGAGGCTGTCCAGGTCCCATCTACTCCCGGGCATTTCTGAAAGCTCACTATGTAGTGGGCAGCCATGAAAAGTGATGACTTCCAAAGGGCTGGGTCCAGGCTCCCTGATCCTGCTGGGCATCTGCTCTTCTAGTCTGTGTTCTTCTCCTCCCACAAGCGTGCTCCTCGTCTTTACGCAAGAGCGCATCCCTGTCTGCGTTTGATTAACCACACTACTAGGCACACAAACTCTCGGAGCCAAGGCCCTGCAACCCTGGGGCTCAGACATCATGGAGCTCGTGGCTGTCATGCTTTCCATTCGCAGTTCATTCGCAAAGACCAAGGGAGGGGAGAAGCATTCCAGATAGCAAAACCCACACTACCCTCTCAGGAACCAGAACTTCACATGCAGCCTCCACTCTGGGTTCCTGGGAGGCACTGGAACAGGTGCTCTTTCATCTAGGTGAGTTGGCAATGGTGCATCCAAGGGTCATTTCCAGAAGAGCAGGATCCCCACATTTCCTGCTAGAGCTAATAGTAGGAGGGACAGGCGGGCAGACTTTGCCCCTTCCCAGCACTGAGGAATTGGGGTAAGGGGGCAAGTGGGCAGGACCCAGTGTGCCATTTGGATGAAAAGGAGTGAACACTGACCAGGATGCCTCAGGGGTTAGGGAACTGGCTGAAGAACCTAAGGGTCAAGGGTTTGATTCTGGGTCAAGGGAGTGTACCTGGATTGCTGATTAATTCCTGGGCCAATGGGGGTGTGTGTTGGCAGGCCACCAATCAATATGTCTCTCTCATATTGATGTCTCTTTCCGAACCCCAGGTGAGGTTAAAAAAAATGAAAATATCCCTAGCCAGTTAGGATCAGTGGACAGAGTGATGGTCTATGGACTGAAGGGGTCTGGGTTCCATTCTGGTCAAGGGCACATATCCAGGTTGCAGGCTTAATTCCCCATGTGGGACGTGCAGGAGGCAGCAAAGTAATGATTCTCTCTCATCATTGATGTTTCTCTTTCTTCCTCTCAGAAAACAATGAAAATGTTTTTCCAAATATATATACTGGAGGCTCAGTGCACGAATTGGTGCATTGCTGGGCACTTGTCTGCCCAACGGCATATTGGGCGCCATGTAGCCTGGCCTGCCTGGCAGAGGGAACTCAGGCAGTTGGATTGCTGGCCCCGACCCTGGTCAAACTCCCGGTTGAGGGCACTACTTGCATATTAGCCTTTTATTATATAGAATAATAAAATGAAATACCAATAAATAAATGAAAGCAGTGAACTTAAAGGGTAATCATTTCAGCTAACCAGAAATGGCATTCTCATGTCAGAAGAAGAACAGGATCTGGTTCAATCCCAGCTCTGCCGCGGAGCAGCACTCTGCTTCCTCACCTGCCTAACTTTCCTAACTGGTGCCTGGATGTCCAATCCAAAAAGGGACTGGGCAGAAAGAGGGAAATGCTGAGCTTCTGGGATGTCCACAGGAGGCCTTGCGCGATTCATTATGATCTGACCTCAAGGCTGGCCTGGGGTAGGACAACCTGAAGGCCCAGCTCCTGAGGCTCAGGGCCGGGCACAGGGTAAGGCCTGTAGGATTGAGCCTGAGAGGCTCAGAGACCAAGCTGGCCCCCGCCGGGCTGCTGCTCTGCAGAAGGGTATGTGATGGTGAGCCACCCTGGGGCCCAGAGACACCTCAGGAATGGAGGGAAGCCCAAGAGCTTCTTGTGCTTGAAAACCATGGTGTTGGCCCTGGTGTCCGGCCCACAATTCCTTCCTGAAACAGAAACACGGCGTTCCAGGTCCTGGAACCTGGAGACACAGCCTGATAGTCCTGCTTCAGTGGCTCTACACCACAGACTCCCTGCCCCTTCCACAGGCTCAAGGCCAGCTGCATTCGCCATCCCCTGAAGGCAGGATGGAAAGAAACTCCATTCTTTCAGAGCTGGGAGGGACTTGTGTCTAAGACACCTGCCAGGGAGAGGAAGGTGTGGGCACACCCAACTGGCCTCTGCTCCAGTTGGCTTTGCCCACTGGTGACAGAGCACCTCTCTGTTCTGTGTTTAAGTGACTGCCGCTGAGAATAACTCACGTCCTGGGAGCGGGATCCTCGGCCCCGTGTACCGCTGTAAATCCATCTTCCTCCTCTTTGACCTCCTCTGTCTTTTCTGTGGTAATGCTCGTCAATGAGCCTCTGTAAACAGGAGAGAAAGAGAAAACAATCTGGTTTTACATAAAACGTGTTAATTGACTTTTGACCAAGGCTGGGACCTGGCCCAGAAGGGCCGGCATTTCCCTGAGACGCAGACATCACGGAGCTCATGACTGTCATGCTTGACGCATAGGAATATAGAGATGGAAGCACATGGCATGGGCCTGGGAACCGAACACTTGAGGAAACCGACTGAAGCGACAGGATTACGCTGGCCTTTATCTGAGGAGAGCAAGGTCCTATCCATGTGCAATTGAGGATCACATACCCGTGGGCCGTGACAGCTCACACCCTTGTTTACTGTCTGGAAAATGAGTCCCCCGATTGTGGGAGCAGCGCAGGCTCCTTGGGCTTTGAGGCTGTCCAGGTCCCATCTACTCCCGGGCATTTCTGAAAGCTCACTATGTAGTGGGCAGCCATGAAAAGTGATGACTTCCAAAGGGCTGGGTCCAGGCTCCCTGATCCTGCTGGGCATCTGCTCTTCTAGTCTGGGTTCTTCTCCTCCCACAAGCGTGCTCCTCGTCTTTACCCAAGAGCGCATCCCTGTCTGCGTTTGATTAACCACACTACTAGGCACACAAACTCTCGGAGCCAAGGCCCTGCAACCCTGGGGCTCAGACATCATGGAGCTCATGGCTGTCATGCTTGCCATTCGCAGTTCATTCGCAAAGACCAAGGGAGGGGAGAAGCATTCCAGATAGCAAAACCCACACTACCCTCTCTGGAACCAGAACTTCACATGCAGCCTCCACTCTGGGTTCCTGGGAGGCACTGGAACAGGTGCTCTTTCATCTAGGTGAGTTGGCAATGGTGCATCCAAGGGTCATTTCCAGAAGAGCAGGATCCCCACATTTCCTGCTAGAGCTAATAGTAGGAGGGACAGGCGGGCAGACTTTGCCCCTTCCCGGCACTGAGGAATTGGGGTGAGGGGGCAAGTGGGCAGGACCCAGTGTGCCATTTGGATGAAAAGGAGTGAACACTGACCAGGATGCCTCAGGGGTTAGGGAACTGGCTGAAGAACCTAAGGGTCAAGGGTTTGATTCTCATCCTTCCCAACCTCTGCTGGTCATTTGTGCCCAGTGCGTTACAGAGAGCCAACCCTGGCCACAGTCATTTTTGCCCTAAACTACATTGTGGCTTTCCAGGTAAGCCATCCTGAGTGGGAGGAGGGCCGGCGAGAGCTGAGCAGAAGAATCCGGGATAATGCTAAACAGCACCTTGCCCCCGGTGGGCTGAGATGGGACCGTGTCGTCACCGAGACCTTGTCCCTCTGTCCCTCATGGCCAGCCATTCCCCATCAGAATGAAGGACAGTCCCCAGCACTAGGATCGAGGGGTGAAGGCCACCCTGGGCCCACCAGATGCCTCTCGGGTTACTTGACTTCCAACCACAAGGTTTCCAGCTCCAAGCCACTCCCTCCAGCCTCATTTCAGGCAGCTTCCTAGGCCTGTAGACCAGCCTCCCATAAACACTCACTCCCAGTGAATCCCACTTCTTAGCGAGGCATGGACGCCTTCCACATCTCAGTGCCCCCTGCTCTAGCCTTCCCTCCTGCCACTGCTTGTGTCTTCCGTGGGCCAGACCACCCCTCATCTACCTTCACGCCCCTCCCCCCAACCTTCGGTCCCACTGGCTGGCCCTGGCCCCACCCGGGTCACCAGCAGAAACACGCTTCCTTCTACACCTCCATGGAGCTCCTCACCATCTGCCTGCTGTGTACACACTCTGCTCACATCGCATCACCCCTGCTGGTGAGTAGCCACCGGGTCACAGATCCTGTGCCCCTTGCAGGGCCTATGCCACAGCCAGGTCTATGTCATTTCAGCAGTGGGAGGACAATCACAGCACACCCATAGCCCTCTCTACAGTGCATCAGGGGAAGTCAGACACACAAATTTCTCAGCCTAGGATTTTGATCTCACCCTATATGCCTCTCTTCACCTCTCATATTTTTTAAACGGAGCTTAATTCAAAAGCAGAGGAAGGCGGCTCTGGCAGTGGGCAATGTCTTGGAAGCCAGCAAAATGCCGCCACCCCTCTTTGCAGAGATCTAGAGCCAATCCTGGGAAAGGATAGGCGGGTGCGCTGGGAGATGGTTTGTTCCCTTGCCCTGCCCTGGGGATACCCGTGCACCGTGGGGCTCTCTGCCCTTAATCTGGAGGCCTGGGCTTGGAGCTGGAAGCCTGGAGCTGTGGGGACAGGTGTCGGTCATCCCATCCCCTTACATGAGAGGCCCGGTCCCTGCACGTTCTTCCAGGAGGGACTGGCTCAGCTCTCTTAAGTTGTTGATTTGGCTTGAGAGTTGATGTCTCTTCTCCTTCAAGTCCTTGCTCAGGAGGGTGAGTGACTGAAACAGAGATTAACAATGTGTTCCACACCATGTCCCCTTTGGCTCCCCTGCTGGGAAACTGCTCCCAGAGAAGAAAGGCCACGTGCACAAGATGCCCTTTCTGTAGGAGCCACACCCGTAGGCAGGACCAACTCAGCCAATGCATGGGGAGGCCAAGTGCACCAGTCAATCGGGCAGCCACTGCCCACATGTGGCCTCTGAGCACTGACAAGCATCCATTCTGAGCTTAGAGGCGCCATAATTGCAAAATGTGCTGCAGGTTCTGGGGACTTCACAGCCATTTTCAAGAGAAATGTAAACGATCTCATTAATAAGCTACCTGGCAGGTGTGGCTCAGTGGGTGGAGTGGCCTCCCAGGCACCAGGAGTTCACTGGTGAGATTCCTAGTCAAGTAACAAGCCCAGGAGGAGCGGTCCCTCCCCAGGAGAGGGCAAGCAGGAGGCAGCCATCACTGATTAACTCTCATCATTGATGTTTCCATCCCTCTCGTTCTCTCCCTTCCTCTGTGACATCAATAAAACAAATGACCGGCTACATAGGAATTCTGGGCTGAGGTGGTTCAAATCCTGAACCCAAATATCACCCGGCGGGAGGGGCAGGAAAGCCCAAGCTTTGGCTTCAAACAAACAGAATCCAGACCCACTGCCTCAGGGGTCTGAGGACGAGCTCCCCAGCTCACAAAGGCATCAAGAGAATTCAATGCGATGAGACGGGGAGCACAGAGCAGAGCTCAGCCCAAATGACACAGAGAAAATGGAAATTGCTATTTCCATGCTTCGCCCCGACCCTGCAAAAGCAAAGTTCAGGCCCTGTCCGGTTTAGTGCAGTGGATAGAGCATCGGACCTCGGACCAAAGGGCCCTGGGTTCCTTTCCGGTCAAGGGTATAGGCCCTGGTCTCGGGCACTTTCCCCGCTGGGGTGGTGTAGAAGGCAGCTGAACGATGCTTCTCTGTCATCATCGATGTTTTATCTCTCTCTCCCTCTCCCTTGTTTTCTCTCAAATCAATAAGAATGAGCTTAAAAAAAGAAAACAGCTCTTGTTTTCCCTCAAATAAATAAAAAGGTGCTTAAGGAAAGAAAACAGCAAAGGTCCAGTAAAAGGTTTTTCTAACACATCCCCTCCAGCCATGGTGCTTGTCCCCGTTAAACGCCTATGGCTTCCTCCCGGCCTCTGGGTGACATTCACACACAGGGTTTGGGCACAGACGCCAATGAGGACCCATGCTACCTGCCTGAGCCCCCGGCTGTGAGCACAGGGCTCAGGCCCCGCGTCCTGAGCCCCACCAGCCCCAGGCCTCACCTCGCACTGGCCACTCAATTTTGGCAGAGTGATTTCTTTAGACCGTTGCTCCGCCATTAACTTGCTGTACAAGTTATGGAAGACAAGAACACTTTGCTTCTTGTTCTTTAGGGAGTCTTGTAGCTCCTCGTGCTTGGTGAGCAGTTCCTCCTTCTTCGACTGCAGCTCCTCGGTCCAAGAGGTGAGTCTGCGGGTGGACAGCCACAGCGCCCAGGGCTGAGGAGCACTCCCAGCCTCCCTCCCAGGTGTGCGCCTCCATCACACCCACCGCCTCTAAGGGCCTCGGGGAGTCCCGTGTAAATGAGGGCTGAGCACAGTCAGCGCCTCTCCAACTGTGTCTGTGGGGTTCTGTGGGGCCACCCAGGTGCCCCCTGTGGGCTGGGGACACAGGACAGGCAGGCTCAGACACTTCAACTGAGCAGCCTGTGACAGTCCTTCCCATGTACGGATTTGCAGAGCCGCCTCCTTGGAAAACGGTTCTTGCACTGAAACACTTTTGGAAAACATGGAATGAGACCATCTTTGCAATGAAACTCTGTCTTTGCCCAGCTCTTCTCCCCAGGCCAAGTCCCTTTCTGAGCTCAACTCCTGAGACAAATACAATGTGAGATTTTGGATCCACTGACATCAGCAGCAGCATGATCATCGTCATCTTCATAATTACCCGACTGGCTTTCCGGGGCTAAGGGTTAGCCCTGAAATCTCAATGGCCAGAGGCTGACAGATTCAATGTGAACATAGTGGGCCCCTATTGGGCCCACACAGCTTTGTCATTTAATTTAAATTAACTCGTTATTAAATTAATGTTTTTATTTTTTAACATATACTTTAGTGATATTTTATACAGAGGAAAGCAGAGGGATAGAGAGTTAGAAACATCGATGAGACAGAATCATTGATCAGCAGCCTCCTGCACACCTCCTAATGGGGATGTGCACACAATCCAGGTACATGCCCTTGACCGGAATCAAACCCGAGATCTTTCAGTCCACAGGGTGAAGCTTTATCCACTGAGCCAAACCGGTTTTGGCAGTTATTCAATATTTTAATATGTAAGTTTCACATCAACACTCAGCTATTGCCCTTCCTAGAGGGTGGGGAGAAAGCATAAAGTAAAGCCGCTGGCAGGTGTGGCTCCGCAGAGAGAGCGTCAGCCTGTGGACAGAACGGCCTCGGGTTGGGTTCCCAGTCAGGGCCATGCACCTGGCTGTGGATGGCTCTGCGGCACAGAGGGTGTGTGCTGTAGGCATCCAGGAGATGTGTCTCTCCCATCGCTGTTTCTCTCTCGCTGGCTCCCTCCCTTCCTTTCACTCTCTCTGAAGGTCAGTGCAAAAATTATCCTGAGATGAGGGTTAAGTTTTTGTTAAAAAGCAGAAACAAAAGGGTGACCCAGCAGCTTGGGCCTGCCTCCCAGCAGACAGCCTTCAGAGGGTGTGTGTTCTCCAGGAGGCCTGTCCTACTGCTGACACCCCTCGCCCACCTGCTGCGCCTGCCTGGCCCCCACAGGCACCTGAGTTTGTAGCCCCAATTTCTATTCAAAAAAGGCTGTGCTAAGGAAGGCTTCCTGTGGTCAAGCCTCTGGGATGAGATAAGACCTGCATTTGAATCCTGACTGGCCACTACACTCAGGATTGGCCTGAACATCTTATTTACTCTCTCTGAGCCCCTTTCCTCATCTTTATGGGGGGGGCGGGGTAAGGATAATAAAGCAGTCAATTCTCACGATTCCCGGGATAATGTCCTGTGAAGCCACTGCAAGCACGGAGTCAGTGTAACTGCAACTGTCCCAACACTTCCTAGTGTCTCTGGCCACATTTTTTCCACCAATCAAGACCTAAAGATGCTTTGGTTACTATGCTCACAGCCAACAGCACCATACCTCGGGCCTGAAGGACCCTCAGGTGCCACTCGGATATTTTCCCCAAGGACCAGCGCAGCTTGCACTTGGGGACACTAGACAGCACTGCAGCACTCCATTCGGCCCATTTCACACAGCCACATCGCCACCAAAAAGCATGAAAATAGGACCCATGTCCCTCAATGGACCACGGATGGGACGCTCGTTTGCAGTGTGAGAGCTGAAACAGGCAGGAGTCAGAGGCCTGTTCACTCACAGCTGCAAATGTGCACATCAGGCGACTCCCATGTCTTGCCCTCTGGACAGGCCCCTGAGAGGCTACGGGGACCCATGTGGGGGGACGATGCATGTCAACAAGGAGGTGAATTCACCAACAGGGAACACGAACTGATGTGGAGGGAGCACACGTCCTTCCCGGGATCGCAGGTGTGAGAGGATGAAGGTGCCCGTGCCCGACACAGTCATCTCCATCGTCGTCCTGTGGGAGGGGCGGGCCTCCAAACCTGGACCACGCTCCATCCCAGCTGTCACTGGTGCTTCCATGCCAGCCACCAGCTGGAGGCCCTTCCCCCTGTGACCATCATACATGACTATAACCAGGGAAAGGGGGATGGTGGTAAGAGTGCACCCTAACCAGGGTCCTCACTGGAGCTGAGTTCAGCAGGTGCTCAGTGAGCTGGTGGGAATGAAACCCGGCAGATGCTGCTGTAGGGCAGAGGCGGTTACCTGGAAACCTCCATCTGCAGCCATTCATTTTCCCGGGTGACCAGGGCCTTGGCCTCCTGCTCCCGCAGCAGGGCCTCCTGGACTTCAGCGAGCTGCTTCTGCTGCTCCCCCAGCTCCACAGGCTGCTTCTCCTCGGCCCCCTGCTGGTTCTCGGGGAAAAGGTGAGGATGCCTCACTGGGTGCAGGCCCCAGGCAGCCACACACTCCCCATCCCTGCACCCCCACACTCAGTTAGGCGCCAAGAGCAGGGCAAATACAGGCCCCAAAGGAGCAGGGACCCTCAGAGCAGGCAACACCCAGCCGTGCTGAGGGCGGTTCTCCCAGCGCTTAAGGAACTGCGCTGGGTCGGCCCAGGGCAGGAACGGACCATCACATGGGCCTACATGAGTCCCGTGTCCTCTCCACACATGGGACCTTTAGGGCAAATGATGCCGCCTCAATGCATCAGCTCCTTGGCAGCCATCTTTGACCACATTTAAAACACTATTTTTAAAAGCACATGGAACATCAGTAAGGGTGCAGAATACCTGGACAACACTAGCATCTAATTTACCCTGATACTGACAGAACAACCATCTGCCCTGCACAGCCAGCAGCACCTCCCTTCTCAGACCCCAGTCCTGTCCATCACCAAGAAGGTGGCCAGTGTCCCTGGGAGGCAATACCTGCCCCAGGACCCTGCAACTGAGAATTGTTGGTCTGAGCTGCAGCTGAGCGAGGGAACTGGTCACGGGGAATCACTGACCAATGACCAGGACACGGCTGTGACCCTGGACGCTCCCTCTGGCAGGCAGGGGCCGGGGGCCTGGGCTCTGGAGGGCCTACCTGCTGTGAACTGGGCAGCATCCGCATTTCTAAGAGTTTGAACAGCTGTTCTTTGAGGCTGCTCAAGCGCTGGTTGGTGGCATTCTCATTCTGTATTTGGCTCTCCAATTCTGCCACCTGTAAGCCAAAGACCCAGCCCGTGCCAGTGAGGTCACAAAGTGAACTTGGCTTTAAAGCAAACCGCAAACGAGTCACCCCCAGGCACACCTAGCCACTGGCTGGCTCATATGTTCCGACACACACACACACACACACACACACACACACACACACACGTTACCTGCTCCTTTAGCTGCCGGTTCTCCTTCAGCAGCAGTTCACACTTGCTGTTGCTCGCACGCGGGGCCTGGGTGTCCCCCTGCAGCTCCAGGTCTGTGCCCTGGGGGGCCTCGGAATTTTGTCCAAATACCAGGGTCTTGATGGAATCTGAAGAGCAAAGTGGAGTGAGAGCCCTGATCCCAGAGCCTCCGCTCCCCTCTCTGTCTCTGCCTGGAGACGGTCATCGCTCTGAGTGGGCCGTCCCCCTGAAACCCGGGTCTGAAGACTGGGAATGCCAGCTGGATGCCCTCTGTTGTTCACAGGGTGCTGTCACTGTGGGTTGTGGACCCTCTGCTGGCTCCTCTGAGGTATATTGGGGAGCCACCCAGAGCTTAAGGGCAAAGCAGGTGACAGTGGACAGGACAATACAAAAGTTCAAGACACTGGAACTGTTGGAACCACTTTTTGCCAAGTTCCGACCTGACCATCAAATCAAGGATGTTAGACACTCACAGAGACAGCAAACACATGGCATGGTCTCTGCCAACCCTCAGGGTCATGTGTTGTGTAGCTCAGCTGGGAGATTGGGGGGGGGGGGGGCTCGAAAACTGACCAGTATGTTAGTGGGGGTAGAGCCTCTGGGGCGCATGTGCCACCCCTGGGTAAGGCCCTTGGGGAGGTGGGGTCACTGGGCAGCCCCTGCCAGGGAGACAGAGCAGACTGCACCCATCTGCCCGATGATGAAGGGAACTGGGGAAATCAGCACAGATTGTTGTGATAGTGCAGGTTAGTGACCGCTGGGGAAGGTGCCTGCCATCCAGAGCGTTCAGTCCCCCACGGACAGATGGAAGACAGCCTCTGGGGGTCAGCGTGCTGTCCTCTGAGGGCTCCTGGGCCGCTCTGCATGGGAGCAGAGAAAACTGGCAGCACTTACTTTGTAGTTCATGTCCTGACTTCATGTTCTCCTTGGGGAGAACAAACCCTTGTGCTGCCAGACCCTGCATGTTCTCCTTGGGGAGAAGGCAGTTGACAGTTCCAAAGGGCCCTTGAATCAAACCCCATGGATTTGGGCTGAGGCCGGACTGACCCAGGAGATTCAGAGCCAAGGGCTCAGCTCCCTGGCTGAGGGAGAAGCTGCAGCCAGGCCGGCTCCCCAGCGCCAGGGCCGCTGCCTACCTTGTGATTGCGGCCCCAGCTCCTCGCTCCCGTGGTCGGACTCGTTCACCTTTAGGCCCTGCTCTGCCTCCATGGCCATGTTGTCCCCCAGCAACTCCGTGAGGAGCTGCTGGGGGATGTGTCCAGGCTCCTAGTGCAGGAAGAGGGGTGGGGTGAGGAGGCGCACCAGACACCCTCTGCGCAGGTCCTGCTCAGTGCAGCTGCCCTCATTCCCCCAGGATGCTGGGCCTCCATGCACCTGCTCACTTCCTCACAGACAGCTGCACAGAAGTGACTGCAACACAGGGCCCAGCTGGGCCACCCATAGCCACTAATGCATGCAGCCCCAGTGGTAGGTGATGAAGACACCCGAGGTCAGTGATGTCGAACAAAGTGACGCACACACAGGGCTGTAAAGCAAGGATAGGAGGACAGGCAGCTCTGAGGCCCTTAGCTGGTTTAACATGTCTTAGAGAGTCTATGGGGACCCCAAATAACAGCTTAACACAAATCCCAGATGCTAGCGGAGACCTTTTAGCACATCACCCACCTATGTCTATCCTTTCAGAAAATAAATACAGCTGCCAGGTCTTATCTGGGGGGGGGGGGTTCTTTTAGTATCTATACTAATAAAAGGGTAATACCCTAACTAGACCAGATATCTTCTGGAGGTCCTTCTGGATAAAGCGAAGGTGGTGGGGACCAAAGCAGAGGTGTTAGGGGCTATGAGGCCAGCAGGGGAGAGAAGGGAGGGGTGATGATGGCAGCCAGGGAGAGCAGTAAGGGAGCAATCAGGATGGCAGAGGAGCAGTTAAGTTGTGATCATGCAGGCAAGCAGGAAAGCAGTTAGAAGCCAGCAGACCTGGATTGAGACAGGGATGGCTGACTGCCATATCAGGCCTGATCCCTGCTGGCTTGAGCCTAAACCTGAAGTCAGACATCCAGCAAGGAGTCCAGATTGGAGAAGTGGAGGAGGCCAGGCTGAGGGCTCCTCGCCCCCAAGCATGAATTTCATGCACCAACTTCAAATGTATTTCCGTTAAATATATTTTTATTGATCACAGAGAGGGAAAGGAGGAGAGATAGACACATAAATGATGAGATAGAATCACTGACAGCCTTCCTCCCACAGGACACGCCTGGGCATGAGGTACAACCTGGGTATCACCCTGACAGGCAGGCCCTGTCTGCTCTGAGCGCCTTCTGTGGTGCCCACTTAAGCCGCTGAGCTTAGCCGATGGCTCTTGGCTGGCAGCAGGCCCCTGTGTCCACAGGAGCAGAAAATCAGGGAAAGGCACCACATAAACCTATCACTGCCCCATCTCTGGTGCCGTGATGCGAGAGTGTCTGATGTGTACAGCCTGGTCTGCTTGGACCTGTGCGCCTGCTGATAGATATGGGACTTCACCGAGTTCATTTCCTTAACATGGAAAGGGTGGGGCTAAGAGCTATCCTGGTTTCAGGGCTGAGCCTTAGACTCTCAATTCCTCAGTCACTCCACTCCTCTGGGTGCTGGAAATAAACGGCTCTTCGGGCGAGTTGTTGTTAAATACCCAGTTCCCTTCTTAACAGGTCACACATGTCCTCTGGAAAACCAACAGCTCAGGACAGTGTCCCGGAAATGAGGGCAGAGACACAATGACAGTACTGTGGGCCTCGGGTGTCAGGCACATCTGGTGTGGGACGCCAAGGCCGGTCCCTCCCAGGCCCCCTCACGGGAGGAGTCCCTGGGGCCCAGCACACACGAGGGAGCCATTCAGCTCTTTCCCTCATCTCTGGTCCCGCCAGATCCCTCCCGGAACCACTGGGTGTCCTAGGGGGCTTAGTGTCCCCTGACTGCCTTCACAGTCTGGAAACACAACACACAGGATGTGTCAGTTGATCTCGGTGGGCAGCTTTCCAAGCCTGGCCCCACGCACGGTTCTAACACCTGGGAGTGGGCAGTAGCTCCTGCTTTTCCATCTCGTGTTCATTTTACCCCCAAGATCCAGAACCCATGTTTCTTGGTGGAAGGGAAGCCATGGACCTACTGCCAGTGGGCACGGTTCTGATGAATGCCGGGCAGCGGGAAGGGTTTGCTCACAGACTCTGGAGTTGACTGGGCCCCATCTCTCTGCCCATCCCCAGCCCAGCCCTCGGTGCCCTCTGTCCTTGCTCATTCGGTATTCACAAGAGCCCCGAGGGGGAGGCAGGGAGAGTCCCTTCTTACGCAGGAGGAGGCCCTGCACTCACCGACTATATGTCCACCTGCTCTTCTCACACCGACTTTTCACACCGACTCTTCAAAAACTGATAGTTCACAAATCGACTCCTTTCCCACCTACTCCACACTCTCCTACTCAGCACACACCCAATACACCACCACCGCCTACACGCCTACCAACTCCACAACCAACGACTCTACACCTAACATTCCACTGTCTCCATGCCCACCCATGCCAAACGGCTCAAGGCCCTGCATTCTAAACGGCTCTGCCAGTGGCTCACACCCCGTGCTAACTGCTTAGGAATACACAAAAATTATGCCACTCTCCCTACAAAACTTCATATCTAGCTGGGTACATAAAACATAAAAAAAATAAAGGTTATTTGTACATCCTCTATCATTTTAAGTGGAAATTATCCACTTCATTCTAATATGTCTACCCATGTTTTGAAAATAATTTTTTTCCCATCATCCAAATTACAAAGATTTGACCCATTCCTTTAAGGGAACAACACATTCACTTTATTCTGTAAAGTCTTACCTAGAGAGCTCAGCTTGGGAATTCTTCTCCCCATCGATTGTGAAGAGTTCAGACATTAGCATCCCTGAGTCCACCAGTCAACTGTCTAAAAAGCAATTTGACAGACCACTAACCAATGTGTATTTTATTAAATAAAAAAAAACGAACAAAGTAATACTGAATATTTGGAAAATACTTTGTTTATTTAAAAATATATCTTTATTGAGTTCAGAGGTAAAAGGAGAGGGGGAGAGAGAGAAACATCAATGAAGAGAGAAGCATTGATCTACTGCCTCCTGCACGCCCCATAATGGGGATGGAGTCCCTAACCCGGGCATGTGCCCTGACTGTGTATGGATCGATGATCTCGTGGTTCATAGTTTAACGCTCAATGAGTCATGCTGGTCAGACTGAAAATTATTTTAACAATAAGATTTTGTAGGTAGCTTTCTGTGCAAGGAGTACTAAGTTAGCCCATGCAAGAAAGACATTTAGAGAACAAATAAACAGGTATACTCAGAACAGAATTTAAAAGTTTAGGTTGCCAATCAATGAGCTAAAAGTGTTTTAATTATCTCTAAAGTAGTAATGGTTTTACTTGGCTTAATTAAAATACTCCTTCTTAATTTAAGGTGAATTTAAATTGTTTTATGTAGACGAAATCTTTGGAATTATGATGGGGGTGGTACCAATTATCATTTGTATTAATTATTCAGCTCCAATAACTGTTATAAACTTGCCAAAAGTGTAACTGAACAACCAATGGGTCCAGGCTGCTGGTCACTACTTGAGCCAATGAAGGAGGGACAGGATTGACTCATATATGAACATTTGTTCCATTAATGCAGCAGAATGAGAGAATAGCAGGTCACCCACAAACATCTGTTGTACCACCCTTCCTCTCTCTCCCCTTGCCACCTCCCTCTCCATAATCCAGCTGCTTATGTTGAGGAGAAGGACAAAGATCGCATGTAAAAGAAGAAATTTCAGACCTCGGGAAGTAGGCAAGGTATAGTGGTTACAGAATACAGGCAACCAGGCTGGGGAATTGGCAGAGTTTGGGTGACTCAGGGACCACATTATAGGCAATGAGGTTGCTAATCTAGGCCTTTCTCAGAAACCAGGGTGCCTGCATTCCCTAATTAGCTTCCAGGCCCTAGCGTTTTCTACTCTCCACCAGATTAGGGCGTGCTTTCTCTAATCAGAACAGAACAATCATGATATAATCACTATAATCACTATAAATATAAGGAATTAATATTCCTTATAGTTATAGCTGGTCCCCAACATCTTACTCCTGCCTCTAATAAAAGAACAACAACAACAAAAATCCCACCTAGAGGGGTTACTCTTTCATAACTACCTCAATCCATTCCTCATGTAGAATCTATTGCATAAATCTAACAGCCTTCATTTGTGGAAAGCATGATGAGATTTAAATTAATGGCCAATAAAATGAGATCCAACCTGGAAACAAATTAGTAGATGTAGTGACCTGAACTGAGAACACAGCAAATAACATATAATTTAAGGAAGCTTGATATATTACAAATTGTTTCTCTTATATTATACAAATAAAGATTTCAAGAACAGTTGAATTGATGAGCTTACACCCATGCGATAGTAACTAGTTGATAGAAATTTAAACTCTTTGCTCCCAATTGTCAGGGCCAATATTTTAGAGAAATTATGCAAAATTTATGAACCTGGAGCTATTTTAAGGAAAATAACTAACAGGGACACAGAAAACAAGATGAGGCCAACTGAAACCATAAAAAAAAAAGAGTGAGTGCAAGCCAGGCCCAGTGATGAGTGTGTTGCACACATTGCATCTCATTCAATTGACTCAAAGTCACCAAGGGGTTCCATGAACTACCACTGGCTGAGCTGTCTGTGGTACCTGGGATACGCACAAATCTTAGGAGTCATATAAGGTTCCTTTTTTAAATTTGGTCCCATGACCTGACCGGTGAGGCTCAGTTTGTTGGAGCATCGTCTCTACAGGGAAAGGCTGTGGGTTCAATTCCCGGTGAGGGCACATACCAAGACTTGGTGTTCACTCCCCAATGTGTGTGTATATGAGAGGCAACCAGCTGATGTTTTTCTCCCACATCAATGATTTTCTCTCTCCCTCAAATCAGTAAGCATAGCCTCGGGATAGGATTTTTTTAAAAAAATGGGTCCATTAGGTCTTAGAAGTAATTTTTAAATTTTCAATTATAAAATCTTACCAAATTCCCAAATAATTTCAAAGAGTATGTTAAAAAAGTAAACCAGCAAAACCATTCTTTTATTTATACAAGCATTTTTTTTTTTACCAACACCAGACCCTCGTAGGCCTAGCTCAGT
Source organism: Vespertilio murinus (assembly GCA_963924515.1). Taxonomy (NCBI): domain Eukaryota; kingdom Metazoa; phylum Chordata; class Mammalia; order Chiroptera; family Vespertilionidae; genus Vespertilio; species Vespertilio murinus. The sequence continues at coordinate 216,724,832 of OZ004704.1, forward strand.
GGTTGAGCTTCAACCTATGAACCAGGCGGTCATGGTTCAATTCCAGGTTAGGGCACATGCCCTGTGCGTGGCACCCATCCCCCGGCTGGGGCATGCAAGAGGCAGTGAATCAATGATTCTCATCATTGATGTTTGTCCCTCTCTGTATCCCTTCCTCTATGAATCCAATATATATATATATATATATATATATATATATATATATATATATATATATTCCCTTAAAAAATTTTAAGGCAGGACAGAGGATTTCCCTGACTGGAGAGGGCAGTGGTCTCCACTGTGGCCCCACCTGAAAATACCTGGGGAGGTGACACAGACAAGCCCCTCTACTGATAGGCTAACACATCGTCTTTTCTCATTGAAAATCCCCATTGCTCAGCCTTCACAGGATCAGTTCCTTCTCTTTCTCTGTGAACGTTCCAGTACGTTTTCTCAAAACCTCAAAGATGCGGATAGGTTGTACCAGGTGGAAGTTATGCAAAAGGGCCAGGATGGTGAACAGGCTGCCACCCTCCTTGCTCTCACTTCCCTTTCTGTAGATATCGTCAAACTTCCTCACCGTGGCCTCCAGACAGGGAGCCCCAACCTGCACAAAGGAAACAGGACAGACTTTAAGTTAGGTACTAACATGGCAGCATAGGTAAATGCCTGTCCTACTACATAGTGCCTGCCATGACCACATCAAAGTTACAACTAAAATACAGAACAACTATCATCCAGAACCGCGGGCAAGCTGGCTGGGTGGAAGTACTACAAGTAGAGAGGTCAGGAAGAAAGCCTATTGAGACTGGTAGGAGGTGCAGAGGCATGGAGTGGGCTGGTTGGGCACCCGGGTGTGCTGCTTTTTTAATCGGGAGGACGGATGGTTGTCTTTTGTATTTCAGATCTTTGACTTGAGGGACACTTAGAGGCCGTCTGGAGAAGCAAGGACCCCAGCCCCACACCAGCCCCCAGCCCAGGATCCCATAGCTGGGGAAAGAAGTCCCTAAGGTCTGGGCCATAAGAAGTGGGACTGTAAAAACCAGTGGCGAATGGGGCTGAGTGACACACAGGCTGCTGGAGACCCAGCTGCTCCTCTTAAAAGGCCAGCACCACAACTGAATTTACAAGCTCCCACTTGCTTTGGGCTCTGTGCCTCACAAGGCTCTGGGGGACCCAGACAAATATGGGGAGAAAATGGGCTGTCTGGCATTGGGCAAGGGTTACGAGGGCGACTTTCTTCCACGTGGAGATGCTAGTAGTGGTCATTATTCCTGTGCTGGAACCTCCCTGGTGCAGGGCTGACTGGCAGACATTTCTGTTTGCTCTGCCCTGAATATTCCCTGAGACCTCTCCCCACCCAATTTACAACCCCACCCAAGCTGTGAGCAGCTGCTTTTATATATGAATGACCTGTCCTTGTTCAGCCTACAACTTGTCAGACAATCTGCAGCTGAAACAGGAAACCCCAAAGCTCTCAAGAAAAGTCCCAAGAATGGCACCAGCACCAGCCTGCCTTGCTTCACAGTGGGGCCTTGGCTGAGCACCTCTCAATCCTTTACAAAGAGTAGGAATCTGCAGATCTCTATGTAGCTCCTGCTGGGTGTCCTCAGGCAGTGGCTGACTCTGCAGCTCCTTTGAGATCCATAAGTCAGTGTACCCAGTGCTCAGTGTGAGACCAGACCAGATTGCAACCCTTCACATGCATAAGTGACACACTCAAGGGGCAGACTCAGTGAGCACCAAAGCCCCACTGAAACAAGTCCTGCTCCATAAGGATGCCTCCTGCACAGCAGTTTTTTCACTGTAGATTCAGCTAGTCCGCACAGAAATAGGCCTGGAAGGCAATTCCTCCCAGTGATACCAATGACAATCAAGGCTATACTACAACAAGACTGTTCACATAGCCCACAAAGGGGTATTCCAAGAGTGTCCATCTCAGGTGATTCGGGAGGCTGAGCCACTAGGCCCTATAGGACAACTAACACCCAAAGGCACTCTATCAACTCCAGGTGACTTAGCAGATATCCATTACATATAAACAAACACAGGGTAGCAGTCAAAATGCAGATTCAAAGAAACATGTCACAAAAAAGAAATGGAAGAAAGCAAAATACTAGATGTAGAGTTCAAAACCACAGTTATAAGAATATTCTTGAAACCTGCAAGGAAATTATTGAAAGTTTCAAAGAACTTAGTGAAAATGCAAATAAATAGATAAATATTTAAGTAAATAAAAATGTAAAGGGGCCAGTCAAAAATTATGTATAAACGGACAAAAATGAAGAATAATATATGGAGATTCAACAGTAGAGGAGCAGGACCAGGTGGGGGAATGGAACCCTGTAGAGGGGCAGTCGGAAAAGACACCTGCCAAACGTGGACCTGTAGGACCAGCAGCAGTACCCAGCCACACAGCCACTAGATGGAAAATATCAAACTCTGAGGAATAGGAGATGAAAGAGGAACCCTGAGGGAGGAGCATGGGAGAAGAGTGGATTATGGGTGCTGTTTCAATTGTGGTGGCAGGGGAGCCCCACCAGACAGGTCAGAGTGTCATATACACAGGTCACTACTGAAGGGCAAACACTGAATGCCAGAAGCCTGCAGAGAAGGCGCAGATGGGCAGGAGGGAACCATGACCTCCCCGAGGCCAATGCCCGTAGACAGGGCATATTCATTATTTAATTAATAATAAATATAATCTGTGAACTCCCTATTGGAGCCCCTCATTAAGATCAACATGAAGAGCAAATCATGATCACGACATTTTATTCAAATGTAACTTAAAAAAGAGAAATTAGCCCAAGGGCATGACTCAGTGGTGGAAAGTCAAGCATGGAACCAGGAAGTGGGGGTTCAATTCCTGGTCAGAGCACATGCCCAGTTTGCGGGTTTAGTCCCCAATGTGGGGTGTGCCTGAGACACATCGTCCATGATTCTCTCTCATCATTTATGATTCTATCTTTCCCTCTCCCTTCTTCTCTTAAATCAACAGATATAGATTTTAAAAAACAAATTAGAATGCTGTAGTCACCAAGAAAAATTCATGTATAAAATACAATGGTGGAATGTTTTCAACACTGGAATGGATTGACTCAAGTACATCAAATTTCCTCAAATGTAATGACATCTTGGTATAAAATATAACACAGCAGAGCATTGGAAAGCAGCAATGCCATCCATGTTGCTGGAGTTGTGTTAGCACTCGGTAATTCGGAGGGACTCCCACATCTGCAGAGACCTGATGGCTGATGGATGGATGAGCAGAGCAGCTCTGTGAGGGACCGTGGGCTTGGGACACACTCTGGGTCCCATGAGGCTGCTCCTGGCACCACTGACCTGGAGCTCCTGGTGCTCCTGTTGTCACTTCCGGTGTCCATCCTGCCACAGGGAAGGCTGAAGGGCCCAGTGGACAGTGACCTCCTGGGCCCCCTTCCAGGGGACGCCTGACCTGCAGCAGGTGGTCGGGTCCGTGGCTTTTACTCCCTGTCGGAGATTTGCTGTGTGAGCTGAACCTTTGGGCTGAGGAGGATCCGGTCCCACACCGAGGCCTTGGGACCTGAATGCCCAGGGGCAGCACCCTGAGCAGGCCCACATGGTATCTGCCTCTGCAGGGAGGGCAGCCTGGCAGTGCAGAGACATCTTCCTCACAAACAAACCCCGACTCAGAGGGCGCCCCCTGGGCCGCTGGAGCAGCAGAGCGGGGTCCAAAGCCCAGAGGACCTGTAGTCCCAGCAGGGCAATCCTCAGCCATTGGCCCAGGGCCCCCGCGGGCCCCACTCCCCTTCTCTCAGAAGCTGACTGACTCCCACACTGAGAGCTGCTCCCAGCGGGGCTGCCATCCCAGGCCACCTGCATGGCTCCTCCCACAAGGCTCAGAGGCATCAGGGCCAGCCTGCTGCCCTCAGGCCCAAGTAAGCATCCAGGCTCCCTTTCCCTGTGCTGCCTGTGGCCTCTCAGATCACACAGTTCCTGCCCATTGAAGTTGCAGTCTCTGAGCTCCTCCAACTGACTTCTGAGAGGGGCGGGACTTCCTATCAGACAAGGTGGGCACTGCATGGAGAAGAACCTGTGGTCGCCCCCTGCTGGCGGGAGGTGGCAGCACAGGGAGCTGCAAAGTCTCAATGAGTCTCCTATCAGGGTACTATGCAAGGAGTAGGGGTGATGCAGAGATGAGCTCCCCCTTCCTACAGGAAAGCCCTGCAGGTCCTGGCTCACAGGCCTCTTCCAGCCCTGCAGGCTGGTGGCAGGTCTTTCATCTTGTTACCCATGGGCACATGGACAGGGAGAGAACAGGCCCATAGGGAATGTGCCTTGTGCATGGGCGTGCATTTGCCAGCATTTTCGGGAAATTCCTACTGGGCTTGCTGCTCTGAGACTGCTGTTTCTACTCAGCCACAGGCCTCAGTGTCTCCGTGTGCATGTGGTACCTTTTCTGGGCTGTGTGCTGTGTCCCCTAACCCATGTGGACTAGACAGAGTGAGCTTGGCCATATCAAGAATAGGTCCTTGGCAGATGTCAAGGGCAGAGGGGGTCTCAGGGTCTTGGATGGGTGGGCCATCGCTGCTGAGACAGGTGTCCTCAAAAGAGGGAAATGACCCCTGGGGCACAGCCAAATGTGGTGGGAGCCTGGACAGATGCCCCAAATTCCTTCTTTGCCATGTTCATTGTTCCTGCACTCACCTAAGAAAGCGTCCATCATTTTACTTTTCATCCAATCCCAGAGGTTTCCCACTGCTTTGCTTTATCCCACCTCCTTAGTCCATCACCAATGAATTTCCTGTAGCCCACATATGTCCCTCGTTTGATTGCAATGTAGAAATAGAAATGTAACCCGCCATTCTTTGGAGCATTATCTCAATCCATTGAGGTTCTGCTTCCCAGCATATGTCGAAAGTTTGGCTCAAATAAACTCACAAAAATTATTTTTTTTAAAAAGATAATAAAAGGAAAGAAAGAAAGGAAGAAAGAAAGAAAGAAAGATAGGAAGACAGAAATGAGAGTCACTAGTACAGAGGAGGTCATGTGACTTGGTCACATGCAGAGATGGGTGCAGAGGATGGGTCTGCAAGCCAAAAAACCAAGGGCAGCTGGCACCACCAGAAGCTGGGAGAGACTTTCCCTCCCAGCCCCAGAAGAACCAAGCTCACCCTGTCCCCGATCTCCAGGTGAGCCTCTCACAGGCAGAGGTGGGAGCTCTGGTCCCTGCCCAGCTGCCCGGTCACTGTGTCCTCCACTCCAGGAGAGAAGCCACAGGAGAGGAAGGGACTCCCAGCTGCAGCCTCCAGGCTGGGGGTAAGGAGCAGGAGATGGGGTGCCTGCGGTACTCGCTCATCCAGGCCTCCCTGGGCTCCTCCCATCCTGTGCCCTGACAGGTGGACCAAGGCTGATATCTGCCCATAGGGCCTGAGGACCCGTGTGCAGGGCTGTGCCAGCGAGACACAAGAGCAGGCGTGACAAACTTTGTCTTCGGTCTGTGCCCACCTCCTCCAGGGCTGCTTGTATTCAGCACCCTCACTGCCCCACCCAAGTCTCCACAGAGTCTCCCTTCTGTCCTCCACCCTGGCCCCCATGCCTCTTCCTCGTGCAGTGATTTCTCTGGAGCCAATTGGGAAGAGGGAGTCAGTCACCCCATTTAACAGGAGCCAAAGAAGGAAACCGTTTATTCCAACGGGGTTTGTGGAATGGGGGTGGCCCACAGCAGCTGCTCTGTGAATGAATGCCAGCGCCCTCCACAGGCACTCAGTGCTGATGGTGGGCAGGAAGTTCTGTTTCTCTGCTCCTGCTGAGAGGTCTTCTCACAAACATGAGACAGTCCATGAATGACACAGTGGCTGATGGGCATGCTACAGGGCAAGTGGTATGAACAGGGTGCAGGAGTGCATGCATGTGTGCATGGGAGAGGGAGAGAGAGAGAGAAACAAAGACAGAGAGAGAGGCAGACAGAAATAAGAGAGTTTGTAGGATGTGCCAGATTTTCATATGCTGTCATCTTAGAAATAGTTTAGGGAAAATGTATAAATCTATTTCAATGAAGAGGTGAGTGAAATTTTCCCAGTTACTTCTGTGCCCCCTCACACTCAAATTGAGAGTGGACACCTGTTCACCATGCCCACCTCCTTCATGGACTCCATCCAGGGTTTTCATTGTCCATCTGGAAGGTGGGAGGTGAGCATGGATGCCCTGTGAGAAGGGAAGGGATATGGAGGGAGGGGGGGCCAGAACGGGGTAAAGGGGGGGGGGCTTCAGAGGAAGAGTGGCCCGTGACTCCTGGCCCCACCTGAGCGGGAGTGGGGTGCCCTCCTTCCCCTCGCTCAGGCTCCCCCAGCCCCTCTTGTGGCTGAGCAGCGCCCAGGGGACCTGGGTAAAAGGCCATTCACACTTCACTGCCCCCGGGACCCGCCCTGGTGGCCTCCTGGCCTAGATGGGGCTGCTGCAGGGGCTACCAGGCCTCCCCTCTCCCTGTGCTGGGTGCCCTGACCCCCTCTGATGCTGCGAGGCCTGAGTGCCCGCCCTCTGGAGGCACAGGCCCCGGATGAAGTTCAAGCGCCTCAGGTGGCATCTTCCTGCCGCCCTGGGCCGCACAGAAGGCACAGACGCCCTTTCCTGTGAACAGGAACCCCACAGCGGGCACCTGGTTTCTAACCAGCGTGCCCCACAACGCATGCTCACACTGCCTGGCAGCAAACTGAAACCCATTGGGAAAAAGGCGCAGGCAGCCTTTGGGGACAGAGTTCAGGCCCCGCAGCTCCCACAGGTGCCGCCTGAGGGCGCGGCAGCTCCCTGGGGACAGGCACAGGCCCAGGGACAGCGCCCTGGGAGCAGGGCCCAGGCCTGGCCAGGAAGGCTCCTCCCCAAAGGCAGGAAGGCAGGCCGGGCCTGAGCAGCTGTGACTTCATTAGGCTCAGGTGTTGAAATGATGTTAGTGGAGGTGAATCCTCGCCTGAGGGTATTTCCCATTGAGTTTTGGAGGGAGTGGGGGAGAGAGGTAGAGGCTGAGGCGGGCGGGGGTGGCGCCTCACTTCCTGGCTTGGGTGCTGGCCAGGCCTCCGCAGGGTCTCTGTGCTCAGGGAGCTGAGACCCAGCCCCTCCACCACCAGCCCTCTGGCGCCCCTGTGCCCTGCAGCACGGAGCTGGGCGCACCAGGCATGGCCATGGCCAGACACAGCCAGCACCCAGGAGCCAGGACTCCCCATGTCCCCTAGGGGGCGGGGATTGGGCTGGGGGGGGCGGGACCTGCCTGGGCTGAGTGAGCCCAGCTGTGAGAGGGGCAGCCAGCTGGACCACTGATTCCTGGGCAGAGAATCAGGGGCCTCATCTCACAGCGTGGGACAGCCCGGCACCTCCCTCCTGTCCACAGGCCCAGGACCCCAGCGACTCCATTCTGGGGGTCCCTGTGCCGCCCACCATCCACCTGGAGCTGCAGCCATCCCACAGCCGCCCCCTCCTCTGCCGGCGGTCTGCCCTGCCTCCGCCTGACTGCGGACCCAGGTCCTGCCCGGGTGCCCGCTCTGGAGGGCCCACAGGGTACCTGCCTGGCACGCTCCCAGTGATGGGGGCACTTCTGGGTTTTTTTTTCCTTCTTGTTCTTTTTAAAAAAATATTTTTGTTGATTTCAGAGAGGAATGGAGGGGGAAAGGAACAGATAGAAACATCAATGATGAGAGGGTGGTTGATTGGCTGCCTCCTTCACCCCCACCCCCTGGGGATTGAGCCTCAACCCAGGCCTGTGGTGCAGGGGGGACCCCTCCTCTCTCCACTTCCCACAGGTGGTGGCTCCCCTGAACTGGGAATGGGTCTGGAATCTGCCGCCCCCTTAGCTGACTGTTCTCATTCCAGGTCCCCCGACACCCCTGTCCCTGGGTCTTGGCAAGGACTTGCCAGCTGGTCTGCCTGCCTCCCTCAGCTCCTCAGGCCCATGGCACCTCTGGGCATCCACCCGGTGACCTTCCTCTTTGAACTTCCCTCGCTCAACCTCCACACTAGCTACACTCATCCCTCTGCGGAACAGGGGCTCCATGGGGCTCATCTAAGGGTGCACCCCACCCAATATCACCTCCTACCCCCAGCCCCAGAACAGCTGGCACACACCCACAGCTTTCCCTCCATTCTTCTCAGAGGCTGTGAACACCTCCAGCCCAGGCCTCTCCTGGGAGCCTCCAGACCTGTTCCCAGCTTGGATGTCCCAAGACACCATCAACCCCAAAGGCTCAGCACACTGTTCCCCATCCTCCCCACCAAAGACTCTGTGCTCCTCCTCTCTCACATCGTCCTCTGCACCCAGACCGTGCTGTATATCCTTCTCTCTTCCCTGTGTGCCATCCATCACTCCCTCAGCTGCTTCCTACTCTGACCTCTCACTCACATACCACCCAACCCAGGTGCTGGCCCCCTGGGCTGTACCACAGGGTCCCCTTGCTGAGAGGACACCCAACCACGCCCTCCTAAGCTCCATGTCCCCCTTCCCCCCCGCACTGGCTGGGAGCTCTGTGGTTTGGGGGTTACAAACATCCAGGTGACAGCTCAGGGCTGAGGGCTGCCTGCAGAGAGGGTGGGTCACCTGAGGCCCCAGAGAATGTTGGGTGATGCTTTCCCTTCCGTTAGCAGGTAAGACAAGCCCAGGCTGCAGCAGCCCTGCCTTCTGGCCCGGACACAGAGGCTGGGACTCAGCCCCAAGTCACGCAGCTCCGTTTCCTGGTGGACTCCCTGGGAACCAGGTCCTTCCTCCCTCCCCAGCAGATCTCCCTCCTCCCAGGGAAGCGCAGGAATGCGTCCCTCCCTGAGGATGGAGAGTGAGGAACAGAGAAACAGGATGACTTCCACTTCCTCCCTGCGCACAGGAGCCCATCGGCCTTAGAAAATCCAAAGGATCATCTAGAGCTGAGCTCCTGTGATATAAACCCCAAATCAAAATGGATTCAACTCACCGTGCCAGAAAACAAACCGGTCTCACTAAAAAAGAGTTGACAGGAAGCCAGGAAGGCTGGTCAACAACCTTAACTGCTCTAACCTTTAGTTGAGATACTGTTAGCTGAAGCAGCTTATTTGTCCCGTGTAAGTTTCTGCAATTGCCTGCCTAAGGGCTACATGTAAATTTCTGTCTATGTTACCTAAGATGTTTTTCCAAAGGCCTCAATGAAAGGGGATGGCAGGGCCAGAGCAGGGGGTAGTTCTCCCATCCTCTGGGGCCACAGGTGACCCCACCCTCTCTACCACACAGGACTACTGCCTGGCCCCTCATATTGCCAAGTTGAATTTCTTAAAGTCTCAAGTCTCTTCATTTGTGTGCTGCCCTCCAGAACCTGAAATCTGAACGGGAACTCCTTACACTTGGGTCCTGAAAGAGATTCCTACATCACAGGAGCCTCCAACACACCCAGGCCTGGGGACAGCTGCTCCCTGGTGAACCGGAAGCCTCCTTCCCCTTCTCTGACCACCTGCCCCCGGGAGGTCTGCATTCCAGTGCCCAGGAGCCAGGGGGCCGACACGGGGAGCCCGAGCCCTGACATGGCTGCCAGTGAGGAGCACTAAGGAAAACAAGGACTCAATTCTACTCCAACTCACTTTATTACAAACCCATCCTGTGGTCAGCACCAATGGCTGCTCAGTACAATGTGCAAGCACTTGGAAGACACCACTGTAAGCATGCCCACTTCTCAGCACATGCGCTCCAAAGGAAAACCTTCCAGAAGCCCTTCACCAGGCCCCGCCCATCCCTGGAAGAGCAGCTCACTAACAACAGGACCAGAATGGGCAGGCATGCGGCCACAGACACATAGCAGGTGAGACTCCCCACAAGAAAGACTGATGCCAACTGATGTAAATATGGGCTGTCCCCCAAAACAATATACAGAGGTGAGGCTGCTGCTGGACAATGAGTGCCCACTGAGTTAAATATAGGCCGTCCCCCAAAACAGCTCAGACACGTGATGGAAAAGGAAACGCATGGGATGTAAATATATTGGGTGACATCTCCTGGGCCCGCAGCTCCTGAACAAGGCTGAACAAAGCCAAGCTTTCTGCCTGCCCTGGCCTTCCCTGCCTTCTGCTAATTGCTACGAAGTTTCAATTATAGAAGATGCAGAAATCCCAACAAAAATGGTTGCAGCCACAGAGTGAGCAGGAGGCTTAGCTCTGCTCAAGGCTACTAAGTTTCAATTATACAGGATAAATAAATCCCAGATACGAGGACCTCCTCTTGTGTTGCTGGGGGGCATGGCCACCTCACACCACCCTGACATGGGGCACCCTTCAGGGCAAACCAGCCAGCCCCCACCCATTCACCAGTTACAGGCCTCTATCCTATCTAACCCTCTTATCTAATAAAAGAAAAATATGCAAATTGACCATAACTCCAACACCCCAAATGGCTGCCTCAATGTGCAGCCACAGAGTGAGCAGGAGGCTTGGCTCTGCTCAGGGTGACAAAGTTTCCATTATAGAGGATAAATAAATCGCAGCTATCAGGACTTCCTCTTGGGTTTACAGGGGGTGGGGCATTCATGCAACCACAAAAGGCCCATGGCCCAGGCCACCTCACACCCCAAGGGAACCACCACCCTGATCTGTGTGGCTGCCCCATTGTGGTCAAAGATGACTAACCCCATGCAGCACAAGATGGCCACCACAAGATGGCCAGCCAGGGAGGGCAGGTGGGAGGGACCACGTCTGCAAGGGAGGACAGTTGTGGGAGATCAGGCCAGCAGGGGAGGGTAGTAGGGACCGACATTTTCTGCAAGGTAGGGCAGTTAGGGGCAATGAAGCCTGTAGGGGAGGGCAGTTAGGCGTAACCAGGCCGGCAGAGGAAGGAAGTTGGGGGCGATGGGGCATGCAGGGAAGGGAAATTGGGGGTGGACGTAGGCCTGCAAGGGAAAGCAGTTGTGGGGGAATAGGCCTGAAGGAGAGGGCAGTTAGGAGTGACCTTTCTGACAGGAGAGCAGGTAGACATCAATCCGGCTGTCAGGGGAGTGGTTAGGGGGTTATCAGAGAGGCAGGGAGAAGCAGTTAGGGGAAATCAAGAATGAAGGCAGGCAAGCAGTTGGGAGCGAGCAGTTCTGGATTGTGAGAGGGATGTCCCACTGCCCATGTTGGCCTGATAAAGGTAGGCGGTCGAACATCTTCATATTGGAGAGGGTACAGGCCTGGCTGGGGACACACAACCCCTCTGCACGAATTTTCTGCACCGGGCCTCTAGTTTACTTATAACCCAACAAACGTGCGCCCTGGGAAAGTTAAATTTGGTGAAGGACACTAGGACTTTCTAAAGATGGGGCCAGGCCTGAGACTCGTGCGCTCTCAGGGACTGGGGTTACAGGACCCAACAGGACCCAGGGCCTGATAGAGTCAATGCATCTTTCTCATCATTGCTGTTTCTATCTCCCTCTCCCTCCCCCTCTCTGACAATCAATAAAAACACATTGGACCAAAACATGGAGGAGTAAGAAAAGCCTTGCCCTCAATCAATACACCTTGTTTAATAGGGTCACCTGGTGACATGGGAAAGTGGTCTAACGCATCATGTCCTCCAGCAACACAGAGTTCTCCTCTGGAGCTCCGCAGAGCACCTGCTCCAGGCCCCACTCCATGGGCTCAGTGGAGTCAGAGCACAAGTGACTCATGAAGTCATGGTTCGGGTTGGGAAGGAGGGAATGTGGCATCTCCCCTGGGCCGGACAGGATTCTGATTGTCCAAGTTCGTTAAGTGAACATACAATCATTTGTTATTATTCAATTCATTTATTTGCTGTTTTCTGTGTTTTTTCTCCATCCTCCCTTGGCTTAACAGTAGCAACCAGGCAAGAAAAGAGTGCCTTTTGGAGCAGGACGAAGAAGGACAAAGTCAAAGACAAGCCTCCCAGGGCCAGCTCAACTTTGTCTAACCTCCTGTTTCTGCAAATATTGAGACATCCCCCCTCTCCTCCCTAATTAGCCTCTCATTTTTTTCCAACCCCGAAGTTTTGTAATCCTTCACCTTTATCCCTGTCTTTACCATATTCCCATTATTTCTAAAAATTTTAAAAAAGAGAACAAAATAAACCACAACAAAAAACAAACAAGTGAAAGAAAATCAGTACTTATGGAAAGAAAAAAAGACCTTGTAGCAAATGGAAAGCTCTATCGCCATGGCAACAAGGCCACATGAGGCTCCACATCACTCCCGAGATCCCTGTTGGTGAATTCACCTCCTGGATAACATGCATTCTTGCCCCCACATCGGTCCCCGTGGCCTCTCAGGGACCTGTCCAGAGGGCGAGACATAGGAGTCGCCTGATGTGCACATTTGCAGCTGCGGTTGAACGGTTCTCTGACTCTTGCCTGTTTCAGCTCTCACACTGCAAACGAGCATCCCTTCCGTGGTCAATTGAGAGCCAGGGGTCCTATTTTCGGGCTTTTCGGTGGCGATGTGGCTGTGTGAAATGGCCCGAATGGAGTGCTGCAGTGCTGTCTAGTGTCCCCAAGTGCAAGCTGCGCTGGGCCTCCGGGAAAATATCCGAGTGGCACCTGAGGGTCCTTCAGGCCCGAGGTATGGTGCTGTTGGCTGTGAGCATAGTAACCAAAGTGTCTTTAGGTCTTGATTGGTTGACAAAAATGTGGCCAGACACTCCTGGAACTGTTGGAACAGTTGCAGTTACACTGACTCAGGCCTCGCAGTGGCTTCACAGGACATTATCCCATGAATCGTGCGAATTGACTTCCTTATTATCCTTTTTTAACCCCATAAAGATGAGGAAAGGGGCTCAGAGAGAGTAAATAAGATGTTCAGGTCAATCCTGAGTGTAGTGGCCAGTCAGGATTCAAATGCAGGTCTTATCTCATCCCTGAGGTGTGAACACAGGAAGCCTTCCTTAGCACAGCCTTGTTTGAATAGAAATTGGGGCTACAAACTCAGGTGCCTGTGGGAGGCCAGGCAGGTGCAGCAGGTGGGGGAGGGGTGTCAGCAGTAGGACAGGCCTCCTGGAGAACACACACCCTCTGAAGGCTGTCTGCTAGGAGGCAGTCCTGCACTACCGGGTCTAAGGGCCTCAGAGCTGCCTGTCCTCCTATCCTTGCTTTACAGCCCTGTGTGTACGTCACTTTGTTCGACATCACTGGCCTCGGGTGTCTTCATCACCTACCACTGGGGCTGCATGCATTAGTGGCTATGGGTGGCCCAGCTGGGCCCTGTGTTGCAGTCACTTCTGTGCAGCTGTCTGTGAGGAAGTGCGCAGGTGCATGGAGGCCCAGCATCCTGGGGGAATGAGGGCAGCTGCACTGAGCAGGACCTGCCCAGAGGGTGTCTGTTGCGCATCCTCACTCCACCCCTCTTCCTGCACTAGGAGCCTGAACACATCCCCCAGCAGCTCCTCACAGGGGACAACATGGCCATGGAGGCGGAGCAGGACCTAAGGATCAACGAGTCCGACCACGGGAGCGAGGAGCTGGGGCCGCAATCACAAGGTAGGCAGCGGCCCTGGCGCTGGGGAGCCGGCCTGGCTGCAGCTTCTCCCTCAGCCAGGGAGCTGAGCCCTTGGCTCTGAATCTCCTGGGTCAGCCCGGCCTCAGCCCAAGTCCATGGGGTTTGATTCAAGGGCCATATGGATCCATCAACTGCCTTCTCCCCAAGGAGAACATGCAGGGTCTGGCAGCACAAGGGTATGTTCTCCCCAAGGAGAACATGAAGTCAGGACATGAACTACAAAGTAGGTGCTGCCAGTTTTCTCAGCTCCCATGCAGAGCGGCCCAGGAGCCCTCAGAGGACAGCACGCTGACCCCCAGAGGCCGTCTTCCATCTGTCCATGGGGGACTGAACGCTCTGGATGGCAGGCACCTTCCCCAGCTGTCACTAACCTGCACTATGACAGCAGCCTGGGCTGATTTCCTCTGTTCCTATCATCATCAGGCAGATGGGTGCAGTCTGCTCTCAATCCCTGGGCAGGGGCTGCTCCGGGACACCTCCTCCCCAAGGGCCTTTCCCAGGGGTGGCAAGTGCTGGGCACAAGCACCCCAGAGCCTCTACTCACCAAAGACTTACTGGTCAATTTCCGTGCCCCCCACACTCCCAGCTGAGCTACACAACACCAGACTCTGAGCGTTGGCACAGACCATGCCATGTGTGTGCTGTCTCTGTGAGTGTCTGAAATCCTTGACTTGACAGTCAGGTTGGAACTTGGCAAGAAATGGTTCCAGCAGTTCCAGCATCTTGAACTTTTGTATTGGCCTGTCCACGGTCAAGTGCTTTCTTCTTAAACTCTGGGTGGCTTCCCAATAGACCCCAGAAGAGCCACGACCCACAACGACATCACCCTGTGAACAACAGAGGGCATCCAGCTGGCCGTCCCCGGTCTTCAGACCTGGGCTTCAGAGGGATGGCCATCTCTGGGCGGAGACAGAGAGGGGAGAGGGGAAGCTGAGGCCCTGCCTCTGGGCTCTGACTCCACTTTGCTCTTCAGCCTCCAGCGGGATACTGACTTTGAAGGAAAATTCTGAGGCCCTCCAGGGCACAGTCCTGGAGGTGCAGGGCGACATGCAGGCCCTGCAGGAGAGCAACAGCAAGTATGAGCTGCTGCTGAAGGAGTTCCAGCAGCTCAGAGAGCAGGTACGTGTGTGTGTGTGTGTGTGTGTGTGTGTGTGTGTGTGTGTGTGTGTGTTTCCGGAAGATAGGGGCCAGCCAGAGGCCGGGTTTGCCATGGGTTACAGGTTTGCGGTTTGCTTTAAAGCCAAGTTAGTTCACTTTGTGACCTGACTGGCACGGGCTGTGTCTTTGGCTCTGCAGGAGACAAAGTTGGAGACCGAATTAAGGGTTGAGAAGGCCACCAGCCAGCACCTGAGGAGCCTCCAAGAAGAGCAGGCGGGAGAACCGGATGAGATGTTCAAACTCTTAGAAATCCAGACGCTGCCCAGTTCCCCGAAGGTAGGCCCTCCAGAGCCCAGGCCCCGGGCCCCCTGCCTGCCAGAGGGAGCGTCCAGGATCACAGCCGTGTCCTGGTCATTGGTCAGCGATTCCCCGTGACCAGTTCCCTCACTCAGCTGCAGCTCAGACCAGCAATTCTCAGCCGTGGCAGGTCCCCGAGGCAGGTATTGCCTCCCAGGGACACTGGCCACCTTGTTGTTGATGGACAGGACTGGGGGGCTGAGGTGCTGCGGGCTGTGCAGTGCCGATGGTTGTTCTGTCAGTATCAGGGTAAATTAGATGCTAGTGTTGTCCAGGTATTCTGCACCCTTACTGATGTTCCAAGTGCTTTAAAAAATAGGGTTCTAAATGTGGTCAAAGATGGCTGCCAAGGAGCTGATCCAGAGAACCGGCATCATTTGCCCTAAAGGTCCCATGTGTGGAGAGAACATGGGACTCATGTAGGCCCATGTGATGGTCCGTTCCTGCCCTGGACGTCCCAGCACAATTCCTTAAGCGCTGGGAGAACAGCACTCTGCACGGCTGGGTGTTGCCTGCCCTGGGGGTTCCTGCTGCTTTGGGGTCAGCAGTTGCCCTGCTCATCGCCCCTCACTGTGTTTAGGGGTGCAGGGATGGGGAGTGAGAGGCTCCCCGGGGCCTGCACCCAGTGAGGCATCCTCACCTTTTCCCCGTGAACCAGCAGGGGGCCGAGGAGAAGCAGCTTCAGGAGCTGGGGGAGCAGCAGAAGCAGCTCCCTGAAGTCCAGGAGGCCCTGCTGCGGGAGCAGGAGGCCAAGGCCCTGGTCACCCGGGACAAGGAGAGCCTGCAGCAGGATGTAGCAAGGTAACCGCCTCTGCCCCGCAGCGGCATCTGCCGGGTTTCATTCCCACCAGCTCACTGTGCACCCGCTGAGCTCAGCTCCAGTGAGGCCCCTGGTTAGGGTGCACTCTCAGCCCCCCTCTCCTCCCCCCGTTATGGTCACAGCTGACGGTCACAGGGGGAAGGGCCTCCAGCTGGTGGCTGGCCTGGAAGCACCAGTGACAGCTGGGATGGAGCATGGTTCAGGTTTGGAGGCCCGCCCATCCCACAGGACGACGATGGAGATGACTGTGTAGGGTACAGGCACCTTCATCCTCTCACACCTGCGATCCCAGGAAGGACTTGCGTTTGCTCCACGTCACTCCCGAGTTCTCTGTTGGTGAATTCACCTCTTGGCTGACACGCATTGTTGCCCCCACATCGGTCCCCATGACCTCTCAGGGGCCTGTCCAGAGGGCGAGACACGGGAGTCGCCTGATGGCACATTTGCAGGTGAGGATGAACAGGCCTCTGACTCCTCCCTGTTTCAGCTCTCACACTGCAAACGAGCGTCCCTTCCGCGGTCCATTGAGGGCCATGGGTCCTATTTTCTTGCTTTTTGGTGGCGATGTGGCTGTGTGAAATGGCCCGAATGGAGTGCTGCAGTGCTGTCTAGTGTCCCCAAGTGCAAGCTGCGCTGGGCCTTGGGGAAAATATCCGAGTGGCACCTGAGGGTCCTTCAGGCCCGAAGTATGGTGCTGTAGGCCATGAGCATAGTAACCAAAGCATCTTGAGGTCTTGATTGGTTGACAAAAATGTGGCCAGAGATTCCAGGAACTGTTGGGACAGTTGCAGTTGCACTGACTCAGGGCTCACAGTGGCTTCACAGGACAGTATCCCATGAATCGTGAGAATTGACTGTGTTATTATTTTTTTTAACCCCATAAAGATGAGGAAAGGGGCTCAGAGAAAGTAAACAAGATGTTCAGGTCAATCCTGAGTGTAGTGGCCAGTCAGGATTCAAATCCAGGTCTTATCTCATCCCAGAGGCTTGACCACAGGAAGCCTTGTTTGAATAGAAATTGGTGCTACAAACTCAGGTGCCTGCAGGGGGGCCCCAGCAGGTGCAGCAGGTGGGGGAGGGGTGTCAGCAGTAGGACAGGCCTCCTGGAGAACACACACCCTCTGAAGGCTGTCTGCTGGGAGGCAGGCCCGCACTGCCGGGTCATCCTTTTGTTTCTGCTTTTTAACAAAAACTTAATCCTCATCTCAGGATAATTTTTGCACTGACCTTCAGAGAGAGTGAAAGGAAGGGACGGAGCAGGCGAGAGGGAAACAGCGGATGGGAGAGACACATCTCCTGGATGCCTACAGCACACACCCTCTGTGCCTCAGAGCAATCCACAGCCAGGTGCACTGCCCTGACTGGGAACGCAACCCGAGGCCGTTCCATACACAGGCTGAAGCTCTCTCTGCAGAGCCACACCTGCCAGGGTCTTTCCTTTATTCCTTCTCCCCACCCTCTGAGAATGGCAATAGCTGAGTGTTGATGTGAAACTTGACATTTTAAAATATTGAATAACTAATTAATTTAAATTACATAACAAAGATGTGTGGGCCAAACAGGGGCCCTCTGTCTTCACATTGAGTGCCTCAGCCTCTAGTCATTGAGATTTCAGGGCTAACCTGTAGCCCCGGAAAGCCAGTTGAGTAATTATGAGGATGATGATGACAAGGCTGATGTCAGTGGCTTTACAGAATGCTCCAGAGTCTCACATTGTATTTGTCTCAGGAGTTGAACTCAGAAAGGGACTTGGCCTGGGGAGAAGAGCTGGGCAAAGACAGTGTTTTAGAGTAAAGATGGTCTCATTCCATGTTTTCCAAAAGTGTTTCAGTGCAAGCACCGTTTTCCAAGGAGGCAGCTCTGCAAAGCCTTACATGGGAAGGGCTGACACAGGCTGCTCAGTTGAAGTGTCTGAGCCTGTCTGTCCTGTGTCCCCAGCCCACAGGGGGCAGCTGGGTGGCCCCACAGAACCCCACAGACACAGTTGGAGAGGCGCTGACTGTGCTCAGCCCTCATTTACACGGGACTCCCCGAGGCCCTTAGAGGCGGTGGGTGTGATGGAGGCGCACACCTGGGAGGGAGG
Source organism: Vespertilio murinus (assembly GCA_963924515.1). Taxonomy (NCBI): domain Eukaryota; kingdom Metazoa; phylum Chordata; class Mammalia; order Chiroptera; family Vespertilionidae; genus Vespertilio; species Vespertilio murinus. Next base: position 216,742,630 of record OZ004704.1, read on the forward strand.
CTGGGAGTGCTCCTCAGCCCTGGGCGCTGTGGCTCTCCAGCCACAGACTCACGTCCTGGACCAAGCAGCTGCAGGCAGTGCAGGAGGAGCTGCTCTTCAAGAACAAGGAGCTGCAGGCTTCCCTAGAGAATGAGCAGGAGAATTTTGAGATCTTCCAGAACTTGTACCACAAGATGATGGCTGATCAACAGTCTAAGGACATCAGTCTGCGAAATCTGAGTGAACAGTGCGAGGTGAGGCCTGGGGCTGGTGGGCCTCAGGACACGGGGCCTGAGCCCTGTGCTGACAGCCGGGGGCTCCGGCAGGTCCACTTGGGTGCTCATTGGCGTCTGTGCCCAAACCCTGTGTGTGAATATCACCCGGAGGAGGGAGGAAGCCAGAGGCTTTTAACAGGGACAAGCACCATGGCTGGAGGGGATCTTTGCTCTTTTTTTTTCTTAAGCACATTTTTATTTATTTGAGAAAGAAGAAGGAAGAGGGAGAAAGAGAAACATCAATGATGACAGAGAAGCATTGCTCAGCTGCCTTCTAAACCACCCCACCGGGGGATGATGCCTGCAACCTGGGCATATGCCCTTGACTTGAATGGAACTCAGAGCCCTTTAGCCCGAGGTCTGATGCTCTATCCGCTGCACTAAACCATGCAGGGCCTGACCTTTGCTTTTGCAGGGTCGGGTTGGTGCATGGAGACAGCCAAGTGCAGTTTTCTCTGTGTCCTTTTGGCTGAGCTCAGTGCTCTGTGCTCTCCCTGTCATCACATTGAATTCTCACAATGCCTTTTTGAGTTGTGGGGCCTGTCCTCAGATCCCTGAGGTAGTGAGTCTGGTCTGTGTTTGTTTGAAGCCAAAGCTTGGGATTTCCTGCCCCTCTCACTGGGTGATATTCAGGATCAGGATTTGAACCATCTCAGCCCAAAATTGCTATCCATCCCGTCCTTTGTTTTATTGATGTCAGAGAGAGGAAGGGATACTGCGAGAGGGACTGAAACATCAATGATGAGAGTGAATCAGTGATGGCTGCCTCCTGCTTGCCCCCTCCTGCGGATGGACCCCTCCTCCTAGGAGAGTTCCTTGACTAGGCAGCTCACCAGTAAACTCCTGGTGCCTGGGAGGTCCCTCAACCCAATGAATCACACCTGTAGGGCAGCTTATTAATGAGGTCATTTACATTTCTTTTGAAAATGGCTGTGAAGTCCACAGAACCTGCTGTATATTTTGGACTTAAGGCGCCTCTCAGCTCAGACTCGCTGCGTGTCAGTGCTCAGCGGCCACACATGGGCAGTGGCTGCCCCATTGGCCGGCCACCTCACATCATTGACTGTGTTCGTCCTGCCTACGGGTGTGGCTCTAACCAAAACGGCCATCTTGTGTACCACATTGTTGATATCTGTTTCAGTTGCTCACCGTCTTGAGAAAGGACATGGTGGAGGAGAGAGGCAACTCTCATGCCAAATAGACACCTTGAAAGAGCTGAGCCAGACCCTCCGGGAAGAGCATGCAGGGACCTGGCCTCTCATGTAAGGGTTGGGGTGACCGTCACCTGTCCCCAAGACTCCAGGTTTCCAATTCCAAGACCTGGCCTTCACATTCAGGAAAGAGAGACCCATAGCACACTGGCATCCCCAGGGCAGGGCAAGGGGACAGACCTTCTCAGTGCACCTGCCTCTCCTTCCCAGGAATGGGTCCAGATTTCTGCACGGTGGGTGGTCCTAGGGCTGCGGGACTGTCCTTCCTTGTGATGGGGAATGGCTGGCCATGTGGGACAGAGGGACAAGGTCACAGTGACCACACGGTCCTGTCTCAGCCCACCGGGGTCACGGTGCTGCTTCAGCGTTTTCCCTGATTCTTCTGCTCAGCTCCCGCTGGCTCGCCACCCACCCAGGATGGCTTACAAGGAAAGCCACACTGTAGTTTCTGACAGAAATTACTGTGGCCTGAGTTGGCCCTCTATAATTCAGTGGGCACAAATGACCAGCGGAAGTTGGGCAGGTGCCAACTAGAAGCTTCGGGCTTTGGTACCCAGGGGGATAATGTGATGATGGTTTGCATTAGACAGTGTCAGCAGGAGGCCAGGGCATTGGTCAGCTCCCTGACCTGCTCCAAGGAGGGTCTTCCCAGCACTGGGAGGGTTGTGTGTCCTGAGCTCTGTGAGTTTGTATGCCTAGTGGTGGGGTCTATCAGAGCCAGACAGGGAAGCGCTCTAGCATAAGGCCAAGGAGCAGGGGAGTGGAAGGGGAAGAACACAGAGAAGAAGGACAAATGCTGAGCCAAGGGCGCTAGGAGCCCAGCAGGTTTGGTGAGCCTAGGCTTAGCAGTTTGTGAGTCATCTCTTTTACCAGCTGCCCACTTCATGGTGAGCTCTCAGAAAAGCCCCTGATTAGGTGGGACCTGGAGACCTTCATGGCCTAAGGAGCCTTTGCTGCTTCGTCCATCTGGGGGACTCATTTCCCCGGAAGGAAACCAGGGTGTGAGCTGTCAAGGCCCATGGGTTTGTGATCCTGAGTTTCGCATGGGTTGGGCCTTGCTCTCCTGAGATGAGGTACAGCCTGATCCTTGGTGCTTCAGCAGGTCTCCCGGGGTGTTAGGTTCCCTGGCACACGCCACAGGCTTCCAGCTCCTTATCCCCATACGGTGAGCATGACAGTCATGAGCGCCCTGATGTCTGAGTTCCAGGAATGCCGGCCATTCTAGGCCTTGTCCCAGTCTGGGCAGATGAATCGATTTACAAGTTTTATTTAAAACCAGATCGTTTTCTCTTTCTCTTCTGTTTACAGAAGCTCATTGAAGACCATGCCTACAGGAAAGGCCCAGCAGGAGGACATTATCACAGATGCACAAGAGGCCCAGTATTCTGAACCCATGATGTGTGTTGTTCTCAGGGGCAGTAACATTAACTGAGAACAGAGAGCTTGTCTGTCACTAGTGGGGAAACTCAACTGGACCAGGGGCCAGTATGGTAGGCCCACGCCACATGCTTCCATCCCTGTATTCCTATGCGACAAGCATGACAGTCATGAGCTCCCTGATGTCTGAGTTCCAGGAAATGCCGGCCATTCTAGGCCATGCCCCAGACTGGGCAGGTGAGTCAATTTACACGTTTTATGTAAAACCAGATCATTGTCTCTTTCCCTTCTGTTTACATAGGCTCTTTGAACACCATGACGACAGGAAAGGCTGAGGAGGTGGACATAATTACAGAAGAACAAGAGGCCCTGTATCCTGAACCCATGATGTGAGTTGTTCTCAACGGCAGTAATATTGACTCAGAACAGAGAGCTGCTCTGTCATGAGTGGGGCAAGTCAACTGGACAGGGGCCAGTTTGGTATGCCTACGCAAAATGCTTCGATCCCTTTATTCCTACATGGCGAGCATGACAGTCATGGGCCCCATGATGTCTGAGACAAAGGGTTGCAGGGCCTGCGCTCTGTGAGTTGTATGCCTAGTGGTTGAGGTTTGTCAGAGCCAGACACTGAAGCACTATAGCATAAGGCCGAGGAACACGGCTGTGGGAGGGGAAGAACACAGACTAGAAGAACAGATGCGTAGCAAAGGGCTCGGGAGCCCAGCGGAGTCGGTGGACCTATGCCCATCGGTTTGTGAGTCATCTCTTTTCACGGCTGCCCACTTCATGGTGAGCTCTCAGAAAAGCCTGGATTAGGTGGGACCTAGACATCCTCATGGCCAAAGGAGCCTGAGCTTCTGCCTCAATCCGAGGGACTCATTTCCAACAAGGAAACCAGGATGTGTGCTGTCCAGGCCCACGGGTTTCTGATCCTGACTTCCACATGGTTAGGACCTTGCTCTCCTAAATGATGCACAGCCTAATCCTTGTTATTCAGTAGGTTTCCTCGATTGTTAGGTTCTCAGGCCCACGCCATATGCTTCCATCCCTGTATTCCTACATGGCGAACATGACAGTCATGAGCTCCATGATGTCTGAGTCCTAGGGTTGCAGGGTATGTGCTCCGTGAGTTGTGTGCCTAGTGGTTGAGGTTTGTCAGAGACAGACAGGGAAGCGCTCTAGCATAAGGCGGAGGAGCATGGCTGTGAGAAGAGAACAACTCAGACTAAATGAACAGATGTCCAGCCGGGTCCATGGGACTAGGCCAGCGGTTTGTGAGTCATATCTTTTCCTGGCTGCCCCCTTCACTGTAAACTCTCAGAAAAGCCCCAGATTTGGTGGGGCCTGGACATCCTCATGGCCTAAGGAGCCTGAGCATCCTCCTCAATCTGGGGGGCTCATATTCCAGCAAGGAAACCAGGGTGTGAGCTGTCAAAGCCCATGGGTTTGTGATCCTGAGTTTCACATGGTTTAGGCCTTGCTCTCCTGAGATGAGTTACATCCTGATCATTGGTGCTTCAGCGCGTCTCCTCAAGTGTTAGCTTCCCAGGCAACACCATGCTTCCATCTCTTTATCCCCTCAAGTTGAGCATGACAATTATGAGCTTTCTGATGTCTGAGATCCAGGAAATGCTGTCCATTAGGCCAGGTCCCAGTCTAGGCAGATTAATCAATTTACATGTTTAATGTAAAACCAGAAACTTTTCTCTTTCTCTTCTGTGTACAGAGGATCATTGAAGAACATGCCTACAGGAAAGGTGAGGAGGAGGACATAATTAAAGATGGGCATGAGGCCAATGATCATGAACCCATGATGTGTGTTGTTCAGAGCAGCAGTAACATTAACTCAGAACAGAGAGCTGCTCTGTCACGAGTAGGGAAAGTCAACTGGAGCAAGAGCCAGTTTGGTAGTACCACGCCACATGCTTCCATCACTCCATTCCTATATGGGGAGCATGACAGTCATGAGCTCCATGATGTCTGAATCCTATGGTTCCTGGGCCCACACTCCTTGAGTTGTGTGCCTAGTGGTTGAGGTTTGTCAGAGCCAGACAGGGTAGCGTTCCAACTTAAGGCAGAGGAGCATGGCTGTGGGAGGAGAATAACACAGACTAGAAGAACAGATGCCCAGTCCGGTCACTGTGCCTAGGCCAGCTGTGGGCAAACTATGGACCATGTGCCGGCTACGGCCCTTTTGGCTATTCTATCCAGCCCCGGAAATCAAAAGAGTGGGGGGTTCGCTTGCTCTCCCCTCCGCTCATTCATCAGCAGCCCACGATGAGAGTGCCAGCATGGTGAAGTTGCTTTTGTTCCGGCCCTCCAGGCTAGTTTAAGAACCCACTGTGGCTCTCAAGTGAAAAAGTTCGCCCACCTCTGGCCTAGGCCCAGCTGTTTGCGAGTCATAACTTTTCACTGCTGCCCACTTCATGGTGAGTTCTCAGAAAACGCCCGATTAGTTGGGACCTGGCCGGCCTCATGGCCAAAGGAGCCTGTGCTGCTGCCTCAATCCAGGGACTCATTTTCCAGCAAGAAAACCAGGTTGTCTCTTGTCAATGCCCTTGGGTTTTTGATCCTGATTTCCATATGGTTAAGGCCTTGCTGTCCTGAGATTAGGTACTGCCTAATCCTTGTGCCTCCATAGGTCTCCTCAAGTGTTAGGGTCCCAGGCCAACGCCATGTGCTTCCATCTCCATATCCCTATGTGGCAAGCAGGACAGTCATGAGCTCTGAGATGTCTGAGCCTCAGGTAAATGCCGGTCCCTATGGGCCAGGTACCAGCCTGGAACAAAAGTCAATTTACAGGTTTTACGTCAAACCAGATTGTTTTCTCTTTCACTTCTGTTTACAGAGGCTCATTGAAAACCATGTGTATGGGAAAGGATGAGGAGGTGGAGGAGGTAGAGGACATAAATACAGACCCACATGGGGCCATGGATACAACTCTTAGGACGTGAGTTATTCTCAGCAGCAGCAACTTAAACTCAGAACAAAGAGCTGCTCTGTCACCAGGGGGCAAACCCAACTGGAGCAGAGGCTAGTTTGGTGTGCCCCTACCTTCTCCTCCATGGCAGGTCTCCTGGACACAAGTCCCTCCCAGCTCTGAAAGAATGGAGTTTCTTTCAGTCCTCCCCTCAGGAGATGGCGAATGCATCTGGCCTTGAACCTGTGGAAGGGGAAGGAAATCTGTGGTGTAGAGCTACTGAAGCAGGACTGTCAGGCTGTGTCTCCAGGTTGCAGGACCTGGAATACTGTGTTTCTCTTTCAGGAAGCAATTGTGGGCAAGACAGCAGGGCCAACACCCATGGACTTCAGTCGCAGGAATCTCTTGGGCATCCCTGCATCCCTGTGGTGTCTTTGGGACCCATGGTGGCTCACCATCAGGTACCCTTCTGCAGAAAAACACTCCCGTGGGGGGCCACCTTGGTCCCTGAGCCTTCCAGGCTCAATCCAACAGGCCTTTACCTGGGCTCGACCTGAGCCTCAGGAGCTGGGCCTTCAGGTTGTCCTGCCCCAGGCCAGCCTTGAGGTGAGATCATCATGAATCTTGCAAGACCTCTTTGGACATCCCAGAAGCTCAGCATTTCCCTCTCCCTGCCTGGCCCTACTTTGGATTGGACATCGAGGGATGAGTAAGGACAGTTATGCAGGTGAGGAAGCACAGTGCTGCTCCTAGGCAGAGCCGGGATTGAACCAGATGTGGTTCTTCTTATGACATGAGAATGCCATTTCTGGTTAGCTGCAATGATTACCCTTTAAGTTCACTGCTTTAATTTATTTATTGTTATTTCATTTTACTTATTCTATATAATAAAAGGCTAATATGTAACTTGTGCCCTAAACCGGGAGTTTGACCAGAGAATGGGGCAGCCAGCAAAATGCCTGCATTCCCTCAGCCAGGCAGGCCAAGCCAGATGGGGCCCAATATCGATTTGGGCAGGCCAATGTCCACACATGCATCAATTCGTGCACTGAGCCTCTAGTATATATATTTGGAAAAATATTTTCATTGTTTTCTGGGAGGAAGGGAGAGAAATATCAATGATGAGAGAGAATCATTACTTGGCTGGCTCCTGCACGTCCCACATGGGGACTTAAGCATGCAACCTCAACATGTGCCCTGGACCAGAATGTGACCCAGAACCCTTGAGTCCATAGACCATCACTCTATCCACTGAGCCCAACTGGCTAGGACTATTTTAATTTCTTTTAAACAACACCTGAGTGTGGGAAAGAGAGAGAGTGACATCAATATGAGAGACACATTGATTGGTTGCCAGCCCACACACACCCCCACTGGGCCAAGGAATAAATCTGCAACACAGGTACATGCCCTCGACCCAGAATCAAACCCTTGACCCTTAGGTGCTTCGGCCCTAAGTGATCTAACCCGTGAGGCACGCCAGTCAGTGTTCACTCCTTTCCTTCCAAATAGCCCACTGGCCCCTGCCCTCTAACCCCCTAACCCTGATTCCTCAGTGCCAGGAAGGGGAAAATCTGACTGCCAGTCCCACCTACTATTAGCTCTAGCTAGAAATGAGGAGGTCCTGCTCTTCCAGAAATTGCCCTTGAATACACCATTTCCAACACACCTAGATGAAAGAGCACCTGTTCCAGTGCCTCCCAGGGACACAGAGTGGAGGTTGCATGTGAAGTTCTGATTCCTGAGAGGCTTGTGTGGGTTTCTGCAACCGGGAACGCTTCTCCCCTCCCTGAGTCTGTATGAATGAACCGCATATGTTTTCCTATCCCCTGAGGCTACATGTGATGCTCGTGGTGCTGGTGACACACGTTCCGTTCATGGGAACCTGGTGCTGACCCCCCAGTTAACTTGAACTTCATGGCTGGAGGGGCAATGGGGGTTGGCATGTCCTAAACCTCTCCTTCTAATAGGAGAAAACGCAGGCGTCGAAGAGGAGCCTTCCTCATATCCTTCCAACACAAGAGACATGGTTCGAGAGGAGAAGCCAAGTCACTGCCAGAAAATATTCCCAGGTCCCCACAGAACACCCCAGGATGCTCGGGCTGGCTGGAAGACAGAGACACCTGCAGTGGGAGCCCGCCCAAAGGTAGGAGGCACTGGCCTGGCTGAAGGAGGGCAGGGAATGGGAAGGTTGCGGGCCTCACTCATGGGCAGGGCAGAAGCATCGAGAAGCAATCTGGGTGCACACACCTGTGCTTGGAGCCTGAAGGGGGTGTTCCGCACTCACCCAGGTCTGCCCCCTTAGGTGTGTGGACACCCAAAGAGAGAGTGTGAACCCCCAACTCTATTGTGGTGGTTTGTTCCCAGAACCATTTAGTTACTTCAGTCAAAGAAGCCTCCCCATCACGGACACTGTGGTGGGTCCTCGAGTATCCGGAGTGGATCTCCAGACAGTTACTGCAGAGACAAGCTCAAGAGAGTATGTATGTGGGGTGCCAGGTCTCTGCCGGGCCTTGGATTAGCCATTTCTTTAGGGAGATCCCACGCATGTAACACGTCATGGACATCTGCCAGGTCTTCAGCAAGGCTCAGGCTCTGCTCTTTCTGTCCCTCTAAAAGCAGGTGGGCTTCTCCTCTCCCCCCTGACCAGGCCCTGAACCCTCCCACTAGGGGGCTTGCATTTAGGGCTGTGGTGGGTGTGAGCCAGAGGTTCCAGGAGATTTCTAGCTGCCTGTGCTGCATGCATTTCCTGGGACCTTAGAGGCTGGCAGCTGTGAGTGTCTGATTTTGTGCTCATAGAAAGAAAATGAATGGGCGGTGGCAGTGCTGCTTTTGATAGCATTGCCAGCTAGCTGACAGTGACTGGGAGAGTGCCTCGAGCTACATCCTGGTTTCAGAGAAGTGAGCAGTGGTGGGTGGTATTTATCTTACAACCGACTGAACAGGGCCATGGCCTTAAATGTGGTTTAGTTTTCACATTCACATGGAAGTTTATTTTATTGGTTATTCTATCTAATAAAAGACTAATATCCAAATTGAGTGTATCTCTGCTACACCAACAAGCCATGCCCACTAGCCTATCAGGAGTAAGTATGCAAATTAACCCAACCTAGATGGCTGTGGCCACAGAGAGAGCAGAAGGCTTGGGTTTCTCCAGCTGGAAACTAAGCTTTCTGCCTGCCCTAGCCTGCCTTGGCTTCTGCTAATGGCTATAAAGTTTCAATTATAGAAGATGCATAAATCTCAACAAAAATGGTTGCAGCCACAGAATGAACAGGAGGCTTGGCTCTGCTCAAGTTTACTACGTTTCAATTATACAGGATAAATAAATTGCAGATAGAAGGACCTCCTCTTGGGATGATGGGCAGTGTCCTGAATACAAACCACAAAAGGCACCTCACCCAGGCGACTTCACACCCCAAGGGAACCATCACCCTGATCAGGGGCACTCTTCAGGGCAAACCAGGAGACCCCCACTCATTCACCAGGCCTCTATCCTATCTAATTCTCTTAACTCATAAAAGAATAATATGCAAATTGACCATCACTGCAACTCACAAAATGGCTGCCCCATTGTGGTCAAAGATGATTGACCCCATGAGGCACAAAATGGCCACAACAAGATGGCTAGCTGGGGAGAGAGTTGGGAGAGACCAGGTCTGCAAGAGAGGACAGTTGTGGCCGATCAGGACAGCAGGGGAGGATAGCAGGGACCAACAGTGTCTGCAAGGGTGGGCACTTGGGAGCAATTAACCCTGTAGCAGAGGGCAGTTAGGCGTGACCAGGCCAGCAGAGGAAGGTAATTGGGGGCGACTGGGCCTGCAGTTAAGGGCAATTGGGGGGGGGCTAGGTCTGTAGGGGAGGGCAGTTAAGGGTTACCAGGCTGGTAATGTAGCAGTTAGGCATCAATCCAGCTGGCAGGGAAGTGGTTTGGGGGTGATCAGCCTGGAAGGCAGAAGCAGTTAGGGGCAATCAGGAAGGAAAGCAGATGAGTATTTGGGAGCCAGCAGTCCAGGATTGTGAGAGGAATGTCCAACTGTCCATTTAGGCTTGGGGAAACCCAAGCCTTCTGCTCTCTCTCTGGACCCAGCCATCTTGGTTGAGTTATTTTGTATACTCGCTCCTGATAAGGTGGTGCTTGTGGCTTGTGGGTGTAGGAGAGGTACAGTCAATTTGCATATAACTCTGTAATTAGATAGAAAAACCAATAAAATGATATTTCCAAGTGAATTTAGAAACTAAACCACCTTTAAGGCCATGGCACTGTTCAGTAGGTTGTAAGATGAACACCACCACCACATCTCACTTATCTGAAACCAGTATGTAGCTCAGGGCACTCTCCCAGTCACTGTCAGCTAGCTGGCAATGCTGACAAAACTGTCACTGCCGCCACACATTCATTTCTTTCTTTCTTTTATAAATATATATTTTATCGATTTTTTACAGAGGGGAAGGGAGAGAGATAGAGAGCTAGAAACATTGATGATAGAGAAACATTGACCAACTGCCTCTTGGACACCCTCTAACGTGGATGTGCCCTCAACCAAGGTACATTCCCTTGATTGGAATCGAACCTGGAACCTTTCAGTCCCCACACCGATGGTCTACCACTAAACCAAACCCGTTTCGGCCCATTCATTTCTTTCTATCAGCACGAAATCGCGTAGCTCACAGCTGACAGCCTCTTAGGTCCCAGGAAACTCAAGCAGCAAGAGGCAGCTAGAAATCCCCTGAAACCTCTGGCTCATGCCCACCAAAGCCCTAATTGGACCCCCCCTGGTGGGAAGGTTCGGGGCCTGGTCAGGGGGAGAGGAGAACCCCACCTGCCTTTTTAAAAATATATATTTTATTGATTTTTTACAGAGAGAAAGAGAGGGATAGAGAGTTAGAAACATCAATGAGAATAATTGATAAGCTGCCACTTGCACCTTCCAACCCCCCCCCCCCCCCATGGGGATGTGCCCACAACTAAGGTACATGCTCTTGACCAGAATCAAACCTGGGACCTTTCCGACCACAGGCCGCTGCTCTATCCACTGAGCAAAACCGGTTTCGGCCCCCACCTGAAGACCCGACAGATGTCCATGACATGGTACATGTGTGGGATCTCCCTACAGAAATGGATAATCTGAGGCCTCTAGCTCTGCCATGGAGCAGCACTGTGCTTGTTCAGCTCTCTCCCTTTCCCCACCAATGCCTCCATGTCCTTTCCACAAAAGGGCCAGGTGGAGGGTGGGAAATGCTGAGCTTCTGGGATGTCCACAGGAGGCCTTGCGGGATTTATGATGATCTGACCTCTAGGCTGGCCTGGGGCAGGACAACCTGAAGGCCCAGCTCCTGAGGCTCAGGCCCGGGCCCAGGGGAAGGCCTGCTGGATTGAGCCTGAAAGGCTCAGAGACCAAGCTGGCCCCCGCCGGGCTGCTGCTCTGCAGAAGGGTATGGGATGGTTAGCCACCCTGGGGCCCAGAACAACTCAGGAATGCAGGGAAGCCCAAGAGGTTCCTGTGCCTGAAAACCATGGTGGTGGCCCTGGTGTCCGGCCCACAATTCCTTCCTCAAACAGAAACACGGCGTTCCAGGTCTTGGAACGCGGAGACACAGCCTGACAGTCCTGCTTCAGTGGCTCCACACCACAGACTCCCTGCCCCTTCCACAGGCTCAAGGACAGCTGCCTTCGCCAGCAGCATTTGCCATCCCTCAGAGGATGCCCCTCAGGGCTGGACAGAAAGAAACTCCATTCTTTCAGATCAGAGAGAAACATGCACACAGGGGACCTGCCACGGAAGGGAAGGTGTGTACCCCTGGACCATGCTCCATCAGCTGTCACTAGTGCTTCCATCCTAGCCACCAGCTGGACGCCCCTCCCCCTATGAACATCAGCTGTGGCCATGATGGGTGTTGGGGAGCGCGGGGATAAGAGTGCACCCTAACCAGGGGCCTCAGTGGAGCTGAGCTCAGCGGGTGCTCAGTGAGCTGGTGGGAATTAAACCCAGCAGATGCATCTGTGGGGCGGAGGCGGTTACCTTGCTACATCCTGCTGCGGGCTCTCCTTGTCCTGGTGACCAAGGGCCTTGGCTTCCTCCTCCCGCAGCAGGGCCTCCTGGACTTCAGTGAGGTGCTTCTGCTGCTCCCCCAGCTCCTGAAGCTGCTTCTCCTCAGCCCCCTGCTGGTTCACGGGGAAAAGGTGAGCATGCCTCACTGGGTACAGGCCCAGGGGAGCCTCACACTCCTTGGGGAGAACAAACCCTTGTGCTGCCAGACCCTTCATGTTCTCCTTGGGGAGAAGGCAGTTGACAGTTCCAAATGGCCCTTGAATCAAACCCCATGGACTTGGGCTGAGGATGCGCTGACCCAGGAGATTCAGAGCCAAGGGCTCAGCTCCCTGGCTGAGGGAGAAGCTGCAGCCAGGCCGGCTCCCCAGCGCCAGGGGCTGCTGCCTACCTTGTGATTGGGACCCCAGGTCCACGCTCCGGTGGTCGGACTCGTTGATCCTTAGAGCCTGCTCCGCCTCCATGGCCATGGCCTCACGGAACTGCTGGGGGATGTCTCCAGGCTCCTAGTGCAGGAAGAGGGGTGGGGTGAGGATGCGCAACAGGGCACCTTCTGGGCAAGCCCTGCCCTGTGCAGCTGCTTTCATTCCTCTATGATGCAGGGCTTCCATGCACCTGCTCACTTCCTAACACACAGCTGCACAGAAGTGACTCCAACAAAGGGCCCAGCTGGGACACCTACAGCCACTAATGCATGCAGGCCCAGTGGTTGGTGATGAAGACACCCGAGGTCAGTGATGTCTGAACAAAGCACATGGCTGTAAAGCAAGGATAGGAAGATAGGCAGCTCTGAGACCCTTAGCAGGTTTAACATGTCTTGGAGAGGCCATGGGGACCATATATCAGAGCTCAACCCACATCCTAGATGCCAGCAGATACCTTTTTTTTTTTTTTTTTTTTTTTGCCACATCAGCCAACTACCTCCATTCTTACAGAAAAGCAACACAGCAGCCAGGCCTTATATATATTTGTGTGTGTGTGTATTTTAAATATCTATACTAATAAAAGGATTATATGCTAATTAGACCAGACGACTTCTGGATGTCCTTCTGGATGAAGCCATGGTGGAAGGAACAAAGGCAGAGGAGTTCGGGCAGGGGTGGGCAAACTTTTTGACTCTAGGGCCACAATGGGTTCTTAAACTGGACCGGAGGGCCGGAACAAAAGCAATCTGACCATGCTGGCACTCCCATCTTGGTTGCTGGTGAAGGAGTGGTGGGGAGAGCAAGAAAATCTTCCACTCTTTCGGCTCCCTTGTCTGGGTAGGACAGCAGAAGGGGCCGCAGGCCATAGTTTGCCCAGGGCTGAGTTAGGGGCTATCAGGCTGGCAGGTGAAAGTAGTTAAAGGCAATCAGTCTGGCATGGGAGAACAGTTAGGGGTGATAAGGCCAGTAGGGGAGAGCAGGTAGGGGCAATCAGACTGGCAGCAGGCGAGAGCAGTAAGGGGACAATCAGGCCGGCAGAGGAACAGTTATGGGGTGATCAGGATGGTAGGCAAAGGGGTTTAGGGGCAATCAGGCAGGCAGGAGAGCAATAAGTGGTGATCAGGCTGGCAAACAAGTGAGCTGTTAGGAGCCAGCAGTCCTGGTTTGCAAGAGAGATGGCTGACTGCCCATGCTCTACAGGATCAGGCCTAAACCGGCAGTCAGACATCCCCCAAGGTGTCCCATATTAGAGAGGGTACAGATGACCAGACTGAGGGCCCTCCTGTCTCACAGAATGAATTTCATGCACCAGACCTCCAATATATTTCTTTTAATTATATTTTTTATTGATCTCATATGTGAAAGGTGAGGGAAGGTTTAACACATGAATGATGATAGAGAATCATTGATCACCTGCCTCCCATAGGACACACCTCGGCATGCAGACACAACCTGTAAAGCAAGGCTAGGAGGACGGGCAGCTCTGAGGCCCTTGGAAAGGCCATCAGGACCCCAAAACATAGCTCAACCCACATCCTAGATGCCAGCAGATACCCTTTTTGCCACATCACCCACCTACCTGTCATCACCCTGACAGGCAGGCCCTATCTGTTTTGAGGGCCTTCTATGGTGCCCACTTAAGCCGCTTAGCTTAGCACATGACTCTTCACTGGCAGCAGGTCCCTGTGTCCGAAGCAGCATCAACCCAGGAGCAGAAAATCAGGGAAGGGCACCAGGTAAAGTTAACCTACCTCATCTCTGGTACACATGAAGCAAGAGTGTCTGAAGTGTACAGCCTCGTCTGCTTGGATGAGTGCACCTGCTGATAGGTATGGGACTTCACTGAGTTCATTTCCTTAACCAGGAAGGAGTGGGGCTAAGAGTTATCCCGGTTTTAGGGCTAAGCCTAGGCCTCTCAATTCGACAGTCACTCCACTCCTCTGGGAGCTGAAAATAAATGGCTATTTGGGCGAGTTATTGTTAAATACATTCCCTTATGAATGGTGCACACATGTCCTCTTGGAAAACCAACAACTCTGGACAGTGTCCCAGAAATGAGGGCTGAGACACAACAGACAGTACTGGGGGCCTCCAGGAGTCAGGCACATCTGGTGTGGGACTCTAAGGTTGGCCCCTCACAGGCCTCCTCATGGGGGGAGTCCCTGGGGTCTATTCCTGTCACAGGACCCAGCACACACAGGGGAGACATTCAGCTCCTTCTCTCTTCACTGCCAGATCCCTCCCAGAACCACTGGGTGTCCTCTGGGGCTGAGGTTTCCCCAACCGCCAACACACTTTGGGTAAGCGCATAAATAGGATGTGTCCATTGATCTCAGTGGGCTGTTTTTCAAGCCTGGCCCCACAAAAGGTTCCTAATAACTGGGAGTGGCGGTAGCTCCTTCTTTTCCATCTCATGTTCATTGTACCCCCATGATCCAGAAGCCAAGATTTTTGGTAGAAGGGAAACTATGGACCTACTGCCAATGGACACAGTTTTGATCAATGCTTGGCATCAGGAAGGATTTGCTCCCATACTCTGGAGTCGCCTGAGCTTCATCTCTCTGCCCATCCCCAGCCTTGTGCTCTGTGCCCTCTGTCCTTGCACATTCAATCTTCATAAAAGCCCTGAGGGGGAGGCAAGGACAGAACCTACTTAAACAGGAAGAGGCTCTGCACTCTGACTCTATGTCCACTGGCTCTTCTCACACCGACTTTTCACACCAACTCTTCACAAACTGACAGTTAACATACCAACTACACACCTACCCACTCCACGGCCACTGACTCTGCACCTAATATGCCACTGTCTTCATATCCTCCATTCCCAACGGCTCTAGGCCCCACATTCTAAACGGCTCTGCTAGCAGCACACACCCCATGATAACTGCTTTGGAATACACAAAAATTATGCCACTCTCCCTACAAAACTTAAGATCTAGCTGGACACCTAGCATATAAAGAAACATAAAGCTTATATTTATAGATCCTATATTATTAAAATTGAAATTAAGCACTTCATTGTAATGTGTCTATCCACCTTTTGAAAAATTACTTTTTCCCCATCAGACAAATTACAAAGATTTGACCCATTCCTTTAAGGGAACAACACATTCTCCTTAGTTTGTGAAGTCTTACCTAGAGAGCTCAGAATGGGAATTCTTCTCCCCATAAACTGTGAATAGTTCATACATTAGAATCAGTGACATCCATTAGTCAACTGCCTAAAAAACAATTTGACAGACCAATAGCCAATGTGTAAATTATAATAAAAATGACCAAAATGTTATGTCCATATTTCAAGATCCCCATGGACCACCAGGGAGCTGAGTCTGATGTAAAAAACAAAAGAGCCCTTTTTTTTTTAATTCCATGCTACGGTGGGCTCTCATCTCCAACAATCCCCAGTGCAATGGCGAGAGAGAGAACAAACCTTGGGAGGAAGGGGCTTTTTAAAGCAGCAGGCAGGGGGAGCGTTCGTGGTCCTGTTGATTGGTCAGGGGGCAAGATCACGCATGGCCACTGTGCAGGTTGCCTAATTTGGACTGAGTCCACTTCCCTGTATGCCTATTGGCAGGTTTGCATAATTGTTACATTCTCGTGGTTTACAGGGAAGGACAGCAGGAGGAGTTGCAGAACAGTGGGTACAGTACAAAAGAAACATTATAGAAGGACAATTTAATTTAGCTCTATCACAAAGTAATACTGTATATTTGGAAAATACTTTATTTAAAAATTTTAAATTGAGATTAGAAGGTAAAGGAGAGGGTGGGAGGAAAGAAACATCAATGATAAGATGCTCCCGGGGTCATGTGATTGGAATTATGGCCATCAGTTCTGTGTGACCTGGAGGCAATTTTAGGGCTGTGTCATCTTGAAGGTGAGAGTGTCTGTTATCAGTAGCCTATACATCCTGGCATGCTACAACCAAAATAGCCAAGGACCAGCTGCAAACCCACGACACCTGATCACAAGCAATGTACATACACAGACTCGGATGAGCTCTATACCTTCTCACAGAAAGGAGAGAGAGCAAGCTACATGAACAGAAGAGATATCATGGAGAGACAAAGAAACAGCCTGAATATGAAAGAAAAGCAGGCTTCACCAGAAAAGGAAGTAAATGAGATGTAGGCAAGCAATATGTCAGAGAAAGAATTCAGAGAAATGGTCATAAGCTTGCTGAAAAGAAATGAACAAAAATTCAACAATATGTGTAAGAACCAAGAGGAAATGAAGAAGAACCGAATAGAAATGAAACATGACATCACTGCTATAAATAACTCATTAGAAAGAACTCAACAGTAGACTAGAGGAAGCAGGGGACTTCATCAGTGAACTACAAGACAAGGTATAAAAAAAATACCCAAGCTGGGCAGCACCTAGAGAAAAAAAAAAAAACTTACAAGACAGGAGGCGAGCCTAAGGGCACTTTGGGACAACAGAAAACATAACAACATCTGCACAACAGTGGTGCCAGAAGGAGAGTAAACTGAGTAAAGAACAGAAAAAAATTGAAGACATGAAGGAAAACATCCCTGATATATGGAAAAAAAAATCCCATAAGTCCAAGAACCTCACAGAGTCCCAAACAAAATGAACCCCAAAAGACGAATGCCAAGGCACATTATAATTAAATTGGCAAACACAAATGATAATCCTCCCACCACCTTCTCTGACCCCTGAAGGGGTGTCTTCCGGCCTGACCACCTCTGTCTCCTACATTGTAGCCAAGGCATCCATTAGCACGAACCCTTCCCAGGCCATTTTCCCACTTAGAATCCTTCAGGTGCCTCCAGGATCAAAGCCCAAGTCCTTGCAAAGGCCTCAGCCCTGCTCCGCTGTGGGCCCCACACAACCCCTCTTCCTGCTCCTCATACACCCCTAGGGGTTTCCTCGCCTTCTCCTATCTCTGATCTGCAGCAAAGGAAATGAAGTAGGCATTCTGCTCAGCCCTGTGTTCTACAAGGGGAAACTGAGACTTGGAATACTCAGGTCACATGGCTGTCCAGGGGCTGAGTCAGAAGTTCAGTTCGGCAGACACCTGAGCCCACAGCACATGGCCTTCCTCAGTGAACTCTTTTGAAAAGATAAGTGCTAAATGAATTGATTCTTAAACTCACAACATACCAGCGTTCTCAGTTATGGAAAAGGTTTATTCACATATTAACAATAAAAACATCGTAACCAACTGAAGCAGACCATCACAGATTGCTGGGACACAACACATAACATTTACCAACTTATTTTTACGTGCTGGTCAGCTTCTGAGCACTTAGCACTTAGGAGGCAGGTTGAGGGACACAGTGTCCTTGGTCTGGTCCTGGAACATGCTGCCTTCCCCGCTTGCTTTGGACCTGGTCTCCGTGATCACTGCCAGGGACGTAGCATCATCTCTTCTCATTGAAAAGCCCCATTTCTCAGCCTTCACAGGATCAGTTCCTTATCTTTCTCTGTGAAAGTTCCAGTATGTTTTCTCAAAATGTTGAAGACTTGGAGAGACTGTACCTGGTGGAAGTCATGCAAAAGGGCCATGATGGTGAACAGGCTGCCACCCTCCTTGCCCTCACTTCCCTTTCTGTAGACATCCTCCAACTTCCTCACCGCATCTCCTAGATGAGGAGAATCCACCTCCACAAAGGAAAAAGGCCAGACCTTAAGTTAGGAACTAACATGGCAGCATAGGTAAACTTCTGTACTAGTACATACTACCTGCCACAGCCACATCAAAATTACAACTAAAATACAGAAAAACTAACATCCAGAACACAGGCAAGCTGGCTGGGTGGAAGTACTACAACTAGAGAGGTCAAGAAGAAAGCGCATTGAGACTGGTAGGAGATGCAGAGGCATAGAGTAGGCTGGTTGGGTACCCGCGTGTGCCACTTTTTTAATCGGGTGGGGGGGGGGTGGGAAAAGTGTGTGTCTTTGGAGGCTGCCTGGAGGAGAAAGAATCCCAGGTCCACACCATCCCCCAGCCAAGAGACCCATAGCTGAGGAAAGAAGTCCCTATGGTCTTTGAGATAAGAACTAGGACTATAAAAACCAGTGCGGATTGGGGCTGAGTGACACACAGGCTCCTGGAGACCCAGCTGCTCCTCTTAAAAGGCCAGCACCACAACTAAATTTATAAGCTCCCACTTGTGCTGAGCTCCAGTGCCTCACAAGACTCTGGGGGAACCAAACAAATATGGAGAGAAACTGAACTGTCTGGCATCGGGGCAAGAATGCAGGTCGGCTTTCTTACAGATGGCAATACTAGCAGTGGTAATTATACCTGTGCTGGAACATCCCTGGTGCAGGGCTGACTGGCAGACATTTACGTTTGCTCTACCCTGAATATTCGCTTAGACCTTTCCTCACCCAACTTATAACCCAACCCAAGCTGTAAGCAATGGCTATTATATATAAATGGCCTGTCCTTGTTCAGCCTAAAACTTGTCTAAGAAGCTGCAGCTGGAACAGTAAACTCAAAAGCTATCAATAAAAGTCCTAAGGCTGGCACCAGCAGCAGCCTGCTTTGCTTCACAGCGGGGCCTCATCTTGGTACCTCCAAAGCCCAAACAAAGAGGAGGAATCTGCAGACCTCTCTGGAGCTTTTGCTGGGTGGCCTCAGGCAGTGGCTGACTCTGCACCTCCTAGGAGATCCAAGAGTCAGTGTACCCAGTGGTCAGAATGAGACCAGACCAGATTACAAATCTTCACATGCATAAGTGACACACTCAAGGGACAGGCTCAGTGAGCACCAAAGCCCCACTGAAGCAAGTCCAGCCCCATAAGGATGTCTCCTGCACAGCAGATCTTCCACTGGAGGCCCAGCTAGTCCGCACAGCCAATTGGCCAGGAAGGTCATTCCTCCTATTGATACGAACAGCAATCAAGGCTTAACTACAACAATACTGTGCCCACAGTCCACAAAGGAATACAACAAGAGCATCGCATCTCAGGTGATTGGGGAGGCTGAGCCACTAGGGCCTATAGGAAACCTACCAACCAAGGGCACTCTATCAACTAAAAGAGATTTAGCAGCTACCCAATACATAGAAACAAACACAGGATAGCAGCCAAAATGCAGAGACAAAGAGACATGTCACCAATGAAAGAAATTGAAGAAAGCAAAATATGGATATAAAGTTCAAAACCATAGTTATAAGGTTATTCAAAAATATTCTAGAAATCTCTGAGGAACTTATTAAGACCTTCAAAGAACTTTGTGAGAATGCCAAAAAAAAACAACAACCACCACCACCAACAACAACAACAACAAAACAAACAAACAGGAAAAGGACCAGTTAGAAATTATGTATACATGGACTAAAATAAAGAAAAATATATGGTGATTAACAGTAGACTAGAGGATTCCAAGAATCAAATCAAAGATCTGAAATATGAGAAAGCAAAAAACACCAACCAGAAAAACAAAAAGAAAAAAAAAGAATCCAAAAATATAAAGATAGTGTATGGAGTCTCTGGGACAACCTCAAGCATACCAATATCTGAATTCTGAGGGTGTCAGAAGAAGAGAGAGCAAGATATTGAAAACCTATATGCAGAAATAACAACAGAACACTTCCCCTACTTTTTAAAAGAAACTGACTTACAAGTTCAGGAAGCACAGAGAGTCACAAGCAAGAGGAACCCAATGAGGCGCACACTAAGACCCATCATAATTAAAATGCCAAGCGCCAAAGACAAAGAGAGAATCTTTTTAATTTAATAAATCTTTATTATTCAGATTATTACAATTGTTCCCTCTTTCCCCGCCCCCAAAGCTCCCCTCCACCCAGTTCCCACCCCATCCTCTGCCCTTACCTCCCACCACTGTCCTGATCTATAGGTGTACACATTTTATCCAGTCTCTTCCCACACCTCCGAAGAATCCGAAGAAATATCAGTCCACTCCCTTTCTATGCCCCTGATTCTATTCTATTCACCAGTTTATTTTGTTCATCATATTTTTTTATTCACTTTATTCTTACATTCACTTGTTGATAGACATGAATTTGTTGTTCATAATTTTTATCTTTACATTTTTCTTCTTCCTCCTTTTATTAAAGAATACCTTTCAGCATTTCATATAATATAGGTTTGGTGGTGATGAACTCCTTTAGCTTTTCCTTATCTGTGAAGCTCTTGATCTGACCTTCAATTCTGAATGATAGCTTTGCTGGGCAGGGTAATCTTGGTTGTAGGTACTTGCTATTCATCACTTTGAATATTTCTTGCCACTCCAATCTGGCCTGCATAGTTTCTGTTGAGAAATCACCTGACAATTTTATGGGTGCTCCCTTGTGGGTAATTAACTGTTTTTCCCTTGATGCTTTTAATATTCTTTCTGTTTTGTTCTTGGCATTTTAATTATGATGGGTCTTGGTGAGGTCCTCTTTGGATTCCTTCTTTGGGGTTCTGTGCACTTTCAGACTTCTAAGTCTATTTCTTTCATCAAGTAGGGAGAAGTTTTCACTCATTATTTCTTCAAATAGGTTTTCAGTATCTTGCTCTCTCTCTTCTTCTGCAACCCTCTGAATTCGGATGTTGTTACACATGAAGTTGTCCCAGAGGCTCCTTACACTATCTTCATATTTTTGGATTCTTTTTTCGTTGTGCTTTTCCAGTTGTGTGTTTTTGCTTCTTTGTATTTCAAATCTTTAACTGGATTCTTGCTATCCTCTATTCTGCTGTTGTATCTCTGTATATTATTATTTTTTATTTTAGTCAGTATATGTTTAATTTCTCCTTGATCCTTTTTCATAACCTCAAGGGTCTCGCTAATGTTATAGGCTTTTTCTTGGGAATTCTTAAAAAACCTTATGACCATGGTTTTGAACTTTATATTCAGTCATTTACTTTCCTCCATTTCTTTCATTTGTGATCTGTTTCTTTGTCTCTGCATTTTCGCTGCTTTCCTGAGCTGGTAGAGTAGCTCTGTGTGATAGGTGTCCTATAGGGCACAGTGGATCAGCCTCCCAGTTACCTGAAGTGGACACTGTTGGTACACTTCTTTGTGGACCTTGTGCTCAGCCTTTTTATACTTAAGTCTTGATTGTTGTTGTAATCTCTGGGAGGAGTTGACTCCAGGCCAATAGGCTGTGAGGATTAGCTGTGTTTATGCTGGAAGAACTTCTGTGCTGGAGACACTCTCATGAGACAGGACTTGCAAAATTGCAAAAGCTTTTGTGCTCAGCTTGGATGGGGCCGAGTTTCAGGGTGGAGCAGACAGCTTTGCCGTCAACCCTGCCCTGTGAGATACCTGGGTCTCAGTGTCCCTAGGTAATCACTGCAAGCACCTCTGAGAGAAAGCCGCCCTTGAGTTTTGCCCACTGCCATCCACTCAAGTTTCTCCCCGAATGAGTTGTGGTACCCAGAATCTCGCCCGGAACTGGAGTTGAGCACAGTTGTGAACCCTTGTCCCCCTCCCACTTTAGAAAGCCAGCCAGGCACTCACCTGCCCGTGCACATACTTGCCCATCCTCTCTGTGTACGCATCTCTGTACCTCGGCCTTTTGCAGCTCCTCAGTCTCAATGTGCTTTCCTCTTTTCTTTTACTTGTAGGATTTCCACTCTGCTAGCTTTTCTATGGTTCTGGATGGTGTCTATTTCATTTTTTAGTTGTAGTTTTGATATTGTTGTGTCAGGCAGCAGTTTAGGTGTTTACCTATGCTGCCATCTTGGTTTCTCCCAAGGAGAGGATCTTAAAAGCAGCAAAAGAAAAAGTTACTACCTACAATGGAGTACCCATACGACTGTCACCTGATTTATCAACAGAAACTATGCAGGCTACAAGGGAGTGGCACAAAATATTCAGAGTGATGAATAGCAAAAATCTACAACCAAGATTACTCTACCCAGCATAGCTATCATGCAGAATTGAAGGTCACACAAAATGCTTCACTAAAGGAGTTCATCACTACCAAACCAGTATTATATGAAATGCTGAATGGGTATTTTTTAAGAAGAGGAAGAAGAATGAGGTAAAGATAAAATATTATGAATAATATAGTGATGACAAAAACATATCTAACAAAAAGTGAACCTAAAAATGAATAAAAAATGTGATGAAAAGAATAAACTAGTGAATGGAACAGAATCAGGAGCATAGACATGAAACAGACAGATGATTCCCAGAGGGAAGGAGATGTGGGGTGATGGGGGAAAGAGATAAGTCAAAGATCTTATATGCATGTATGGAGTAACTATGCTTCTTTGTATTTCAGATTATTACAATGGTTCCTCTGTTCTCCCCCACCCCTCCCCCACAATAGCTCCCCTCCACCCAGTTCCCACAACAGACAATAAGGTGGCAAAGGCCTGCGGTGGGGTAGGAACCAGGTGGAGTGAAGCTATGGGGGAAATAAGAGGGATATCTGTAATACTCTTAACAATAAAGATTATATATTGTATATGGCAAAGAAAACAGGCCAAAAGTCATCGCAAACACCTGACAATAGTGGCAGTGAGTTCCTCACAGGGACCCTTTTTTCCAGCTATGTGAAGTGTTTATGCTAGAAGAGTTAGTACTTTTCTAATCAGCACATCAACATGCACACGGTAGGATACGCACACCCACAGGGCACAAGCGTTAAGATCCCATCTGATCGTGCAGTACTGCTACAGGGCCGCAGGGACTGGTGAAAGCAGCACAGAGCAACCCGCCCTGGCACTAGGACTAGCCCTTAAGTACACCCTCTCACGTGCTAAGTCAAGGTGGAGTACCTCGGACACGTCTGGCTCCTTGGAGACAAGAGCACTGCACATGTCTGTCTGCAATGCTGCACATCCAACAGCACTCATTTGGAAGCGCATGCTGAGCCCAGAGGAGGAGGCGGGACAAGGGTCAGGTCCGGCAAGGAGCCCTGCGGAGGGGGCAGTCTGGAAGGGACACCTGCCGAACGCACACCTGAGGGACCAGCAGCTGTGCCCAAACCCGCAGCCACTAGATGGAAAAGATCAAACTCTGAGGAACAGGAGCTGGGAGAGGAATGCAGATGGAGAGGCATGGGAGAAGAGTAGGTTACGGGGGCTGCTTCAATTGTCATATGCTCATGTCACTGCTAAAGGGCAAACACTAAATGCTAGAAGCCTGCAGAGAAGGCGCAGATGGGCAGGAGGGAATCATGACCTCCCAGAAGCCAAAGCCCATAGACAGGGCATATTCTTAATTTAATAAATAATAAATAATAAATGTAATCTGTGAACTCCCTATTGGAGCCTCTCACTAAAGATCAACCTGAAAAGCAAACCATGACCACGAAATTTTGTTCAAATGTAACTTAAAAAAGAGAAATTAGCCCAGAGGCATGACTAAGTGGTGTAACATCAACCAAGAAACCAGGAAGTGGGGTCTCAATTCTTGGTCAGGACACATGCCCAGTTTGCAGGTTCAGTCCCCAATGTGGGGTGTTCAGGAGGCAGATGGTCCTTAATTCTCTCTCATCATTGATTTTTCTATCTCTCCTTCTCCCTTCTTTTCTTAAATCACTAGAAATTGTTTTAAGAAAAAAATAGAATATTCTAGTCACCAAGAAAAATTCATGTATAAAATACGATGGTGGAATGTTTTCAACACTGGAATGGATTGACGCAAGTACATCATATTTCCTGAAATGTATTGCTGTCTTCATATAAAATATAACTTAGCAGAGCATTGGAAACCAGCAATACCATCCATGTTGTTGGAGTTGTGTGAGCACACACGGTAATTCGGAGGGACTCCCAGATCTGCAGAGACCTGATGGCTGATGGATCGATGAGCAGAGCAGCTCCATAAGGGACCTTGGGCTTGGGACACACTCTGGGTCCCATGAGGCTGCTCCTGGCACCACTGACCTAGGGCTCTTGGAACTCCTGTCCTCACTTCCGGAGTCTGTCCTGCCGCGGGGAAGGCTGAAGAGCCCAGTGGACAGTGACCTCCTGGGCCCCCGTCCAGGGGACGCCTGACCTACAGCAGGTGGTAGGGTCCAGGGCTTTAACCCGATCTGTGACTATCTGTGTGAGCCGAACCTTTGGGCTGAGGAGGATCCGGTTCCACACCAAGGCCTTGGACCATGGATGCCCAGGAGGAGCGCCCTAAGAAGGCCCATAAGAGGCAGAGCAGGCCAAGGCTGCATCTGCCTCTGCAGGGAGGGCAGCCTGGCAGGTGCAGAGGCATCTTCCTCACAAATAAACCCCGACTCAGAGGGCGCCCCCTAGGCCGCTGGAGCAGCAGAGCGGGGCCCAAAGCCCAGAGGACCTGGAGCCCCAGCAGGGCAATCCTCAGCCATTGGACCAGGACACACACACACACACACACACACACACACACACACACACACACACTCCGGCCTCCACTCCCTATCTTCTCTCAGAAGCTGACTGACTACCACACTGAGAGCTGCTCCCAGCCGGGCTGCCATCCCAGGCCACCTGCATGGCTCCTCCCAGAAGGCTCAGCTGCATCAGGGCCCACCTGCTGCCCTCAGGCCCAAGTAAACATCCAGGCTCCCTTGCCCTGTGCTGCCTGTGGCCCCTCAGGTCACACAGTTCCTGCCTATTGAAGGTGCAGTCTCTGAGCTCTTCCAACTGACTTCTGAGAGGGGCGGGACTTCCTATCAGACAATGTGGGCACAGCACTGCGCAGAACCTGTGGTCGCCCCCTGCAGGCGGGAGGCGGCAGCACAGGGAGCTGTAAAGCCTCAATGAGTCTCCTATCAGTGTACTGTGCAAGGAGTAGGGGTGATGCAGAGATGAGCTCCCCCTTCCTGCAGGAAAGCCCTGCAGGTCCTGTCTCACAGACCTCTTCCTGCCCTGCAGGCTGGTGGCAGGGCATTCATCTTGTCACCTGTAGGTAAATGGACAGGGAGAGAACAGGCCCATAGGGAATGTGCCTTGTGCCTGGGCGTGCATTTGCCAGCATTTACAGGAAATTTCTAGTGGGCTTGCTGCTCTGAGACTGGTGTTTCTACTCAGCCCCGAGCCTTAGTGTCTCCGTGTGCATGTGGTACCTTTTAAGGGCTGTGTGCTGTGTCCCCTAACCTATGAGGATGGGATAGACTGAGTGTGGCCATATCAAGAATAGGGTCAAGGGCAGCTGGGGGTCTCAGGGTCTTGGATGAGTGGGCCATCGCTGCAGAGACAGGTGCCCTCAAAAGAGGGAAATGACCCCTGGGGCACAACCAAATGTGGTGGGCGCCAGGACAGATGCCTCAAATTCCTTCTTTGCCATGTTCATTGTTCCTGCACTCACCTAAGAAAGCGTCCATCATTTTACTTTTCATCCAATCCCAGAGGTTTCCCACAGCTTTGCTTTTTACCACCTCCTTAGTCCATCACCAATGAATTTCCTGTAACCCACCTATGTCCCTCGTTTGATTGCAATGTAGAAATAGAAATGTAACCCTCCATTCTTTGGCGCATTATCTCAATCCATTGAGGTTCTGCTTCCCAGCATATGTCAAAGGTTTGGCTCAAATAAACTCACAAAAATTATTTTAAAAAAGAAAAGAAAAGAAAACAAGATAGAAAGACGGAAATGAGAGTCAGTAGCACAGAGGAGGTCATGTGACTTGCACACATGTAGAGATAGGTGTTAAGGATGGGTCTCCAAGCCAAGGAACCAAGGACAGCTGGCAGCACCAGGAGCTGGGAGAGTCCTTCCCTCCCAGCCCCAGAAGAACAAAGCCCACCCTGTCCCTGATCTCCAGGTGGGAGCTCTGGTCCATGCCCAGCTGCCTGGTCACTTTGTCCTCCACTCTTGGAGAGAAGCCACAGGAGAGGAAGGGACTCCCAGCTGCAGACTCCAGGCAGGGGGTGAGGAGCAGGAGGCTGAGGTGCCTGCAGTACTGGCTCATCCCTGCCTCCCTGGGCTCCTCCCATCCTGTGCCCTCACAGGTGGACCAGGGCTGATATCTGCCCATAGGGCCTGAGGACCCGTGTGGTGGGCTGTGCCAGCGAGACACAAGAGCAGGTGTGACAAACTTCGTCTTCCGTCTGTGCCCACCTCCTTCAAGGCTGCATGTACTCAGCTCCCTCACTGCCCTCACCCAAGTCTCTACAGCATCTCCCTTTTGTCCTCCACCCTGGCCCTCATGCCTATTCCTCATGCAATGATTTCTCTGGAGGCACTTGTGAAGAGGCAGTCAGTCACCCAATTTAACAGGAATCAAAGAAGTAAAATGTTCATTCCCACGGGGTACCTAGAAGGGGTGTGGCCCACAATAGATGCTCTGTGAATGAATGCAGTACCGTCCACAGGTTTGCAAGGCAGTTGGTGGGCAGGAAGTTCTATTTCTCTGCTCCTGCTGAGTGGCCTTGTCCCAAACATGAGACAGTCCATGAAAAACACAGAGGCTGACAGGTGTGCTACCAGGCATGTGGTATGGACAGGGTGCAGAGTGCACTTATGTGTGCATAAAAGAGGGACAGATATATATATATATATATATATATATATATATATATATATATATATATAGAAACAGACGCAAAGAGAGAAGGAGACAGAGAGAAAGAGAGTGAGTTTGCAGAACATGCCAGATTTTCATAGGCTGTCATCCTAGAATTAGCTGAGGGAAAACGTATAAATCTATTTTAATGGAAAGGTGAGTGCAAGTTTCCCAGCTACTTCTGTGCCAGCTCACACTCAAATTGAGAGTGGACGCCTGTTCACCACGCCCACCTCCTTCATTGACTCCTTCCAGGGTTTTCATTGTCCATCTGGTAGGTAAGAGGTGAGCATGGAGATACCATGTGAGAAGGGAAGGGATATGGGGGGACCCTAGGCTTCAAGGTGACCCCCACCCTCTTCTCTAGCTCCTTTCACCAGCGAACCATGGAGATATAACCCAGCTGTCATCCCTGGCCTCCACCCACTCAGCCTGGGGGAGTACATTCGGTAAGACGTGGCAGTCACCTGCTCTTCTCCCATCGTCCTGACCTCGGTCCCCTGCAGTCCTTCCCCAGGGCCTCCCGCAGGTCCTCTTGTGTGTGTGCCCAGCAGAGCGCTAACCCTCACCCTCGCAGGCCCCTTTGCTTCAGCCCACCCTGCAAGGCAGTGCCCTTGGCTGTGCTGGAGCCAGAGTGTGCTGGCTTGGGAGAGCCATTCGTGTTTCTAGGGCCTACACGGGCCACGTGATATACCCCACATGGCTAAAAATCTGATTATGTGAACGTGGGCTTAAATAATTTATGTTAAAAACAAAAGTAGTAGGCCTGGCAGGTGTCTCTCAGGGGGTTGAGCATTGGCTATCCTGTGGTACAAAAGGTCACTGGGTCCATTCTCAGTCAGGGTGCAGGCCCAGGTTTTGTGTTCAGTTCCGCGTAGTGGTGTTGGCAGAAGGTGACTGGTCAAGTGTCTCTCTCTCCTCTTTGTCTCCCTATGCCTCTTTCCAAAACCATTAAAACATAATATGAAAACAAAGGTTATAAATTTTCAAAAGCTGCCCCTTGGCACAGCTGGCATGGCGCAGTGGTTGAGTGTCATGGTGCGCTTCCTATTGTCTCTAGACGTGAGAAAGTGATTATGAAAATGTTAATAGTAAAGGTTAATCCTACAAGTGTGTCCTGAGTGAATGTTATGGCACGTAAATGGTCTCTCTGGTTTTAAAGAGATGTCTGTAGGCATTCTAGGGCAAACACATTACAGGAATGGAGGGACTTGGGATCGCACCCAGAAAAGCACTGCCTCACTGAGCAGTCACTCACATCGTGAACAAAAGACTGAGGATCCCACACACACCTTCCGCTTGTCTTCCCTGCTAACAGGAGAGAAACCACCTCCCAACATTCTCATGGGAACCACACTCACCCGTCAGTGGAGGGCAAGCACAGCTTGGATGTAAGTACACCCGTTTGGCGAAAATCAATGAGAGCTGTCTAGGGGAATCAATGGGCTGTGTACCTCCATTTTTATATACATGTGTGTGTACCCGTCTGTATATATGTATGTATGTGCATGTGTGTTAGTATGTGTGGATGTGTGTGTTTATGGGTGTGTGCATACCTATAAATGTATTCCCTCCTCTTCCTCTGATTGTTTGGTCAACATTTGACTGGATGCTTCCTTCCTGAGGTTTATGTGATCTGTTCCCATTTCTTCACAGTCCTGTTCTCCCAGGGGAAGGTCCTCTGGGGCCACAGGGGAGCCCACCCTCTCTATAGGCAGCACTCAGCCCTGAGCTGTCACCTGGATGTTTGCCACCCCCAAACCACACAGCTCCCAGCCAGTGCATGAGGGAAGGGGCCATGGAGCTCAGGAAGGCATGGATGGGTGTCCTCACAGCAAGAGGACTCTGTGATACTGCCCAGGGGGCCAGGAACTGGGTTGAGTGGTATGAGAAAGAGACCTCAGAGTAGGATGCAGCTGAGGGAGTGATGGATGGCACACAGGGAAGAGAGAAGGATGGTCAGCACAGTCTGGTTGCAGGGGAGGAGGTGAGAGAGGAGGAGCACAGAGTATTTGGTGGGGAGGATGGGGAACAGTGTGCTGATCCTTTGGGGTTGGCGGTGTCTTGGGACATCCAAGCTGGGAACAGGTCTGGAGGCTCCCAGGCGAGGCCTGGGCTGGAGGTGCACACAGCCTCTGGGAAGATTGCAGGGAAAGCTGTGGGTGTGTGCCAGCTGGTTTGGGGCTTTGGGGCTGGTGGTGGTAGTGGGTGGGGTGCACCCATAGGTGAGCCTGATGGAGCACCTAGTCCGCAGAGGGATGAGTGTAGCTAGTGTGGAGGTTGAGGAAGGAAGTTCAAAGAGGAAGGTCACCTTATATTGGTTGCGGGCACATCCCCGGTAGGGGGTGTGCAAGAGGCAGCTGGTCGATGTTTCTCTCTCATCGACGTTTCTGGCTCTCTATTTCTCTCCCTTCCTCTCTGTAAAATATCAATAACATATATTTAAAAAAAAAACAACAGAGGCCTGCAGCCTGGGGAGGGGGTTTGAGGCAGCCAACCTCAGGCCGGAAGCTCAGGAGTGGTCAGTGCTAGGGATGCCTCTGTAGCCCCAGCCCCAGCCCAGGCGTTCTGACCAAGGCACGGTGTGTGCTGGGGCCACGCTGGGCTGTGAGCGGGCCCACCAGGAGCGGGAACTTTGGGGCTGGCCATGTGGCCTGAGCAGGGGCCGTCCTGGGGGGAAGTTACTCCGAGGACTCAACTGCCCTCACTCCCGCCTCTCTGTCCTGCTCTCTCCTCTGTAGGACACTCCCAGGTATCTGAGGACTTGCCAAGGTCCCTGGTCAGAGGCACCACACTCTCCGAACCACTGATCCCGGAGGCCAGGCAGGCCCACATGCCAGGAGAGGAGGGAGGATCTGTGCCCGCAGGAGGACTGCCAGCTTCTCTAGGGAAACTGGAGGAACACAAGGGGTGGTCATCCCTGCAGAGGGGGCGGGGGAGGAGGAGGGGCTGCCTCCACGGGGGAACCCAGGAGCCAGCACCCAGGAAGCTTGCAATGAGTGTCTGAGGAGGGGACGGGGAGTGCACCAGGGGCTGGCCAGTGGGAGCCTGGAGAGCTGTCCCAGGTGGGAGAGAGTCAGGGACAGAGGCGGAGAGCTCCCAGGGGGCCTGGCCAGGGTCAGACCCTGCAGCAGCCCAAGGCCAGGGGAGGCGGCCTGCAGGGCCTGCACTCAGTTTGCCTCCAGCACTGGGAGGGCAGAAGCTTCCTGAGTGTAGCTCCCACAGGATTGGGGCCTCGGGAAGGAACAGAATGGAGGGGGAGGAGGCACCTGCCAGCAGAGGCTGGTGAGGAAGGAAGGGACACGCAGGCGGCAGCTGGACAGGCCGCCATGAGAGTGGGTTGGGGGGATTTCACCTGCCTCCCTCCTTCCTCTGCCTCTTCCCAGTGGAGTAGCCTTGGAAAATGTAAAGGATGGTCTGCAGCTGAGCTTCTGCTGTGATATAAACCCCAAATCAAAACGGATTCATCTCACAGGAGCTTACACCACACCAGGCCTGGGGACAGCTGCTGCCTGGGGAACAGGAAGCCTCCTTCCCCTCCTCTGACCGCCTGGCCCGGGAGGTCTGCATTCCCGCGCCTAGGAACCTGGGGGCCAACGTGGGGAGTCCAGAGCCCCGACATCGCTGCCAGGGACGAACCGAGAGGAAAACAAGGACTCAATGCTATTTCAACAAAGTTTATTACAAATCCATCTGTGTTCAGCACCAATAGCTGCTCAGTACAATCCAAAAAAGTTCGGAAGACAACCCTGTGAGCAGGTCTCAGCACATGAGCTCCAAAGAAAAAGTCCTTCCCGAACCCCGCCCATCCCAGGAAGAGCATCTCACTAACAGGACCTGAACTTGCAGGCATCCGGCCACAGACATATAGCAGGTCCGACCCCACTGGAAAGACTGATGTCAACTGATGTAAATACGGGCTGTCCCCCAAAACGATATACAGGGGTGAGGCTGCTGCTGGACAATGAGTGCCCACTGAACTAAATATAGGCCGTCCCCCAAAACATCTCAGACACGTGATGGAAAAGGAAACCCATGGGATGTAAATATTTTGGGTGATATCTCCTGGAACCACAGCTCCTGAACAAGACTGTCCCCCCATAACATAGTTGTACCGAGCTCAGACACATGATGGACAATCATTACTCACTGAGTGTAAATACCAAGGTCAGACACATGGTGGAAAATTGCTCTCCAATGAATGTAAATGTCTGGTGTTCCCCCAAAACAGGTATATTGAGGTCAAAACATGGTGGAATATTGCACCCCACTGAGTGGAAATACAGTGTCCCCGAAAAATATATACAATTTAATACCGCTAAGATACTTACTCTTCACTCATTTTCCGGGTTAACTGACTGAAGAAATGGGTGAAGACAGAATAAGATTTGGATGAGGAGCAAACTGCACCAGGCTTTTTACGGGGACACATACAAGTTAAAGTTTAGAGACCCAACGCCCAGCAGGGGAGGAATCCAGGGCAGCTGCAGGAAGAGATGCGCACAAACACCGAACCGAAGGAGCGATTCTTGATGTTTGGACTCCATGGCCACCTTAGTCTGGTGCAGGCGCTGCTGCTAAGGAGGCAATGGAACCGCAAACACCGAGAATCGCTGCGTTGGTGTTTCTGCGCATCCTCTGTCCACCGCGGCCCTGGACGCCTGGACCATGGCCGGGTCAGGACCAGAACCTTCACCCTGTATGTGTCCCCAAAAGAAAGTCCAGAGGATGCACCTTCTTTATTCAAATCTTAGTCTGGCTTCACCCATTCCATCAAATCCGTTAACCCTGAAAACGAGTGAAAATTGCAGTATCAGCTGTTAAAGTGCGGGTATATTTGGGGGGACACCTCAAAGCACATATATGTTACAAGTGCCTACATGAGTGTGTAATATCTTAAATTTTGTTTCTGTCCCTGGAAATCACTCAGAAATAATGAGCCAAAGTCTCACCCTCGATGGGGACACTGGGAGCTCCAGCCGAGATCCCTTTCAGGCCGCACCTGCCTCTCCACAAGCTCTCTCTGCGCACTGTGGCCACTGAGGGAGGGTCGGGCTTCTTTGTGACCCAGGACGGCCAGCCAGTGCTTATAGAAAAGTGAGCAGGGGGTCAGGTCCCAGGAGGCCCAGGAGCCAGCTGGAGAGAGGCAGGGCCTGAGGCCGCCTGGGCCTGGGCTGAGGGCGTGGGGCCAGGCCTGGCTGGGCGATGCTGTGGGGTCACAGCCAGCCTGATCCAAGGTCCCCCCTGACCTCGAGGTCTTTGTAGTTTGGCCGGCCTGGGCTTCCTGGGATCTCAGGTTCAGGAGACTGAGTCAAGTTTCTGGCCCACGAGGGCCCAGTCCTGAGAGCATGCGTGCTTGTGTATCTTCTCACCCGTGCCCGCACACACGCTTTCATGGAGGTCTGGTTGCTGACACGTGATCTAAGGGGCACGGTCACAGTGTCTGCCTCGGGGACTGGGTTAGTCATTGTCCTGCTCGCAGCCCCAGGCCAACGTGGATTTGGGCCAGAGAGACCAGTGGCTGAGGGTCAGGCCCATGATGCCATGGTGGGATTGTGACCCTGGGGGCAGGCGGAGTGTTGTCACTATGAGACAGATGGAAGCAGCAATGTCCCTCCTCGTTCCCCAGGTGCTCCCGGCCCCTCAGGTGGATGGGAGAGGGGGCCCAGGTGGTCAGAAGGAGCGGTGGGGTTTGGAAGATTCAGGAACCGCGGGCCCAGGAGACCAGTCACCACGGCAATGCTCCATCTTCGGTCACCCTCTGCCAGGTCCACACTGCTGTCTGGATGCCTCCTGATCTGTCCGTTGTTCCACAACCGATGTCTTCAGGGTCCTTGGCTGGGAGCTATGACAGGAGACCTGTGAGGACTGGTGGCAGGGAGTCCTGTCTGTGGTCCTGTCCTGGACCCGTGCCCTGTGAGAGGCCCAGATTTGCTGGGAAGGGGCCACGGGGCCACTTGCCCTGAGTGTGGGGCTGGGGCTGGTCCTGGCAGGCGGGGCTGCATGGTGCTGGGCTGGAGCCCCCGCTGCCTCCTGTGGCCATGGCGGGAATGGCAGATGGCTGCAGAGGAGCCAACCTCTCTTCCTTTGGGGGAGCTAGTGAGAAGGGCCTCCTCTCCAGGGGTCAGCATTGCGGTCCAGGCCCTGAAAGAGCTGGGGGATGAGAGGTAGAGGGCAGCTGGGTAGTTCTCTGCCCCCTGAGACCTTAGAACCTCCAGCTGCAGGGAGACTCCTGTTTGCAGGTCTCTGGCCCAAGGGCACCAAACAACTGGCCCGGGGCCAGGCCGGACACCCTGTTCAGGGACACGCCCGCGGTCAGCTGTGTGGGTGGTCGGGCAGCCGTGTGGCATCTGGCTCTGCCCAGGGACAGGCTCTGGGACGCGGGGCTGCCTCAGGTGCACTGGGTGGGCCTCAGCCTCAGCAGGTCTCAAGCTGGGCTTCACACACCGCCCGCCTCCAGCTGCTTCCCCGGAGGGGCTGGCAGTCCTCCTGCGGGCACACAGTTGGCGGCGTCCTCACTCCTCTCCTGGCAGGTGGGCCTGCCTGGCCTCCGGGATCGGTGGTCCGGAGAGTGTGGTGGTTCTGACCAGGTCCTTGGCAGGTCCTCAGATAACTGGGAGTGTCCTACAGAGGAGAGAGCAGGACAGACCGGCGGAGTGAGGGCAGGAAGGTCCTCAGAGAGCCCTCTCCCCACGACAGCCCCTGCTCAGACCACATGGGCAGGCCCAAAGTCCCCCCTTCTGCTTATCGTGCTCACAGCCCAGCATGGCCCCAGCACACACAGTGCCTTGGTCAGGACGCCTGGGCTGGGACTTGGTCAGCAGAGGCATCTGTGCAGTCTAGGCCTCCTCTCCTGGGGGCATGGGGCTCCCAGGTCCCCAGAACCTGGGACACAGAAGGACGGTGAAAAATGGGGTGCAACATCCCATGCCAAGGTGGCTACCACACCAAGGCCTAGGGCAGAGGCAGCAGGGCCCAGGGAGCCCGGGACAAAAGCGGGGCTGCGCCTCAGGGCCATGGTCTGAATGGGAGGCCCTGGCCGCAGACCTGAGCCGAGGCCCCGGGAGGCCCGGGCCCCGCTCTAACCCTCGCTCACAGCACGGGCCCTGAGCAGCTGGGAGAACTTGTCAAACCAACTCACCAGGCTCAATTCAATGTTGGCATAAGGCCAGCACATGAAGTCCTGGGCACAGCTGTGTGTGACACTGTGTGCTCAGGTCCCTGATGTAAAGGCACTCTGACCCGTGTCTGCTCAGGACCCCTGAGGCCTGTGGTCCAGGCCCTCATGGTGCAGGATGGCACCCTTAGGACTTGACAACAAAGTCAGTGGCCACCCCAACAGCCGTTGCTTTAAGAAGTCCTCATCTCTACACGGTGCCTTACTGCACAATGAGCTCACCTTGTGTTTTGTGCTTTTCTGCAATCTGTGCTTTTTCTGCCATGGACAATACTCTGATCAAAGGCAAACAGAACCCTAATTTTAACAAACCATGAGGGGAAATCCATTAAAAGACCTCCAGCTACATCGCACTTGGACGGGATGGGCTCTCCAAACACAAGTGGCAAATGGAGGCGGTTGGAGTTCCAGGAGCAGGAGGACAAGGCTGTTTTGCACAGCCTCCAGCTCCAGGCAGCCCGGGGGCTGTGGGCCCGGAGCCCTCCCACTGCCGGGATTGCAGGCCCTCTCCTCACTCTGCCAGGACCTGCCCCCTGCCCCTCAGCCCCTCAATGTCTACACCCACCGTGAGGTCTGAAGCACCTCGTGTTACCACATGAAATCAGGCATCCGGTGTGTGAACTCACCATGAGGAGAGCGAGGCAGAGATGGACTGGCAGCAGCCAAGCCAGACTCACTTCGCCTTTCCAAGTGCACCCACGGGAGCCCGGTGGAGGGAGGACCAGGCCGTGGCAAGCCAGTAAGCAGGGCCAGTGCTGGAGTCCAAGTAGAGGACACAGATGTGACTTAGACAGAGCGATATGGGCTCCTTGGCATTCATGTGGCCTTGTTGTCATGGCAATAGAGGTTTCATTTGCCACAGGGTCTTTTTTTTTCTTTCCATAAGTGCTGATTTTCTTTGGGTTTGTTTGTTGTTGTTGATTTTGTTCTTTTTTTTAAATTTCAGAAATAAAGGGAATATGGTAAAGACAGGGGTAAATGGGAAGGATTATAAATCTTAGGGGTTGGATGAAAGGACTAGGCTAATAAGGAAGGGGGGGGGGATGTCTCATCTAATGCAAAAACAGAATATGTTAGACAAAGTCGACCTGGCCCTGGGCGGCTTGTCTTTCACTTTGTCCTTCTTCTGCCTCTTCCAAAATGCTCTGTTTTCTTGAACGGTTGCTAAATTGTTAAGCCAAGGGAGGAAAGATAAAAAACACAGAAAACAGCAAATAAATGAATTGAATAATGACAAATGATGCTACCTTCGCTAAATGTACTTGGACAATCAGAATCCTTTCTGGCCCAGTGGAGATGCCACTTTCGCAAGTCCCCGGGTGACGCTGTTAAAAAAGGTGTTTATCAATTGAGGGCAAGGCTTTTCTTACTCCTCCATGTTTTGGTCCAATGTGTCTTTATTGATTGTCAGAGATGGGGAGGGAGAGGGAGATGGAAACATCAAGGATTAGAATGATAGATCTGCTGTCTTCTGCATGCCCCACACCAGGGATGGAGTCTGAATCCCGGGCATGCGCCCTCACCTGGAATCCGAAGGTGTTCTCAGGGTTCATGGGACGATGCTCAACCAGCAGAACCTCACCAGCTGGGCTTACTCATCATTTCAGTGACAGGCACCCTGACAACTTGGCTCACACAAAACCAACTCCTGCTCCTCCGCAAAGACCGTGGGACACTTAGGGCAAGTTTTTCTCCTGCTGCATGCAGTGACGTAGTCCACCTGCTCTACTGGGTCATAACATTTATTTTTAAAAAGTCCTCACGGGAGGGTATTGTTTACATTGATCTTTAGAGAGAGAGAGTGGAAGAGAGGTCATAGATGGAAAGAGAGAGAAAGTGAAAGAGAGAGAGAGAGAGAGAGAGAGAGAGAGAGAGAGAGAGAGAGAGAGAGAGAAGCATGGACGTGAGAGAGATACATCCACTGGTTGCCTCTCTCACAAACCCCAACAGAGGTTGTGGATCAGTCCTGCAACCTAGGTACTTGAACCAAACTTGAAATCGAGTCAAATGGGCAGGGTTCACTCATGATTCTTTTTTTTTCTTTTTTCTTTTAAATGTATATTTTATAGATTTTCCACAGCGAGGAAGGTAGAGAGATATCGAGATAGAAATGTGGATAATAGAGAATCATTGACCAGCTGCCTCCTGTACACCCCCTACCAAGGTTATGCCCACAACCAAGTACATGCGCTAGACCGGAATTGAACCTGGGACCTTTCAGTCCACAGACCAATGCTCTATCCACTGAGCCACACCGGTTTCATCTCACTGATGATTCTTGAACATCTATCAGCCTCTACGGCAGGATGACTTGAACATAATGAAAATGCCTACCTCTATTTCATACCCAAACACCCTCTAAATCAAGGATTATCGCAGATTAGATCCCGACACATAGTCTCCTCTAGGATTGCCTATCGCAACTTTCAAATCATGGTCTCATGAGAGCAGGCGAGTGGTCTGACTTCCTCAACTCCTCATGTACATGAAAGAATAGAAGGGATTTCTCCTTATTCTGATTGAGGATTCAAGTGCAGGGCTGCACCCCTGTTATTTCTGCCCCCACAGCACCACCTGATGGCCAGCGCTCACACCAAAGGAGAAGGGACCCACTATACAGTGCTGCTGCCCAAGATGGTGTGGCATCTTCAGGGACCAAGAAAACTTACAGCACAGGCTATGCTCACAGAGGTAAAGAGTTCGGGTCCATAATCTGTCAGGCCAAGTTCGGAACCCAGCTCCAACACTTGTCCTCTGGGCCAGTGCTTACCCTTGTCAAGCCTCACCTTCCCAGCTCTGAACAGGGGACAGGAAGCTGGCCCAGCTCACTTGGCAGTTAGATTCAAGAAGACAGATTGAGTGGGTCACCTACGGAAAGCCGCTGAGCCCAGAAAGCACCATCACAGGGCTGCTATTACTAACATCAACCACAGGACTGCTAACTCATGGATCCAACCTGAGCTCAATCTGTCAAGCAGTTTTTTCTCAGAAAGTGTTGCTCACTCAATTAGGCTGATTATAGTTCACTAATCAACTTAGCCAATCACAGAAGTTGATGTGATATATGTTAAAAATTTTGAGGGGCCAGTATGAATTGCTGAGGCTATAGAACGCTCTTGATAAAACAATGTCAATAAATCAATAAGTTTCATGATCATTTACCTGCACCTGAGCGTTTCACCTCATTCGCCTCCTGAGAGGTTCAGAATGCAAGCACCAGTCCCCAGACAAGTGGGTCAGGGTACGAACACTTCATTTATGCATCTCAAGAAACACAGCAGGACTTGAAGTGCCGACAGCCCCAGACTGGCTGGTGCTCCCGTGACACTCACAGGATGGCTTCTCTCAGGCCCTGGGTCCTGAAGGTTCCTGAAACGCCAGCCTCTGGGAGCGCACGAGTCTCAGGCCTGTTCCCATCTTCAGAAAGTCCTAGTGTCCTTCAGCAAATTTAACTTTCCCAGGGTGCACATTTGGCTGGTTTATCGGAAAACTAGAGGCCCGGTGCAGAAGATTCGTTCAGAAGGGTTTTGTGTCCCCCAGCCCAGCCTGCACCCTCTCCAATCTGGAGATATTCAACTGCCTACCGAGATTAGGTCTAAATGGACATTCCTCTCACAATCCAGGACTGCCGGCTCCCAACTGTTCACCTGCCTTCCTTCCTGATTGACCCTAACTGCTTCTGCCTTCCTGGCTGATCACCCCCAAACCACTTCCCTGCCAGCTAGATTGATGCCTAACTGCTATCCTTAGAGCCTGGTCACCCTTAACTGCCCTCCCCTTCAGTCCTAGGTTCCTCCCAATTGCCCTCCTCTGCAGGCCCAATTTCCCTCCTCTGCTGGCCTGGTCACACCTAACTGCCCTCCCCTACAGGTTTCATTGCCCCCAACTGCCCTCCCTTGCAGACACTGTTGGTCCTTACTATCCTCCCCTGCTGGCCTGATTGACCACAACTTCCCTCTCTTACAGACCTGGTCACTCCCAACTCTGTCCCTGGCTGGACATCTTGTTGAGCCAACTTGTGCCCCATGGAAACAATCATTTTTTACCACAACGGGGCAGACATTTTGTGTGTTGGAGTGATGGTCAATTTGCATATTATTCTTTTATGAGATTAGCTATTTAGATAGGATAGAGACCTGGTGAATGAGTGGGGGTCTGCTGGTTTTCCCATAAGCGTGCCCCTGATCAGGGTGGTGGTTCCCTTGGGGTGTTAGGTCACCTGGGCCAGGTGCCTTTTTTGGTTTGTATGCAGGCCACGCTGCCCATCAACCCAAGAGGAGGTCCTGCTATCAGCGATTTATTTATCCTCTATAATTGAAAAGTAGTAGCCTTGAGCAGAGCCAAGAATCTTGCTTACTCTTTGGCTGCAACCATTTTTGTTGGAATTTATACATCTTCTATAATTGAAACTTTGTAGCCATTAGCAGAAGCCAAGGCAGGCCAGGCAGGCAGAAAGCTTGGTTTCTTCCATTGCTGGAGAAACCTAAGACTTCTGCTCCCTCTGTGGCCACATCCATCTTGGTTGGGTTAATTTGCATACTCACCCCTGATAGACTGGGGTGCATGGCTTGTTGGTGTAGCACAGATATAGTGAATTTGCATATTACTCTTTTATTAGATAGAATAATCAATAAAATATACTTCCATGTGAATGGGAAAACTAAACCACCTTTAAGGCCATGGCTCTGTTGAGTTGGTTGTAAGATGAACACCCACTACCACTCCTCACTTCTCTGAAACCAGGATGCAGCTCAGGGCACTCTCCTAGTCACTGTCAGCTAGCTGGCAATGCTCACAAAACCTTCAGTGACACCGCCCATTCATTTTCTTTCTATGAGCACGAAATCAGGCAACTCACAGCTGCCAGCCTCTTAGGTCCCAGGAAATGCATGCAGCACAGGCAGCTAGAAATCTCCTGGAACATCTGGCTCACGTACACCAAAGCTCTAAAAGCACACCCCCTGGTAGGTGGGTTCAGGGCCGGGTCAGGGGGAGAAGAAAACCCCTCCTGCTTTTAGAGGGACGGAAAGAGCAGAGCCGGAGCCTTGTTGAAGACCTGGCAGATGTCTATGACTTGTTACATGCACGGGAACTCCCTACAGGAATGGCTAATCCTAGGCCTGGCAGAGACCAGGCAACCCACAAAGCATACTCTCCTAAGCTTGTCTCTATGATAACTGCCTGGAGATCTGCTCTGGATACTCGAGGACCCACCACAGTGTCTGTGATGGGGAGGCTTCTCGTGCTGAAGGAACTAAATGGTTCTGGGACATAACCACCACAACAGAGATGGGGGTTCACACTCTCTACTTGGGTGTCCACACACCTAAGATGGCCTACATGGGTGTGTGAGAAACATCCACTTCAGTCTCCAAGCACAAGTGTGTGCACCCAGCCCCCTTCTCGATGCTTCTGCCCTGCCCACGAGGGAGGCCTGCCATCTTCCCATTCCCTGCCCTCCTTCAGCCAGGCCAGTGCCTCCTACCTTTGGGCGGGCTCCCACTGCGGGTGTCTATGTCTTCCAGGAAGGCCGAGCATCCTGGAGTGTTCTCTTCGGACACAGGAGTGTTCTGTGGTGGTGACTTGTCTTGTCCTCTTGAGCCAGGTCTCTGCCTTTGGAAGAATCTGAGGAAGGCTCCACGTCGACTCCAGAGCTTTCTCCTATTAGAAGCAGAGGTTCAGGACATGCCAACTGTCACTGCCATTCCTGCCGGGGAGTTGCCTTTAATTTGGGGTTCAGCACCAGGTTCTCATGAATGGAACTTGTGTCAACAGCACCATCATATCACTTGTGCCCTCAGGGGATGTGATACCATTTGCAGTTCATTTAAACAGACAAAGGGAGGGGAGAAGTTTTCCAGATGGCAAAAATCCACCCTACCCTATCGGGAACCAGATCTTCACATGCAGCCTCCACTCTGGGTCCCTGGAAGGCACTAGAACATGGGCTGTTTAATCTAGGTGCATTGGCAATGGTGCATCCAAAGGTCATTTCCAGAAGAGCAGGGCCCCCACATTTCCTGCTAGAGCTAATGGTAGGAGGGACAGGCGAGCAGACTTTGCCCCTTCCCGGCAATGAGGAATTGGTGTAAGGGGGCAAGAGGACAGGACCCAGTGTGCCATTTGGATGAAAAGGAGTGAACACTGACCAGGATGCCTCAGGGGTTAGGGAACTGGCCGAAGAACCTAAGGGTCAAGGGTTTGATTCTGGGTCAAGGGCGTGTACCTGGGTTGCAGAATTATTCCTGGGCCAATGGGGGTGTGTATGGGCTGCCCACCAATCAATGTGTCTCTCTCATATCGATGTCTCTCTCTGTCTCTCTCTTTCCCACCCCCAGGTGAGGTTAAAAAAAAAATGAAAATAGCCCTAGCCAGTTAGGATCAGTGGACAGAGTGATGGTCTATGGACTGAAGGGGTCTGGGTTCCATTCTGGTCAAGGGCACATATCCAGGTTGCAGGCTTAATTCCCCATGTGGGACGTGCAGGAGGCAGCAAAGTAATGATTCTCTCTCATCATTGATGTTTCTCTCCCTTCCTCTCAGAAAACAATGAAAATGTTTTTCCCAATATATATACTGGAGGCTCAGTGCCCCAATTGGTGCATTGGTGGGGACTTGCCTGCCCAACGGGATATTCGGCCCCATGTAGCCTGGCCTGCCTGGCAGAGGGAACTCAGGCAGTTGGATTGCTGGCCCCGACCCTGGTCAAATTCCAGGATGAGGGCACTAGTTGCATATTAGCATTTTATTATATAGAATAAGTAGAATGAAATAACAATAAATAAATGAAAGCAGTGAACTTAAAGGGTAATCATTTCAGCTAACCAGAAATGGCATTCTCATGTCAGGAGAAGAACAGCATCTGGTTCAATCCCAGCTCTGCCGGGGAGCAGCACTCTGCGTCCTCACCTCCCTAACTTTCCTAACTGATGCCTGGATGTCCAATCCAAAAGAGGACCGGGCAGAAAGAGGGAAATGCTGGGCTTCTGGGATGTCCACAGGAGGCCTTGCGGGATTCATTATGATCTGACCTCAAGGCTGGCCTGGGGCAGGACAACCTGAAGGCCCAGCTCCTGAGGCTCAGGCCCGGGCACAGGGGAAGGTGTGTTGGATTGAGCCTGAAAGGCTCAGAGACCAAGCTGGCCCCCGCCGGGCTGCTGCTCTGCAGAAGGGTATGTGATGGTGAGCCACCCTGGGGCCCAGAGACACCTCAGGAATGGAGGGAAGCCCAAGAGCTTCTTGTGCTTGAAAACCATGGTGTTGGCCCTGGTGTTCGGCCCACGATTCCTTCCTGAAACAGAAACACGGCGTTCCAGGTCCTGGAACCTGGAGACACAGCCTGATAGTCCTGCTTCAGTGGCTCTACATCACAGACTCCCTGCCCCTGCCACAGGCTCAAGGCCAGCTGCATTCGCCATCCCCTGAAGACAGGACGGAAAGAAACTCCATTCTTTCAGAGCTGGGAGGGACTTGTGTCTAAGAGACCTGCCAGGGAGAGGAAGGTGTGGGCACACCAAACTGGCCTCTGCTCCAGTTGGCTTTGCCCACTGGTGACAGAGCACCTCTCTGTTCTGTGTTTAAGTGACTGCCGCTGAGAATAACTCACGTCCTGGGAGCGGGATCCTCGGCCCCGTGTACCGCTGTAAATCCATCTTCCTCCTCTTTGACCTCCTCTGTCTTTTCTGTGGTAATGCTCGTCAATGAGCCTCTGTAAACAGGAGAGAAAGAGAAAACAATCTGGTTTTACATAAAACGTGTTAATTGACTTTTGACCAAGGCTGGGACCTGGCCCAGAAGGGCCGGCATTTCCCTGAGACGCAGACATCACGGAGCTCATGACTGTCATGCTTGACGCATAGGGATATGGAGATGGAAGCACATGGCATGGGCCTGGGAACCGAACACTTGAGGAAACCGACTGAAGCGCCAGGATTACGCTGGCCTTTATCTGAGGAGAGCAAGGCCCTATCCATGTGCAATTGAGGATCACAAACCCGTGGGCCGTGACAGCTCACACCCTTGTTTACTGTCTGGAAAATGAGTCCCCTGATTGTGGGAGCAGCGCAGGCTCCTTGGGCTTTGAGGCTGTCCAGGTCCCATCTACTCCCGGGCATTTCTGAAAGCTCACTATGTAGTGGGCAGCCATGAAAAGTGATGACTTCCAAAGGCCTGGGTCCAGGCTCCCTGATCCTGCTGGGCATCTGCTCTTCTAGTCTGGGTTCTTCTCCTCCCACAAGCGTGCTCCTCGTCTTTACCCAAGAGCGCATCCCTGTCTGCGTTTGATTAACCACACTACTAGGCGCACAAACTCTGGGAGCCAAGGCCCAGCAACCCTGGGGCTCAGACATCATGGAGCTCATGGCTGTCATGCTTGCCATTCGCAGTTCATTCGCAAAGACCAAGGGAGGGGAGAAGCATTCCAGATAGCAAAACCCACACTACCCTCTCGGGAACCAGAACTTCACATGCAGCCTCACCTGCCTAACTTTCCTAACTCGTGCCTGGATGTCCAATCCAAAAGGGGACTGGGCAGAAAGAGGGAAATGCTGAGCTTCTGGGATGTCCACAGGAGGCCTTGCGCGATTCATTATGATCTGACCTCAAGGCTGGCCTGGGGCAGGACAACCTGAAGGCCCAGCTCCTGAGGCTCAGGCCCGGGCACAGGGTAAGGCCTGTAGGATTGAGCCTGAGAGGCTCGGAGACC
This sequence comes from Vespertilio murinus, assembly GCA_963924515.1. NCBI lineage: Eukaryota > Metazoa > Chordata > Mammalia > Chiroptera > Vespertilionidae > Vespertilio > Vespertilio murinus. The sequence goes on from OZ004704.1 coordinate 216,785,165, forward strand.
AAGCTGGCCCCCGCCGGGCTGCTGCTCTGCAGAAGGGTATGTGATGGTGAGCCACCCTGGGGCCCAGAGACACCTCAGAATTGCAGGGAAGCCCAATAGGTTCCTGTGCCTGAAAGCCATGGTGCTGGCCCTGGTGTCTGGCCCACAATTCCTTCCTGAAACAGAAACTCGGCGTTCCAGGTCCTGGAACCTGGAGACACAGCCTGATACTCCTGCTTCAGTGGCTCTACACCACAGACTCCCTGCCCCTTCCACAGGCTCAAGGCCAGCTGCATTCACCATCCCCTGAAGGCAGGACGGAAAGAAACTCCATTCTTTCAGAGCTGGGAGGGACTTGTGTCTAAGAGACCTGCCAGGGAGAGGAAGGTGTGGGCACACCCAACTGGCCTCTGCTCCAGTTGGCTTTGCCCACTGGTGACCGAGCACCTCTCTGTTCTGTGTTTAAGTGACTGCCGCTGAGAATAACTCACGTCCTGGGAGCGGGATCCTCGGCCCCGTGTACCGCTGTAAATCCATCTTCCTCCTCTTTGACCTCCTCTGTCTTTTCTGTGGTAATGCTCGTCAATGAGCCTCTGTAAACAGGAGAGAAAGAGAAAACAATCTGGTTTTACATAATACGTGTTAATTGACTTTTGACCAAGGCTGGGACCTGGCCCAGAAGGGCCGGCATTTCCCTGAGACGCAGACATCACGGAGCTCATGACTGTCATGCTTGACGCATAGGGATATGGAGATGGAAGCACATGGCATGGGCCTGGGAACCGAACACTTGAGGAAACCGACTGAAGCGCCAGGATTACGCTGGCCTTTATCTGAGGAGAGCAAGGCCCTATCCATGTGCAATTGAGGATCACAAACCCGTGGGCCGTGACAGCTCACACCCTTGTTTACTGTCTGGAAAATGAGTCCCCCGATTGTGGGAGCAGCGCAGGGTCCTTCGGCTTTGAGGCTGTCCAGGTCCCATCTACTCCTAGGCATTTCTGAAAGCTCACTATGTAGTGGGCAGCCATGAAAAGTGATGACTTCCAAAGGGCTGGGTCCAGGCTCCCTGATCCTGCTGGGCATCTGCTCTTCTAGTCTGTGTTCTTCTCCTCCCACAAACGTGCTCCTCGTCTTTACGCAAGAGCGCATCCCTGTCTGCGTTTGATTAACCACACTACTAGGCACACAAACTCTGGGAGCCAAGGCCCTGCAACCCTGGGGCTCAGACATCATGGAGCTCGTGGCTGTCATGCTTGCCATTCGCAGTTCATTCGCAAAGACCCAGGGAGGGGAGAAGCATTCCAGATAGCAAAACCAACACTACCCTCTCAGGAACCAGAACTTCACATACAGCCTCCACTCTGGGTTCCTGGGAGGCACTGGAACAGGTGCTCTTTCATCTAGGTGAGTTTGCAATGGTGCATCCAAGGGTCATTTCCAGAAGAGCAGGATCCCCACATTTCCTGCTAGAGCTAATAGTAGGAGGGACAGGCAGGCAGACTTTGCCCCTTCCCAGCACTGAGGAATTGGGGTAAGGGGGCAAGTGGGCAGGACCCAGTGTGCCATTTGGATGAAAAGGAGTGAACACTGACCAGGATGCCTCAGGGGTTAGGGAACTGGCTGAAGAACCTAAGGGTCAAGGGTTTGATTCTGGGTCAAGGGCGTGTACCTGGATTGCTGATTAATTCCTGGGCCAATGGGGGTGTGTGTTGGCAGGCCACCAATCAATATGTCTCTCTCATATTGATGTCTCTCTCTGTCTCTCTCTTTCCGAACCCCAGGTGAGGTTAAAAAAAATGAAAATATCCGTAGCCAGTTAGGATCAGTGGACAGAGTGATGGTCTATGGACTGAAGGGGTCTGGGTTCCATTCTGGTCAAGGGCACATATCCAGGTTGCAGGCTTAATTCCCCATGTGGGACGTGCAGGAGGCAGCAAAGTAATGATTCTCTCTCATCATTGATGTTTCTCTTTCTTCCTCTCAGAAAACAATGAAAATGTTTTTCCAAATATATATACTGGAGGCTCAGTGCACGAATTGGTGCATTGCTGGGCACTTGTCTGCCCAACGGCATATTGGGCGCCATGTAGCCTGGCCTGCCTGGCAGAGGGAACTCAGGCAGTTGGATTGCTGGCCCCGACCCTGGTCAAACTCCCGGTTGAGGGCACTACTTGCATATTAGCCTTTTATTATATAGAATAATAAAATGAAATACCAATAAATAAATGAAAGCAGTAAACTTAAAGGGTAATCATTTCAGCTAACCAGAAATGGCATTCTCATGTCAGAAGAAGAACAGCATCTGGTTCAATCCCAGCTCTGCCGCGGAGCAGCACTCTGCTTCCTCACCTGCCTAACTTTCCTAACTGGTGCCTGGATGTCCAATCCAAAAAGGGACTGGGCAGAAAGAGGGAAATGCTGAGCTTCTGGGATATCCACAGGAGGCCTTGCGCGATTCATTATGATCTGACCTCAAGGCTGGCCTGGGGTAGGACAACCGGAAGGCCCAGCTCCTGAGGCTCAGGCCCGGGCACAAGGTAAGGCCTGTAGGATTGAGCCTGAGAGGCTCAGAGACCAAGCTGGCCCCCGCCGGGCTGCTGCTCTGAAGAAGGGTATGTGATGGTGAGCCACCCTGGGGCCCAGAGACACCTCAGGAATGGAGGGAAGCCCAAGAGCTTCTTGTGCTTGAAAACCATGGTGTTGGCCCTGGTGTCAGGCCCACAATTCCTTCCTGAAACAGAAACACGGCGTTCCAGGTCCTGGAACCTGGAGACACAGCCTGATAGTCCTGCTTCAGTGGCTCTACACCACAGACTCCCTGCCCCTTCCATAGGCTCAAGGCCAGCTGCATTCTCCATCCCCTGCAGGCAGGACGGAAAGAAACTCCATTCTTTCAGAGCTGGGAGGGACTTGTGTCTAAGAGACCTGCCAGGGAGAGGAAGGTGTGGGCACACCAAACTGGCCTCTGCTCCAGTTGGCTTTGCCCACTGGTGACAGAGCACCTCTCTGTTCTGTGTTTAAGTGACTGCCGCTGAGAATAACTCACGTCCTGGGAGCGGGATCCTCGGCCCTGTGTACCGCTGTAAATCCATCTTCCTCCTCTTTGACCTCCTCTGTCTTTTCTGTGGTAATGCTCGTCAATGAGCCTCTGTAAACAGGAGAGAAAGAGAAAACAATCTGGTTTTACATAAAACGTGTTAATTGACTTTTGACCAAGGCTGGGACCTGGCCCAGAAGGGCCGGCATTTCCCTGAGACGCAGACATCACGGAGCTCATGACTGTCATGCTTGACGCATAGGGATATGGAGATGGAAGCACATGGCATGGGCCTGGGAACCGAACACTTGAGGAAACCGACTGAAGCGCCAGGATTACGCTGGCCTTTATCTGAGGAGAGCAAGGCCCTATCCATGTGCAATTGAGGATCACAAACCCGTGGGCCGTGACAGCTCACACCCTTGTTTACTGTCTGGAAAATGAGTCCCCCGATTGTGGGAGCAGCGCAGGCTCCTTCGGCTTTGAGGCTGTCCAGGTCCCATCTACTCCCGGGCATTTCTGAAAGCTCACTATGTAGTGGACAGCCATGAAAAAGTGATCACTTCCAAAGGGCTGGGTCCAGGCTCCGTGATCCTGCTGGGCATCTGCTCTTCTAGTCTGGGTTCTTCTCCCACAAGCGTGCTCCTCGTCTTTATGCAAGAGCGCATCCCTGTCTGCGTTTGATTAACCACACTACTAGGCACACAAACTCTGGGAGCCAAGTCCCTGCAACCCTGGGGCTCAGACATCATGGAGCTCGTGGCTGTCGTGCTTGCCATTCGCAGTTCATTCGCAAAGACCAAGGGAGGGGAGAAGCATTTCAGATAGCAAAACCCACACTACCCTCTCAGGAACCAGAACTTCACATGCAGCCTCACCTGCCTAACTTTCCTAACTCGTGCCTGGATGTCCAATCCAAAAGGGGACTGGGCAGAAAGAGGGAAATGCTGAGCTTCTGGGATGTCCACAGGAGGCCTTGCGCGATTCATTATGATCTGACCTCAAGGCTGGCCTGGGGCAGGACAACCTGAAGGCCCAGCTCCTGAGGCTCAGGCCCGGGCACAGGGTAAGGCCTGTAGGATTGAGCCTGAGAGGTTCAGAGACCAAGCTGGCCCCCGCCGGGCTTCTGCTCTGCAGAAGGGTATGTGATGGTGAGCCACCCTGGGGCCCAGAGACACCTCAGAATTGCAGGGAAGCCCAATAGGTTCCTGAGCCTGAAAGCCATGGTGCTGGCCCTGGTGTCTGGCCCACAATTCCTTCCTGAAACAGAAACTCGGCGTTCCAGGTCCTGGAACCTGGAGACACAGCCTGATAGTCCTGCTTCAGTGGCTCTACACCACAGACTCCCTGCCCCTGCCACAGGCTCAAGGCCAGCTGCATTCTCCATCCCCTGAAGGCAATACGGAAAGAAACTCCATTCTTTCAGAGCTGGGAGGGACTTGTGTCTAAGAGACCTGCCAGGGAGAGGAAGGTGTGGGCACACCAAACTGGCCTCTGCTCCAGTTGGCTTTGCCCACTGGTGACAGAGCACCTCTCTGTTCGTGTTTAAGTGACTGCCGCTGAGAATAACTCACGTCCTGGGAGCGGGATCCTCGGCCCCGTGTACCGCTGTAAATCCATCTTCCTCCTCTTTGACCTCCTCTGTCTTTTCTGTGGTAATGCTCGTCAATGAGCCTCTGTAAACAGGAGAGAAAGAGAAAACAATCTGGTTTTACATAAAACGTGTTAATTGACTTTTGACCAAGGCTGGGACCTGGCCCAGAAGGGCCGGCATTTCCCTGAGACGCAGACATCACGGAGCTCATGACTGTCATGCTTGACGCATAGGGATATGGAGATGGAAGCACATGGCATGGGCCTGGGAACCGAACACTTGAGGAAACCGACTGAAGCGCCAGGATTACGCTGGCCTTTATCTGAGGAGAGCAAGGCCCTATCCATGTGCAATTGAGGATCACAAACCCGTGGGCCGTGACAGCTCACACCCTTGTTTACTGTCTGGAAAATGAGTCCCCTGATTGTGGGAGCAGCGCAGGGTCCTTGGGCCTTGAGGCTGTCCAGGTCCCATCTACTCCCGGGCATTTCTGAAAGCTCACTATGTAGTGGGCAGCCATGAAAAGTGATGACTTCCAAAGGGCTGGGTCCAGGCTCCCTGATCCTGCTGGGCATCTGCTCTTTTAGTCTGGGTTCTTCTCCTCCCACAAGCGTGCTCCTCGTCTTTACCCAAGAGCGCATCCCTGTCTGCGTTTGATTAACCGCACTACTAGGCACACAAACTCTGGGAGCCAAGGCCCTGCAACCCTGGGGCTCAGACATCATGGAGCTCGTGGCTGTCGTGCTTGCCATTTGCAGTTCATTCACAAAGACCAAGGGAGGGGAGAAGCATTCCAGATAGCAAAACCCACACTACCCTCTCGGGAACCAGAACTTCACATGCAGCCTCACCTGCCTAACTTTCCTAACTGGTGCCTGGATGTCCAATCCAAAAGGGGACTGGGCAGAAAGAGGGAAATGCTGAGCTTCTGGGATGTCCACAGGAGGCCTTGCGCGATTCATTATGATCTGACCTCAAGGCTGGCCTGGGGCAGGACAACCTGAAGGCCCAGCTCCTGAGGCTCAGGCCCGGGTACAGGGTAAGGCCTGTAGGATTGAGCCTGTGAGGTTCAGAGACCAAGCTGGCCCCCGCCGGGCTTCTGCTCTGCAGAAGGGTATGTGATTGTGAGCCACCCTGGGGCCCAGAGACACCTCAGAATTGCAGGGAAGCCCAATAGGTTCCTGTGCCTGAAAGCCATGGTGCTGGCCCTGGTGTCTGGCCCACAATTCCTTCCTGAAACAGAAACTCGGCGTTCCAGGTCCTGGAACCTGGAGACACAGCCTGATAGTCCTGCTTCAGTGGCTCTACACCACAGACTCCCTGCCCCTGCCACAGGCTCAAGGCCAGCTGCATTCGCCATCCCCTGAAGGCAGGACGGAAAGAAACTCCATTCTTTCAGAGCTGGGAGGGACTTGTGTCTAAGAGACCTGCCAGGGAGAGGAAGGTGTGGGCACACCAAACTGGCCTCTGCTCCAGTTGGCTTTGCCCACTGGTGACAGAGCACCTCTCTGTTCTGTGTTTAAGTGACTGCCGCTGAGAATAACTCACGTCCTGGGAGCGGGATCCTCGGCCCCGTGTACCGCTGTAAATCCATCTTCCTCCTCTTTGACCTCCTCTGTCTTTTCTGTGGTAATGCTCCTCAATGAGCCTCTGTAAACAGGAGAGAAAGAGAAAACAATCTGGTTTTACATAAAACGTGTTAATTGACGTTTGACCAAGGCTGGGACCTGGCCCAGAAGGGCCGGCATTTCCCTGAGACGCAGACATCACGGAGCTCATGACTGTCATGCTTGACGCATAGGGATATGGAGATGGAAGCACATGGCATGGGCCTGGGAACAGAACACTTGAGGAAACCGACTGAAGCGCTAGGATTACGCTGGCCTTTATCTGAGGAGAGCAAGGCCCTATCCATGTGCAATTGAGGATCACAAACCCGTGGGCCGTGACAGCTCACACCCTTGTTTACTGTCTGGAAAACGAGTCCCCTGATTGTGGGAGCAGCGCAGGCTCCTTGGGCTTTGAGGCTGTCCAGGTCCCATCTACTCCCGGGCATTTCTGAAAGCTCACTATGTAGTGGGCAGCCATGAAAAGTGATGACTTCCAAAGGGCTGGGTCCAGGCTCCCTGATCCTGCTGGGCATCTGCTCTTCTAGTCTGGGTTCTTCTCCTCCCACAAGCGTGCTCCTCGTCTTTACCCAAGAGCGCATCCCTGTCTGCGTTTGATTAACCGCACTACTAGGCACACAAACTCTGGGAGCCAAGGCCCTGCAACCCTGGGGCTCAGACATCATGGAGCTCGTGGCTGTCGTGCTTGCCATTTGCAGTTCATTCACAAAGACCAAGGGAGGGGAGAAGCATTCCAGATAGCAAAACCCACACTACCCTCTCGGGAACCAGAACTTCACATGCAGCCTCACCTGCCTAACTTTCCAAACTGGTGCCTGGATGTCCAATCCAAAAGGGGACTGGGCAGAAAGAGGGAAATGCTGAGCTTCTGGGATGTCCACAGGAGGCCTTGCGCGATTCATTATGATCTGACCTCAAGGCTGGCCTGGGGCAGGACAACCTGAAGGCCCAGCTCCTGAGGCTCAGGCCCGGGTACAGGGTAAGGCCTGTAGGATTGAGCCTGAGAGGTTCAGAGACCAAGCTGGCCCCCGCCGGGCTTCTGCTCTGCAGAAGGGTATGTGATTGTGAGCCACCCTGGGGCCCAGAGACACCTCAGAATTGCAGGGAAGCCCAATAGGTTCCTGTGCCTGAAAGCCATGGTGCTGGCCCTGGTGTCTGGCCCACAATTCCTTCCTGAAACAGAAACTCGGCGTTCCAGGTCCTGGAACCTGGAGACACAGCCTGATAGTCCTGCTTCAGTGGCTCTACACCACAGACTCCCTGCCCCTGCCACAGGCTCAAGGCCAGCTGCATTCGCCATCCCCTGAAGGCAGGACGGAAAGAAACTCCATTCTTTCAGAGCTGGGAGGGACTTGTGTCTAAGAGACCTGCCAGGGAGAGGAAGGTGTGGGCACACCAAACTGGCCTCTGCTCCAGTTGGCTTTGCCCACTGGTGACAGAGCACCTCTCTGTTCTGTGTTTAAGTGACTGCCGCTGAGAATAACTCACGTCCTGGGAGCGGGATCCTCAGCCCCGTGTACCGCTGTAAATCCATCTTCCTCCTCTTTGACCTCCTCTGTCTTTTCTGTGGTAATGCTCCTCAATGAGCCTCTGTAAACAGGAGAGAAAGAGAAAACAATGTGGTTTCACATAAAACGTGTTAATTGACTTTTGACCAAGGCTGGGACCTGGCCCAGAAGGGCCGGCATTTCCCTGAGACGCAGACATCACGGAGCTCATGACTGTCATGCTTGACGCATAGGGATATGGAGATGGAAGCACATGGCATGGGCCTGGGACCCGAACACTTGAGGAAACCGACTGAAGCGCCAGGATTACGCTGGCCTTTATCTGAGGAGAGCAAGGCCCTATCCATGTGCAATTGAGGATCACAAACCCGTGGGCCGTGACAGCTCACACCCTTGTTTACTGTCTGGAAAATGAGTCCCCTCATTGTGGGAGCAGCGCAGGCTCCTTGGGCTTTGAGGCTGTCCAGGTCCCATCTACTCCCGGGTATTTCTGAAAGCTCACTATGTAGTGGGCAGCCATGAAAAGTGATGACTTCCAAAGGGCTGGGTCCAGGCTCCCTGATCCTGCTGGGCATCTGCTCTTCTAGTCTGGGTTCTTCTCCTCCCACAAGCGTGCTCCTCGTCTTTACCCAAGAGCGCATCCCTGTCTGCGTTTGATTAACCGCACTACTAGGCACACAAACTCTGGGAGCCAAGGCCCTGCAACCCTGGTGCTCAGACATCATGGAGCTCGTGGCTGTCGTGCTTGCCATTTGCAGTTCATTCACAAAGACCAAGGGAGGGGAGAAGCATTCCAGATAGCAAAACCCACACTACCCTCTCGGGAACCAGAACTTCACATGCAGCCTCACCTGCCTAACTTTCCTAACTGGTGCCTGGATGTCCAATCCAAAAGGGGACTGGGCAGAAAGAGGGAAAGGCTGAGCTTCTGGGATGTCCACAGGAGGCCTTGCGCGATTCATTATGATCTGACCTCTAGGCTGGCCTGGTGGAGGACAACCTGAAGGCCCAGCTCCTGAGGCTCAGGCCCGGGCACAGGGTAAGGCCTGTAGGATTGAGCCTGAGAGACTCAGAGACCAAGCTGGCCCCCGCCGGGCTGCTGCTCTGCAGAAGGGTATGTGATGGTGAGCCACCCTGGGGCCCAGAGACACCTCGGGAATGGAGGGAAGCCCAAGAGCTTCTTGTGCTTGAAAACCATGCTGTTGGCCCTGGTGTCCGGCCCACAATTCCTTCCTGAAACAGAAACACGGCGTTCCAGGTCCTGGAACCTGGAGACACAGCCTGATAGTCCTGCTTCAGTGGCTCTACACCACAGACTCCCTGCCCCTGCCACAGGCTCAAGGCCAGCTGCATTCGCCATCCCCCGAAGGCAGGACGGAAAGAAACTCCATTCTTTCAGAGCTGGGAGGGACTTGTGTCTCAGAGACCTGCCAGGGAGAGGAAGGTGTGGGCACACCAAACTGGCCTCTGCTCCAGTTGGCTTTGCCCACTGGTGACAGAGCACCTCTCTGTTCTGTGTTTAAGTGACTGCCGCTGAGAATAACTCACGTCCTGGGAGCGGGATCCTCGGCCCCGTGTACCGCTGTAAATCCATCTTCCTCCTCTTTGACCTCCTCTGTCTTGTCTGTGGTAATGCTCGTCAATGATCTTCTGTAAACAGGAGAGAAAGAGAAAACAATCTGGTTTTACATAAAACGTGTTAATTGACTTTTGACCAAGGCTGGGACCTGGCCCAGAAGGGAGGGCATTTCCCTGAGACGCAGACATCACGGAGCTCATGACTGTCATGCTTGACGCATAGGGATATGGAGATGGAAGCACATGGCATGGGCCTGGGACCCGAACACTTGAGGAAACCGACTGAAGCGCCAGGATTACGCTGGCCTTTATCTGAGGAGAGCAAGGCCCTATCCATGTGCAATTGAGGATCACAAACCCGTGAGCCGTGACAGCTCACACCCTTGTTTAATGTCTGGAAAACGAGTCCCCTGATTGTGGGAGCAGCGCAGGCTCCTTGGGCTTTGAGGCTGTCCAGGTCCCATCTACTCCCGGGCATTTCTGAAAGCTCACTATGTAGTGGGCAGCCATGAAAAGTGATGACTTCCAAAGGCTCCCTGATCCTGCTGGGCATCTGCTCTTCTAGTCTGTGTTCTTCTCCTCCCACAAGCGTGCTCCTCGTCTTTACCCAAGAGCGCATCCCTGTCTGCGTTTGATTAACCGCACTACTAGGCACACAAAATCTGGGAGGCAAGGCCCTGCAACCCTGGTGCTCCGACATCATGGAGCTCGTGGCTGTCGTGCTTGCCATTTGCAGTTCATTCACAAAGACCAAGGGAGGGGAGAAGCGTTCCAGATAGCAAAACCCACACTACCCTCTTGGGAACCAGAACTTCACATGCAGCCTCACCTGCCTAACTTTCCTAACTGGTGCCTGGATGTCCAATCCAAAAGGGGACTGGGCAGAAAGAGGGAAATGCTGAGCTTCTGGGATGTCCACAGGAGGCCTTGCGCGATTCATTATGATCTGACCTCAAGGCTGGCCTGGGGCAGGACAACCTGAAGGCCCAGCTCCTGAGGCTCAGGCCCGGGCACAGGGTAAGGCCTGTAGGATTGAGCCTGAGAGACTCAGAGACCAAGCTGGCCCCCGCCGGGCTGCTGCTCTGCAGAAGGGTATGTGATGGTGAGCCACCCTGGGGCCCAGAGACACCTCAGGAATGGAGGGAAGCCCAAGAGCTTCTTGTGCTTGAAAACCATGGTGTTGGCCCTGGTGTCCGGCCCACGATTCCTTCCTGAAACAGAAACTCGGCGTTCCAGGTCCTGGAACCTGGAGACACAGCCTGATAGTCCAGCTTCAGTGGCTCTACACCACAGACTCCCTGCCCCTTCCACAGGCTCAAGGCCAGCTGCATTCGCCATCCCCTGAAGGCAGGACGGAAAGAAACTCCATTCTTTCAGAGCTGGGAGGGACTTGTGTCTAAGAGACCTGCCAGGGAGAGGAAGGTGTGGGCACACCAAACTGGCCTCTGCTCCAGTTGGCTTTGCCCACTGGTGACAGAGCACCTTTCTGTTCTGTGTTTAAGTGACTGCCGCTGAGAATAACTCACGTCCTGGGAGCGGGATCCTCGGCCCCGTGTACCGCTGTAAATCCATCTTCCTCCTCTTTGACCTCCTCTGTCTTTTCTGTGGTAATGCTCGTCAATGAGCCTCTGTAAACAGGAGAGAAAGAGAAAACAATCTGGTTTTACATAAAACGTGTTAATTGACGTTTGACCAAGGCTGGGACCTGGCCCAGAAGGGCCGGCATTTCCCTGAGACGCAGACATCACGGAGCTCATGACTGTCATGCTTGACGCATAGGGATATGGAGATGGAAGCACATGGCATGGGCCTGGGAACCGAACACTTGAGGAAACCGACTGAAGCGCTAGGATTACGCTGGCCTTTATCTGAGGAGAGCAAGGCCCTATCCATGTGCAATTGAGGATCACAAACCCGTGGGCCGTGACAGCTCACACCCTTGTTTACTGTCTGGAAAACGAGTCCCCTGATTGTGGGAGCAGCGCAGGCTCCTTGGGCTTTGAGGCTGTCCAGGTCCCATCTACTCCCGGGCATTTCTGAAAGCTCACTATGTAGTGGGCAGCCATGAAAAGTGATGACTTCCAAAGGCCTGGGTCCAGGCTCCCTGATCCTGCTGGGCATCTGCTCTTCTAGTCTGGGTTCTTCTCCTCCCACAAGCGTGCTCCTCGTCTTTACCCAAGAGCGCATCCCTGTCTGCATTTGATTAACCGCACTACTAGGCACACAAACTCTGGGAGCCAAGGCCCTGCAACCCTGGTGCTCAGACATCATGGAGCTCGTGGCTGTCGTGCTTGCCATTTGCAGTTCATTCACAAAGACCAAGGGAGGGGAGAAGCATTCCAGATAGCAAAACCCACACTACCCTCTCGGGAACCAGAACTTCACATGCAGCCTCACCTGCCTAACTTTCCTAACTGGTGCCTGGATGTCCAATCCAAAAGGGGACTGGGCAGAAAGAGGGAAATGCTGAGCTTCTGGGATGTCCACAGGAGGCCTTGCGCGATTCATTATGATCTGACCTCAAGGCTGGCCTGGGGCAGGACAACCTGAAGGCCCAGCTCCTGAGGCTCAGGCCCGGGTACAGGGTAAGGCCTGTAGGATTGAGCCTGAGAGACTCAGAGACCAAGCTGGCCCCCGCCGGGCTTCTGCTCTGCAGAAGGGTATGTGATTGTGAGCCACCCTGGGGCCCAGAGACACCTCAGAATTGCAGGGAAGCCCAATAGGTTCCTGGGCCTGAAAGCCATGGTGCTGGCCCTGGTGTCTGGCCCACAATTCCTTCCTGAAACAGAAACTCGGCGTTCCAGGTCCTGGAACCTGGAGACACAGCCTGATAGTCCTGCTTCAGTGGCTCTACACCACAGACTCCCTGCCCCTGCCACAGGCTCAAGGCCAGCTGCATTCGCCATCCCCTGAAGGCAGGACGGAAAGAAACTCCATTCTTTCAGAGCTGGGAGGGACTTGTGTCTAAGAGACCTGCCAGGGAGAGGAAGGTGTGGGCACACCAAACTGGCCTCTGCTCCAGTTGGCTTTGCCCACTGGTGACAGAGCACCTCTCTGTTCTGTGTTTAAGTGACTGCCGCTGAGAATAACTCACGTCCTGGGAGCGGGATCCTCGGCCCCGTGTACCGCTGTAAATCCATCTTCCTCCTCTTTGACCTCCTCTGTCTTTTCTGTGGTAATGCTCCTCAATGAGCCTCTGTAAACAGGAGAGAAAGAGAAAACAATGTGGTTTCACATAAAACGTGTTAATTGACTTTTGACCAAGGCTGGGACCTGGCCCAGAAGGGCCGGCATTTCCCTGAGACGCAGACATCACGGAGCTCATGACTGTCATGCTTGACGCATAGGGATATGGAGATGGAAGCACATGGCATGGGCCTGGGACCCGAACACTTGAGGAAACCGACTGAAGCGCCAGGATTACGCTGGCCTTTATCTGAGGAGAGCAAGGCCCTATCCATGTGCAATTGAGGATCACAAACCCGTGGGCCGTGACAGCTCACACCCTTGTTTACTGTCTGGAAAATGAGTCCCCTCATTGTGGGAGCAGCGCAGGCTCCTTGGGCTTTGAGGCTGTCCAGGTCCCATCTACTCCCGGGTATTTCTGAAAGCTCACTATGTAGTGGGCAGCCATGAAAAGTGATGACTTCCAAAGGGCTGGGTCCAGGCTCCCTGATCCTGCTGGGCATCTGCTCTTCTAGTCTGGGTTCTTCTCCTCCCACAAGCGTGCTCCTCGTCTTTACCCAAGAGCGCATCCCTGTCTGCGTTTGATTAACCGCACTACTAGGCACACAAACTCTGGGAGCCAAGGCCCTGCAACCCTGGTGCTCAGACATCATGGAGCTCGTGGCTGTCGTGCTTGCCATTTGCAGTTCATTCACAAAGACCAAGGGAGGGGAGAAGCATTCCAGATAGCAAAACCCACACTACCCTCTCGGGAACCAGAACTTCACATGCAGCCTCACCTGCCTAACTTTCCTAACTGGTGCCTGGATGTCCAATCCAAAAGGGGACTGGGCAGAAAGAGGGAAAGGCTGAGCTTCTGGGATGTCCACAGGAGGCCTTGCGCGATTCATTATGATCTGACCTCTAGGCTGGCCTGCTGGAGGACAACCTGAAGGCCCAGCTCCTGAGGCTCAGGCCCGGGCACAGGGTAAGGCCTGTAGGATTGAGCCTGAGAGACTCAGAGACCAAGCTGGCCCCCGCCGGGCTGCTGCTCTGCAGAAGGGTATGTGATGGTGAGCCACCCTGGGGCCCAGAGACACCTCGGGAATGGAGGGAAGCCCAAGAGCTTCTTGTGCTTGAAAACCATGCTGTTGGCCCTGGTGTCCGGCCCACAATTCCTTCCTGAAACAGAAACACGGCGTTCCAGGTCCTGGAACCTGGAGACACAGCCTGATAGTCCTGCTTCAGTGGCTCTACACCACAGACTCCCTGCCCCTGCCACAGGCTCAAGGCCAGCTGCATTCGCCATCCCCCGAAGGCAGGACGGAAAGAAACTCCATTCTTTCAGAGCTGGGAGGGACTTGTGTCTCAGAGACCTGCCAGGGAGAGGAAGGTGTGGGCACACCAAACTGGCCTCTGCTCCAGTTGGCTTTGCCCACTGGTGACAGAGCACCTATCTGTTCTGTGTTTAAGTGACTGCCGCTGAGAATAACTCACGTCCTGGGAGCGGGATCCTCGGCCCCGTGTACCGCTGTAAATCCATCTTCCTCCTCTTTGACCTCCTCTGTCTTTTCTGTGGTAATGCTCGTCAATGATCTTCTGTAAACAGGAGAGAAAGAGAAAACAATCTGGTTTTACATAAAACGTGTTAATTGACTTTTGACCAAGGCTGGGACCTGGCCCAGAAGGGAGGGCATTTCCCTGAGACGCAGACATCACGGAGCTCATGACTGTCATGCTTGACGCATAGGGATATGGAGATGGAAGCACATGGCATGGGCCTAGGACCCGAACACTTGAGGAAACCGACTGAAGCGCCAGGATTACGCTGGCCTTTATCTGAGGAGAGCAAGGCCCTATCCATGTGCAATTGAGGATCACAAACCCGTGAGCCGTGACAGCTCACACCCTTGTTTAATGTCTGGAAAACGAGTCCCCTGATTGTGGGAGCAGCGCAGGCTCCTTGGGCTTTGAGGCTGTCCAGGTCCCATCTACTCCCGGGCATTTCTGAAAGCTCACTATGTAGTGGGCAGCCATGAAAAGTGATGACTTCCAAAGGCTCCCTGATCCTGCTGGGCATCTGCTCTTCTAGTCTGTGTTCTTCTCCTCCCACAAGCGTGCTCCTCGTCTTTACCCAAGAGCGCATCCCTGTCTGCGTTTGATTAACCGCACTACTAGGCACACAAAATCTGGGAGGCAAGGCCCTGCAACCCTGGTGCTCCGACATCATGGAGCTCGTGGCTGTCGTGCTTGCCATTTGCAGTTCATTCACAAAGACCAAGGGAGGGGAGAAGCGTTCCAGATAGCAAAACCCACACTACCCTCTCGGGAACCAGAACTTCACATGCAGCCTCACCTGCCTAACTTTCCTAACTGGTGCCTGGATGTCCAATCCAAAAGGGGACTGGGCAGAAAGAGGGAAATGCTGAGCTTCTGGGATGTCCACAGGAGGCCTTGCGCGATTCATTATGATCTGACCTCAAGGCTGGCCTGGGGCAGGACAACCTGAAGGCCCAGCTCCTGAGGCTCAGGCCCGGGCACAGGGTAAGGCCTGTAGGATTGAGCCTGAGAGACTCAGAGACCAAGCTGGCCCCCGCCGGGCTGCTGCTCTGCAGAAGGGTATGTGATGGTGAGCCACCCTGGGGCCCAGAGACACCTCAGGAATGGAGGGAAGCCCAAGAGCTTCTTGTGCTTGAAAACCATGGTGTTGGCCCTGGTGTCCGGCCCACGATTCCTTCCTGAAACAGAAACTCGGCGTTCCAGGTCCTGGAACCTGGAGACACAGCCTGATAGTCCAGCTTCAGTGGCTCTACACCACAGACTCCCTGCCCCTTCCACAGGCTCAAGGCCAGCTGCATTCGCCATCCCCTGAAGGCAGGACGGAAAGAAACTCCATTCTTTCAGAGCTGGGAGGGACTTGTGTCTAAGAGACCTGCCAGGGAGAGGAAGGTGTGGGCACACCAAACTGGCCTCTGCTCCAGTTGGCTTTGCCCACTGGTGACAGAGCACCTTTCTGTTCTGTGTTTAAGTGACTGCCGCTGAGAATAACTCACGTCCTGGGAGCGGGATCCTCGGCCCCGTGTACCGCTGTAAATCCATCTTCCTCCTCTTTGACCTCCTCTGTCTTTTCTGTGGTAATGCTCGTCAATGAGCCTCTGTAAACAGGAGAGAAAGAGAAAACAATCTGGTTTTACATAAAACGTGTTAATTGACTTTTGACCAAGGCTGGGACCTGGCCCAGAAGGGCCGGCATTTCCCTGAGACGCAGACATCACGGAGCTCATGACTGTCATGCTTGACGCATAGGGATATGGAGATGGAAGCACATGGCATGGGCCTGGGACCCGAACACTTGAGGAAACCGACTGAAGCGCCAGGATAACGCTGGCCTTTATCTGAGGAGAGCAAGGCCCTATCCATGTGCAATTGAGGATCACAAACCCGTGGGCCGTGACAGCTCACACCCTTGTTTACTGTCTGGAAAATGAGTCCCCTGATTGTGGGAGCAGCGCAGGCTCCTTCGGCTTTGAGGCTGTCCAGGTCCCATCTACTCCCGGGCATTTCTGAAAGCTCACTATGTAGTGGGCAGCCATGAAAAGTGATGACTTCCAAAGGGCTGGGTCCAGGCTCCCTGTTCCTGCTGGGCATCTGCTCTTCTAGTCTGGGTTCTTCTCCTCCCACAAGCGTGCTCCTCGTCTTTACCCAAGAGCAAATCCCTGTCTGCGTTTGATTAACCGCACTACTAGGCACACAAACTCTGGGAGCCAAGGCCCTGCAACCCTGGGGCTCAGACATCATGGAGCTCGTGGCTGTCGTGCTTGCCATTTGCAGTTCATTCACAAAGACCAAGGGAGGGGAGAAGCATTCCAGATAGCAAAACCCACACTACCCTCTCGGGAACCAGAACTTCACATGCAGCCTCACCTGCCTAACTTTCCTAACTGGTGCCTGGATGTCCAATCCAAAAGGGGACTGGTCAGAAAGAGGGAAATGCTGAGCTTCTGGGATGTCCACAGGAGGCCTTGCGCGATTCATTATGATCTGACCTCAAGGCTGGCCTGGGGCAGGACAACCTGAAGGCCCAGCTCCTGAAGCTCAGGCCCGGGCACAGGGTAAGGCCTGTAGGATTGAGCCTGAGAGGCTCACAGACCAAGCTGGCCCCCGCCGGGCTGCTGCTCTGCAGAAGGGTATGTGATGGTGAGCCACCCTGGGGCCCAGAGACACCTCAGAATTGCAGGGAAGCCCAATAGGTTCCTGTGCCTGAAAGCCATGGTGCTGGCCCTGGTGTCTGGCCCACAATTCCTTCCTGAAACAGAAACACGGCGTTCCAGGTCCTGGAACCTGGAGACACAGCCTGATAGTCCTGCTTCAGTGGCTCTACACCACAGACTCCCTGCCCCTTCCACAGGCTCAAGGCCAGCTGCATTCGCCATCCCCTGAAGACAGGACGGAAAGAAACTCCATCCTTTCAGAGCTGGGAGGGACTTGTGTCTAAGAGACCTGCCAGGGAGAGGAAGGTGTGGGCACACCAAACTGGCCTCTGCTCCAGTTGGCTTTGCCCACTGGTGACAGAGCACCTCTCTGTTCTGTGTTTAAGTGACTGCCGCTGAGAATAACTCACGTCCTGGGAGCGGGATCCTCGGCCCCGTGTACCGCTGTAAATCCATCTTCCTCCTCTTTGACCTCCTCTGTCTTTTCTGTGGTAATGCTCGTCAATGAGCCTCTGTAAACAGGAGAGAAAGAGAAAACAATCTGGTTTTACATAAAACGTGTTAATTGACTTTTGACCAATGCTGGGACCTGGCCCAGAAGGGCCGGCATTTCCCTGAGACGCAGACATCACGGAGCTCATGACTGTCATGCTTGACGCATAGGGATATGGAGATGGAAGCACAGGGCATGGGCCTGGGACCCGAACACTTGAGGAAACCGACTGAAGCGCCAGGATTACGCTGGCCTTTATCTGAGGAGAGCAAGGCCCTATCCATGTGCAATTGAGGATCACAAACCCGTGGGCCGTGACAGCTCACACCCTTGTTTACTGTCTGGAAAATGAGTCCCCTGATTGTGGGAGCAGCGCAGGCTCCTTGGGCTTTGAGGCTGTCCAGGTCCCATCTACTCCCGGGCATTTCTGAAAGCTCACTATGTAGTGGGCAGCCATGAAAAGTGATGACTTCCAAAGGGCTGGGTCCAGGCTCCCTGATCCTGCTGGGCATCTGCTCTTCTAGTCTGGGTTCTTCTCCTCCCACAAGCGTGCTCCTCGTCTTTACCCAAGAGGGCATCCCTGTCTGCGTTTGATTAACCACACTACTAGGCACACAAACTCTGGGACGCAAGGCCCTGCAACCCTGGGGCTCAGACATCATGGAGCTCGTGGCTGTCGTGCTTGCCATTTGCAGTTCATTCACAAAGACCAAGGGAGGGGAGAAGCATTCCAGATAGCAAAACCCACACTACCCTCTCGGGAACCAGAACTTCACATGCAGCCTCACCTGCCTAACTTTCCTAACTGGTGCCTGGATGTCCAATCCAAAAGGGGACTGGGCAGAAAGAGGGAAATGCTGAGCTTCTGGGATGTCCACAGGAGGCCTTGCGCGATTCATTATGATCTGACCTCAAGGCTGGCCTGGGGCAGGACAACCTGAAGGCCCAGCTGCTGAGGCTCAGGCCCGGGCACAGGGTAAGGCCTGTAGGATTGAGCCTGAGAGGCTCAGAGACCAAGCTGGCCCCCGCCGGGCTTCTGCTCTGCAGAAGGGTATGTGATGGTGAGCCACCCTGGGGCCCAGAGACACCTCAGGAATGGAGGGAAGCCCAAGAGCTACTTGTGCTTGAAAACCATGGTGTTGGCCCTGGTGTCTGGCCCACAATTCCTTCCTGAAACAGAAACTCGGCGTTCCAGGTCCTGGAACCTGGAGACACAGCCTGATAGTCCTGCTTCAGTGGCTCTACACCACAGACTCCCTGCCCCTGCCACAGGCTCAAGGCCAGCTGCATTCGCCATCCCCTGAAGGCAGGACGGAAAGAAACTCCATTCTTTCAGAGCTGGGAGGGACTTGTGTCTAAGAGACCTGCCAGGGAGAGGAAGGTGTGGGCTCACCAAACTGGCCTCTGCTCCAGTTGGCTTTGCCCACTGGTGACAGAGCACCTCTCTGTTCTGTGTTTAAGTGACTGCCGCTGAGAATAACTCACGTCCTGGGAGCGGGATCCTCGGCCCCGTGTACCGCTGTAAATCCATCTTCCTCCTCTTTGACCTCCTCTGTCTTTTCTGTGGTAATGCTCGTCAATGAGCCTCTGTAAACAGGAGAGAAAGAGAAAACAATCTGGTTTTACATAAAACGTGTTAATTGACTTTTGACCAAGGCTGGGACCTGGCCCAGAAGGGCCGGCATTTCCCTGAGACGCAGACATCACGGAGCTCATGACTGTCATGCTTGACGCATAGGGATATGGAGATGGAAGCACATGGCATGGGCCTGGGACCCGAACACTTGAGGAAACCGACTGAAGCGCCAGGATTACGCTGGCCTTTATCTGAGGAGAGCAAGGCCCTATCCATGTGCAATTGAGGATCACAAACCCGTGGGCCGTGACAGCTCACACCCTTGTTTACTGTCTGGAAAATGAGTCCCCTCATTGTGGGAGCAGCGCAGGCTCCTTGGGCTTTGAGGCTGTCCAGGTCCCATCTACTCCCGGGCATTTCTGAAAGCTCACTATGTAGTGGGCAGCCATGAAAAGTGATGACTTCCAAAGGGCTGGGTCCAGGCTCCCTGATCCTGCTGGGCATCTGCTCTTCTAGTCTGGGTTCTTCTCCTCCCACAAGCGTGCTCCTCGTCTTTACGCAAGAGCGCATCCCTGTCTGCGTTTGATTAACCACACTACTAGGCACACAAACTCTCGGAGCCAATGCCCTGCAACCCTGGGGCTCAGACATCATGGAGCTCGTGGCTGTCGTGCTTGCCATTTGCAGTTCATTCACAAAGACCAAGGGAGGGGAGAAGCATTCCAGATAGCAAAACCCACACTACCCTCTCGGGAACCGGAACTTCACATGCAGCCTCAACTCTGGGTTCCTGGGAGGCACTGGAACAGGTGCTCTTTCATCTAGGTGAGTTGGCAATGGTGCATCCAAGGGTCATTTCCAGAAGAGCAGGATCCCCACATTTCCTGCTAGAGCTAATAGTAGGAGGGACAGGCGGGCAGACTTTGCCCCTTCCCGGCACTGAGGAATTGGGGTGAGGGGGCAAGTGGGCAGGACCCAGTGTGCCATTTGGATGAAAAGGAGTGAACACTGACCAGGATGCCTCAAGGGTTAGCGAACTGGCTGAAGAACCTAAGGGTCAAGGGTTTGATTCTGGGTCAAGGGCGTGTACCTGGATTGCTGATTAATTCCTGGGCCAATGGGGGTTTGTGTTGGCAGGCCACCAATCAATATGTCTCTCTCATATTGATGTCTCTCTCTGTCTCTCTCTTTCCGACCCCCAGGTGAGGTTAAAAAAAATGAAAATATCCCTAGCCAGTTAGGATCAGTGGACAGTGATGGTCTATGGACTGAAGGGGTCTGGGTTCCATTCTGGTCAAGGGCACATATCCAGGTTGCAGGCTTAATTCCCCATGTGGGACGTGCAGGAGGCAGCAAAGTAATGATTCTCTCTCATCATTGATGTTTCTCTCCCTTCCTCTCAGAAAACAATGAAAATGTTTTTCCAAATATATATACTGGAGGCTCAGTGCACGAATTGGTGCATTGCTGGGCACTTGTCTGCCCAACGGCATATTGGGCGCCATGTAGCCTGGCCTGCCTGGCAGAGGGAACTCAGGCAGTTGGATTGCTGGCCCCGACCCTGGTCAAACTCCCGGTTGAGGGCACTACTTGCATATTAGCCTTTTATTATATAGAATAATAAAATGAAATGCCAATAAATAAATGAAAGCAGTGAACTTAAAGGGTAATCATTTCAGCTAACCAGAAATGGCATTCTCATGTCAGAAGAAGAACAGCATCTGGTTCAATCCCAGCTCTGCCGGGGAGCAGCACTCTGCTTCCTCACCTGCCTAACTTTCCTAACTGGTGCCTGGATGTCCAATCCAAAAGGGGACTGGGCAGAAAGAGGGAAATGCTGGGCTTCTAGGATGTCCACAGGAGGCCTTGTGCGATTCATTATGATCTGACCTCAAGGCTGGCCTGGGGCAGGACAACCTGAAGGCCCAGCTCCTGAGGCTCAGGCCCGGGCACAGGGGAAGGCCTGTAGGATTGAGCCTGAGAGGCTCAGAGACCAAGCTGGCCCCCGCCGGGCTGCTGCTCTGCAGAAGTGTATGTGATGGTGAGCCACCCTGGGGCCCAGAGACACCTCAGGAATGGAGGGAAGCCCAAGAGCTACTTGTGCTTGAAAACCATGGTGTTGGCCCTGGTGTCCGGCCCACAATTCCTTCCTGAAACAGAAACACGGTGTTCCAGGTCCTGGAACCTGGAGACACAGCCTGATAGTCCTGCTTCAGTGGCTCTACACCACAGACTCCCTGCCCCTTCCACAGGCTCAAGGCCAGCTGCATTCGCCATCCCCTGAAGGCAGGACGGAAAGAAACTCCATTCTTTCAGAGCTGGGAGGGACTTGTGTCTAAGAGACCTGCCAGGGAGAGGAAGGTGTGGGCACACCAAACTGGCCTCTGCTCCAGTTGGCTTTGCCCACTGGTGACAGAGCACCTCTCTGTTCTGTGTTTAAGTGACTGCCGCTGAGAATAACTCACGTCCTGGGAGCGGGATCCTCGGCCCCGTGTACCGCTGTAAATCCATCTTCCTCCTCTTTGACCTCCTCTGTCTTTTCTGTGGTAATGCTCGTCAATGAGCCTCTGTAAACAGGAGAGAAAGAGAAAACAATCTGGTTTCACATAAAACGTGTTAATTGACTTTTGACCAAGGCTGGGACCTGGCCCAGAAGGGCCGGCATTTCCCTGAGACGCAGACATCACGGAGCTCATGACTGTCATGCTTGACGCATAGGGATATGGAGATGGAAGCACATGGCATGGGCCTGGGACCCGAACACTTGAGGAAACCGACTGAAGCGCCAGGATTACGCTGGCCTTTATCTGAGGAGAGCAAGGCCCTATCCATGTGCAATTGAGGATCACAAACCCGTGGGCCGTGACAGCTCACACCCTTGTTTACTGTCTGGAAAACGAGTCCCCTGATTGTGGGAGCAGCGCAGGCTCCTTCGGCTTTGAGGCTGTCCAGATCCCATCTACTCCCGGGCATTTCTGAAAGCTCACTATGTAGTGGGCAGCCATGAAAAGTGATGAATTCCAAAGGGCTGGGTCCAGGCTCCCTGATCCTGCTGGGCATCTGCTCTTCTAGTCTGGGTTCTTCTCCTCCCACAAGCGTGCTCCTCGTCTTTACCCTAGAGCGCATCCCTGTCTGCGTTTGATTAACCGCACTACTAGGCACACAAACTCTGGGAGCCAAGGCCCTGCAACCCTGGTGCTCAGACATCATGGAGCTCGTGGCTGTCGTGCTTGCCATTTGCAGTTCATTCACAAAGACCAAGGGAGGGGAGAAGCATTCCAGATAGCAAAACCCACACTACCCTCTCGGGAACCGGAACTTCACATGCAGCCTCCACTCTGGGTTCCTGGGAGGCACTGGAACAGGTGCTCTTTCATCTAGGTGAGTTGGCAATGGTGCATCCAAGGGTCATTTCCAGAAGAGCAGGATCCCCACATTTCCTGCTAGAGCTAATAGTAGGAGGGACAGGCGGGCAGACTTTGCCCCTTCCAGGCACTGAGGAATTGGGGTGAGGGGGCAAGTGGGCAGGACCCAGTGTGCCATTTGGATGAAAAGGAGTGAACATTGACCAGGATGCCTCAAGGGTTAGGGAACTGGCTGAAGAACCTAAGGGTCAAGGGTTTGATTCTGGGTCAAGGGCGTATACCTGGATTGCTGATTAATTCCTGGGCCAATGGGGGTGTGTGTTGGCAGGCCACCAATCAATATGTCTCTCTCATATTGATGTCTCTCTCTGTCTCTCTCTTTCCGACCCCCAGGTGAGGTTAAAAAAAATGAAAATATCCCTAGCCAGTTAGGATCAGTGGACAGTGATGGTCTATGGACTGAAGGGGTCTGGGTTCCATTCTGGTCAAGGGCACATATCCAGGTTGCAGGCTTAATTCCCCATGTGGGACGTGCAGGAGGCAGCAAAGTAATGATTCTCTCTCATCATTGATGTTTCTCTCCCTTCCTCTCAGAAAACAATGAAAATGTTTTTCCAAATATATATACTGGAGGCTCAGTGCACGAATTGGTGCATTGCTGGGCACTTGTCTGCCCAACGGCATATTGGGCGCCATGTAGCCTGGCCTGCCTGGCAGAGGGAACTCAGGCAGTTGGATTGCTGGCCCCGACCCTGGTCAAACTCCCAGTTGAGGGCACTACTTGCATATTAGCCTTTTATTATATAGAATAATAAAATGAAATACCAATAAATAAATGAAAGCAGTGAACTTAAAGGGTAATCATTTCAGTTAACCAGAAATGGCATTCTCATGTCAGAAGAAGAACAGCATCTGGTTCAATCCCAGCTCTGCCGGGGAGCAGCACTCTGCTTCCTCACCTGCCTAACTTTCCTAACTGGTGCCTGGATGTCCAATCCAAAAGGGGACTGGGCAGAAAGAGGGAAATGCTGAGCTTCTGGGATGTCCACAGGAGGCCTTGCGCGATTCATTATGATCTGACCTCAAGGCTGGCCTGGGGCAGGACAACCTGAAGGCCCAGCTCCTGAGGCTCAGGCCCGGGCACAGGGTAAGGCCTGTAGGATTGAGCCTGAGAGGCTCAGAGACCAAGCTGGCCCCCGCCGGGCTTCTGCTCTGCAGAAGGGTATGTGATGGTGAGCCACCCTGGGGCACAGAGACACCTCAGGAATGGAGGGAAGCCCAAGAGCTTCTTGTGCTTGAAAACCATGGTGTTGGCCCTGGTGTCCGGCCCACAATTCCTTCCTGAAACAGAAACACGGCGTTCCAGGTCCTGGAACCTGGAGACACAGCCTGACAGTCCTGCTTCAGTGGCTCTACACCACAGACTCCCTGCCCCTTCCACAGGCTCAAGGCCAGCTGCATTCGCCATCCCCTGAAGGCAGGATGGAAAGAAACTCCATTCTTTCAGAGCTGGGAGGGACTTGTGTCTAAGAGACCTGCCAGGGAGAGGAAGGTGTGGGCACACCAAACTGGCCTCTGCTCCAGTTGGCTTTGCCCACTGGTGACAGAGCACCTCTCTGTTCTGTGTTTAAGTGACTGCCGCTGAGAATAACTCACGTCCTGGGAGCGGGATCCTCGGCCCCGTGTACCGCTGTAAATCCATCTTCCTCCTCTTTGACCTCCTCTGTCTTTTCTGTGGTAATGCTCGTCAATGAGCCTCTGTAAACAGGAGAGAAAGAGAAAACAATCTGGTTTTACATAAAACGTATTAATTGACTTTTGACCAAGGCTGGGACCTGGCCCAGAAGGGCCGGCATTTCCCTGAGACGCAGACATCACGGAGCTCATGACTGTCATGCTTGACGCATAGGGATATGGAGATGGAAGCACATGGCATGGGCCTGGGAACCGAACACTTGAGGAAACCGACTGAAGCGCCAGGATTACGCTGGCCTTTATCTGAGGAGAGCAAGGCCCTATCCATGTGCAATTGAGGATCACAAACCCGTGGGCCGTGACAGCTCACACCCTTGTTTACTGTCTGGAAAATGAGTCCCCCGATTGTGGGAGCAGCGCAGGCTCCTTCGGCTTTGAGGCTGTCCAGGTCCCATCTACTCCCGGGCATTTCTGAAAGCTCACTATGTAGTGGGCAGCCATGAAAAGTGATGACTTCCAAAGGGCTGGGTCCAGGCTCCCTGATCCTGCTGGGCATCTGCTCTTCTAGTCTGTGTTCTTCTCCTCCCACAAGCGTGCTCCTCGTCTTTACCCAAGAGCGCATCCCTGTCTGCGTTTGATTAACCACACTACTAGGCACACAAACTCTGGGACGCAAGGCCCTGCAACCCTGGGGCTCAGACATCATGGAGCTCGTGGCTGTCATGCTTGCCATTCGCAGTTCATTCGCAAAGACCAAGGGAGGGGGAGAAGCATTCCAGATAGCAAAACCCACACTACCCTCTCGGGAACCAGAACTTCACATGCAGCCTCCACTCTGGGTTGCTGGGAGGCACTGGAACAGGTGCTCTTTCATCTAGGTGAGTTGGCAATGGTGCATCCAAGGGTCATTTCCAGAAGAGCAGGATCCCCACATTTCCTGCTAGAGCTAATAGTAGGAGGGACAGGCGGGCAGACTTTGCCCCTTCCCGGCACTGAGGAATTGGGGTGAGGGGGCAAGTGGGCAGGACCCAGTGTGCCATTTGGATGAAAAGGAGTGAACACTGACCAGGATGCCTCAGGGGTTAGGGAACTGGCTGAAGAACCTAAGGGTCAAGGGTTTGATTCTCATCCTTCCCAACCTCTGCTGGTCATTTGTGCCCAGTGCGTTACAGAGAGCCAACCCTGGCCACAGTCATTTTTGCCCTAAACTACATTGTGGCTTTCCAGGTAAGCCATCCTGAGTGGGAGGAGGGCCGGCGAGAGCTGAGCAGAAGAATCCGGGATAATGCTAAACAGCACCATGACCCCGGTGGGCTGAGATGGGACCGTGTTGTCACCGAGACCTTGTCCCTCTGTCCCTCATGGCCAGCCATTCCCCATCAGAAAGAAGGACAGTCCCCAGCACTAGGATCGAGGGGTGAAGGCCACCCTGGGCCCACCAGATGCCTCTCGGGTTACTTGACTTCCAACCACAAGGTTTCCAGCTCCAAGCCGCTCCCTCCAGCCTCATTTCAGGCAGCTTCCTCGGCCTGTAGACCAGCCTCCCATAAACACTCACTCCCAGTGAATCCCACTTCTTAGCAAGGCATGGACGCCTTCCACATCTCAGTGGCCCCTGCTCTAGCCTTCCCTCCTGCCACTGCTTGTGTCTTCCGTGCGCAGACCACCCCTGATCTACCTTCACGCCCCTCCCCCCAACCTTCGGTCCCACTGGCTGGCCCTGGCCCCACCCGGGTCACCAGCAGAAACACGCTTCCTTCTACACCTCCATGGAGATCCTCACCATCTGTCTGCTGTGTACACACTCTGCTCACATCGCATCACCCCTGCTGGTGAGTAGCCACCGGGTCACAGATCCTGTGCCCCTTGCAGGGCCTATGCCACAGCCAGGTCTATGTCATTTCAGCAGTGGGAGGACAATCACAGCACACCCATAGCCCTCTCTACAGTGCATCAGGGGAAGTCAGACACACAAATTTCTCACCCTGGGATTTTGATCTCACCCTATATGCCTCTCTTCACCTCTCATATTTTTTAAATGGAGCTTAATTCAAAAGCAGAGGAAGGCGGCTCTGGCAGTGGGCAATGTCTTGGAAGCCAGCAAAATGCCGCCACCCCTCTTTGCAGAGATCTAGAGCCAATCCTGGGAAAGGATAGGCGGGTGCGCTGGGAAGATGGTTTGTTCCCTTGCCCTGCCCTGGGGATACCCGTGCACCGTGGGGCTCTCTGCCCTTAATCTGGAGGCCTGGGCTTGGAGCTGGAAGCCTGGAGCTGTGGGGACAGGCGTCGGTCATCCCATCCCCTTACATGAGAGGCCCGGTCCCTGCACGTTCTTCCAGGAGGGACTGGCTCAGCTCTCTTAAGTTGTTGATTTGGCTTGAGAGTTGATGTCTCTTCTCCTTCAAGTCCTTGCTCAGGAGGGTGAGTGACTGAAACAGAGATTAACAATGTGTTCCACACCATGTCCCCTTTGGCTCCCCTGCTGGGAAACTGCTCCCAGAGAAGAAAGGCCACGTGCACAAGATGCCCTTTCTGTAGGAGCCACACCCGTAGGCAGGACCAACTCAGCCAATGCATGGGGAGGCCAAGTGCACCAGTCAATCGGGCAGCCACTGCCCACATGTGGCCTCTGAGCACTGACAAGCATCCATTCTGAGCTTAGAGGCGCCATAATTGCAAAATGTGCTGCAGGTTCTGGGGACTTCACAGCCATTTTCAAAAGAAATGTAAACGATCTCATTAATAAGCTACCTGGCAGGTGTGGCTCAGTGGGTGGAGTGGCCTCCCAGGCACCAGGAGTTCACTGGTGAGATTCCTAGTCAAGTAACAAGCCCAGGAGGAGCGGTCCCTCCCCAGGAGAGGGCAAGCAGGAGGCAGCCATCACTGATTAACTCTCATCATTGATGTTTCCATCCCTCTCGTTCTCTCCCTTCCTCTGTGACATCAATAAAACAAATGACCGGCTACATAGGAATTTTGGGCTGAGGTGGTTCAAATCCTGAACCCAAATATCACCCGGTGGGAGGGGCAGGAAAGCCCAAGCTTTGGCTTCAAACAAACAGAATCCAGACCCACTGCCTCAGGGGTCTGAGGACAGCTCCCCAGCTCACAAAGGCATCAAGAGAATTCAATGCGATGAGACGGGGAGCACAGAGCAGAGCTCAGCCCAAATGACACAGAGAAAATGGAACTTGCTATTTCCATGCTTCGCCCCGACCATTGCAAAAGCAAAGTTCAGGCCCTGTCCGGTTTAGTGCAGTGGATAGAGCATCGGACCTCGGACCAAAGGGCCCTGGGTTCCTTTCCGGTCAAGGGTATAGACCCTGGTCTCGGGCACTTTCCCCGCTGGGGTGGGGTAGAAGGCAGCTGAACGATGCTTCTCTGTCATCATCGATGTTTTATCTCTCCCTCCCTCTCCCTTGTTTTCTCTCAAATCAATAAGAATGTGCTTAAAAAAAGAAAACAGCTCTTGTTTTCCCTCAAATAAATAAAAAGGTGCTTAAGGAAAGAAAACAGCAAAGGTCCAGTAAAAGGTTTTTCTAACACATCCCCTCCAGCCATGGTGCTTGTCCCCGTTAAACGCCTATGGCTTCCTCCCGGCCTCTGGGTGACATTCACACACAGGGTTTGGGCACAGACGCCAATGAGGACCCATGCTACCTGCCTGAGCCCCCGGCTGTGAGCACAGGGCTCAGGCCCCGCGTCCTGAGCCCCACCAGCCCCAGGCCTCACCTCGCACTGGCCACTCAATTTTGGCAGAGTGATTTCTTTAGACCGTTGCTCCGCCATTAACTTGCTGTACAAGTTATGGAAGACAAGAACACTTTGCTTCTTGTTCTTTAGGGAGTCTTGTAGCTCCTCGTGCTTGGTGAGCAGTTCCTCCTTCTTCGACTGCAGCTCCTCGGTCCAAGAGGTGAGTCTGCGGGTGGAGAGCCACAGCGCCCAGGGCTGAGGAGCACTCCCAGCCTCCCTCCCAGGTGTGCGCCTCCATCACACCCACCGCCTCTAAGGGCCTCGGGGAGTCCCGTGTAAATGAGGGCTGAGCACAGTCAGCGCCTCTCCAACTGTGTCTGTGGGGTTCTGTGGGGCCACCCAGCTGCCCCCTGTGGGCTGGGGACACAGGACAGGCAGGCTCAGACACTTCAACTGAGCAGCCTGTGACAGTCCTTCCCATGTACGGATTTGCAGAGCCGCCTCCTTGGAAAACGGTTCTTGCACTGAAACACTTTTGGAAAACATGGAATGAGACTATCTTTGCAATGAAACTCTGTCTTTGCCCAGCTCTTCTCCCCAGGCCAAGTCCCTTTCTGAGCTCAACTCCTGAGACAAATACAATGTGAGATTTTGGATCCACTGACATCAGCAGCAGCATGATCATCGTCATCTTCATAATTACCCGACTGGCTTTCCGGGGCTAAGGGTTAGCCCTGAAATCTCAATGGCCAGAGGCTGACAGATTCAATGTGAACATAGTGGGCCCCTATTGGGCCCACACAGCTTTGTCATTTAATTTAAATTAACTCGTTATTAAATTAATGTTTTTATTTTTTAACATATACTTTAGTGATATTTTATACAGAGGAAAGCAGAGGGATAGAGAGTTAGAAACATCGATGAGACAGAATCATTGATCAGCAGCCTCCTGCACACCTCCTAATGGGGATGTGCATACAATCCAGGTACAAGCCCTTGACCAGAATCAAACCCGAGATCTTTCAGTCCACAGGCTGAAGCTTTATCCACTGAGCCAAACCGGTTTTGGCAGTTATTCAATATTTTAATATGTAAGTTTCACATCAACACTCAGCTATTGCCCTTCCTAGAGGGTGGGGAGTAAGCATAAAGTAAAGCCGCTGGCAGGTGTGGCTCCGCAGAGAGAGCGTCAGCTTGTGGACAGAACTGCCTCGGGTTGGGTTCCCAGTCAGGGCCATGCACCTGGCTGTGGATGGCTCTGCGGCACAGAGGGTGTGTGCTGTAGGCATCCAGGAGATGTGTCTCTCCCATCGCTGTTTCTCTCTCGCTGGCTCCCTCCCTTCCTTTCATTCTCTCTGAAGGTCAGTGCAAAAATTATCCTGAGATGAGGGTTAAGTTTTTGTTAAAAAGCAGAAACAAAAGGGTGACCCAGCAGCTTGGGCCTGCCTCCCAGCAGACAGCCTTCAGAGGGTGTGTGTTCTCCAGGAGGCCTGTCCTACTGCTGACACCCCTCCCCCACCTGCTGCACCTGCCTGGCCCCCGCAGGCACCTGAGTTTGTAGCCCCAATTTCTATTCAAAAAAGGCTGTGCTAAGGAAGGCTTCCTGTGTTCACACCTCAGGGATGAGATAAGACCTGCATTTGAATCCTGACTGGCCACTACACTCAGGATTGGCCTGAACATCTTATTTACTCTCTCTGAGCCCCTTTCCTCATCTTTATGGGGGGGGGGGGTAAGGATAATAAAGCAGTCAATTCTCACGATTCCCGGGATAATGTCCTGTGAAGCCACTGCAAGCACGGAGTCAGTGTAATTGCAACTGTCCCAACACTTCCTAGTGTCTCTGGCCACATTTTTTCCACCAATCAAGACCTAAAGATGCTTTGGTTACTATGCTCACAGCCAACAGCACCATACCTCGGGCCTGAAGGACCCTCAGGTGCCACTCGGATATTTTCCCCAAGGACCAGCGCAGCTTGCACTTGGGGACACTAGACAGCACTGCAGCACTCCATTCGGCCCATTTCACACAGCCACATCGCCACCAAAAAGCATGAAAATAGGACCTATGGCACTCAATGGACCACGGATGGGACGCTCGTTTGCAGTGTGAGAGCTAAAACAGGCAGGAGTCAGAGGCCTGTTCACCCACAGCTGCAAATGTGCACATCAGGCAACTCCCATGTCTTGCCTTCTGGACAGGCCCCTAAGAGGCTACGGGGACCCATGTGGGGGGACGATGCATGTCAACAAGGAGGTGAATTCACCAACAGGGAACACGGACTGATGTGGAGGGAGCACACGTCCTTCCCGGGATCGCAGGTGTGAGAGGATGAAGGTGCCCGTGCCCGACACAGTCATCTCCATCGTCGTCCTGTGGGAGGGGCGGGCCTCCAAACCTGGACCACGCTCCATCCCAGCTGTCACTGGTGCTTCCATGCCAGCCACCAGCTGGAGGCCCTTCCCCCTGTGACCATCATACATGACTATAACCAGGGAAAGGGGGATGGTGGTAAGAGTGCACCCTAACCAGGGTCCTCACTGGAGCTGAGCTCAGCAGGTGCTCAGTGAGCTGGTGGGAATGAAACCCGGCAGATGCTGCTGTAGGGCAGAGGCGGTTACCTGGAAACCTCCATCTGCAGCCATTCATTTTCCCGGGTGACCAGGGCCTTGGCCTCCTGCTCCCGCAGCAGGGCCTCCTGGACTTCAGCGAGCTGCTTCTGCTGCTCCCCCAGCTCCACAGGCTGCTTCTCCTCGGCCCCCTGCTGGTTCTCGGGGAAAAGGTGAGGATGCCTCACTGGGTGCAGGCCCCAGGCAGCCACACACTCCCCATCCCTGCACCCCCACACTCAGTTAGGCGCCAAGAGCAGGGCAAATACAGGCCCCAAAGGAGCAGGGACCCTCGGGGCAGGCAACACCCAGCCGTGCTGAGGGCGGTTCTCCCAGCGCTTAAGGAACTGCGCTGGGTCGGCCCAGGGCAGGAACGGACCATCACATGGGCCTACATGAGTCCCGTGTTCTCTCCACACATGGGACCTTTAGGGCAAATGATGCCGCCTCAATGCATCAGCTCCTTGGCAGCCATCTTTGACCACATTTAAAACACTATTTTTAAAAGCACATGGAACATCAGTAAGGGTGCAGAATACCTGGACAACACTAGCATCTAATTTACCCTGATACTGACAGAACAACCATCTGCCCTGCACAGCCAGCAGCACCTCCCTTCTCAGACCCCAGTCCTGTCCATCACCAAGAAGGTGGCCAGTGTCCCTGGGAGGCAATACCTGCCCCAGGACCCTGCAACTGAGAATTGTTGGTCTGAGCTGCAGCTGAGCGAGGGAACTGGTCACGGGGAATCACTGACCAATGACCAGGACACGGCTGTGACCCTGGACGCTCCCTCTGGCAGGCAGGGGCCGGGGGCCTGGGCTCTGGAGGGCCTACCTGCTGGGAACTGGGCAGCATCCGCATTTCTAAGAGTTTGAACAGCTGTTCTTTGAGGCTGCTCAAGCGCTGGTTGGTGGCATTCTCATTCCGTAGTTGGCTCTCCAATTCTGCCACCTGTAAGCCAAACACCCAGCCCGTGCCAGTGAGGTCACAAAGTGAACTTGGCTTTAAAGCAAACCGCAAACGTGTCACCCCCAGGCACACCTAGCCACTGGCTGGCTCATATGTTCCGACACACACACACACACACACACACACACACACACGTTACCTGCTCCTTTAGCTGCCGGTTCTCCTTCAGCAGCAGTTCACACTTGCTGTTGCTCGCACTCGGGGCCTGGGTGTCCCCCTGCAGCTCCAGGTCTGTGCCCTGGGGGGCCTCGGAATTTTGTCCTAATACCAGGGTCTTGATGGAATCTGAAGAGCAAAGTGGAGTGAGAGCCCTGATCCCAGAGCCTCCGCTCCCCTCTCTGTCTCTGCCTGGAGACGGTCATCCCTCTGAGTGGGCCGTCCCCCTGAAACCCGGGTCTGAAGACTGGGAATGCCAGCTGGATGCCCTCTGTTGTTCACAGGGTGCTGTCACTGTGGGTTGTGGACCCTCTGCTGGCTCCTCTGAGGTATATTGGGGAGCCACCCAGAGCTTAAGGGCAAAGCAGGTGACAGTGGACAGGACAATACAAAAGTTCAAGACACTGGAACTGTTGGAACCACTTTTTGCCAAGTTCCGACCTGACCATCAAGTCAAGGATGTTAGACACTCACAGAGACAGCAAACACATGGCATGGTCTCTGCCAACCCTCAGGGTCATGTGTTGTGTAGCTCAGCTGGGAGTTTGGGGGGGGGGGCTCGAAAACTGACCAGTATGTTAGTGGGGGTAGAGCCTCTGGGGTGCATGTGCCACCCCTGGGTAAGGCCCTTGGGGAGGTGGGGTCACTGGGCAGCCCCTGCCAGGGAGACAGAGCAGACTGCACCCATCTGCCCGATGATGAAGGGAACAGGGGAAATCAGCCCAGATTGTTGTGATAGTGCAGGTTAGTGACCGCTGGGGAAGGTGCCTGCCATCCAGAGCGTTCAGTCCCCCATGGACAGATGGAAGACAGCCTCTGGGGGTCAGCGTGCTGTCCTCTGAGGGCTCCTGGGCCTCTCTGCATGGGAGCAGAGAAAACTGGCAGCACCTACTTTGTAGTTCATGTCCTGACTTCATGTTCTCCTTGGGGAGAACAAACCCTTGTGCTGCCAGACCCTGCATGTTCTCCTTGGGGAGAAGGCAGTTGACAGTTCCAAAGGGCCCTAAATCAAACCCCATGGATTTGGGCTGAGGATGGGCTGACCCAGGAGATTCAGGGCCAAGGGCTCAGCTCCCTGGCTGAGGGAGAAGCTGCAGCCAGGCCGGCTCCCCAGCGCCAGGGCCGCTGCCTACCTTGTGATTGCGGCCCCAGCTCCTCGCTCCCGTGGTCGGACTCGTTCATCTTTAGGCCCTGCTCTGCCTCCATGGCCATGTTGTCCCCCAGCAACTCCGTGAGGAGCTGCTGGGGGATGTGTCCAGGCTCCTAGTTCAGGAAGAGGGGTGGGGTGAGGATGCGCACCAGACACCCTCTGGGCAGGTCATGCTCAGTGCAGCTGCCCTCAGTCCCCCAGGATGCTGGGCCTCCATGCACCTGCTCACTTCCTCACAGACAGCTGCACAGAAGTGACTGCAACACAGTGCCCAGCTGGGCCACCCATAGCCACTAATGCATGCAGCCCCAGTGGTAGGTGATGAAGACACCCGAGGTCAGTGATGTCGAACAAAGTGACGCACACACAGGGCTGTAAAGCAAGGATAGGAGGACAGGCAGCTCTGAGGCCCTTAGCTGGTTTAACATGTCTTAGAGAGTCTATGGGGACCCCAAATAACAGCTTAACACAAATCCCAGATGCTAGCGGAGACCTTTTAGCACATCACCCACCTATGTCTATCCTTTCAGAAAATAAATACAGCTGCCAGGTCTTATCTGTGGGATGGGGGGGGGGGGGGTTCTTTTAGTATCTATACTAATAAAAGGGTAATACCCTAACTAGACCAGATATCTTCTGGATGTCCTTCTGGATAAAGCGAAGGTGGTGGGGACCAAAGCAGAGGTGTTAGGGGCTATGAGGCCAGCAGGGGAGAGAAGGGAGGGGTGATGAAACTGGCAGCCAGGGAGAGCAGTAAGGGAGCAATCAGGATGGCAGAGGAGCAGTTAAGTTGTGATCATGTAGGCAAGCAGGAAAGCAGTTAGAAGCCAGCAGACCTGGATTGAGACAGGGATGGCTGACTGCCATATCAGGCCTGATCCCTGCTGGCTTGAGCCTAAACCTGAAGTCAGATATCCAGCAAGGAGTCCCAGATTGGAGAGGTGGAGGAGGCCAGGCTGAGGGCTCCTCGCCCCCAAGCATGAATTTCATGCACCAACTTCCAATGTATTTCCGTTAAATATATTTTTATTGATCACAGAGAGGGAAAGGAGGAGAGATAGACACATAAATGATGAGATAGAATCACTGACAGCCTTCCTCCCACAGGACACGCCTGGGCATGAGGTACAACCTGGGCATCACCCTGACAGGCAGGCCCTGTCTGCTCTGAGCGCCTTCTGTGGTGCCCACTTAAGCCGCTGAGCTTAGCCGATGGCTCTTGGCTGGCAGCAGGCCCCTGTGTCCACAGGAGCAGAAAATCAGGGAAAGGCACCACATAAACCTATCACTGCCCCATCTCTGGTGCCGTGATGCGAGAGTGTCTGATGTGTACAGCCTGGTCTGCTTGGACCTGTGCGCCTGCTGATAGATATGGGACTTCACCGAGTTCATTTCCTTAACATGGAAAGGGTGGGGCTAAGAGCTATCCTGGTTTCAGGGCTGAGCCTTAGACTCTCAATTCCTCAGTCACTCCACTCCTCTGGGTGCTGGAAATAAACGGCTCTTCGGGCGAGTTGTTGTTAAATACCCAGTTCCCTTCTTAACAGGTCACACATGTCCTCTGGAAAACCAACAGCTCAGGACAGTGTCCCGGAAATGAGGGCAGAGACACAATGACAGTACTGTGGGCCTCGGGTGTCAGGCACATCTGGTGTGGGACGCCAAGGCCGGTCCCTCCCAGGCCCCCTCACGGGAGGAGTCCCTGGGGCCCAGCACACACGAGGGAGCCATTCAGCTCTTTCCCTCATCTCTGGTCCCGCCAGATCCCTCCCGGAACCACTGGGTGTCCTAGGGGGCTTAGTGTCCCCTGACTGCCTTCACAGTCTGGAAACACAACACACAGGATGTGTCAGTTGATCTCGGTGGGCAGCTTTCCAAGCCTGGCCCCACGCACGGTTCTAACACCTGGGAGTGGGCAGTAGCTCCTGCTTTTCCATCTCGTGTTCATTTTACCCCCAAGATCCAGAACCCATGTTTCTTGGTGGAAGGGAAGCCATGGACCTACTGCCAGTGGGCACGGTTCTGATGAATGCCGGGCAGCGGGAAGGGTTTGCTCACAGACTCTGGAGTTGACTGGGCCCCATCTCTCTGCCCATCCCCAGCCCAGCCCTCGGTGCCCTCTGTCCTTGCTCATTCGGTATTCACAAGAGCCCCGAGGGGGAGGCAGGGAGAGTCCCTTCTTACGCAGGAGGAGGCCCTGCACTCACCGACTATATGTCCACCTGCTCTTCTCACACCGACTTTTCACACCGACTCTTCAAAAACTGATAGTTCACAAATCGACTCCTTTCCCACCTACTCCACACTCTCCTACTCAGCACACACCCAATACACCACCACCGCCTACACGCCTACCAACTCCACAACCAACGACTCTACACCTAACATTCCACTGTCTCCATGCCCACCCATGCCAAACGGCTCAAGGCCCTGCATTCTAAACGGCTCTGCCAGTGGCTCACACCCCGTGCTAACTGCTTAGGAATACACAAAAATTATGCCACTCTCCCTACAAAACTTCATATCTAGCTGGGTACATAAAACATAAAAAAAATAAAGGTTATTTGTACATCCTCTATCATTTTAAGTGGAAATTATCCACTTCATTCTAATATGTCTACCCATGTTTTGAAAATAATTTTTTTCCCATCATCCAAATTACAAAGATTTGACCCATTCCTTTAAGGGAACAACACATTCACTTTATTCTGTAAAGTCTTACCTAGAGAGCTCAGCTTGGGAATTCTTCTCCCCATCGATTGTGAAGAGTTCAGACATTAGCATCCCTGAGTCCACCAGTCAACTGTCTAAAAAGCAATTTGACAGACCACTAACCAATGTGTATTTTATTAAAAAAAAACAAACAAACAAAGTAATACTGAATATTTGGAAAATACTTTGTTTATTTAAAAATATATCTTTATTGAGTTCAGAGGTGAAAGGAGAGGGGGAGAGAGAGAAACATCAATGAAGAGAGAAGCATTGATCTACTGCCTTCTGCACGCCCCATAATGGGGATGGAGTCCCTAACCCGGGCATGTGCCCTGACTGTGTATGGATCGATGATCTCGTGGTTCATAGTTTAACGCTCAATGAGTCATGCTGGTCAGACTGAAAATTATTTTAACAATAAGATTTTGTAGGTAGCTTTCTGTGCAAGGAGTACTAAGTTAGCCCATGCAAGAAAGACATTTAGAGAACAAATAAACAGGTATACTCAGAACAGAATTTAAAAGTTTAGGTTGCCAATCAATGAGCTAAAAGTGTTTTAATTATCTCTAAAGTAGTAATGGTTTTACTTGGCTTAATTAAAATACTCCTTCTTAATTTAAGGTGAATTTAAATTGTTTTATGTAGACGAAATCTTTGGAATTATGATGGGGGTGGTACCAATTATCATTTGTATTAATTATTCAGCTCCAATAACTGTTATAAACTTGCCAAAAGTGTAACTGAACAACCAATGGGTCCAGGCTGCTGGTCACTACTTGAGCCAATGAAGGAGGGACAGGATTGACTCATATATGAACATTTGTTCCATTAATGCAGCAGAATGAGAGAATAGCAGGTCACCCACAAACATCTGTTGTACCACCCTTCCTCTCTCTCCCCCTGCCACCTCCCTCTCCATAATCCAGCTGCTTATGTTGAGGAGAAGGACAAAGATCGTATGAAAAAGAAGAAATTTCAGACCTCGGGAAGTAGGCAAGGTATAGTGGTTACAGAATACAGGCAACCAGGCTGGGGAATTGGCAGAGGTTGGGTGACTCAGGGACCACATTATAGGCAATGAGGTTGCTAATCTAGGCCTTTCTCAGAAACCAGGGTGCCTGCATTCCCTAATTAGCTTCCAGGCCCTAGCGTTTTCTACTCTCCACCAGATTAGGGCGTGCTTTCTCTAATCAGAACAGAACAATCATGATATAATCACTATAATCACTATAAATATAAGGAATTAATATTCCTTATAGTTATAGCTGGTCCCCAACATCTTACTCCTGCCTCTAATAAAAGAACAACAACAACAAAAATCCCACCTAGAGGGGTTACTCTTTCATAACTACCTCAATCCATTCCTCATGTAGAATCTATTGCATAAATCTAACAGCCTTCATTTGTGGAAAGCATGATGAGATTTAAATTAATGGCCAATAAAATGAGATCCAACCTGGAAACAAATTAGTAGATGTAGTGACCTGAACTGAGAACACAGCAAATAACATATAATTTAAGGAAGCTTGATATATTACAAATTGTTTCTCTTATATTATAAAAATAAAGATTTCAAGAACGGTTGAATTGATGAGCTTACACCCATGCGATAGTAACTAGTTGATTGAAATTTAAACTCTTTGCTCCCAATTGTCAGGGCCAATATTTTAGAGAAATTATGCAAAATTTATGAACCTGGAGCTATTTTAAGGAAAATAACTAACAGGGACACAGAAAACAAGATGAGGCCAACTGAAACCATAAAAAAAAAAGAGTGAGTGCAAGCTAGGCCCAGTGATGAGTGTGTTGCACACATTGCATCTCATTCAATTGACTCAAAGTCACCAAGGGGTTCCATGAACTACCACTGGCTGAGCTGTCTGTGGTACCTGGGATACGCACAAATCTTAGGAGTCATATAAGGTTCCTTTTTTAAATTTGGTCCCATGACCTGACCGGTGAGGCTCAGTTTGTTGGAGCATCGTCTCTACAGGGAAAGGCTGTGGGTTCAATTCCCGGTGAGGGCACATACCAAGACTTGGTGTTCACTCCCCAATGTGTGTGTATATGAGAGGCAACCAGCTGATGTTTTTCTCCCACATCAATGATTTTCTCTCTCCCTCAAACCAGTAAGCATAGCCTCGGGATAGGATTTTTTAAAAAAATGGGTCCATTAGGTCTTAGAAGTAATTTTTAAATTTTCAATTATAAAATCTTACCAAATTCCCAAATAATTTCAAAGAGTATGTTAAAAAAGTAAACCAGCAAAACCATTCTTTAATTTATACAAGCATTTTTTTTTTACCAACACCAGACCCTCGTAGGCCTAGCTCAGTGGTTGAGCTTCAACCTATGAACCAGGCGGTCATGGTTCAATTCCAGGTTAGGGCACATGCCCTGTGCGTGGCACCCATCCCCCGGCTGGGGCATGCAAGAGGCAGTGAATCAATGATTCTCATCATTGATGTTTGTCCCTCTCTGTATCCCTTCCTCTATGAATCCAATATATATATATATATTCCCTTAAAAAATTTTAAGGCAGGACAGAGGATTTCCCTGACTGGAGAGGGCAGTGGTCTCCACTGTGGCCCCACCTGAAAATACCTGGGGAGGTGACACAGACAAGCCCCTCTACTGATAGGCTAACGCATCGTCTTTTCTCATTGAAAATCCCCATTGCTCAGCCTTCACAGGATCAGTTCCTTCTCTTTCTCTGTGAACGTTCCAGTACGTTTTCTCAAAACCTCAAAGATGCGGATAGGTTGTGCCAGGTGGAAGTTATGCAAAAGGGCCAGGATGGTGAACAGGCTGCCACCCTCCTTGCTCTCACTTCCCTTTCTGTAGATATCGTCAAACTTCCTCACCGTGGCCTCCAGACAGGGAGCCCCAACCTGCACAAAGGAAACAGGACAAACTTTAAGTTAGGTACTAACATGGCAGCATAGGTAAATGCCTGTCCTACTACATAGTGCCTGCCATGACCACATCAAAGTTACAACTAAAATACAGAACAACTATCATCCAGAACCGCGGGCAAGCTGGCTGGGTGGAAGTACTACAAGTAGAGAGGTCAGGAAGAAAGCCTATTGAGACTGGTAGGAGGTGCAGAGGCATGGAGTGGGCTGGTTGGGCACCCGGGTGTGCTGCTTTTTTAATCGGGAGGACGGATGGTTGTCTTTTGTATTTCAGATCTTTGACTTGAGGGACACTTTAGAGGCCGCCTGGAGAAGCAAGGACCCCAGCCCCACACCAGCCCCCAGCCCAGGATCCCATAGCTGGGGAAAGAAGTCCCTAAGGTCTGGGCCATAAGAAGTGGGACTGTAAAAACCAGTGGCGATTGGGGCTGAGTGACACACAGGCTGCTGGAGACCCAGCTGCTCCTCTTAAAAGGCCAGCACCACAACTGAATTTACAAGCTCCCACTTTCTTTGGGCTCTGTGCCTCACAAGGCTCTGGGGGACCCAGACAAATATGGGGAGAAAATGGGCTGTCTGGCATTGGGCAAGGGTTACGAGGGCGACTTTCTTCCACGTGGAGATGCTAGTAGTGGTCATTATTCCTGTGCTGGAACCTCCCTGGTGCAGGGCTGACTGGCAGCCATTTCTGTTTGCTCTGCCCTGAATATTCCCTGAGACCTCTCCCCACCCAATTTACAACCCCACCCAAGCTGTGAGCAGCTGCTTTTATATATGAATGACCTGTCCTTGTTCAGCCTACAACTTGTCAGACAATCTGCAGCTGAAACAGGAAACCCCAAAGCTCTCAAGAAAAGTCCCAAGAATGGCACCAGCACCAGCCTGCCTTGCTTCACAGTGGGGCCTTGGCTGAGCACCTCTCAATCCTATACAAAGAGTAGGAATCTGCAGATCTCTATGTAGCTCCTGCTGGGTGTCCTCAGGCAGTGGCTGACTATGCAGCTCCTTGGAGATCCATAAGTCAGTGTACCCAGTGCTCAGTGTGAGACCAGACAAGATTACAACCCTTCACATGCATAAGTGATACACTCAAGGGGCAGACTCAGTGAGCACCAGAGACTCAGTGAAGCAAGTCCTGCCCCATAAGGATGTCTCCTGCACAGCAGTTTTTTCACTGTAGATACAGCTAGTCGGCACAGTCAATAGGCCTGGAAGGCAATTCCTCCAAGTGATACCAACAGCAATCAAGGCTTAACTACAATAAGACTGTGCACAGCCCACAAAGGGGTATTCCAAGAGTGTCCATCTCAGGTGATTCGGGAGGCTGAGCCACTAGGCCCTATAGGACAACTAACACCCAAAGGCACTCTATCAACTCCAGGTGACTTAGCAGATATCCATTACATATAAACAAACACAGGGTAGCAGTCAAAATGCAGATTCAAAGAAACATGTCACAAAAAAGAAATGGAAGAAAGCAAAATACTAGATGTAGAGTTCAAAACCACAGTTATAAGAATATTCTTGAAACCTGCAAGGAAATTATTGAAAGTTTCAAAGAACTTAGTGAAAATGCAAATAAATAGATAAATATTTAAATAAATAAAAATGTAAAGGGGCCAGTCAAAAATTATGTATAAATGGACA
Organism: Vespertilio murinus; assembly: GCA_963924515.1. Taxonomy (NCBI): domain Eukaryota; kingdom Metazoa; phylum Chordata; class Mammalia; order Chiroptera; family Vespertilionidae; genus Vespertilio; species Vespertilio murinus. The sequence continues at coordinate 216,824,852 of OZ004704.1, forward strand.
AAAATGAAGAATAATATATGGAGATTCAACAGTAGAGGAGCAGGACCAGGTGGGGGAATGGAGCCCTGTAGAGGGGCAGTCGGAAAAGACACCTGCCAAACGCGGACCTGTAGGACCAGCAGCGGTGCCCAGCCACACAGCCACTAGATGGAAAAGATCAAACTCTGAGGAACAGGAGATGAAAGAGGAACCCTGAGGGAGGGTCATGGGAGAAGGGTGGATTATGGGTGCTGTTTCAATTGTGGTGGCAGGGGAGCCCCACCAGACAGGTCAGAGTGTCATATACACAGGTCACTACTGAAGGGCAAACACTGAATGCCAGAAGCCTGCAGAGAAGGCGCAGATGGGCAGGAGGGAACCATGACCTCCCCGAGGCCAATGCCCGTAGACAGGGCATATTCGTTATTTAATTAAGAATAAATGTAATCTGTGAACTCCCTATTGGAGCCCCTCATTAAGATCAACCTGAAGAGCAAACCATGATCACGACATTTTATTCAAATGTAACTTAAAAAAGAGAAATTAGCCCAAGGGCATGACTCAGTGGTGGAAAGTCAAACATGGAACCAGGAAGTGGGGGTTCAATTCCTGGTCAGAGCACATGCCCAGTTTGCAGGTTTAGTCCCCAATGTGGGGTGTGCCAGAGACAGATAGTCCATGATTCTCTCTCATCATTGATGATTCTATCTTTCCCTCTCCCTTCTTCTCTTAAATCAACAGAAATAGATTTTAAAAAACAAATTAGAATGCTGTAGTCACCAAGAAAAATTCATGTATAAAATACAATGGTGGAATGTTTTCAACACTGGAATGGATTGACTCAAGTACATCAAATTTTGCGCAAATGTAAAGACATCTTGGTATAAAATATAACACATCAGAGCATTGGAAACCAGCAAGGCCATCCATGTTACTGGAGTTGTGTGAGCACACACAGTAATTCAAAGGGACTCCCAGATCTGCAGAGACCTGATGGCTGATGGATGGATGAGCAGAGCAGCTCTGTGAGGGACCGTGGGCTTGGGACACACTCTGGGTCCCATGAGGCTGCTCCTGGCACCACTGACCTGGAGCTCCTGGTGTCACTTCCGGTGTCCGACCTGCCTAGGGAAAGGCTGAAGAGCCCAGTGGACAGTGACCTCCTGGGCCCCCGTCCAGGGGACGCCTGACCTGCATCAGGTGGTCAGGTCTGTGGCTTTTATTCCCCGTCGGTGACATTCTGTGTGAGCCGAACCTTTGGGCTGAGGAGGATCCGGTCCCACACCGAGGCCTTGGGACCTGAATGCCCAGGAGCAGCGCCCTGAGCAGGCCCACACGGGCAGACCAGGCCCGGGCTTTATCAGCCTCTGCAGGGAGGGCAGCCTGGCAGGTGCGGAGGCATCTTCCTCACAAACGAACCCGACTCAGAGGGCGCCCCCTAGGCCAATTGAGCAGCAGAGTGGAGCCCAAAGCCCAGAGGACTGCAGCCCCAGCAGGGCAATCCTCAGCCATTGGCCCAGGGCCCCCAGGCCTCCACTCCCTATCTTCTCTCAGAAGCTGACTGACTCCCACACTGAGAGCTGCTCCCAGCTGGGCTGCCATCCCAGGCCACCTGCATGGCTCCTCCCAGAAGGCTCAGCAGCATCAGGGCCCACCTGCTGCCCTCAGGCCCAAGTAAGCATCCAGGCTCCCTTGCCCTGTGCTGCCTGTGGCCCCTCAGGTCACACAGTTCCTGCCCATTGAAGGTGCAGTCTCTGAGCTCTTCCAACTGACTTCTGAGAGGGGCGGGGCTTCCTATCTTAGTGGGCTGTGCAAAGGAGGAGAGTGTGATCGCCCTCTGCTGGCGGGAGGCGACAGCACAGGCAGCTATGCAGCCTCAATGATTCTCTTATCAGTGCTCTGTGCAAGGAGTAGGGGTGATGCAGAGATGAGCTCCCCCTTCCTACAGGAAATCCCTGCAGGTCCTGGCTCACAGGCCTCTTCCAGCCCTGCAGGCTGGTGGCAGGGCGTTCATCTTGTCACCCGTGGGCACATGAACAGGGAGAGAACAGGCCCATAGGGAATATGCCTTGTGCCTGGGCGTGCATTTGCCAGCATTTATGGCAAATTCCTAGTGGGCTTGCTGCTCTGAGACTGGTGTTTCTACTCAGCCCCGGGCCTTAGTGTCTCCGTGTGCATGTGGTACCTTTTCTGGGCTGTGTGCTGTGTCCCCTAACCCATGTGGACTGGACAGAGTGAGCTTGGCCATATCAAGAATAGGGCCTTGGCAGATGTCAAGGGCAGAGGAGGGTCTCAGGGTCTTGGATGGGTGGGCCATCGCTGCTGAGACAGGTGTCCTCAAAAGAGGGAAATGACCCCTGGGGCACAGCCAAATGTGGTGGGAGCCTGGACAGATGCCTCAAATTCCTTCTTTACCATGTTCATTGTTCCTGCACTCACTTAAGTAAACATCCATCATTTTACTTTTCATCCAATCCCAGAGGTTTCCCACTGCTTTGCTTTATCCCACCTCCTTAGTCCATCACCAATGAATTTCCTGTAACCCACCTATGTCCCTCGTTTGACAGCAATGTAGAAATAGAAATGTAACCCGCCATTCTTTGGAGCATTATCTCAATCCATTGAGGTTCTGCTTCCCAGCATATGTCGAAAGTTTGGCTCAAATAAACTCACAAAAATTATTTTTTTAAAGAAAAGAAAAGAAAGAAAAAGAAAGAAAGAAAGAAAGAAAGAAAGAAAGAAAGAAAGAAAGAAAGAAAGACCCGGGTGAGCCGAGTGTCCAGGGGGCCCAGTGCCCCGGGTGAGCCGTACCCCCCAAAGGGGAAGGGTGGCCCGGGTGAGCCGTGTGTCCCATGGGGCTGAGTGTCCCGGGTGAGCCGTACCCCCCAAAGGGGAAGGGTGGCCCGGGTGAGCCGTGTGTCCCATGGGGCCGAGTGCCCCGCGTGAGCCGAGTGTCCCAGGGGGCCATGTGCCCCGGGTGAGCCGTACCCCCCAAAGGGGAAGGGTGTCCCGGGTGAGCCATGTGTCCCATGGGGCCGAGTGCCCCGGGTGAGCCGAGTGTCCCAGGGGGCCAAGTGCCCCGGGTGAGCCAAGTGTCCCATGGGGCCAAGTGCCCCGGGTGAGCCAAGTGTCCCATGGGGCCAAGTGCCCCGGGTGAGCCGTGTGTCCCAGGGGAAGCAGTGGGACCCAGGGGAAGGGGCGGTGAAAACCAGAGGAGCAGCGGACTCTATTCATATGGTCCTGAGATAGTCACCATAAAACAAGCAGACTGCCAAATGAGGAGCAGATTCTATTCATGGGGTCCTGAGATGGTCACCATAAAACAAGTAGATTGTCAAATGACAGCGGGGAGGGGAAGGAGACCTGGGGGGAGATAGGAGAACAACCGAGGGACTGGTATGCATGAACATAAGTACAACCAACGAACACAGAACTCTGGGGAGGGAGGGCATAAATGGGAGGGGGGGGGGCAATGGTAAACTATGTACACAGATAATACCTTAATAAAATAAAATTTAAAAAAAAAGAAAGAAACAAAGAAATGAGAGTCACTAGCACAGAGGACCTCATGTGACTTGCACACATGCAGAGATGGGTGCTAAGGATGGGTCTCCAAGCCAAGGAACCAAGGACAGCTGGCAGCACCAGGAGCTGGGAGAGTCCTTCCCTCCCAGCCCCAGAAGGACCAAGCTCACACTGTCCCCGATCTCCAGGTGAGCCTCTCACAGGCAGAGGTGGGAGCTCTGGTCCCTGCCCAGCTGCCTGGTCACTGTCCTCCACTCCAGGAGAGAAGCCACAGGAGAGGAGGGACTCCCAGCTGCAGCCCCAGGCAGGGGGTGAGGAGCAGGAGGCTGGGGTGCCTCCAGTACTGGTTCATCCCGGCCTCCCTGGGCGCCTCCCATCCTGTGCCCTGAGAGGTGGACCAGGGCTGATATCTGCCCAGAGAGACCGAGGACCCGTGTGCAGGGCTGTGCCAGCGAGACACAAGAGCAGGCGTGACAAACTTCGTCTTCCGTCTGTGCCCACCTCCTCCATGGCTGCTTGTATTCAGCACTGCCCCACCCAAGTCTCCACAGAGTCTCCCTTCTGTCCTCCACCCTGGCCCCCATGCCTCTTCCTCATGCAATGATTTCTCTGGAGACAATTGGGAAGAGGGAGTCAGTCACCCCATTTAACAGGAACCAAAGAAGTAAACCGTTTATTCCAACGGGGTTCGTGGAATGGGGGTGGCCCACAGCAGCTGCTCTGTGAATGAATGCCAGCGCCCTCCACAGGCACTCAGTGCTGTTGGTGGGCAGGAAGTTCTGTTTCTCTGCTCCTGCTGAGAGGTCTTCTCACAAACATGAGACAGTCCATGAATGACACAGAGGCTGACGGGCATGCTACAAGGCAAGTGGTATGAACAGGGTGCAGGAGTGCATGCATGTGTGCATGGGAGAGGGAGAGAGAGAGAGAAACAAAAGAACAAAAATGGGGGGAAAATCCACCTAGAGGGGTTACTCTTTCATAACTACCTCAATCATTCCTCGTATAGAATCTATTGTATAAATCTAACAGCCTTCATTTATGGAAAGCATGATGAGATTTAAATTATCGTCCAACAAAATGAGATCTAACCTGGAAGCAAATTTGTAGATGTAGTGACCTGAACTGAGAACACAGCAAATAACATATAATTTAAGGAAGTTTAATATATTACAAATTATTTCTCTTACATTATACAAATAAAGATTTCAAGAACAGTTGAATTGATGAGCTTACACCAATGTGATAGTAACTAGATGATAGAAATTTAAACTCTTTGCTCCCAATTGTCAGGGCCAACATTTCAGAGAAATGATGCAAAATTTATGAACCTAGAGCTATTTTAAGGAAAATACCTAGCAGAAACCGGTTTGGCTCAGTGGTAGAGCGTCTGACTGTGGACTGAAAGGTCCCAGGTTCGATTCGGGTCAAGGGCATGTACCTTGGTTGCGGGCACATACCCAGTAGGGGGTGTCCAAGAGGCAGCTGGTCGATGTTTCTCTCTCATAGACGTTTCTAGCTCTCTCTATCTCTCTCCCTTCCTCTCTGTAAAATATCAATAAAAATATTTTTTTTTAAAAAAAGGAAAATACCTAACAGGGACACAGAAAACAGGATGAGGCCAACTGAAACCATAAAAAAAAAGAGTGAGTGCAAGCCAGGCCCAGTGATGAGTGTGTTGCACACATTGCATCTCATTCAATTGACTCAAAGTCACCAAGGGATTCCATGAACTACCACTGGCTGAGCTGTCTGTGGTACCTGGGATACGCACAAATCTTAGGAGTCATATAAGGTTTTCTTCCCTAAATTTGGTCCCATGACCTGGCTGGTGAGGCTCGGTTTGTTGGAGCATCGTCTCTACAGGGAAAGGCTGTGGGTTCAATTCCCCATCAGGGCACATACCAAGACTTGGTGTTCACTCCCCAATGTGTGTGTGTATGAGAGGCAACCAGATTATTGGAAGACAACAAGATGGCGGCAGAGGTAAAAGCCTAACTGCAGCCGCACTCAACAATTTCAAAAACTACAACTAAAATATAGAGTGGACACTATCCAGAACTACAGGAAAGTTGACTGACTGGGAATTCTACAACTAGAAGGAAAGAGAAAACCAGAAGGAAAACCAGAGGAGCTGTAAAAGCCTAAGGTACAGAGACACGGTGCGTGCGCAGGGAGAGGACAGAGCCTGAGAGGAGGGGCAGCTGAGTGCCTGGCTGGCGTTCCCTAGAGGGAAGGAGATAAAAGCTCAGCGGAGCAGCGAAAGGCAGAGCCCCAGAGTCGCACACATTGTGCGCAGAGGACGGACTGTTCGCTGAGCTGCTGTATAGTCCCAGCGGGAAGGACTCAAAAGCTCAGGACTGTGCTGAGCCCCAGTTCTGACTGCACTGAACCCCAGTCCTGGGCAAGACCCTCGGGCTCCAGCCTCATACAGAGGGAATCTGGGCTGTAAGACAGAAGCTCAGGGGAGCGGCGAAAAGCAGAGCCCCTGAGTCGCGCACATTGAGCGCACAGAGGACAGACTGTTGTTTGGGCCGAGAGATTGCCCTAGCAGGAAGGAGACATAAGCTCCGGACTGTTCTTAACCCCACTTCCAACTGCTCTGAACCCCAGTTGTGGGCTTGTTGGGGGAGAGACTACACTGTCTGGTAGCGGGCGAAGCTCTAGGGTGCCTTTCTCTCTGAGGTGCTTGCAGCGAGTACCAAAGGACACTGAGGTACACTGAGACTCAGGAACCTCAGAGGGCGGGGCTAACTGGAAGCCAAAGCTGTAGGCTCCACCCTGAAACTCTGTCCCATCCAAGCTGAACTCAGAGAGGCTTTTGCAGGTTTCCAAGTCTAGTGGAATAAGGTTGTCTCCTGGCACAGACACAGCTGATCCTCCCAACCTACCAACCCAGGGAAGCAGCGAAAATGTCAAAACGAGGAAACAGATCACAAACGAAAGAAATGGAGGACAAAAAGCGACTGGATATAGAGTTCAAAGCCACGCTTATAAGGTTGTTCAACAATCTCTTAGAAAAGGAGGATAAAATAAATGAGACCTATGAGGATATGAAAAGGGATCAACTAGAAATAAAGAATACATTCTCTGAAATAAAAAATATTATACAGAGTCCTAAAAACAGATTGGAAGATTGCAAGAATCAAGTCCAATATTTGGAACACAAAGAGCCAGAGGACACTCCTCCGCAGAAGCAAGAAGACAAGAGAATCCAGAAAGTTGAAGATGGTGTGAGAAACCTCTGGAACAACTTCAAGCGAACCAACATCAGAATTATGGGCATCCCAGAAGATGACAGAGAGCAAGATACCGAAAACATATTGAAAGAAATAGTGACAGAAAACTTCCCCCACCTGGGGAAAGAAATAGACTTACACGTACAGGAAGCACACAGAACCCCAAACAAAAGGAATCCAAAGAGGACCACACCAAGACACATCATAATTAAAATTCCAAGAGCTAAAGACAAAGAGAGAATATTAAAAGCAGCAAGACAAAAGCAGGTAGTTACCTATAAAGGGGCACCCATACGACTGTCAGCTGATTTCTCAACAGAAACCATGCAGGCCAGACGGGAATGGCAAGAAATATTCAAGGTGATGAATAACAAGAACCTACAGCCAAAAATACTCTACCCAGCAAAGCTATCACTCAGAATCGAAGGCCAGATAAAGAGCTTCACAAATAAATTTAAGCTAAAGGAGTTCATCACTGCCAAGCCAGAATTATATGAATTGCTAAAAGGGGTTCTTTAGGAAGAGGAAGAAAATAAAGATAAAAATTATGAACAAACACGTAACTATCAACAAGTGAGTCTAAAAACCAAGGGAAGTAAAAATCATGATGAACAATATTAACTGGTAAATATAATAGAATCAGAGGTATGGAAGGGGAGTGGACTGATGATTCTCGGGGAAATGGGGAGTGGAGCAGGGCGGGAAGAGACTGAACATAAACTGCACCTATGGATGAGGACAATGGGGGATGGGGAAAGGGCAGAGAATTGAATGGAAACTTGGTGTAGGGGAGCAATTGGGGGGGAGGGAATGAGGAACATTTGTAATAATATGAACAATAAAGATTTAGTTAAAAACAAAAAAGAGAGAGGCAACCAACTGATGTTTTTCTCCCACATCAATGATTTTCTCTCTCTCTCAAACCAGTAAGCATAGCCTTGGGATATGATTTAAGAAAAAATGGGTCCATTAGGTCTTGGGAGGTAATTTTCAAATTTTCAGCTATAAATTCTTACCAAATTCCCCAATAGTTTCAAAGAATACCATAAAGAAAGTAAACACGCAATACCATTCTTTTATTTATACAAGCATTTTTACCACCACCTTAGCCTGGTAGGCCTGGCTCAGTGGTTGAGCTTCGACCTATGAACCAGGTGGTCATGGTTCGATTCCAGGTCAGGGCACATGCCCTGCGTGTGGCACCCATTCCCCAGGTGAGGTGTGCAGGAGGCAGTGAATCAATGATTCCATCATGGATGTTTCTCCCTCTCTGTCTCCCTTCCTCTCTGAACCCAATATATATAAATTCTCTTTTAAAAAAATGTTTTTAAGGAAGGACAGAGGACTCGCCTGACTGGAGAGGGCAGTGGTCTCCGCCGTGGCCCCACGTGAAAATACGTGGGGAGGTGATACAGACAAGCCCACTCCTGATAGTCTAGTGCTTCTGGTCCTGGTGGGGCCTCTTCCAAAGGCATCAGAAGGCTCTCTGGTGATGCTGCTGCCCAGCTGAGTCCAGCCCTCAGGCCACGTGTGGGGGTGCTTATCTCGCAGGGAAACCCCCTGCACACGGGCCACCCTCAGGGTCTCACCACAGAAGCACAGCTGCCATTGGATCCCTCCGGACGCTTGCTGAGCAGGCCCGGCACCTGACCCACAGCTCCAGCTACCTCCCGCACTTCCACCGTGGGGCCACGACCACAGGGAGCTGGAAGCAGTTAGGAGTCAACCACCTCCCCTCTTAGCAATTTCCTCGGTTTCTCCACAGGCTCAGGCTCACGGGCTGGAATCCTCTGCATGACACTGTTCTTCAGGACCAGTAACATTTCCAGAATACAGTGAATCTTTTTTTTAAAGTATATTTTATTGACTTTTTACAGAGAGGAAGAGACAGAGATAGTTAGAAACATCAAAGAGAGAGAAGCATCGATCAGCTGCCTCTTGCACATCCCCTACTAGGGATGTGCCCGCAACCAAGGTACATGCCCTTGACCGGAATCAAACCTGGGACCTTCCATTCCGCAGGCCGACGCTCTATCCACTGAGCCAAACCGGTTTCGGCGGGATACAGCGAATCTTAAAAATGTAAGAGAGGAAGGAGGGAGGATCGTTTCAAACTGTCATCACTTCAACTTGGGAAGAAACAAACCAACTGCATGTGGCCATCACTGTTGATGACGCCGATGGTCTCAGGCAGACCATCCCCACACTGCAGCCTCTGCAGCCTTTTAACATGAACCCGGCACCAGACCTCCACCAGACCTCCACCCGGGCCTTCTACCCACAGACCTCTGGTTCCCTCTCCTGCTCCCCTCCACCCCCCTCTACCCACGGATTCCCACCTGGGCTCCTCCCCCCTGGCCCTGTGCTCTGTCACCCCTCCTCTCCACAGCATTGGTCATTCCTTCCCCAGCCTGGCCTGTTCACTTTCTTAACTTTTGAACTGGAAATAATGTCATACACAGAGAAAAGGTGCAAGAACAATACAGAGACCTCCCAGATACCGCTGTCTGAGACGTCTCCAAGTATTCACTGTGTAGTCAGATAATTCACAGGGCATCACACCCGTCCACTCGCAGTGTCCGCTGAGTATATTAAGGGTTGCGCATCCATCTCCACAATCTTAGAACATTTGCATAGCTCACCAAAAAGAAGCTCTAAACACAACTTTTAGAAATCCATTTTTATTGATTTTAGAGAGGAAAGAAGAGGGAGAGATGGAAACGTCAATGATGGGAGAGAATTATTGATTGGCTGCCACCTGCATGTCCACTACTGGGGATCGAACCCCTGACCCAGACATGTGCCCTGGACTGGAATGGAATCCAGGACGCATCAGTCCATAGACTGACAGTCTATCCACTGAGCCAAATCCACTAGGGTGCTCCAAGTTTAACAATTCCCTCACCCCCCAGTGCTAGCAGCCAGGAGTGGGCTTCTCATCTCTGCTGACTTCGGAGTTGTTTCAATTCACTTAATTTTAAAATATATATTTTTATTGATTTCAGAGAGAAATGAAGGATAGAAACATCAATGATAAGAGAATCGTGGATCAGCTGCCTCCTTCTCACCTTACACTAGGGAGGGTGAGCCCACAACCCGGGCATGTGCCCTGACCTCCTGATTCATAGGTCGATGCTCAACCACAGAGCCACGCCTATTTCTTTTCACGTGTTGGTGTGTTTTTTTTAATATATATTTTATTGATTTTTTTGCAGAGAGGGACAGAGAGTTAGAAACATGGATGAGAGAGAAACATCGATCATCTGCCTCCTGCACACTCCCCACTGGCGATGTGCCCGCAACCTAGGCACATGCCCTTGACCGGAATCGAACCTGGGACCTTTCAGTCCACAGGCTGACGCTCTTTCCACTGAGCCACACCGGTTTCAGCTCTCTTCGCATGTTTTACTGTGACCACGCAAAGCTGGAAGTGGCCGTGTGGCTCACTTCTCTCCATCTGATGGGGAACCCGTTTATCCCACACCAGCCCAACTCTCCTCAGGATGGGGCTGTGAGCCCCCCAAAAACCAGACAAGCCATCCTTCCTGTAAGGTTTGAAGGGCGCAGGAAACTGACCACCAAGGAATTTTAAAGTAAAGTTTATTCCCCGGTAATGAGCGGGACTCATTACGGAGGTGGAGGAACCAGGATTGGAGGAGTGGGGAGGGGGCAGGGGACCCAGCCGGGCCGCCGCCTGGACACGGAGCAGCAGCAGCACGTGGCTGGCCTGGGGGTCGTCTTAAGGGCCGGAATGGAAGAGGATTGCACCCAGGGCAGAACAGGAAAGGGTGGGCTCCAGGACACTTTGACACGCGCTGATTGGTGGTTCAATGTCTTGGCGCTGTCTCTGTGACAGGTGCCGGCCATGTCGTAACTCCGCCCACCAGTTGGGAGGAGGGAGCACCTTCTACTTACTGGTCCCTGGGACACCCGGAGGTCTCCCCAGCTGCAGACCTGACTGCCTCTCAGCAAGGACCCTGGAGATGCTCGGGCAGGCAGAGGCCCAAAGGGAGGGGTGGGGACAGGCTGGTGGGGCCGGCCGGCCAGGCCCGTTGCAGGCCGCTCAGCTGCCCCGGCCAGATGGCCGTCCCCAGCAAGGAAAGGAAAGGACCCTGAGAGGTGACCGTCCTGGCGAGGAGGCCCCTGCGCCCCCACCCCCACCCCCGACCCCGATATGAGGGTTTGGGGAAACCCCTCAAAGATCCCATCACCTGCCAGCATCTGAGAACTGCTGGCCCCTCCTCCGGGCCGGCGGCACCCCATCCCCCTGACCCTGTGCTCCCAGGGCAATTCTGCAACGACGACCACACGGAAAATCTGCAATGTTTTCTCTCCGAGCCACATCCCCAGGTTGGAAACACACGCTCCTCCCGCAGAGCCCAGCCCCTCCCCCCGCAAGCCCGCCGTGGGCCAGAGCCGCTGGACACAGCCCTGCTGGGTTGTGGGGCCACGGCGTGGGTCACAGCCCCACACACACACACACACACACACACACACACACACACCCCGGCCCAGGCTCCTCTCCTCTGGCCTCTGCAGCTCCAGCTCTGGCCGCTTGACCTTGAACCTGGACCTCTTCCTCTGCTCTGTGTCCCTGGACAAGTGACTCAGCCTGTCTGCGATGCCGGCTGGTCCGCCGGGACAAACAGAACAGGGGAACAGGCAGAGACCTCAACAGCCGTTTGCAGCCGCCTCACAAATCCTACGTCCCCTAACCTGGGCGTCTGTCCCCGGGGCACCCGCAGCTGCCCTCCCCCTCGGAGGGTGAGAGCCCCCCTCCCTCCCAGGTCAGCCCCCTTCCGGCCCCCACGGCTGCTCCGCCAGCCCAGGGCCTGGAACATTCTCTCAGGTCCTTTGAGGACCTACCCACAGGGCGTCCTGGGCTGGCCTGGTCCTAGTGCCTCTGGCCGAGGCCTCCAGCCTGGGCTGTGCTGGCCCCGCTGTCACCGCCGTTGGGGACCCTGAAGTCGGGGATACCCTTTGGACCCATCCCACCCCCTGTGCCCCATCTGTGCAGACACCGCACCCAGGCCTCCGCTTCGGCTGCTCCTCCCCCTCTCCCCTGGCTCTCCTGCTCCGGGAGGTTGGCTCTGGCCCCCAAGACACGGACAAGGCAGCCCCATGTGCACCCCAGGGCTCCCGACCTTCCCTTGCTCGCCGCCCCAGGCTCAGCAGCTCCGTGTGAGACCAAGGCGACAGCCAGTGAGAAAGGCCCCTGGTCTGACCCTCAGCCCTGACCCCTGTGGCCTGGGAGTCCCCTCCCCGCGGTGAGCAGCTGGGAAGGCAGAGCCAGGGCGGGCGGACGGAGCGGCAGGTGGAAAGGCGGGGGCGTGCAGAGGCACTGAAGGCCGAGGGGACAGCCACCCGAGGAGGGAGCCGGGTTCAAGAAGGGGCTGCCCGCTCCTGGTCCCGTCCACGCCCTGGGCTGGATCGGACCGGCCTGCTCTGAGGAGGCCCCCACAGCCCTCTCCCGGCCCAGGTCCTGAGCCCCTCCTGGAGGCAGGAGCTGGGGTGGGTGGCCCCCGGCTGGGCGGTCCCCCACGCCCTGCCCTGGCATTGTGACCTGCTGGGAGGCTGAGGGCTGGGAGGCAGAGGGCTAGTGGATGGGGGCAGGGAGGCTGGGCAGAGGCGTGGTCCAAGTTGCTTTGGGAATCAAAGGGGTGTCGCCACCCACAGGTTGAGAACCGCTGCTGTTAAGGGGGGGGGGGACACAAAAACATTGAAACCTGTAAAGAATTATTGCGAGTTTATTTGAGCCAAACTATTAACATATGCCAGGATGCATATATACACACACGGATTGAGATAATGCTCCGGAGAATGGCGGGTTACATTTCTATTTCTACATTGCAATCAAAGGAGGGACATAGGTGGGTTACAGGAAATTCATTGGTGATGGACTAAGGAGGCAGGAGAAAGCAAAGCAGTGGGAAACCCCTGGGATTGGATAAAAGGTAAAATGATGGACGCTTACATAGGTGAGTGCAGGAACAATTAACATGGTAAAGAAGGAATTTGAGGCATCTGTCCTGGCACCCGCCACATTCAGTTGTGCCCCAGGGGCTCCAGAAAAAGGGAAGTTACAAGTTACCCAGACATCTCATAGATATGTTATCTTAGAGGCAAAAAAGCAAATGGGCTCTGGAAAGATCTAAAAAATATCGGCCTAGGACGTGGCTGCCCACCATAACCTGTTTGTAATTACATATTTAATTTTCAGACCATCTTTTGCAGTTATTTTAGGTCTCTGGGGTTGCAAGACTGCCCTGTAGGCCTCCCCTGAGCTGGTCAGGTCAGCATGTGGCTCTTTTTGTCCACAAGCCTAAGGCCATCGGAAAACACGGGTATTTACATTACTGTTCATAACAGTAGCAAAATCACAGTGATGAAGCTGCCACGAAAATAATGTCATGCTCGGGGGTCACCACCACACAGGATCTGCGTTAAAGGGTCAGCCATTAGGCAGGTTGGGAACCACTGGTTTAGAGGACGCTGCCGCCCCCTCCTGGCCACGGGCGGGAGTGGCCTGGCTCCCCTGGTGGCATCTGCAGAACCGGAACCGGAACAGGGATTTCCCCGCGCACACAGGCGGCTTCCGGGGTCACACGTCAGTGCGTCAGTGCGTCAGTGCACATGCGCAGGCTCAGGGTCCTTCCGGGGAGCGCCCGGAACCCAGGCCGCAGGGCGGGAGGAGTGGCGAGAGGGCCCGGGCGCCCCTCCGGCAGCTCTGCCCGCCTCGGAGGCGGCCTCACCCTCCACCGCAGCCCCGCGGGCAGCTCCCCAGAGAACGGGCACCGCCTGGGGGAGCCGGGGCGCCCAACAGCGGGGCACCTGCTCCTGCGGCAGCGGCCCTGCCGGCCTGGGCTGCTCTGTGCAGCCGGGGGCAGATGGAGCGATAGGGAAGGGAGACTCCTGCATAAAATAAAATAATAAAATAAAATAAAAAAACTTAATAAAATTAAACTAAGATAAAATAATAGCCGAAGCCGGCTTGGCTCAGTGGATAGAGCGTCGGCCTGCGGACTGAAGGGACCCGGGGTGGATTCCGGTCAGGGGGGCATGTGCGTTGGTGGCGGGCACATCCCCAGTGGGGGTGTGCAGGAGGCAGCTGGTCGATGTTTCTCTCTCATCGATGTTTCTAGCTCTCTGTCCCTCTCTCTTCCCCTCTGTAAAAACTCAATAAAATGTTTTTTTAATTAAAAAATAAAAATCTCAATTTCAGGATATATATATAATCGATTTTTTACAAAGAGGAAGAAGGGAAAGCCGAAACCGGTGTGGCTCAGTGTATAGAGCGTCGGCCTGCAGACTGAAGGGTCCCAGGTTCAATTCCAGTCAAGGGCATGTACCTCGGTTGGGGGCACATCCCCAGTAGGGGGTGTGCAGGAGGCAGCTGAATCGATGTTTCTCTCTATCTCCCTCCCTCCCTTCCTCTCTGTAATAAATCAATAAAATATACTTTTTTTAAAAACTGAAATTGAGATTTGTATTGTATTGTATTGTATTTTGTGCAGGAGACTTCCTTCCCTCTTTGCTTTCGGTCCCTACCATCCCCGCAGTGTGTGACAGAGTGACAGGGTGACAGAGTGACAGTGTGACAGTGACAGTGTGACAGAGTGACAGTGACAGAGTGACAGTGGGACAGAGTGACAGTGACAGTGGGACAGAGTGACAGTGTGACAGAGTGACAGTGACAGAGTGTCAGTGGGACAGAGTGACAGTGTGACAGAGTGACAGTGGGACAGAGTGACAGTGACAGAGTGTCAGTGGGACAGAGTGACAGTGTGACAGAGTGACAGTGACAGAGTGACAGTGGGACAGAGTGACAGTGGGACAGAGTGACAGTGGGACAGAGTGACAGTGACAGAGTGACAGTGGGACAGAGTGACAGTGTGACAGAGTGACAGTGACAGAGTGACAGTGGGACAGAGTGACAGTGTGACAGAGTGACAGTGACAGAGTGACAGTGGGACAGGGTGACAGTGTGACTGACAGTGTGACAGTGTGACAGGGTGACAGAGTGACAGGGTGACAGTGACAGTGTGACAGAGTGACAGTGTGACAGAGTGACAGTGTGACAGTGACAGTGGGACAGAGTGACAGTGTGACAGTGACAGTGGGACAGAGTGACAGTGACAGTGTGACAGTGACAGTGGGACAGAGTGACAGTGGGACAGTGACAGTGGGACAGAGTGACAGTGTGACAGTGACAGAGTGACAGTGGGTCAGTGACAGAGTGACAGTGGGACAGAGTGACAGTGTGACTGTGACAGTGACAGGGTGACAGTGTGACAGAGTGACAGGGTGACAGTGTGACAGAGTGACAGTGTGACAGTGACAGGGTGACAGGGTGACAGTGACAGGGTGACAGTGTGACAGGGTGACAGAGTGACAGAGTGACAGTGTGACAGTGACAGGGTGACAGTGTGACAGAGTGACAGGGTGACAGTGACAGAATGACAGTGTGACAGGGTGACAGGGTGACAGTGTGACTGTGACAATGTGACAGTGTGACTGTGACAGTGTGACAGTGACAGTGTGACAGAGTGACGGGCCGCAGAGGGAAAGGCCGTGTCCCAGGCAGAGGGGCGGTCCCGCTAGGCTGCCTCAGCTCGGGCTGCTGTGACATACGACAGCCCGGGGCCCAGGGGCCTTACGCACAGTCTGGACACTGGACGCCCAAGGTCAAGGCCCGGTGAGGTGGGGTGCCCGTGAGGCCTCCTTCCGGGGCCGGGCGCGGTCACTGGCTGCGTCCTCGCAGTGGAACGGGGAGGGCGTCCCGGGGCCTGGTCAGAAGCCCCGCTCCCGGCCTGCGGACGGCTGGCCGCGTCCCGTGTCCTGGGGCCGTCCCTCTATGCGTGTGTCCCAACCTCTTCCCATGGAGACCCCGGTCCTATTGGCCCCGGGCCACCCAGGGACGGCTTCCCGGCGTGGTCGCCTCTGTCGGGATGGTCCCCTAAGCCCCCTGGAGGCTCTGGGACTCCGGCCTGGCCCTTGGGGGAGGGGTCCCAATTCAGCCCACAGCCGGGTGCCGGAGCTCAAAGCAGGCGAAGCAAGCACAGTCCTGGGCCGCTGGGCTCTCAGGGCCCGGGACCTGCGCACAGCCCAAACCACTGCGGAGACACCCCGCAGACTCCCACAGACCCCGGAGCACCTTCCCCCCGCAGACCCCCACAGACCCCGGAGCACCGTCCCCGGATGCCACGGGGAGGGACGGCTCAGGGCCAAAGCCTTCCCCTTCCGCCCCCTCCTCCCCAGGAGCCGCCGCCTGGGGCTGCGGGCTCCAGGCAGCAAATGCGTTCTCCCAGTCACTGCCCCAGATTCCGGCCGGACAGGACGTCCCGGCAGGCAGCCGAGGGTGTGCTGGCTGAATGGGAACGTGGCTTTACAAGCAGGAAGCTTGGAAGCAAACTTGGGCGCTGCCTCCCGCGCAGAGGACGGAGCGGGCACCGGCCAGAGGCCTCCGCCCAGGCCGGACCCCGCGGCCACGGGCCCTGTCCTGTCCGCTCCGCTCCGCGGCTGGATGCTCCTCACGGGGCCACTGCAGAAAGCTCTGGGCTTAAACCTTAACACCTGCCTTCCCTCCTAGACCTGAGGCCTGATCCTCCACCCCCTGTCCGCTGCAACCTACGAGAACATGCTAGCAACAGACTCACTTTCCACCTTACCCTCAACACCCCTCAAATAGGGCTTGACCCCCAAAGCAAAGGATGTGGGGAGGAAGAGCTGGGAGACACCAGGGACCCACACTGCAGTTAGGGTCACTCTTTTTTCTTTTCTTTTTTTAAATACATTTTATTGATTTTTTTTTTTTTTTTTTTTTTTTTTTTACAGAGAGGAAGGGAAAGGGATAGAGAGTCAGAAACATCAATGAGAGAGAAACATCGACCAGCTGCCTCCTGCACACTCCCCACTGGAGATGTCCCCCCAACCAAGGTACATGCCCTTGACCGGAATCGAACCTGAGACCCTTCAGTCCACAGGCCGACGCTCTATCCACTGAGCCACACCGGTTTGGGCGGGGTCACTCTTTTCCTCTTTCCTTTTCTTTTTTTATTGATTTCAGAGAGGAAGGGAGAGGGAGAGAGGGAAACATCAATGAGAATCATGGATCGGCTGCCTCCTGCACACCCACCACTGGGGATCAAGGACCCCATGGGGCATGTGCCCCGACCGGGAATTGAACCACAGCCTCCTGGTTCATAGGTCGATGCTCAACCACTGAGCCACACCAGCTGGGCTGGGTCACTCTTCCCTCTGACCTTTGCCTCTGGAGCCATGGAGGTCGAGTGAGGGGACAGTCCAGGCTAGTCATGCCCAGGACAGTGTGGCCATGAAGACAGTGGCCCCCAACTCCAGGGAGGGTCCCAGCTCTGGGGTTCTGCTGCCCCTGCTGCTCCCCGCCGGGGACCCACCTTGGGGAGGGGGTGCTGTTCCCCGCCGGGGACCGAAGGCGCCGGGGTGTAAGGGCAGGCTGCTCCTGGGGGCAGGCTCCTCTGATGACTGGCTCCGGCTTGAGGATTCGCCGATGGGACGACCGTGCTGCACTTTCCTCAGGCTGCCGGCCCCCCAGGGCGCTGTGGGTCAGACCCCCGTGCTCACCAGCAGTTCCCGCCTCGCACCTCCCTCCTCACATGCCGCCCAGCATTCCCACAATAAAGCATTTGATCTCGCTGCTTCTCCGGGAGACCAGCTGCCCACCCCACCTCCCCTGGCCACCGCTTCCCTCCCCGACCACTGCAGGCCTCCTGCCTGGCCTCCCTCCCACCCCAGACTGACCTCCCCCCAACCCCTCACTCCCTTCCACCCCCCCTCGGGCTCCATCCACTCCAAGTAAAGCCAAAGGGCCCTGTGCCCGCACTGCGGGGACTGCCGCCCGCCCCAGCTCCTCCGGCCAGCCCTCCTCACGCCCACACTCACGCTCCACCCCACGCTCTCCCCACCCCTGCCCTTCGGAACATGGCCCCTCTTCAGGCCGTCACCTCTGCTCCCGGTGAGAGGGGTGAGAGGGGCCTCACCTGCTCCCAACGCAGGCCCGGCCCTGCCTCGTTCATTTCCATCACCTGGAGCTGAAGGAACACCTGGCCGATGTGTCACTGGGCCACGTCCTCCATCGCCGCCACCACTGCCACCACCGCCACCACCACCGCCCCCACCGCCCCCACTGCCACCACCACCACCACCACCACCGCCCCCACCGCCCCCACCACCACCTCCACCACCACCACCACCACCACCACCGACGCCACCACCACCACCACCACCGCCCCCACCGCCACCACCGCCCCCACCGCCCCCACCGCCCCCACCACCGCCACCACCACCACCACCACCGCCCCCACCGCCACCACCACCACCTCCACCACCACCACCTCCACCACCACCACCTACACCGCCCCCACCGCCACCACCGCCCCCACCATCCCCACCGCCCCCACCGCCACCGCCGCCACCACCACCACCACCACCTCCAGGTGAGAGCAGAGGATCGCCGCTTCTGCTCACCAGCGAAGTCCCAGGGCCCGAGCACCTGCCTTCAGCAGGGGAGGAGAGGGAACGGGAGAAAGAAAAGCTGAGGGGCCCATCTTCGTGCACTAGCGATTCCCAAAGCAGACGGTAGAGGGGAGAGAAGGAAAGATGAGATAGAACTTTCCAGAATGGAAGTGTTCTCACTGTGCAGGACGACACCAACCTCGGGACGGACCAAAACAAAAATAAAATAAAATAAATTTTATCCAGAATATAATAAAGGCCGAAGGGGGCAGCAAAGTGGAGGGGCCAACGTGGAGGCAGGAAAGTGGGCATCTGAAATACTTTATACAATAAAAATAATTTTTTCGAAAAGAACTCCACTTGGATTGGAGTTGAGGGGGAGCTCTCACACCCACCTGCTAATCACCCCAAATAGGAAGAGACTGCGTCCCCATCTCCATCACTTGTTCCTACTCAGCTAATCCAGCAAGGAGGAGGATCTTCTCTCTGCCTAGCAACCACTCAGCCAATGAGAGACAGTGACAGCTACACCAATGAGGAGCCACAACACTTCAGCTCCTGGTTTTCTCCAATGGACTCTGCCCAAGTTACAGTTCTGTGTTGTTCCCGAATGAATCTGCTTTACTGGACAACAGTTCCCCGTGATGCCAGCATTTGCAACGACTATTTAAAAATAAATAAATAGCCGAAACCGGTTTGGCTCAGTGGTAGAGCATTGGTCTGCGGACTGAAAGGTCCCGGGTTCGGTTCCGGTCAAGGGCATGTGCATTGGTTGTGGGCGCGTCCCCAGTGGGGGGTGTGCAGGAGGCGGCTGGTCGATGTTTCTCTCTCATCGACGTTTCTAGTTCTCTATCTCTCTCCCTTCCTCTCTGTAAAATATCAATAAAATATATTTTAAAATAAATAAATAAATAAATAAATAAATAAATAAAAATAAATAGCCAAAACCGGTGTGGCTCAGTGGATAGAGCGTCAGCCTGTGGACCAAAAGGTCCCGGGTTTGATCTGGTCAAGGGCATGTATCTTGGTTGCAGGCACATCCCCAGTGAGGGGTGCGCAGGAGGCAGCTGATGGATGTTTCTCCCTCATAGGTGTTTCTAACTCTCTATCCCTCTCTCTTCCTCTCTGTAAAAAAAAAAATCAATAAAATATATTTTTTTAAATAAATACAATACAATATAATACAATACAATAAAAATCCCCTTTGCTGGAGAAATATCGAATTTTCTATTTCTTTGAAACTCAAAAAAAAAAAACCAAAAACAATGTTTTATTTTTAAAAATATATATTTTTTATTGATATTTTACAGAGAGGAAGGGAGAGAGATAGAGAGCTAGAAACGTCAATGAGAGAGAAACATCGACCAGCTGTCTCTTGCACACCCCCCACTGGGGATGTGCCCGCAACCAATGTACATGCCCTTGGCCGGAATCGAACCCGGGACCTTTCAGTCCGCAGACCGACGCTCTACCACTGAGCCAAACCGGTTTCGGCAACAAACAATTTTTTAAATGGTCAACAGATTTGAACAGACACCTCACCAAAAGGGGGTAGACCAGTGGCATGTAAGCAAGTGGAAAGATGCACAAAACCATCCGTCACTAAGGAAACACACGTTATGTAGCCACCAGACCCTCGTCTGCACTTAGTAGAACAGACTAGCCCTGGGCAGCGTGGCTCAGTGGATAGGGCTCTGGCCTACAGACGGAAGGGTCCCAGGTTAAGGTGAAGGGCATGACCTCGGTTTCAGGTGCCTCCCCAGCCCGGCCCTGGTTGTGGCGCATGCAGGAGGCAACCAGTCGATGTGTTTCTCTCGGTCTTTCCCTCTCTCTTCCACTTTCTCTAAAAATCAATGGAAAAAGTGTCCCCGTGTGTGATAATTTTTTAAAAAAGACAGACTTGCCGAAACCGGTTTGGCTCAGTGGATAGAGCATCGGCCTGTGGACTGAAGGGTTCGATTCCGGTCAAGGGCATGTACCTTGGTTACGGGCACATCCCCAGTAGGGGGTATGCAAGAGGCAGCTGATCCATGTTTTTCTCTCATGGATGTTTCTAACTCTCTATCCCTCTCCCTTTCTCTCTGAAAAATCAATAAAAATATTTTTTTTAAATAAAAATAAAAAAAAGACAGACTTAGCAGGTGTTGACAAGCATGCGGAGGAACTGGGGTTCTCAGACACTGCTCATGAGGATGCAAAATGAAACCACCACTGTGGGGAATAGTTTGGGAGTTTCTTCGAAAATCAAACACACACACAATCCAGCTATTCTACTCCCGGGAAACTACCCCAAGGAAAGGAAACATATGTTCATACAAAGACGTGTACATAAATACCCAAAGCAGCTTCACTGGTAATTGCCCCAAACTGTAAGGAACCTCAATTCACTACCCATCGGTGAATGAGTAAACAAAGTGTGCTTTGCCCGAGCTGGTTTGGATGAGTGGACAGAGTGTCACCCTGTGGACTGAAGGATCCCGGTTCAATTCCAATCAAGGGCACAGGCCCGAGTGGCAGGCTCAATCCCCAGTAGGAGGCGTGCAGGAGGCAGCCGATCAATGATTCTTTCTCATCTCTGATGTTTCTCTCTCTCTCTCTCTCTCCCTCTCTCTTCCTCCCTGAAACAAAAAACAAACAGACAAAAAAACAAAACAAAACAAAAAAAACGCCATCTTGCTAGCAACTCTGCCCAAAGTGGCCTCTGACTCAGCGGGGAAGGTAACCGGCCGAGCTTCCTGCTGCTGCGGGTCAAGTGGTCAGCACGGGCCACAGGCCACAGGCCACAGCCACCAGCGACCCGTGAGCTCACGGCCTGGCACGTGGGCACTGTCTGGGTGGTGGCTAAAGCCCGCCAGGCTCACACTAAGCAGCCACGCTCCTGGCTTCCTGGAGAGACGCCCTCAGGCGGCAGGCAGCGTGGGGTGTGAGTGTGGCTTTCCTGTGACGGACACAGCCCATCCCCCGCAGAGCCTGCCCTCCCAGCCTCACATTTCTCCAGGCTGCACTGCTGTTGTTTTCAAATCCTCACCCGAGGATATGTTTCCGTGATGTTAGAGGGAAAGACAGAGAGAAATAGGGATGGGAGGGAAACATATTGACTGGTCGCCTCCCGCATGGGCCCTGATCAGGGCAGGGGCCAGGGAAGAGCCTGCGACCGACATATGTGCCCCTGGCCCCTTGGCCAGCATGGAGCCCGGGGCCCTTACAGCCCGCAGGCTGACGCTCTGTCCACTGGGCCACACCGGCTAGGGCCACTTTGCCCTTTTTCCCTCTCTCCAGGAGTGCCACGCGGTGGAGTTTGGCTGGAGCCGTGTGCCATGGGGCAGACGGGCTCATGTTGGTCTCCAGCAACACCTGGCCCGGGCGCCGCCTCAGAGACACTCTGCTGCCGCCTCTGACCCTTCGAAACTGGAGGCTCTCCCTCCTCCCCCAAGTTCAGCTTCCTCGGATCCCAAGGACAAAGCCCCGTCCCCATGTTGAGCAATCACGGGTCCATGAATTGGGGGGCGGGGGAGGGGCGTGGGTAGGGTCACAGAAGTGGGGAGACATCCTGCCCAGCCACCCAGAGATGCCACGGAGGGACCTGCCTTCCCGGGTGCGCACCAGGCGTGTTTACATGGAGCCCTGGGCAGGGCCCGGGTTGTAGGAGGGCCTGGGAGTCGGTGTTTACTGGAATGGGTGCCTGAGAGAGAGCATGGCGCCGTGGGGCACAGGCCTACGCCCTTCCACCCTGCACACGCCAGATAACCTTCCGTCCCGCCCAGCGCAGGCAGGCCAGGGCCACCACAGCGGTCACCAGCCGGTGGTCCACGGGCCAGGGTGGTCCGTGAGGGCCGAGAGGGTGGCGACCGCTGGGCTAGAAGGAAAACAGCCACCCCCTGAGCTCGTCCTCAAGCCGGGGAGACAGGAACTTTGTGGCCAATAGTGGGCAGCTTTGAGACACCCTGGCCTGTTTTGCTCAGTGGTTAGTGTCGGCCTGCGGGCTGAAGGGTCCTGGTTTTGATTCCTGTCAAGGGCAGGTACCTTGGTTGAAGGGACCTGGCTCTGGTCAGGGGCATGTAGGAGGCAGCCAATCGATGGGTCTCTCTCACATGGGTGTTTCTCTGTCTCTCCTTCTCCCTTCTACTCTCTCTAAAAATCAAGGGGAAAAAATATCTTTGGGTGAGGATAAAACAACCCACAGCTCGCTGGAGGTTAGAGAGAGCTGAGACAGGAACATCATGGGGGAGGGCAGCCGGCCAAGGCCTTTGCCCCCAGGTCAGAAGCACAAGGTTCTGCGTCCACGCAGACCTGATGTGGCTCGGGGGGCTAACGCGTGCCCAGCACTCACAGACTCCGATATCCACGCAGCCGTGGGCCAGCGGACTAATTAACCTTTCTGGCAGCTACTCCTGTCCGGGCTGACACGCGTATTTCAGGAACTCATTCGCAATGGATTTCGTAAGCACCAGCGCCCATCACGTAGCCAGCTGGAGACCCGACCAGAGGAAACAGTGCAGCCGGAAGAGGCGGAGGCCGGCAGAGGGAGGCCGAGTTGTGCAATGGCAATGACCTTGGCGTCAAGCACGCTGGAGTTCCTACGCTGTCCACCGCTCATTAGGCGGGTGACTCGGAACATTGCCTCACCTTCCCGAGTCTCATTCCTCACCTGTGCAATGGGTACGGCAACACCCCTGGCGGCTGTCATTAAGAGAGGCTGTTTACGTTCCCCTGGGCAGGCTGTGGCCCACGCACTGAGGGAACAGACGCTGGGGTCACACACACACACCAGGTCTAACTTCTAGCTCTGCCCCCTAATAGGTACACCATCTTGGGCAAGTTGCTTGTTCCACGCCCCTTATCCCCCCCCCCCCCAATAAGTCTCAGTTTGCTCATTTGTAAAATGGGAATAAAACATTCCTCTGAGGGGCTGAGAAGTAAATAAGGTAGTGATAAGCAAAGAACTTAGCAAATGCCCAGGTTACAGAAGCATTCAACTAAGAGCATGGCCTGTGACTGGATGGGAAGGAGTGGTGCTGTCGATATAAGAACATCCAAAGCTGTCGTGGATTTTTATGCGTTAGAGGCCTGGTTGGTGCACGAATTCTCGCGCGCGTGGGCAACCAGGCAGGCCATCCAGGGGAGTCTGACCAGGGGGTGGGACTGGCTGGCCCCTGCCCCCTGGTTGAACTCCCAGTTGAAGGGACAATTTGCATATTAGCCTTCTATTACACAGGATTTGAGCCAAAACTGCTAATCTGGCCTGTGTGGGTCAGTTGGTTGGGCGTTGTCCGGTGCACCGAGAGGCTGCTGATGTGACTCCCAGTCAGGGCACATACCTGGGTTTTGGGGGCTCCGTCCCATTAGGGGGTGTGCAGAAGGCAGCCAATCAATCCATGTTCCACTCTCACACTGATGTTTCCCTCCCTCCCTCTCTCTAAAAGCCAATAAAAATATTAAATTAAAAATAAGCTGATGACAAGTGCCAGGAAGCAAGATCTCAAACGCTTAGGAAACTAACAGTTTTGCAGTTTTCTCTCATGCATGTGAAATCGAGGGCATGGAGGGAAGGTGATGTGCATGTGTGAGAGAGCAAGGTGGTAATTGGATTACAGGGGAGTTAACAAATTACCTGCTCTCCAGTTACACATTTCCAAGGTGTATTAACCTAGCTGACAAAAGCAATGGACAGGCTTGCTTCAGGCATTTTCCTAAAGAGCGGTAAGCCTGGGGCATGGCTCCCCACCCTGAGGGGGGGGGGCAGGGATTTATGACCCCATCAGCCTGTGAGGTTACTTTCCACAAAACCCTTTTTTGTCCACAGTACACGAACTAAAAATTAAAGTTCACATTAGTACAAACTTTTAAAACAAGATTAAAGATGGGCCATCACACATACAAAAAGAAGTCTTTTAATCACTTTGTATTTATTTTTAAAACTTTGCTGAGGCGGCAGGCTTCTTACCTCTAGTTTCAGACCCCTAGTTTCCAAAAAGGGTTTCTAACATAACATCATTTGCCTGCAGTCATGCAAAAACTCCCACGTTCCAGGACAGCGAAGTCATGCTCCAAGGTGAACCAGAGCAGCGTGTCCGGCCTGACCTTTTCCAGGGTGTCCCCTGGGAACCCGGGCACCCCCACGCCAAGCGCCCGCTCACCCAGGAGCGCACCCTGCCTGGGGGGAGGCCCTGCTCCCGGGGCGCAAGGCGCTCCTCTCCGCTCCGCGTCTCCCCACGGTCACGGTCCGTTTCTAAACGGTTTATAACGCTACAAGTCATGGGAGAGTGCTCTTGAACTTACTAAAAAGATCACCCCATCTTTCAGCTCCAACCTTCCTGCAAACAAGACCTGCCCGAAAGAGAGGGCGCGGGCGGGCGGGCAGCCCCTGCGCGCCCCATCCGCTCCCTCCCGGCGCGCTGTCACCCGGACCCGGGCCGTCTTCGCGGGGCTCGGGGCCGCGGGCGGCAGGTTTTCCAGTGTCGCCACGGAAACTTGTGCACAAAACCTGTGTCTGAAAGAAATGGGGTGCCTGCCATGGCTTTCTCAGGCGCTCGCTTTGGGGTGACGGCGTGGGGGTCCCCTGGCCGTGGGTTCCGCTCCGCCTCTAGGTCACAACTTACAAGCCGGGGCGGGGGCTGTCCGGTCACCCGACGGGACGCCCTGCAAGGGGCGCTTCCAGGAGGTCCGGCCCCGCTGGCCGGCGGTGTGGCCGGGGGCCGGGGTGCCCCGGGGCAGCATGGCGGGCCGCAGCGGGGGACGGGGGAGGGGCCCGGCCAACGCCCCGGTCCCGGCGCCTCGGCGGTGGGACACGTCCCCGCGGCCGCGCAGACCCACACCCGAGCCCGGGAGGGGAAAGGGCGGGACTAGGATGGAAGCCCCAGGCGCGGCAGTCTGCCCCCCGCGCCCAGGCCTAGGAAGTAAGGAGACCAAACAACTGGTTCCCCTCCAGCTGGCCCGGGGGAAAGGGAAACCGTGGCTGCGCATCCACCGCGGGGGGTGGGGGGGGGGCGGGACGGGGCCGGGACCCGCCGGCGGGGGAGGGGTGGGGGAGGGTGGGGAGCCAACCGCCATCTTGCCCCCGCCAAACCGACGGAGTGCCGCCCGCGGGCGAGCCCCTCGGCCCGCCGCGGCGCGCCCGCTCTCGCGAGACCGTGAAGGCCTCCGGGAAACGCAGGGGAGGAAAAGGCAGGTGGCGGAAGCCGGGCCCCGGGCTGGGGGCCGGCTGAGGCGGCGAGTGGAGCCTCCGGAAGCAGAAGGGGCGGGGAAAGGCGCGATGGACGCGGCGTGCGGGCCAATGACGAGCGAGGTCGGGCGGGCCTCCCGCCAATGGGACGCGCCGCCCGCCGCGAGGGGCGGGCACTGGGGGCCAAGGGTAGCTTGAGCGCGGCGGCGGCGTTGTTCAGTCAGAGCGAGAACATTCCAGAGGTGAGTCCGGTGGCGAGGTGGCGGCCCCGCGCCCCCTCCCCAGTCCTCCCCGCCCCCTCGACCCCCGCGGGCCGCTGGCTGGCGGGGAAGGCGCCCCGTCGGCCGTGGCTCACGGCGACGTTTCTCCGCGCCAGGTCGCCAGGCCCCGGGCGCTGAAGGGTGTGGACCCCGGACGTCGCTGGGACAGCCCCTCCCCGCTGCTCGGCGGCGCCTGCCCGGCCGCTGCTCGCTGCGCTCCTCCGCCGCCCCTCCTCGGACTCGGGTTCACGCGCGTCTCACTTCATCCCAGTCCCGGGCGAGCAGCGTTGGGTTTATGTCTTTATTTGACGAAAACGGTGAGTCCGCGGGCGGCGGGCGGCGCGGGCCGGCGGGGAGATGGCGGCCGCACAAGATGGCGGCGCGCCGCGTGACCCGGCGCGTGTGGCGCAGTTCGGGCGGCGGGCGGGCGGCCTCCCTTCCGCACCCCCCGCCCCCGGCCCCGCTTCTCCCCGGGCCCCGCCCGCCCCGGGAGCGCGCCGCGCGGCTGAGTCAGGCCTCGGTGCTGCATTTGTGAGTCACCGAGCGGGGCGCGGCGGGGCGAGGGGCCGGCGCCCCCTGTCGGGCTTCCTTCCCCGGCCCCGCCGCGCGGCGGCTCCGCGCACAGGCCCGGGCCCCCTGCCGCCCTCTGGAGGAGCCCCGCCATGTCGCGGCCCCGCGGCGCCCGTCCCGGCAGGGGCGGCGCTTCCCCCGGCGGCGCGGCGGGGACCCGCGGCCGCGGGGACGGGAGCGAAGGTCGGGGCCGGCGCGCCTGCACGCGCGGGGCCGGGGCGCGGCCGCCTCCGCCTCCGCCGGCCGTTCGCGCGCCGGGGGCTCGCGTCCGGGCTGTTGTGGCAGTGTCTCTGCGGAGTAAGCATTGCTGTCGAGGGGGCCGGGGGAAGGGCAGCCCCGCGGCGGCCACGGAAGCCGGCTGGCTGTGGAAATGCTGAACGTGGCCCGGCCCACGAACCCGCGGCAGCTGGAGGCAGTTGGTTTTAGTCTGGCATTTCCCTGCTGGTCACAGCTTAACCGCACAGCGGCCCTTTGCGTTGCCCCAGGTGTCCCGTCCCCGGGAACACGCGTTTACACGTGTGCCCTTTCACATGGGGAATTGGGGCTGAATTAACGGGGGGGGGGGGGAGAACGGGGGACGGGACGGGGATGACACGTGTTCCCTGCAGGAGTCGTGCTAAAGGTGGGGGCTTGTGTGTTCTCTCTCCTTTCTCTTCCAGAGCTGTTGCGCAGCCATTGGTACCTGTATTGGGGGAATATAGCATACAAGCAAGGAGCTTACAGCCTCAGTGGCGAAAACTTTTTCATGTCAGAGACCGAGAACTCTTGCAGTCGTTTATGTCATCCCTTCTTCTCCAGACAGAAGATACCAAAAAGTTGCAATCAAAGATCTCTTCATCTTATTGATAAAGCCACTAATAAGCCAAAATGTCTGTCAACGTCAACCGCAGCGTGTCAGACCAGTTCTATCGCTACAAGATGCCCCGTCTGATTGCCAAGGTGGTAACTTTTCTTCATTTTAGTAACACCTCGTGAGCTCTTTTCGTAGATTCTTTTAAGAATGTATCTCTTGGCTAGACAGTGCAAAATTAAATTCTTATTTCCTTTAGGTTGAGGGCAAAGGAAATGGAATCAAGACAGTTATAGTCAACATGGTTGACGTTGCAAAGGCGCTTAATCGGCCTCCAACGTGTAAGTAATGCCTCTTGGAGAAGTCTGAAAGGCATAGTATTGACAGTAAAGACCAACTTGGGTCTGCACCTCTTGCCTGGATTGTATATTAACTAATTAGTGTAAGGGTTAAGTAGAACCTTGGATTTAAAGCCAACTGATTTATTGTCGTTAGTAGAAAAAACTATGTAGGCCACACGTTTCTTAACCTAATACAAAGTAATTTAAAAACAGGGAGTGATAATTGCATAAGGTTAGCTGAGTAGATTAATTTAGTTAATTGTAATCAAACTTTTTTCCCCTCCCCAAACAGATCCCACCAAATATTTTGGTTGTGAGCTGGGAGCACAGACCCAGTTTGATGTTAAGAATGACCGTTACATTGTCAATGGATCTCATGAGGCGAATAAGCTGCAAGACATGTTGGATGGATTCATTAAAAAATTTGTTCTTTGTCCTGAGTGTGAGAATCCTGAAACAGAGCTGGTGAGTGCCTTCCATATGTTTGTCAATAAAAGAAGAAACTATATACCTGCTTTTGTGATCAGTCCTGTGATAGCAACAAATGTTTTGACAAGGCAGAACAGACTTAATTGGAAATATAACACAAAACCTGTAAATTTTGGAGATGTTCACGTTGTGACTTGGTTTTTTTTTTTTTTAATTGACAATATTACTCATAGTAACTTTTTTAAAGTAGATTACTTTGTGGAAAATCCTTTAAATGTTAAGCTGGTGTTTTATTTTTTTTTTAAATATATTTTATTGATATTTTACAGAAAGGAAGGGAGAGGGATAGAGAGCTAGAAACGTCAATGAGAGAGAAACATCGACCAGCTGCCTCTTGCACACCTCCTACTGGGGATGTGCCCGCAACCAATGTACATGCCCTTGGCCGGAATCAAACCCGGGACCTTTCAGTCCGCAGACCGACGCTCTACCACTGACCCAAACCGGCTTTGGCTAAGCTGGTGTTTTAGATATTTTCTATTGGTTAGACCTTTTCACTTTTTTTCTCAGAATTTTCATTATATGTTCTGGATGACGTTCTTGTTTTTGCTTTTTTGGCAGCATGTCAATCCAAAGAAGCAAACAATAGGTAATTCTTGTAAAGCCTGTGGTTATCGAGGCATGCTTGACACACATCATAAACTCTGCACATTCATTCTCAAAAACCCACCTGGTAAGTCTTCCTGATGAACTTCTAAGATCTTCTGTAAAGCTACTGATGCTTTGAAAGAAAATGGAATTTCCTTGGTGTAAAACACATCGAAAGAGAATGGAGGGCTTAGCTCATTAACCTTGAGTGGCTTTAGAGCATCGCAAGCAACACTCTGTGGCAGATGATCGAAGTCGTCTGACACAATTTGAGCTTGCTATAGCAACAAAGTCTAACCTATTCCGGTGCTCTCCTCTATGAGACAAGCCGTTATATAGACTTAGACAGAGTTCAGCTATGCCTGGGTTCAACTTCATGAATGATGGGAGAGGGTCCTGAATGCTGGGTCTTCTGAGTCATTTTAATGTTACCGAACAGGACATTGATATTTTGGAACATTCCATTTGTAAACTGAATACAGTGAATGCCTTTGGTCTGTGAATTCACTGCGAATTTTGAGTGGCAGTGTGTTTGGTTTTCTCAGAGGAGGGTTCAGGAACAAAAGGCGGGGTTTTAAATATTCATGATGGGCAATAAGGTATCTTAGAATAAGTCGTGATACTAAACTTTACCCTTTTGTTTCCTGGTAGAGAATAGTGACAGTGGTTCAGGAAAGAAAGAAAAAGAAAAGAAAAATAGGAAGGGCAAAGACAAGGAAAATGGCTCTGTGTCCAGCAGTGAGACTCCACCTCCACCTCCACCAGCAAATGAAATCAGTCTCCCTCCACATGCAGTGGTAAGTGCAGGATTGAGGGTTTGGTGGGTACTTGAGTTGTGTAAAATAAATTGGTTATAGTGAGCAGAGATACTGTAAACCACAACAGTGTTTTGGGTGCCAGGTGGGGTTGATAAAAACTGGAAACTTTATTTAAAATATTTTTTTTATTGTTTTCAGTTGGGGGGGAGAGAGAAACATATAACAAAAGCCTAATATGCTAAGTGCCCGGTTTTCTAGTTGGCCTTTTCAACCAATCAAAGCGTAATATGCTAATGATACGCTAAGGCCACTGAACTGCTCACTGATGTGCACTTAACCACAAGGGGGCAGACACTCGAACCTGTAAGTTAATTTGCAGCTGGGGTCTGGCCAATTGGGACTGAGTGAGAAGGGCCAGTAACTCCCTGGAGCCCTCCCTAAGCCTGGCCTGTGCACCCTCTTGCAAACTAGGACCCCTGGGGGATGTTTGGAGAGCAGACTTCGTCCAGTCGCTGTGACATGTATTGTCAGCCAGGGGTCAAATGCTCAGTGAGGAGTTGCATCCTGGTGGTCAGTGCATTCCCCCTGTGGGAAGCTGGGCTGGTGAGCAGTGTGTAGGTGGCAGGAACCTCTCCCACCTCCAAGGCAGTGCTAAGGATGTCTGACTGATGGCTTAGGCCCACTCCCCACAGGGCTCTTGGACTGCTGAGAGGGTGCAAGCTGGCTGAGGGACACCACCCCCAAGTGCACAAATTTTGTGCACTGGGCTTCTAGTCAGTTTAAGAAAATCATTGATTGGCTGCCTCCTGCACGCTCCCTACTGGGGATTGAGCCTGCAACCCAAGCATGTGCCCTGACCGGGAATCAAACTGACCTGGTTCATTACATTTTAAGGCCTTTGGTCATGCATGTTTGCTCTTGTAAACAGGAAGAAGAAGAGGATGATGACTGGGGGGAGGATACAACTGAGGAAGCTCAGAGGCGCAGAATGGATGAAATCAGTGACCATGCAAAAGTTCTAACACTCAGTGATGATTTGGAAAGAACTGTTGAAGAACGGGTCAATATCCTCTTTGATTTTGTTAAGGTAAAAATATTTGAGAGCTGTTGAACGTGTTTTAAAAATATTTTTTTTACTGATTTCAGAGAGGGAAAGAGAGAGAAACATCAATGATGAAAAAGAATCATTGATCGGCTGCCCCCTGCAACTCCCCGATCACCACAGCGGGGATCTGGTTTCCAACCCAGGCATGTGCCCTGACCAGGAATCAAACTGTGAATACCAGGTTCATAGGTCAAAGCTCAAGCACTGAGCCATGCTGGCTTTTTGTTATTTTTTTCCTTTTGATCAATAAAACCAGCTTTAGGCTATTGATAAATAACATTTTAAGCTGATATTGTCAAGTAACGTTTCATGCTATCTTTTGAATCTTCAAATGCAAAGCTTAACTTTTACTTTTCCTATTTGTTCATTCACACATTTTTTGGGGTGTGATCCTAGGCATTATTTCTGGCTACTATTGATCATAGAAGTCTTAGAACTGTCAAATCAAATGAGAGGAAATGTCCATGAGAGTAGGGATAACCTATAGCTCTAGAGCAAAACGTGTCTCCGTTTCACTGAATTGCTTCCTTTTATTTGCAGAAAAAGAAAGAAGAGGGTATAATCGACTCATCGGACAAAGAAATTGTTGCTGAAGCAGAAAGACTAGATGTAAAAGCTATGGGACCTCTTGTTTTGACTGAAGTTCTTTTTAATGAGAAGATTAGAGAACAGATTAAAAAATACAGGCGCCATTTCCTACGAGTAAGCAAATTTGAGATTCATAAATGAGATTAAGGTTGTGTGACCTTAGGAACATCACTTTAACTCTTGCTCATTTGTTCTCTGTCATCCTGAAAGCAGAGATAATTGGCATGCCTTAAAAGCGTGGGACTGTGAAAACTGCGTATGGTCTCTTACAGATAAAGTAATGCAGAGTTCTGCGTGTGTGGACCATTTTGAATCGCTGTTAGGGACTATATCTTTAAGGAACAACCCTAAGGCAGTGAATGTACTTGGATATTAAAATTATAAACTTAAAACATCTGTAACAGCTTGTTAACACAAAGATCTATTTTCAGTTTTGTCACAACAATAAAAAAGCTCAACGTTACCTTCTTCATGGTTTGGAGTGTGTGGTAGCAATGCATCAAGCTCAGCTGCTCTCCAAGATTCCACACATCTTGAAGGAAATGTATGACGCAGACCTTTTGGAGGAAGAAGTCATCATCAGCTGGTCAGAAAAGGTGGGGGATATATAAACAGGCTCTTCAAGATTCTTCTCATACTTAGTTGCTTTACACATGAAAATGCAGTTCTTCTGCTTGACTAAGGTAATTGGGAGGGATTCCCCGCCATGGCAGCTTGGAACAAGAAGCTATTCAGACTCTAAACACTTCTTTGTGGAATGCATGTATTTTGTTGTTGATTCAAGATTACAGTATGACTCAGTTCCCTGAGGGCTATATAAATAACTCATATTTTAAATTCTTCAAACTAAGAAAATTATACTAATGTTCTTTAGGCCTCAAAGAAATACGTTTCAAAAGAACTTGCCAAAGAGATTCGTGTCAAAGCAGAACCATTTATAAAGTGGTTGAAGGAAGCAGAGGAGGAATCTTCTGGTGGTGAAGAGGAAGACGAAGATGAAAATATTGAGGTAAGCACTGGGGAGAGTGAAATCCAGTGCTAGTGATGGGTGCTCGACAATTGTAAAAAGGCCATAACATGCAGTCTCAATAATTTGGAAAATAATCCTGACTATAAAGGGTGATGGGAATCTCATATCCCCAGACATGATTTCAAATACATGCCAGAATTTCCAAAGTAAGATTTAAATAATGCAGGTTGCATATAGAGGCGCTAGTGGTCTGTAAAAAGGAACAGGATCCTGGTGGGCTGTGGAGCGAGCTTGTTGGGGGTGGGGGTGTTAAAGGAGGGAGGAGGGCTGCACCTTGGCGTTTTCTTGGTTTAGCATGGACTTGATCTTTGTTTATCAGGTGGTGTACTCGAAGACGGCCAGTGTGCCCAAAGTGGAAGCTGTGAAGTCTGACAGCAAGGACGACGACATTGATATTGATGCCATTTAAAGGGGTGGGTGCAGCCCAGCTTATCTGTAACGCTGAGAATCTTGCTGCATCATCAGCAGAAGTGCAGCATGTATGTGCAAAAGCTAACATGGCTTCACATCATGCTACACTTTCTGCTAAATACGTATTGCTGTGAGTGGTCTGTAATTAAGCCCCAATGAGACACCTCGGGAGTCCATACACATATCAGCGAACAGATGTAGTTTGCTTATTTATAGCATGTTTCTTTTTGAAAAATTAGTGGTGGACACATTTGGATCACATTTATACAGTTATAAAAATAAAGATTTGATTTTGGTCATTCTTAAATTTTTTGGCTCTGAATGACTTAAGCTGCTGGAACAATTGGCTCCTTTTAAAAACACTGTAACATCGTTTAACCTCATAGGGATTTTTGGAGCCTGTTAGAAACTGTTCGGTGCTGAGACTGTAAACAGGTCTTTAGCAGAATGTGAGCATAAACTTATTTTAATTACCTTATTTAGCCATTAAATACAGTACTTTTTTAAGTCTTATCTCTAGTTCCTCAAGTTGGCATCTGGTTATTGTACATTCTTACCATGCCAAAGTGGACAGTGCAACATCTTTATCTTACTAAGAGTAAAAATGACCTGAGTGTCCTAGAATTAATTTTTAAGAGCAGGTTTTGAAACTTGAATTTTTTTTTTCCAGTTCACATACCCTTATCCCAAACTATAGTCTTTGAAGTCATATGCATTGCGAGTTGGATGAGCCAGGGGAATTATTAACAAGTGAGCATTTTATGTCTGTAGCTGTTGCTTTGTGCTGAGTGAAAGCTCAAGTTTTGGGGTCTGATTAGATAGTAAGTTCCATGATTTTATTTGGGGGGGAGGGGAGAAAAAGGTGCACTTAATCTCTAGCAACAAAAAAAAACAAACTGCATAATTTTTCAGCTTTTATGGTTTAAATTACAATTTCAAAATGTTTAGACATACTGTATATTTTGTTCAGTGTGAGTTTTCCCTAAAACTATGGCTTGTTCTAGAATGCCTTTTACATTTGAACATATAGGTTTTGGTTATCTTGCCAAAATTAGTGTTGCTATGTCTCGAGCTTGATTTTTCTCCCCCAAAAATGTCTTACTTAAAAAGAAAACTAAAATTGTACTTCTAAGTCAGCCTATATTTTGGCAGGAGATGTGGGTGTCTTTTATTTCACATTGAATATAGTTAGACACTCAGGAAGTCTGGTGATGGCCACTGAATACAGGTGATTAGGGCCTGGCCCAGCCCATCCTGGTCTTTAGATTTGGAAATAACTTCTTGTGAATTCTTTGCCCAAAAGATGATCTAAAAGGGTTTTGAGAAATTGTTGCAGTTATTTCTTAGCATGAAAAGCGTTCGGTGGAAATCAGGAATCGTTTTTGGAGCATGGGCGTTCTTCATTCACCTCTGACTTTCTTTGATCCATCTCAGATTGTAATGAGACCTTAACAAATGTATGTAGAAAGTTTTTCACATTGAAATTATACAAACATTTGATGTAATAAAGTCTTGTTAGCTTGATGTTTTAAGAAATCTAGTAATTTTACTGGAGAGAGAATGAATTAGACTCCAGCTGCCTTTTGATAGATTTTGATGATAGTGAAGCAGACGCTGTATCTGGAGGGAATGTGCTTTGTCACACCAAAGAAAAGGGTTTTGCAAATTCACATCTCACCTAGATTTCAAATGCTTTGCCATTGGCTAATTTGCTTTCATTATCTGACATCCTATAGGAGATACTGGTGGTATAGGCCAGATTGCACTCAACATACCCAGTGTCCAGCTAATGAGGTTCTGTTATATAGAGGCTTTTCTTGTTTTGCTTTCCTTTTAACCTGAAGGAAACTATATTTAGGGCTTCTAAACACTAAATAAAATTCTGGCCTAGACTGGTGTTGAGTCTGGTGCCAAAATTCCAATGTATTGAAATCCACATAATTTTATTCACAGAGGCTATCCTAATAGAGTGATCCTTCACTTGCTCTATTCAACTGTCTTTAAAATTCCTTGTTTTAAACTGCTACGTTACTTGATTAAAACAATGTTATAATTATATGTCGTGTCTGCTTCAATGTTAAAATTAATGTAGATTTTCATAAGATGCTGGATTATTGAAATGTGCCCTGTTTTGTAGCTGCTGCTTTGAATCTGTGTTGGACTTTTCCTTCTACAGTTGCCCGTCCTATTCAAAAACAGGTGTTGCTTATTACCTTGAGTCAGTGGCTTTCCTTAGGTCTTGTATTCCTGATCTGCAACTTGAATTGATTTTAAAGTGAAAGGGTCTGCCTTACTGGGATTTTATGAATTCTTTATGGGCACATAACAAGGGAATTCAGATGTCAAGTATATAGAGATATTGCAGGATTGGTTGCAGACCACCCCAATAAAAGTGAGTTGTAATCATTTTGCTGGTGAAGGGTCTTTACCTTTATTTGATTTGTAAAAAATCTGTAAAACTAGAGTATGCTTGTAGTTATATAATTAGATACCACATGTATCTTTAGTTGAGAAAGGGAGACAGGGAGATTGCTTTCTAAGAAGTCTTTTCTGAAGTAGATGAACTTACAAGGTACCAATTTGGGTCCTAAAGGTGGGGAGGGGTGTTCTCTAAATTAGTGTTCAGTGCTTTCTCCCTTGGGGTATGTGGGACTTTGCCCTCTGGGTGGGGGTGGGGACGCATCTGGAAATGGGGAGCTACTCCCTGTAGTTGAGTGCGGTGGGTAGTGAGGAGGAGGAGGCAGCAGGGCCTCATCCTCAAGCCTAAGGACTGCGGATGACATGAACCTTACAAACTGCAAAACAGAATCACATGTGTATCAGCAGCTGCATGAGAGGCAGAGGAGGAGGAGGGGTGAGGGCCATCCTGTAGCTGATAGCAGTTGCCATGAGTGCTAGACTGGTCAGACAAGGATGCACTTCAGCTGGGAAAGATTGGGGTCCCCAAGCTGCCTTGGCTATCCCAACAGTGCAGAGGCCTAGGTTGGAGGGGTTTTTTAGCAGGCCCACCCCAAAATGAGTTGTGACCATTTTGCTGGTGAAGGGTCTTGACTACGGGTGAGACTCAGAATTCGGGGCTAACCAAACCTTCCTCTCGCACCAGCATCCAGGAGGGTGTGTCAGGATGCTCGGTGCCTGAGGAGACCCGGTGCTGGGACAGCACTCTGCAGCTCTTTCTTTTTTTGAGGGAGACAGGAACATTGATGTGATAGAGAAACATTCCCTACCAGGAATCAAACCCACCGCCTTTCAGTGTACAGGACGACGCTCCAACTAAGCTGAGCCACACCATCCAGGCCTAGTCAAGTACTTGATATGAAAGGAGCCCTAAGTTGTGGAGCCAATTGGAGGGGGGAAGGTGGAGCTCACTGCACAAGCCCGGCCTTGTTGAGGACCCAGGTTACTCCAGCCTTGCATACACATCCCTTGAGGGCTTCTCTGGGTCTCGGTCCATAGTCCTGGCACTCTGGAATAGCACTCAACCTCTTCATTATTTCCGTCTGTTTCTGGTTCCAAACGGCCAGTTCTCCAGGCTTCCCAGGCTCCACTGGTAACCAACATTTCTGTCAGGTTGACCACTTCCAGCCCCCTCTGGCACCAGCCACCAGGGCTCCTTTGGCAGCTCCAGTCAACTGTGGCTAAGGGGGCAGGGCAGGCATCACCGGGGATTTGACATGACTGCCATGGTCTGCCTCACAATAGGGTTTGTGATCAGGTCAACAGGAACTCCTGGCACTTGGAGGAGACAGAAGCAGTTGCTTTCAGTGGAACCTATTTGCCCTGATTAGCAGGCTCTGAGGACCTCTCTGCACCTTTACAACCAAAGCAAGTGGGTACCTCCCTTCTGTGAGCATCCTGCACTGGCACCCAGATAGCGACACGGAGCCTGACACCGGGATCTTCCAACCTGGTGGGGGAGGCACCAGAGCTCCTGTGAGCAGTGGTTAGAGATGAGAGGGAGAATGGTTTCCTGGGGGGTGCACTGTGGCATTAGATGCCCTCCGGCCCCAAACGGGAGAGCCCAACCGAGGCTCAGGGAGCGTCTTGTGTCAAAGGATCCGCAGGCTGTGGTGACCACACAGCACAGGACATCTGGAGAGGGACTGGTTGCTCAAAGGGAAGAAGGTGGTTGAACTTTGGGACCTTTGACATAGCTAAAGGGAGAAGGCCCGGGAGGAGAGAGCGGAAAGTCCTGATTTGGAGGCCGTATCTGTCAAGGCAACAGCAGAGTCAGCTCACAGTAAAGTTTCCATCCCATGCGCCCCCCCCCCCCCCCAAGATTGCCAGCTTTAAGGGCAGGGACAAATCTAATATGTGCATCCCAAGCCCCTAGAATGCTTGCACACGGGATACCCACGGAATTGCCAAGTGACTGGAAAGGTTATGGGTGCATAGAGCCGTGGGGGTGTGGGTGGGTGAATGACTAGGTACATGGATGGATGGATGGATGGATGGATGGATGGATGGATGGATGGATGAATAAATAGATTGGGAGGTGATTGAGTGATTTAAAACATGCTTTCCCCTCCAAGCCAATTCATACACAATTCTCTAAAAAATATATGAGAACCTGGGTCATTTTTCCATTCCTTTATGGAAATGATACATTTTTAAATTAGAGTAAGAAAGAGACATCAACCAGCTGCCTCCTGCACATGTTCCAACCAGGGATCAAACCCGCAACCTGGGCACTTGTCCTGACAGAATCAAACCCACTGCTTTCTGGTGTGCTTGGACATCATCCAACTGATCAATACTAGCCAGGGTAGGGCGATGTGGGTGTTTTGTGTGTGTTTTTTTTGTGGTTTTTAAGAGCAATGAGTAAGACAGGGATGTCCCAGGTGTTCATTAAAAGCTACACAAATTTAGAAAGCAATTGTGACTTCTAGCTAAGATTGTTGGTTGAACCCAATTAGAGATCAATCCTGAAACCACAGTAAAATATTCGTAAGAGCAGAGACTCTGGCAAGGGTCTGAAGCACCAGGAATCTCTCCACCTAGCTAACAATCACACTGGCAGAATCTGTCTCACGTGACTATTTTGGAACTTGGAAGACTAGTGAAGGCTTTCACCTTCCTTGGACAATGGAATTCCAGTTCATTTGGGTTAATTTCAGACTCGGGCACAGCAGTAGCTTACCTATTCTCGCCCAACATGCACACAGCTTTCAGGAACTCGTGTGGGCCCCAAAGACCTTTTTGCTGATAAAATGCTGCTTTGGGTAAGTACAAAGAGTAGGGAAGCCGTTGTTGCACTTCTCCCGAGTGCCGTGAGCCTGTTCTCAGGCTGAAGTGACTTCTGGGAGATTTAAAGGTTGGTGCCCTACTTCCTGCCTCTCTCATTTTCACTTTTTGGGAACCAGAGATTAAAGACTAGGACATGGACCAGAGCTGCGTATGTACAGGAAGTTAGAAGCTGACCACATATCCCTGGTGAAAGGTAAGGACCAGAGAGACCTGGCTGAGTCTCGGCACAGACACAGCCTATAAAAATAATAGTAATACATGAAAAAACAAATCCACCTGCCCTGGGGGGAAAAGGGGAATCTTGAACAGATTCAGATGTCCAGTATACAACAATATAATATGGCTCACCAAAGGAAAAAAATCAACAGATACTGTCCCTTGAAAAAGATCTGATAGCAGATCTCACAAAGATTTTAAAGCGACCATCCTAATGATACTCAACAAAAGGAAAATGTGGAGAAAGTCAAGACAATATCTGAGCCAAATTGAAATATTAATAAAGATTTTTGGGGAAAAAAAAACATTTTAAAATTCTGGAGCTAAGACATACAAGTGACAAGTGAGAAATTCACCAGAGGGAATCGAGAACAGAAGGAAAAAAATCAGAGTACTTTAAACTAGGGCAATGGAAATTATTCATTCTGAAGAACAGAAAGCATGGAAGGAAAGTAAATAGAGCAGAACCTGAGGAATCTGTAGGACACCACTAAGAAGACCAATATGTGTTGTGGGGATCTCAAGAAATGGTGGCAGAAGTCTTCCCAAAGTAAACGAAAGAGCCTCAACAAAAAGAGCCAGATCAACTCAGAGTCACACAGACACAATCAGATTTTTGAAGGACAAAGAATTTTGAAAAAAAGACAATCTTGAAAGCAGCAAGAGGGAAACATCACATACAGGGCCCACCCCCCTCCCCACCCCACTTAATAAGGTTATCAGATTTCTCAGGACAGAAGGGAGTGGTTTTATATACTCAAAATGCTTTAAAAATTTTTTACCTGTCCAGTGTATACCAGTGGTTGAGCTTTGACCTATGAACCAGGAGGTCACGGTTCGATTCCAGGATTGCAGGCTCAACCCCCAGTAGAGGGTGTATGCAGGAGGCAGCTGGTCAAAGGATCTCATCATAGATGCTCCTATTGCTCTTTTCCTCTTTGAAATCAATAATAAAAATAAAAGTGAGGGCCCTAGCTGGTTTGGTTCAGTGGATAAAGTTGGCCTGAGGACTGAAGGATTCTGGGTTTAATTCTGGCCAAAGGCACATGCTGAATTGGGGGCACAGTCTCCAGTGGGAGTGCATGCAGGAGGCAGAAGATCGATGATTTTCTTTCTTTTTTTTTTTTTTTTAATATATTTTATTGATATTTTACAGAGAGGAAGGGAGAGAGATAGATAGCCAGAAACGTTGATGAGAGAGAGACATCCACCAGCTGCCTCTTGCACACCCCCTACCAGGGATGTGCCCGCAACCAATGTACATGCCCTTGGCCGGAATCGAACCCGGGACTCTTCAGTCCGCAGACCAATGCTCTACCACTGAGCCAAACCGACCTCGGCAAGATCGATGATTTTCATCATTGATGTTAACACCCTCTCTCTTGCTCTTTGAAAGCAATAAAAATATATAAGAAAGGGAAGAATTAAGACATTTTCAGACAAGTTGATGAGGTTAGTTGCCTCTGGACCTACCCTGGAAGGGATGCCCTGCTGTGTGAAAGGACACTGGAGAGTAGCTCAAAGCCATACAAAGAAATAAAGATCTCAATAA
The DNA here is from genome assembly GCA_963924515.1 of Vespertilio murinus. Classification (NCBI taxonomy): domain Eukaryota; kingdom Metazoa; phylum Chordata; class Mammalia; order Chiroptera; family Vespertilionidae; genus Vespertilio; species Vespertilio murinus. The sequence goes on from OZ004704.1 coordinate 216,864,195, forward strand.
AGGTAAATGGGAAGTTGTAAAAGCCAGTATTTTAACAATTGCAACTTTTTGTTTTCCACATGCTTTAGTAAAATTAAGTTGTCATAAATGAAAAGTTTCATAACTTTAGGAAGTTAAATGTAATCCTCATGGTAACCTCAAAGATAATAGAATATATAAAAGGAAAAAGAAAATAAGCATTTAATACAAAAGATCAAATAACACAAAAGTCGACAGTAATGCAGGCAATGAGGGACAATAAAGCTAGATGGCATATAGCCAAGATTTGGAAGCAGCCCAAGTGTCCAGTGAATGAGTGGGTAACACCGGGGTACGCAATGGAATACTACTCTGCCAGCAACAGGAAGAAAATTATACCCTTTGCCATAGCACAGAGCGACCTGGAGAACATTGTGCCAAGTGAAATAAACCAGTCACAGAAAGACAAATGCCATATGATTTCACGCATGTAGAATTTAATGGACAACCAAACGAGCATTTCATAGATAAGAGAGCAGGCAGGCAGCTCTGGTGGGGGATTTGAGCAAAAAAAAAACTTGTGGACATGGACAATATGTGGTGATGGCGGGGGGTTTGAGGAGGAGGAGGGTATAGAGGGCATAAATGGTGATGAAAAAAAGTAAACGGCATGTAGATTTCAATATAGCAACATATTAAGTTCCTACTCATTTACTATATTGCATAAAAACAACAGGAAATTGGTAAATTTGATTACAGTAAAATTAAGTTCCAATAAGTCCCTAGTTTGCTGGAAAAATGTAGTAGTTTTTCTGCATGTATGGTGTTCATATGATTTTTTTCTTTCCATTCTAACATTTTGGTGAATTATGTTGATTTTTAAGTTAAATTTATTGGGGTAACATTGGTAAGTAATATATAAGTTTCAAGTGTACAATTCTATATACATCATCTGTATATTGAATTGTGTGTCAAATCTTCTGTCGCCGTATATTTGACCCCCTTTGTTACCCCCACCTTCTCTTCTCCCTCTGGCAGCCTCCATACTGTTGTCTGTGTCTATGAGTTTTTGTTTGCTTGTCTCGTCTTGTTTGTTCATTTGTTGTTTTCAGTTTTACATTCCATATATGAGTAGAATCATATGGCTCTTGACTTTTTCCATCTGATTTATCTCACTTAGCATGATATTCTCAAGATCTATCTATGTTGTCGCAAATAACTGTATTTCATGTTTTCTGATGACTGAGCAGTATTCCATTGTATATATCACGTGCCACATCCTCTTCATCCATCCTCTATCGAGGGACACTTTGGTTGTTGCCATGTCTTCATTCCCATGTACAATGCTTCAGATATTTCAATACCGGATCTCTCAAACAAGTGTTGAGCAGGGAATAATTTTTTCTTTTTATAGAAAAGGAAGCAAGAATGTATTGATTTCAGAAAGGAAGAGAGAGGGGGAGAGAAACATCAATGGTGAGAGAGAACCATTGATCCGTTGCTTCCTGCATGATCCGTTGCTTCCTTGCCAGGGATCAAGCCTGCAACTGGGGCATGTGCCCTGACTGGGAATTGAACTCACAACCTTTCGATGCATGGGACAATAACCAACCCACTGGGCCACACCTGCCAGGGCTTACTGTTCCTTCTTTTCAAGCTTCCTGAGTTGCTTGCAAAGGTCATGAATTTTGGACCATTCTTGTCTGAAAGAATTTGCATAAAACTGAAATATTGTGTTCTTTGACAATTTAAGTAAAACTGCTTATAAAACTATTACAACTTTAATAGTTGTAGAAGTATTAATTTTCTACTTCTTGGGTAGTTATAATGTTATAGTTTTCCTGAAGTTAATTTTGTATATATTTTCAAAATATTGCCACAAATTTGTTGATAATATTTGTGATCTTTTATGAATCTGCAACATCTGTAATCATGTTTTCCTTTATATTTTCTAATGCCTTACTCATACTTTCTCTCCTTTATTCTTTTACCTTGTCGACTAGTTGGTTTTTATTTTCAAATAAATGTTTCTTGGTTTTGTTGATCTCATTTTATCTTTGTTCTCTATTTCATTAATTTCTGCTTTTTATCCTTTTTAAAATTTTATTTTAGTGAAGAATGGAGGGAAGAGAGAGAGAGAGAAACAGCGATGGGAGAGAGAAACATTGATTGGTTGCCTCCTGACTCACCCCGACTAGGGATTGAATCTGCCACCATTTTGCTGTACAGGTTTACACTCCAACCAACTGACGCACACCAGCCAGGCCTTCCTTTTCCTTTTTGCTTTCTCTGGTATATTGTATTTTTCTTCCTAACTATATAATATTAATACACAGCTTATTAATTTTAGCCCTTTTTTGTATTTAACATATTACAGTATAATTTCCTCTCTAAATACTGCTTTAATTGTATCCCACAACTTCTGATGTGAAAAACAGAAATTTTCATTACTATTCAGTTCTACATTTTCCTTCCTGATTTCTTTGACGTATAAATTATCCGGGTATATGTGTGTATAGGTGTCTGTTTTTAGGGAAGTTTGGGTTTTTAGGGAAGTTTAGGGGTTTTGTTGTTGTTTGTATGTTTATTTGCCTGCCTTAGGCCCACATTTAAGAGTTTGCTTTACCAGAATCTCTTTTGGGTTTCCCTGGCCACGGAAACCAATTTCTGCTTATTAAGATTCAAGCACGTCAGTTATTCATCCAGGCTCAGACACATTACACACTGCGAGTCATCCGTGTGCCTGCCCTCTTTGTGAAAGGAGGCTTTGAGTCCGGCCGCCCCACGGGAGGGCGTGGTGAGGGACTCAGGCCTGACTCAGAGGGCCAGCCCCGGACAGCTCATGGCGGAGGTTGCACTTTGGGCGCAGAATCCTGTTCGAATGCCGGTGGGCTCCAGGCCGCCTCGCTGTGCCCAGCCCTGAGCAGTCCTGTGAGGTCAGGAGGAGAGGCTAGACCTCTGAAGGTTTTGTTCTTCCTTTTCTTTTTCTTTTCTTTTATTTTTTTAAAATCTTTACTGTTCAGATTATGACAAATGTTCCTCATTTTTTTCCCTCCATTGCTCCCCTCCACCAGGTTCCCACCCCACCCTCTGCCCTTTCTCCATCCCCCATTGTCCTCGTCCAAAGATTGGTGCACAGTTTGTGTTTGATCTTTTCCCGCACCCCCACTTCCCTTTTCCCCGAGAATCGTCAGTCCACTCCCCTTCCATACCTCTGATTCTATTACTGTATTCACCAGTTAATATTGTTCATCAGATTTTTTAATTCCCTTGGTTTTTAGGTTCACTTGTTGACAGTTACGTATTTGTTGTTCATAATTTTCATCTTTATTTTCTTTCTCTTCCTAAAGAACCCTCTTCAGCAGTTCATATAATTCCGGTTTGGCAGTGATGAACTCCTTTAGCTTTTTTTTATTTGTGAAGCTCTTTATCTGACCTTCAATTCTGAGTGATAGCTTTGCTGGGTAGAGTATTTTTGGCTGTAGGTTCTTGCTATTCATCACCTTGAATATTTCTCTTTTTAAAAATATATATTTTATTGATATTTCACAGAGAGGAAGGGATAGAGAGTTAGAAACGTCAATGAGAGAAAAACATCGACCAGCTGCCTCCTGCACCGCCCCCACCAGGGATGTGCCCGCAACCAGTGTACATGCCCTTGACCGGAATCGAACCCGGGACCTTTCAGACCGCAGATTGACGCTCTACCACTGAGCCAAACCGGTTTCGGCATCTTGAATATTTCTTGACATTCCTGTCTGGCCTGCATGGTTTCTGTTGAGAAATCAGCTGACAATCGTATGGGTGCCCCTTTATAAGTAACTACTTGCTTTTCTCTTGCTGCTTTTAATATTCTCTCTTTGTCTTTTGCTCTTGGAATTTTAATTATGATGTATCTTGGTGTGGTCCTCTTTGGATTCCTTTTGTTTGGGGTTCTGTGGGCTTCCTGGACTTGTAAGTCTAATTCTTTCACCAGGTGGGGGAAGTTTTCTGTCACTGTTTCTTCCGATATGTTTTCAGTATCTTGCTCTCTCTCTTCTTCTGGGACCCCCATAATTCTGATGTTGGTTTGCTTGAAGTTGTCCCAGAGGTTTCTTACATTATCTTCAGCTTTCTGGATTCTCTTGTCTTCTTGCTTCTTGCGGAGGAGTGTCCTCTGGCTCTTCATGTTCCAAATCTTTGACTTGATTCTTGCAATCTTCCATTCTGTTTTTAGGACTGTATAATATTTTTTATTTCAGACAAAGTATTCTTTATTTCTAGTTGATCCCTTTTCATATCCTCATAGGTCTTGTTTATTTTATCGGCCTTTTCTAGGAAATTCTTGAAAAACCTTATAACTGTGGTTTTGAACTCTATATTCAGTCGCTTGTTGTCCTCCATTTCTTTCGTTTGTGATCTGTTTCCTTGTCTCGGCATTTTCGCTGCTTCCCTGAGTTGGTAGGGCGGCTTTGTGTGCTAAAGTGTCCTATATGGTTCAGTGGGTCAGCGTCCCAGTTACCTGAGGTGGACACTCTTGGTGCACCCCTTTGTGGAGTGTGTGTACAGCCTTATTGTAGTTAAGTTTTGATTGTTGTTGGTATCAATGGGAGGCACTGACCTCCAGGCCAGTTGGCTGTGGGGATCAGCTGTGTCTTTGCCAGGAGACAGCCTTATTCGACTAGACTTGGAAAATTGTAAAAGCCTCTGTGCTCAGCTTGGATGGGGCAGAGTTTCAGGGTGGAGCCTACAGCCTTGGCTTCCCGTCAGCCCCGCCCTCTGAGGTTCCTGAGTCTCAGTGTTCCTCAGTGTCCTTTGGCACTCGCTGCAAGCACCTCTGAGAGAAAGGTGCCCTTGAGTTTTGCCCGCTACCAGAAAGTCTAGTCTCTTCCCCCAATGTGCCCAGAACTGGGGTTCAGTGCAGTTGGAAGTGGGGTTGGAAGCGGGGTTAAAGAGCAGTCCGGAGCTTGTGTCTCCTTCCCGCTAGGGCAATCCAGCAGCACAGCCAACAGTCCGTCCTCAGCATGTATTCACGTGCTCACCTCCGGAGCTCTGCCTTTCACCGCTCCCCTGAATTTTCGCCTTACAGCCCAGATTCCCTCCATATGAGCCTGGGTCCACAGGGTCTCGCCTAGAACTGAGGTTCAGTGCAGTCGGAACTGGGGGTCAGCACAGTCCAGAGCTTTTATCTCCTTCCCGCTAGGGAACGCCAGCCAGGCACTCAGCTGCCCCCTCCTCTCCGGCTCCATCCTCTCTCCACGCTCGCACTGTGTCTCCGTACCTTAGGCTTTTACAGCTCCTCTGATTGTCCTTCTGGTTTTCTCTTTCCTTCTAGTTGTAGAATTTCCAGTCAGTCAACTTTCCTGTAGTTCTGGATAATGTCCATTTTGTATTTTAGTTGTATTTTTTGAAATTGTTGTATGAGGCTGCAGTTATGCGTTTGTCTATGTTGCCATCCTGGTTTCTCTTCCTTTTCTTTTAAATATATTGATTTCAGAGAGGGAGAGGGAGAAACATCAATGATGAGAATCACTAATCAGCTGCTTCCTGCAGGCTTCACACTGGGGATTGAGCCTGCAACCTGGGCATGTATCCCAACCGGAAATTGAACCCTGACCTCCAGGTTCATAGGTTGAAGGTCAACCACTGAGCCACAGGGCTGTTGCTGGTTATTTCAAAGGAAAAATGCCCCAGGCTGCTTGGACCATAAATTGTTCTCAGCTCTGGGCAGGGAAAGAAGTCAGTCAGTCAGACCCTGCCCCCTGGGTCACCTCCAGCCCCTGTCTCCCCTCACTCAGGGCCAGGGTGTCTCTGGTTCTCAAGTGCGGGGGCTGGGGGGAGGGGAACAGCAGGTTCTGAGGGAGGCTGGGTGGCCCGTGGGTGCTGGGGGGCACAGGGGCCCGTCCTGGGCATCTGTGGCCGGGGTTGAGGAGGGGCCTCCCGGTGACCCTGATCACAGCTGCAGGGCCCCTAACCCTCCTACACGCCCCCTACTGGAGATTGAACCCGCAACTCTGGCTTGTGCCCTGATCAGGAATGAGACTGTGACTTCCTGGTTCATGGGGTGACACTCAGCCACTGAGCCACACCTGGCTGGACACTTCTTTTTCCTTTTTCTCCTGCTTCTCTTCCGCCTTTTTTTTTGGGGGGGGGGTGGTGGTGGCATGTAACGGGTGCACCTTGCCTTTAAACCCCAGCTCTTTATAGTACCACTAGAGGCCCAGTGCATGAAATGTGGGCACTGTTAGGGCCCCGAGTGGCTGCCAGCTGCTGGTGGGGCCTGCCTCCCTCCCCTGGCATGCCCGCCCCCTGGTTGAACTCCCAAGTGACTTCCCGGTCCAGGGGACAAATTTTTTGTTTTGTTTTTTTCCAGGGGACAATTTGTATACTACTGTGTTTCTCCGAAAATAAGACATCCTCCGAAAATAAGACCTACTTCATGGAAACATAAGACATCCCCTGAAAATAAGACCTAGCGCATCTTTACGAGCAAAAATTAATATAAGACACTGTCTTATTTTCGGGGAAACAGGGTATGCTTCTATTATATAGGCTGATGTCTTTTCACATAAGTGTAATGAGAAGCTCAAAGTGTTTCCTTAATTCTCAACTTTATGGAAACCAGAAGCATTGTGAATGAGGACGTGTCAGCTTCATTTCCTACCTTTTGGCCCTCCCTGACTCATCGCTCTATTGAGTGTGTGACTCCAATGGGAAACCTCATTTCCTGGCACCCCTGCCCCGGGCCCACGCCGTGTGTGGGTCCCGCCGGGGTTTCCCAGCTGACCTTGTTGACGCTGCTGTCATCGCGCAGAACGGAGTGCCACGCTGTGACCGCACCTGGCCTGGCTCCTGCCTCACCCTCCAGGCTCACCTCTCATCCCGCTGACATGGACGCACACCGCCTGCTCTTTCCCGTCTCCCTGCCCCTGGCCAACCCATCCTGCATCTCCGACTGCCCTCCCACTCCTCTCCCACCGGGCCGGCTGCTCGTGCTGTCAGACTCGGCAGAAACACCTCTTTTCAGGTGTGCCAAATACCCCTGCATCGGTTTCCAAAACCTTTTTAAAAATATATTTTTTAATTGATTTTTAAAAAATATATATTTTATTGATAGTTTACAGAGAGGAAAGGAGAGAGATAGAGAGCCAGAAATGTCGATGAGAGAGAAACATTGACCAGCTGCCTCCTGCACACCCCCTATCGGGGATGTGCCCGCAACCAATGTACATGCCCTTGGCCAGAATCGAACCCGGGACCTTTCAGTCCGCAGACCGACGCTCTACCACTGAGCCAAACCGACCTCGGCTTTGATTTTTTACAGAGAGGAAGGGAGAGGGATAGAGAGAAACATCAATGAGGGAGAGCCATCGACCAGCTGCCTCCTGCACACACTCTTCTGGGGACATGCCCTTGACCGGAATCGGACCCGGGACCCTTCAGTCCACAGGCCGATGCTCTATCCACTGAGCCAAACTGGTTTCGGCGAGGTTTCCAAAATCTTGTGCTAAGCTACTTTTCAGCAGACCTGTATGACATACATTTAACTAACGAGAATTCAACCATTTCTGCTTGGCTGAAGAGGGAGAAAGATCATAACATTTTATTTATTTATTTATTATAGGAAAAGATGGACATTTATTGAGAAACAAGCAGGTTCCCTCATGGGGAGAGGGAAGTCCCCGACAGTGACATTTTAAACGGGCTGCGCTGGGCCTGGGGAGCACTTGCCAGAGAGAGGGAGACAGACGCCTGCCTCTCCCTCTCCCTCTCCCTCTCTCTCTCTTTCTCTCATCTCAGTCCCCAGGTCTTTAGGGTGGGAACGTGACCTCCCGGGAGATGAGTCCGGTGTTGAAAGACGGGCGTTTCACAGCAGGAAACGTCCCAGACGGTTCACACGCGGAGGACAAAAGAGAAAAAATAAAACAGGATATACCCGTTACAAGGGCTTATGCATTAGGAAGTTTTAAGATCCGGGTTCAAACCCCAGCTCTGCAGCCCAGCTGGGGTGCTTGGGTCAAGTCCCCGTTACCTGTTTAGACTTCACATCCCAGGGTGCGCCGGCCCGGCCGTCCTACCGGGCTACCCTGGGGCGAAATGAGGTAACAAATGTAAGGGACCCGCGGGGCAGACTCTCAGGAGCAGGTCATGTTGTTCCAACACCTTCCTCAGGGCCCTGCACCAATGCCCTCCACCCCGCTCTGGGCAGGGCCCCGGGGCTCGGCGGCGGAGGGCACAGGGAAGGCTTCCAGGGGAGGGAGCCTTTCCAGCGCCCCCTGGCTCAGCGCCCCCTGGCTCAGTCCCAGCTGGGACCCGGGGACGCCTCCAGCGCTCCGACAGCCTCCCCTGTGTATCAGGACCCCGGGGCATTTAGGAACGGGCCCCTGCGTGTCTCTGGGGCTTTGCTCGCAACATCTCCCCTGCCCCCTAGCCTCCTGACAGCACCGGCCCAGCACCCCTCCTCCCCGGCGGCACCGGCTGGGTCCCGGTCCTCCTCCCTCCAGACCGCGAGCTCCGGCGGCGCAGGACGCGCGTGCTGCACCGGATGCCGAGCCCACCCGGCTGCTCGGAGCTCGGAGCCAGAGGCAGGGAGGGCGACGGGGCGCTCCACTCCCGGGTCCACGTCGATGGTGCAGGAGCTGCGCACCTCCCCGCCGCCCCGGCCTCATCATCGCTGCAGCCGGGGCCCGGCTCGGGGCCGCACGGCCCGGGGCAGCGTTTCCGCAGAGCAGGCCCTCGGTCAACACTGTCCGTGCCAACCCAGCGATGGCGCTCGGGCCGCCGCCCAGGCCTTCGCCAGCTCTTTCGGGGGTGCCCGCGTGCTCTGGACGCCGGGAACCTGCCGCCCGCCCGCCCGGACCTGTCGGACCCGCCGGCCCTTCTCGGCCCGGAGACGCCCCCTGGGCCCGGGGCAGGACCCAGTCTCTCCTAGCAACACGAGCCGGCCGGCTCCCTCGGCCGCGCTGATTGGCCGGGCTCCGGGAGGCAGCGGCGTCGTCACTTCCGGCCCCCGGAGGCAGCAGAGGAAGCCGCCGGGCGGCCATCTTGAGTCTGTGAGGCTCTGAGGTGCGGGCAGCGGCGGCAGCGCCGGCGGCCAGCAGGCGGAGGCTGAGGCGGCGAGCCGAGCCGGAGCGAGACGAGCAGCTGGGCGCAGGCGCCGCCTCCACAGCCCCGTCCATGGTCGGCGCCCGCAGGCCGCGGCGGCCTGTCTCGCGCTCCATCTCCTGCACCTCCTCCTCCGCCTCCTCGGGGGCCGCCGGCGGCGCCGTGCGGAGGCCCGGGCACTGAGACCCGCGGAGCGACGGGCGGAGGAGGCGGCGAGGGGCTCCGGGCCCGCGGGGTGCCCGTACGCGCGGGGACGCCAGCGCCCGCCGCCCGCCGCCGCCGCCGGCCCGGCCCCGCCACCGCCGCCGCCGCCGCCCGCGGGGCTCCTCGGCGCGGCCGCCGGGGCCGGGGAGCATGACCGCCGGGGCCCTCCGCGGGACGGCCGGGGCCCGGCCCGGGATCTAGGCGGCGTGGGGGAGGGGAGCCGCCCTCCCAGGGCGCCGTCGCCGGCCCGGGCCGCGCCGTGTTTCCTCCTCGCGCCGCGCGGCTCCGAAGCGAAGGAAGATGTCCACGCGGACCCCGCTGCCGACGGTGAATGAACGGGACGCTGAGAACGTGAGTAACCCGGCGCCCCGCGGCCCCCGGCCCGCAGCGCCCCGCGGAGCGTGGGCCGGCCGGCGGGCCCGCTTCCTGGGGAGGACCCACCCGCGCCGGGCCCGGCCGGGCCCCGCGAGCGCGCCCCCGGCCGCAGCCCTGCCCGCCGGGTCCCGAGGCCGCAGGTCGCGCCGCGGGGGCCCGAGTGTCCGCCCCGTCTCTGCCGGGCTGAGCGCCGGGTTCCACCCAGTTCCGTTTACATTGGGCCGGCAGCTCTCGAGGGGCTGTCCGCTCGAGGAAAAGGGACCGATCGGGTCCCGTGGGCCGTCCTTTGTGCCTCGTCCCTTCGCGTTGTCCGGGGCTGACGTTGGCTGGTCACCACACCAAGTGGCCGCCGCGGGCCCGGCGCGGGGCCGGGAGGAGGCCCCCGAGGGCGGCGGGGCGGCGTGGCGGGAGCGCCCGGAGGCCGGAGTGCGGCCGGGCTGCCCGCTCACTGCCCCGCGGGCTCGCTTCCCGGGATGCCAGCAGCGGAGTCCCCGGCTGAAAAGGCCGCGAGCAGCGTGTTGGGGGGATGACAACGTGGGGCAGCGTTTCCGAGCTCTCCTTTTGGGGTTCAGAACTGCCCAGCCTGGCTGTGTGGGTTCTGGACCGCATCGCCGCCAAAGTCACCGGAAAGAAACTTCCCGGGCTCTCACGGTCGTCACGAAGGAAAAAGCTTCTGCTCCGCTCGCGTGCCCCTGGTGTCGGTGCCGTCCCGGGACCCTGGGCTGGCGGGGTCAGGGGTCGGATGCCGTCACTGTCAGCCGCCGGCTTGGCTTGCTGGGTAGCCGGCAGGTGACCCGCTCTGGGCGCTAGAGCCAGAGCCGCAGGATGTTAACGTGCGGAGGCCCCGGCTCTCTAACCAGGCCGGTCCGAGGGACCGCCTAGGAGACTCCATAAAGGGCCACGGACGGAGCGAGTCAGTGAGTTCATTTTCTTCCAGACCTTTTGAACCGATTTCTGACTTGATCAGCCTGTTCTTTGTCTACTCCTTGTGGAACAAGCAAAAAAGTTAGTTAGCGTTAATTATTGACTTGCATTCAGAGAACAAAATATTACATTGGGCCAGCGCAAGCGCTCGTACTTTCTAAATAAACTGAAGCCAAATACGTATCATCATCATCACAGACTTGCGATAATGAAGGATTTACACCCAATGAGTCTTTTGCTCCTTCTCTGGTGAATTTGTTGAATTATGCTGTAATTTTTTTGTGTGTCGTTACAAATTGCTACCTTTGTTATTTTGGGTTTTTTTGTGTGTTTTTTTTTAATTTCAAGAATAATTTGATTTTATTAATGTAAGGAAGCGTGGAAATAAGTGGGGAAGGGTTTCTCTTTTATTTATTTATTTTTAATATATTTTATTGATTTTTTTTTTTTTTTTTTTTACAGAGAGGAAGAGAGATGTATAGAGATTTAGAAACATCGATGAGAGAGAATCATCCATCAGCTGCCTCCTGCACACCCCCTATTGGGGATCAAGTGGGCATGTGCCCTTGACAGGAATTGAACCTGGAACCCTTTGGTCCGAAGGCTGATGCTCTGTCCACTTGTACAAACCAGCTAGAGCACTAACTTTATTCTTTAAAAACAATGTAGAGCCGAAACTGGTTTGGCTCAGTGGATAGAGCGTCCGTCTGCGGACTGAAAGGTCCCAGGTTCGATTCCAGTTCAAGGGCATGTACATTGGTTGTGGGCACATCCTCTGTAGGGGATGTGCAGGAGGCAGCTGGTCGATGTTTCTCTCTCATGGATGTTTCTAACTGTCTATCTCTCTCCCTTCCTCTCTGTAAAACACCAATAAAATATATTTTTTAAAAAAAAACAACAATGTAGAGTATGAAGAGTGCCTTTATTCTCATGGAATATACTATTTAAAATTGAATTTTTGACAGTGTTACAATCAGAGGGTTGCAGCCCGTCATGTGTTAACTTATCATGCCCTGTTCCATTTTTAACTCGGGTATTGGCGTGTTCTGGAAGCACTTGGGTGTCTTTTACAGTGCGGTGCCCTTGTGTCGGGGTTACACATCTGGCATACACCATATATTTACCCACCGTCACAGAACTGCTGCTGAGGATTAGACTTGTTGCCAGTTGAGTAATGAGGGTACAGAATGAATGGGAGCCCTCAGGTTAGGTTTATTTTTATTTTTTTTTTTTTTTATTATTGATTTTTTCACAGGGAGGAAAGGAGAGAGATAGAGAGCCAGAAACATCGATGAGAGAGACACATCGACCAGCCGCCTCCTGCACACCCCCCACCGGGGATGTGCCCACAACCAGGGTACATGCCCTTGACCGGAATCGAACCTGGGACCTTTCAGTCCGCAGACCGACGCTCTATCCACTAAGCCAAACCGGTTTGGGCTCAGGTTAGGTTTATTGAGACAAATCATACGCTCTTATGTATAATTTGATGAATTTTTTTTCCTTTTTTTAAAAATATATTTTATTGATATTTTACAGAGAGAAAGGGATAGAGATAGAGAGCTAGAAACGTCGATGAGAGAGAAACATCGACCAGCTGCCTCTTGCACACCCGCTACCGGGAATGTGCCCGCAACCAAGGTACATGCCCTTGACCGGAATCGAACCTGGGACCTTTTAGTCCGCAGACCGACACTCTACCACTGAGCCAAACCGGTTTCGGCGAATTTTTTTTTCCAATTAGCAATAATTGCACCTTGGATAAACTTCATTGGCTAGATATTGCTACTCTGCAAAGCTAGTTTAATGTATTTTGACAACTGTATAGCCATGCAACCACTATCACAGACAAGATATAGCTTTTCCTTTGCCCCAAAGTGTTCTTTATGGCCCTTTACAGTCAATCCCCTCTGCCTTTCTCTAGCCCCTGGCAACCATTGACTCTGTTATTTGTCCTTACAGTCTTACTTTTTCTAGAATCGTATATAATAAAAGGCTAATATGCAAATCGACCAAATGGCAGAACAACTAGTCCCTATGAGGTGCACTGACCACCAGGGGGCAGACGTTCAACTCAGGATCAGATGCCCAAATTAAATGTATTGGGGTAACACTGGGTAATAACATTATATAAATTCCAATGATACAACTTTATAGCGTGACATCTGTATACTCCACTATGTGCTCATCTCCGGAAGTCTAGTCTTCTTCCATTACCATATAGTTAACTTCCTTTACCCTCATTATCTACCTACCCACCTTGCCCTCTGATAACCACCATTCTGTTGTCTGTGTCTGTGAGTTTGTTTGCTCATTTGTTGCTTTTTGTTTTATATCCCACATGAAATTGTATGATTCTTGTCCTTTTCCTTCGGACTTAGTTCACTTAGCATAATCCTTTTAAGATACATCCATGTTGTTGCAAATTTATTTAAATTTTAAATAATTACATAAATTGAGATAAAAGGCAGATAATTTATTATGAAAATATTATTTTCATTCTTGTCTACTATATTTTTTCTTTCTTTTTTTTAGCTTTTGTTTTTTGTTAAACCTCACCCGAGGATATTTTTCCATTGATTTTTTTCTTTTTCTTTTAGGTAGAGTGGAAGAGAGAGGGAAAGACAGAGAGAAACATCAAGGTGAGAGAAACACATCTATTGGTTGCCCCCTGCACAAGCCCTGACAAGGGCCTGAGCTGGGGAGGAGCCTGCAACCAAGGTATGTCCCCGTGACCAGAATCGAACCTGGGACCCTTTGGTCTGCAGGCTGATGTTCTGTCCACTGAGCCAAACAAGCTAGGGCTTCATTTTCTCTCAAATGTGAATATCCTCTTTGTAGCTCAAAGGACTAGTCAGGCCATCTGATGTAATGAGGATGCTGAGGCTCAGATAGGTGACCGAGCTGCTTATGACCTCTGACTTTAGTAGCCGAACCTCTAAGTCCTAGTTTTCCAGCTCAGTCCCCTCTGCTTTGTTGTGTATCAGGCTATTTCCCAAAAGCTTATGTACTAACTAGAGGCCCGGTGCACAGAATTCATGCACCAAGTAGGGTTCCTAGGCCAGGCCAGTTATCAGGGCCAATCAGGGCCTTCCTTCGTTTTGTGACACTGCCTGGTAGCAAGTGATCAGACTCCAGTCTCCCAGTGGAACTCCTGAGGGGACACTTTGCATATTAGCCTTTTATAGGTAGGTAGGTAGATAGATTATTCAATTAGGAAGATGTAGTTGTACCAGTTCAGAGTATAATTAAGACTTAAAAGTGTTTTGTTGCCCTGGCTGGTGTTGCTCAGTTGGTCGGGGCATTGTCCCACACACAGAAATTATATTCTAGGTTTGATTCTAGGTCAGGTTGGGGGTTCGATCCCCCATCTGAGTTTGGGAGGCAACTGATTAATGTTTTTCTCTCCCTTTCCCGTTCTCTCTAAAATTAATAAAAACATATCCTCCAGTGAAAATGGGGGAAAAAGTTTTGTTATGGAAAATTTCAAACAAGTAAGTAGAGCAAGTTTAATAAATATTTGTCAATGATTGTCTTTTGGGGACAGTTTGGCCCTCCAGTGGATGTTTGACAGTGTCTGTCACACTGCAGAGGGTTGCTGGTGACCAGGAATGCTGCTAAACATTTTACAATACACAAGATAGTACCTCTTTTCTCTAGCAAAGAACTCCCTGGTCCAAAATGTCAGTAGTGCCAGGATTGAGAAATCCTGATATGTAGTCAGCCCCCCAGGTACTCAGTGGCCAGTCTTTTTTTTTAATATATATATATTTTTTACTTTTTACAGAGAGGAAGGGAGAGAGACAGAGAGTTAGAAACATCGATGAGAGAGAGTCATCGGTCAGCTGCCTCTTGCACACCCCCCACTGGGGATGTGCCCACAACCAAGATACATGCCCCTGACTGGAATCGAACCCGGGACCCCTCAGTCCGCAGGCCAATGCTCTATCCACTGAGCCAAACTGGTTTCGGCTGGCCAGTCTTTTTTTAAAAATATTTTTTATTGATTTCAGAGAGGGAGAGGGATAGAGATATAGAAACATCAGTGATGAGAGAGAATCATTGGTTGGCTGCCTCCTGCCAACTGGGGATTGAGCCTGTGATGGGGCAGGTTCCCTTGACCTGAATTGAACCTGGGATCCTTCAGTCTGCAGGTCAACACTATCCAATGAGCCAAACCTGCTAGGGCATCAATGCCAGCCTTAATTTCATTTGTTGTCTCCCCAAGAAGCAAATTCAATACATTTTATCATTTCATCTCTAAAGCTTTTAGACGAAATAATGCTTATTTTTTAAAAAGTAATCATAATCCAGTTATAATTTCTTAGTAATATCAAATATCTACTAGTCAGTGTTCAAATTTCCTCAATTGCCTACTTTGTAAACACTGTTCAAATTAGAATCCATATTTGGTCCATCAATTGTAGTTGGCTAAGATGTGAAATAAGATGTTCTTTTAAATTTTTTGTTGATTTTTTTTTTTAAGAGAAGAAGGGAAAGGTATAGAGAGAAACATCATCAGTAGGCTGCCTCCTTCAGGTGCCCTACAACCTGGGCATGTGCCCTGACTGGGAATCAAAGCGTCATATGATCTCTTGGTTCCTGTGTTGATATTCAACCATTGAGCCACACTAGCCAGGCTGAAATAAGATGCTTTTTTAAAAAATATATATATTTTATTGATTTTTTACAGAGAGGAAGAGAGAGGGATAGACAGTTAGAAACATCAATGAGAGAGAAACATCGATCAGCTGCCTCCTGCACACCCCTCACCGGGGGTGTGCCCGTAACCACAGTACATGCCCTTGACCGGAATCAAACCCGGGACCCTTCAGTCCGCAGGCCGACATTCTATCCACAGAGCCTAATCGGTTAGGCCAGCCTGCAACCTTTTTGGTGTATGGGACAATACTCCAGCCCTGAGCCACCCAGCTGGGGCCAAGAATTAATATTTTTATTTGGTCACAGTGTTTGGGAAAGATCTTAAGGACTTCAAGTTGAGGGTCAGCTTCATTTCTTCTGTATGTAAATTTGGTGTAGGTGGAAATTTGTGGTGAGTAGAATATTAGCCATTTTGATTATTTGTATAGCATGTGCTTATATTATTACTTATGAGACTTATACACAGTCTACTAGTGAGAAACACAAGATAGCTTTTTCACTGTTATTTTTAATTTCAGAGAATTCTTGGTGTAGTAAAATTTATCTGGAATTTGTTCCCAAGCTGGAATAAGGATCAGGGAATGCAGCCTCTTCTGGTGACCAGTGGGAGAATTAAAGCAAATTCACTTGCCAAAACCGGTTTGGCTCAATGGATAGAGCATGGGCCTGCGGATAGAAAGGTCCCGGGTTCGATTCTGGTCAAGGGCATGTACCTTGGTTGCAGGTTGTGGGTGCGTCCCCAGTGGGGGGTGTGCTGGAGGCAGCTGATGGATGTTTCTGACTATCCCTCTCTCTTCCTCTCTGTAAAAAAATCAATAAAATATATATATTTTTAAAAATAAATAAAACCAATTCACTTATCTCACATCCACTTTAAACTTTCAAGTTGAACCTGAAGGAGAAAACACATCTCTCCAGGGGAATCTCCTAGTTTTAATGTTATCTCACACAAGAATTTAAAGTATGTGCTTGGCGTTGGTCTGCAAGGGTTTGCGCTGACCCATCTGCACCTGCGTATGTAGTGACTGCGAGGTCTCCGGAAGAAGAGGCCTTTTTAGGGGGCGTCCACTTTTCCTTCAAGCTAGAGTTTTCTAGGCCTGCCTTTCAGCCCCCGAGCTGCTCGGCATGCTTAGTCTTGTACAGTCTTACGCAGACTACGTAAGGCACTGTTTCTGTGGGGTATGTGGGATCCTGAAGCATTCACAGTTGCAGCTTGAAAAAGCTATCTTGTGTTTCTCGTTAGTAGGTAGGCATTTGCTTTGGGGTGGAAGCTAAGTGTTGTGGGGTTGTATCACGGACATTTTACATGAAAACCTCTCACTATTGGGAACTGGCCAGAACTAAGCCATATGCTATCTCTAGCTGCAGGGAAGTTTGGGAAAACAAGTATTTAACTGGCCATGTTGCCTCCCCCAAATACACCCAGCTTCTCTTAGAAAGGAAGAAGGAAGGAATGGATATTGAGTAGATACCTACAGTGTTTGCTTTATTTCCTAATAATGGCAACTTAAAAGTTTTGCATTAAAGAGAAGTTTTAGCTTGAAATTAATACTTTACAAATTTGTTAATCCCATCTTTGGCTTGATTCTGCATTTTAGTGGCAGGGTACATATTCTAGTTTTTTTGGTAGATGAAATGGTTATTGGCTCCATTCCATGGGAGAAGGATCAGGATTCCTTTACCTTTAAGAATTAAATTCAGCCGAAACTGGTTTGGCTCAGTGGATAGAACGTTGGCCTGCGAACTGAAGGGTCCCAGGTTCGATTCCGGTCAAGGGCATGTACCTTGGTTGCGGGCACATCCCCAGTGGGGGCGGGGGGGGGGGTGCAGGAGGCAGCTGATCAATGATTCTCTATCATTGATGTTTCTAACTCTATTCCTCTCTCTTCCACTCTGTAAAAAAATCAATAAAATATATATTTTTAAAAATGTTTCTAATTCTCTATCCCTCTCCCTTCCTCTCTGTAAAAAATCAATAAAAGATAAATATTTTAAAAAGAATTAAATTCATCGGCTCAGTGCGTATTATGTATGTGATTGGTGTGCCACAGATGTTATGACTACCGAAGAATTATGTAACATTTTGTGCCCTTGGGTGGATTATTGGCTCCTTGGGGGGGGGGGGGGGACGACATTCATGTATGAAATAATTGGCTAATGGCACAATAATTCAAAATGGTTAAAATGTTTAGTGGCATATTTTAGTTGTTGCTTTAATCTTTCCTTTGATCAACAAGACCTCATTTATAAATAGGCTATTTTCCCTACCTTCTAATTTGGAAATTAGAATCCTTTTTGTTACAGGAACATTGTAATACATTGCTTAGATTTTTTTTTTTAAGAAAAGTTCTTTTTAAAAAAATATATTTTATTGATTTTTACAGAGAGGAAGAGAGAGGGAGAGAGAGAATCATCGATTAGCTGCCTCCTGCACACCCCCCACTGGGGATGTACACGCAGCCAAGGTACATGCCCTTGACCGGAATCGAACCTGGGACCCTTCAGTCCGCAGGTAGACGCTCTATCCACTGAGTCAAACCAGTCTTGGCAATTGCTTAGATTTTTAACTAGTTTATAAACTTTTGTTTTACCTAAGACATATGTATAATAAAAACAGAGACATGTGACCCTAGCTGGTTTAGCTCAGTGGAAAGCGTTGGCCTGCAGAATGAAGGTTCCCAGGTTCAATTCTGGTCAAGGACACATGCCTGGATTGTAGGCTCGATCCCCAGAAGGGGTGTGCAGGAGGCCACCGATCAGTGATTCTCTCTCATTGATGTTTTTTTCTCTCTCTCTCCTTTTCTCTCTGAAATCAATAAAAATATTTTAAAAAACAGACACATGGGGAAATTTCTTCAAAGTGGTATATGCATTAGGATTAAAATTAAAGTAGTAATGTTTTGTTTCTTCAGCTAGAGAGAGGCATTTACAACTTGGTAGGTAACTGTGTTCCCATGTTCTTACCTTTGTTTTGTGTATATTGTATTGTAGCACACGTCACATGGAGATGGCCGGCAAGAAGTGACCTCCCGCACCGGGCGCTCTGGAGCTCGGTGTAGAAACTCTATAGCTTCCTGTGCAGACGAACAGCCTCACATTGGAAACTACAGACTGTTGAAAACAATCGGCAAAGGGAATTTTGCAAAAGTGAAATTGGCAAGACACATCCTTACAGGCAGAGAGGTAAATGAGATTATGCTTAATTTCTGTTACACGTGCTCTGATCAGTTCCACAGAAGAGAGAGAGGAGAGAGCACATAGACCTGGGCTCCTTTCTAAGCTAATTAAACGGTTTTTTTTGTGTGTGTGTGTTTTTTAAAGAATAAGAAACATTAATTTGCCAAAACCGGTTTGGCTCAGCGGTAGAGCGTCGGTCTGCGGACTGAGGGGTCCCAGGTTCGATTCCGGTCAAGGGCATGTACATTCGTTGCAGGCACATCCCCGGTGGGTGGTGTGCAGGGGGCAGCTGGTCGATGTTTCTCTCTCATCGACGTTTCTAGCTCTCTATCTCTCTCCCTTCCTCTCTGTAAAATATCAATAAAATATATATTTTTTTTTTAAAAGAAAAGAAACATTAATTATCTGGGAATTCTTTTGCTTTTCCGTTTTTTTAGATGTAGTATATAGTTTATTGATTGTTTGAATAATCTTTCACCTTTAAAAATGGATAGTGTTTTGTTCTTTTTAGTAATATCTGCCACACAATTTAAAATTGTTTTAAATGTCATGTAAAGTAAAGACATGATACTTGCAAATCAGTAGTGCTGTTTTGTTACAAATTTATTCTCAAGAAGTTGCTTCATCTTCCCAAATACTTTCCTCATAGCTTATGTTTGATGGGCTACGGTGGAGGAAGGCATGTGCTTTCCTGCCTGGTGTGATAGCAGCTTTCTGCTCAACCACTTCACGTATTTATCAAAAATACTTCTATCAGAACTACTAAATCAGCCGAAACCGGTTTGGCTCAGCGGTAGAGCGTCGGCCTGCAGACTGAAAGGTCCCAGGTTTGATTCCGGTCAAGGGCATGTACCTTGGTTGCGGGCACATCCCCGGTAGGGGGTGTGCAAGAGGCAGCTGGTCGATGTTTCTCTCTCATCGGACGTTTCTAGCTCTCTATCTCTCTCTCTTCCTCTCTGTGAAATATCAATAAAATATATTAAAAAAAAAAAAAAAAAGAACTACTAAATCAGCTCCGTCCTCACAGTCTATCCTGCCTGCCTGATTGCCCATAAACACTCTGCCTGCCTTCCTGATCTCCCCTAACCCCTCTGCCTGCCTCATCCCCCCTAACCACTCTGCCTGCCTGATCACCCCTAACCGTTTCTGCCTTGCCGCCTGCCGCCGCCCCCCCCCCCCCCACACACACACACAGTGGCGGCTTCGTCTGGAAGGAGCCCGAAATGGCTTCCTGAAGGTCGTTCAGCTGTCCGGTCTAGTTAGCATATTATGAGTTTATTATTATAGATAACTCTGCACCCTTGTTTAGAGTTTTTGTGGGATAAATTCCTGGGAGTGGAAATCCTGGGTCAAATGCATTGTAGTTTAGCATTGTAGTATGCATTTGGTTTTGAGAAAATGTCATATTTTAATAACCTACCAAAACGAATAAGGGTGTTTCTTTTTCTAAACTCTTGCTAACACTGATTATTATTTTTGTCTATAGGAAGGAGGTGAGATCAATGTGTTATGAGGAGCTCTTGTCCCCACCAGTTGCTGGTGGGAGTGGGTTTCTTGCAATATCATAAGAAAAGGAACTTTCTGAGATTCACACCAGAGAATGAGATCACTGGTGGAAAGCTTTGTTTCTGTGGAATCGCACCCCTGAGTTTCCATTTCCCTCCGTCCCACCTGGAAGAAGTGTAGCTGTGATTCAGCAGAGCTAAGATTAAGGCCGTTGCCCAGAGTTTCCATTCCCTATTGGGACCCGGTCCAGTCCAACTTCACGCTGGCTTGGTTTGTGTTCCCGCGTGTAGGGTCCACCCTAGGGCACATGGCTATGGAGGGTACGTGGGCGAATGCAGGGAAGCAGGAGCAAAGCCACACGAAACAACCAAGAGCCAAGAAGAGCGAGCATTTCTTTTATTTTGGGATTATGTATCCCCAAATTTTCACAGACCTCCATTGCCCTGCCCACTCTAGCCAATGATCTCTGTTCCCAGGCCTGACTGACAGACACCTTCCCTGCGTCACCCTGCCTGCTGCACACGCCTCCATCTTCCTTTGTCCAGTGCCTTCCCCAGTGATCTGTGCAGTGACCCGGGTCCCCGGGGAGTGTGAAATGCAGCTTCCCGGTGAAGCTCCCTGGAATGCCATGCTTATAATGTCTGCCCCCCGCTTTTGCTCCTTCCCTATTATTATTAATAACTAGCTAATTACAAAGGTATCAAATGGATTATAGCTCTTGGTGATTTCAGCATCCTAGAGCAAGTAAGTGGGAAAGGGAGGTGGTGATTAGAGAGTGAAAAACTAAAAATTCAGATCACAAAGGGTTTTCAGACATTGGTAGTTCCAAAGACTAGAGTAAGCAATATAAGTGGCTAACTTGTGTGACTTTTTGTTTGTTTCTAGAAGCTTTTAGACTCTTCTCATTTAGCCTTGATGTTCAGGAGTTTCACAGGGAGGTGCCAAGGAGTTGGTCTTCATTCACTGTTCTTGGTGCTCACTGGACCCTTCAATGTAGAGATTCTCGTTTTTCACTTCGGGAGAGTTGTCTCATTTAAAAATCTTCATTTTGGAATCATAATTAACAAGAGACTGGAACTCTTGATTTTTGTTGTTATTTGATCTGTTTCCCATTCTGTGTTTTTATTTTACTTTCTAGGAGATGTCTTTAATTTTATCATCTAGTCTTACATGATCATATCCATGCTTCCCTCTTACCCCAGCTTTCTTGTTCTCTGATTATTTGTCTTCAAAGCATCCAGTTCTGCCGAAACCCCGGTTTGGCTCAGTGGTAGAGCGTCGGTCTGCGGACTGAAAGGTCCCGGGTTCGATTCCAGTTAAGGGCATGTACATTGGTTGCGGGCACATCGCCAGTAGGGGGTGTGCAAGAGGCAGCTGGTCGATGTTTCTCTCTCATCGACATTTCTAGCTCTTTATATCTCTCCCCTCCTCTCTGTGAAATATCAATAAAATATATTTTAAAAAAAGCATCCAGTTCTAACTCCCTGAGTGTTGTGACAAATTTATTCTCATTCATATTCATCCATCCTCCCTCCCTCCCTCCCTCCCTCCCTCTCATAGATTTTGCTCCTTGCATTGTTCCTCTTTTTTCTGAGCTTCTTTCTTGGTGTCTCTCTTACCTACAGACACTTTCTTTGTAATCTGTTAATCTCTGGTTGTCTGTCTGTATTGCACGTGTAGGTTTACGTTTGCCCAAAAGCTTTCCTGGGGGGAGCTGTTTAATGCTTTTCTTGGAGGACCCCAGGCTCATTACCGAGCCTTTGGCTCTCCTCTCTGGGAACATTCAGTTTCTATAGATAAGACTCTTATGTACTTCATCTGTCACGTGTGTGTGTGTGTGTGTGTGTGTGTGTGTGTGTGTGTGTTCGAGTTCTGGGTCATTGAAAGCAAAAATGCTTTCCTGAATGAGCTTATCAATGATAAATGTCAAGAATAATACTGATTATAGTAAAGCCCCCGTATTTCTTTGGGAAGAAGGAGGGAAGGAAGGGTAAGAAGGGAAGGAAGGGAGGAAGGATCCTATGTTCTGCTTGGAAGGAGCCGGTGGTCCCACCCGGAAGTGGCTTGCACACTTCATTCCGCCCTTTTCATCTGCTCACTCTGCTCTCTGCTGGGACCTTGAGTCCAGAGCCTGTTACCTTTTCCACAGAGTGCAGTTCTAGCCTCTTAAGAACCGGTAGTTACTGACTGGTTTGGGGAACAGCAGCCATTCTCACCTTGGCATTAGCTCATCAGCTCCCACCTCACCTTTGGTTCCCAGGACCTCCAAGTCTAACCCTTTCCGAGTGGTGCTGGCAGATCCCATTGTTTCTGGCTACTGGTTTCCTCTGTGGTCTCTTTCAGAACATTATTGAAGTATGTTTCCTACTGTTGTCTTCTCAACTTGTTACTGTGCTTTTTAAAAAAAAATATATTTTATTGATATTTTACAGAGAGGAAGGGAGAGAGATAGAGAGCTAGAAACATCGATGAGAGAGAAACATCGACCAGCTGCCTCTTGCACACCCCCCACCGGGGATGCGCCCGCAACCAAGGTATGTGCCCTTGACCAGAATCGAACCCGGGACCTTTCAGTCCGCAGACCGACGCTCTATCTACTGAGCCAAACCTGTTTCGGCGTTACTGTGCTTTTTTATGCTACCTGCCTTTCTGTCTGTCCTCCACATTCAACTGCAAGTGTCCTGTTTTCTACCCTAGAGGAGGCACCGGAGTGGGTGGGAGAAGGATTAGAACTTGAACCTCAATTACCTTTGACCGCAATAAGTATTTGTTGTTGATGCTAAGAATGATAAAATTATAAGTCTTCATCCTGGGATGTCTGAACTTCTTGAGATTTTATATAAATGGCTATACATTTTATTTTATTTATTTTATACTTTTGTTAATCCTCACCCAAGGAGATTTTTTCCATTGACTTTTATTAGAGTGGAAGGGAGAGGGAGAGACAGAGAGAAACATTGATGTGAGAGAGAGACATTGATTAGTTGCCTCCCACACCGCTCTGACTGAAGTACATGCCCTTGACTGGAATTGAACCCAAGACCTTTCAGTCTGTGGGCCAACACTCTAACCATTGAGCAAAACTGGCTAGGGCTACTCAGAATTCCTTTAAAAGTTTAAATTGAGGGCTCTCACCCTGGCCAGGTGGCTCAGTTGATTGTGGGTTCAATCCATGGTTGAGGCGTGTATGGGAGACAACCAATCAATGTTTCTCTTTCTCTCTGTCTCTTTATCCCTCCCCCTCCCCCACTTCTCTCTCTAAAAATTAATAAAAGCATATCTGTGGGTAAAGAATTAAAAAAATGAAGAACTGTCGAAACTGGTTTGGCTCAGTGGATAGAGCATCGGTCTGCGGACTGAAAGGTTCCGGGTTCGATTCCGGTCAAGGGCACATACCTTGGTTGCGGGCACATGCCCAGTGGGGGGTGCAAGAGGCAGCTAGTCGATGTTTCTCTCTCATCGACGTTTCTAACTCTCCCTCTCAATTCCTCTCTGTGTAAAATCAATAAATATATATTTTTTTAAGTGAAGAACTTGTTTATATGGCTTATATTTATTGATTCTGCAGTAGAAGTTTCACTAAGGAACTTAAATATATATTCATTTAAAGTAACCTATTACATATTAATGTAAGTAATGTATTTTTATGAAATGGCCCTTTTTCAAAACAAATTATTGAGAAGAGTAACACTTAATTATTTGCAAATTTCTTTAATGTCTGCTTAATAGAAGTTTGCCAGGTTTTCACATGTGCTTCTGCATTCAGACTACTTCAGTATGTTGTTTTGGTTAAAAGTATAAGAAGAAACCTGCCCTCCCACAGACAGTCACGTGGCTGGAGAAGAGAGGAGGTTCTGACACCCTTTCAGGTGCTCTGTCTATTGAGCCTCAACAAGGAGTAATTTCTTGGGGTGGGAGGGCAGTGCTTAATCGAATGTTTATTCAAAACAACTATAGTGATTGACAAAAAAGAATTACTGCCCAGAATAGTTTGCTTCATGTGGAAGGTAACTGGCAGATTCAGAAGGGGCAGGGGGTGGAAGAGCCTCGAGTTCTTTTTTTTTTTTTTTAATATATTTTATTGATTTTTTACAGAGAGGAAGAGAGAGGGATAGAGAGTTAGAAACATCGATGAGAGAGAATCATCTATCAGCTGCCTCTTGCACACTCCCTACTGGGGATGTGCCGCAACCAAGGTACATGCCCTTGACCGGAATCGAACTTGGGACCTTTCAGTCCGCAGGCCGACGCTCTATCCACTGAGCCAAACCGGTTTCGGCAAGCCTCGTGTTCTGATGGCAGAGGTGCCTGAGAGGCAGTTGGTGGTAGTGCGTTTAGTGCAGCCCAGAGGTCAGGACTTTACAGTTCACATGCAGAAAAATGCACATAAACACAATTCCTACAAATGGACAATCTCTAAAATACACAATTGTGATACTTTAAAAAAATTGTGGTAAAAAATATAAAATTTACCATTTTAACCATTTTTATGTGTACAGGTCAGAGGCATCAAGTACACTTGCATTGTCATGCAGCTACCATCATAACTGTCTCCAGGACAGATAAAGTTGATCTCATTATTCACAAGTTCATATTGGCAACCTGGCCTGTCTTTGCAGTCCCCAAAGCGGTACCGGTGCCTCCGCAGTCCTTCCAGGCTGCACAGAGCAGTGAGACGTGTCAGCTGCTGGGCGTGCGTCCCCAGGCGAGGTCAGCAGGTGACACTGCCTTGTTTCAGCTTCATCCTGCCCTTTCTGTGCTCTGTTTAGTTCATTTTTCTCTCTCACATTTTTGTTCTTTTTGTCATTAAAAATTTATATATGTGAATATATATGTATACACACACACACACACACACACACACACACATATAATTGATTTCAGAGAGGAAGGGAGAGGGAAAGAGAGAGAAACATCAATGATGAGAGAAAACCATTGGTCGGCTGTCTCCTGTACACCCCTACTGGAGATCCAGCCTGCAAACCAGGCATGGCCCTGACTGGAATCCAATCCGGGACCCATTAGTCTGCAGGCCAACACTATCCACTGAGCCACACCAGCTAAGGCTGATTTTGCTGTTTAAAATGCCCCCCAAGTGTAGGACTAAAGTACCAGCTAGAGTGCAGTCTATTAAGGGGTCCTGAATAGAAACACACGTAAAACAAAGTTATGTGTTGATCAGTTGATGAAAATATGCTAAGGGCTCACAGGAACCTGATCCAGTATGTCCCCAAGGAACAGTGGCTCAGTATTTGCTAATGCAGTGTCCACAGTGACTTCATAGAGGACTAGCGGCCCAGTCATGGGATTCATGCACAGGTAGGGCCCTAGGCCTGGCCCGCAATGAGGGCCTATCGGGCCTGCCTTTGTTCCGAGCCAACCCTTGGTGGTCAGTGCACGTCATAGCAATCGATCAAACTCCCGGCTGAGATTCTGAGAGGACACTTTGCATATTAGCCTTTTATGTATATAGAAGATTATATCCATGAATAGTGAAAATCAGCTGCCTGCCCCCCTTCCTTCCCGCCCCCTTCTCTCTCTCTCTCTCTCTCTCTCTCTCTCTCTCTCTCTCTCTCTCTAGCTTAATTATTGCTGGTGTTTTCTTCTAACAACGGTTACAAATAGAAAGGATAGCCCTAGCCTTTTTTGGCTCAGTGGATAGAGCATCAGCCTACGGACTGAAGGGTCCCTGGTTCGAGTACGGTCAAAGGCACATGCCTGGCTGTGGGCTTGATCCCCGGTAGGGGCCGTGCAGGAGGCAGCCAATCAATGATTCTCTCTCATTGATGTTTCTCTCCCTTCCTTCTAAAAACAATAAAAAATAAAATAAATATTTTTTAAAAAGGTAGAAAAATTACAGGTATTCCTCAAATGTTAGGTGGTTTTTTGTTCTCTGTCAATGTTTTCAAGAGTGGAGCACTGCCCTGGCTGGTGTGCTCAGTGGTTAAAGGTTGGCTGTGCACACAGGGTCTCAGGCCAGCACAGTCCAGGGCACAGTCCAGGGCACGCACCTGGGTTGCACGTTTGATCCCTATCAGGGTACGTGCAGAAGGCAACCAATCAATATTTTCCTCTCACATTGATGTCCCCCCTCCCCCCCTCATTCTCCCTTCCCTCGTCCTTCCACTCTTTCTAAAAATCAATGGGAAAAATGTCCTCAGATGAGGATTAACAAAAACAACAGAAAGAGTGGAACACCGAGAAGCACCGCTGAGAGCTCTCTGCACTGGTTGCGTTGTGTGGAGGGTGCTGCCGAGTGCCCAGCTTAACTCCGGTGGCTAGGAAGAAACTGGCCTGTCCTCGGTACCTCCCACTGCGCAGCACAGTTCCT
Organism: Vespertilio murinus; assembly: GCA_963924515.1. Lineage (NCBI taxonomy): Eukaryota > Metazoa > Chordata > Mammalia > Chiroptera > Vespertilionidae > Vespertilio > Vespertilio murinus. The sequence continues at coordinate 216,890,416 of OZ004704.1, forward strand.
GTCTGCTGAGCTACGCTTCCTGTGTTGTGCCCTGTGAGCACGCGCCGGGCTTGTGTGCGTTCTGCTACGTGGGCCTCCCATTTTTAGCTCCCAGAAATGGCTTAAAGCTGCTGGTCTGCTAATGGTTCCTTTCTCACTCTTTTGTCGTTCTCTGTTGTTCTGTCTTTATTCTTTAATTGGGCTGTCAGGTAGAATAGACAAATGCATGTGATCAGTATCTCATCTTTAACCAATGTCCTCATATGGCTGTAAAAGAACTTTTGGCTGTAAGCACACATCTTGATGAAATATCACAAGTAATTTTGTTTCTAGCATCCTGATCCAAAATATACTTAGTGCAAAAATATGCTGTGACTTGAACCCTAGCAGCCTTCCTTCTACCGCCTCCTCATCTTTTCACTGCTCTTCCTGCCCAAGGAAATAGCTGTCCTGCCTCCGACCACCAGAGAGCAGGGTTTGGTTTTGGACATTATACCAGTGGGCCCTGACTGGTTTGGCTGGGTGGATAGTGTCGGCCTTTGGACTAAGGGTCCCAGGTTCGATTCTGGTCAGGGGCATGTTCCTTGGTTGCGGGCACATCCCCAGAGGTAGTTGTGCAGGAGGCAGCTGATCGAGGTTTCTAACTTTCTATCCCTCCTCTCTATCCCTCTCCTTTCCTCTGTGTAAAAAATCAGTGAAAACAAACAAAAAAACATCATACTGAGAATCATACAGTATATCATTTTGTGTCTGTCCCTCTTACTCCCCTTTATGCCGTGGCATTCTTCCATGTTGTGTATCGATAGGCTTTACGTTGAATTTTTATGCTGCAGTCGCCGTTCTAGTTGTCCGGCTGGGTCTTCACGCTGTGGCCCGAGTTGTGTTCCCCAAACTCCTGTTAAAGCCTAACCTGGCGCGCAGTTTGGAGAACGGCCTTTGCAGGAGTAACGCAGTTAACCTGGTTACAGGGGGTTGTGGTAGGCCCTGCTGGTCCAGGCGGGCGGTGTCCTCAGAAGAAGAGCCACCGGAGAGCTCGCTCGCTCTCCGCCCTCCACGTGAGGACGGTGAGAAAGTGACCATGAGCCAGCCGAGAGGAGCACTCAGCAGGACCTGCTCATGCCGCACCCCGAGCTCAGCGTCCCCCCTTCCCAGATGTGGGAGGTACGTGCCCACGGGAAGCCACCTGCCTGCTCCCTAGTGTTTCTATGCCGCCAGGCTGAGGTGCGGGCCTTCGGGCCACTGTGTCCTGGCGGCCGGGGGGCGGTGTTTGTCGTGCTCTTTAGTGGTGGCGGCCGGTTGGAGCTGAATGAAGGCTCTTTTGACCAGTGGTGAGCTGACAGGGCTTCCTCCAGGGGGTGTGCGATGGGCCTGCTGGGCTCTTGGTTTAGGAATGTTGGGGGTAAGTCCTTGGCGCGCATGGCTTATTTCTGTTGTGTAACTTTCCACTGGGTGTCTGGCGCCAGGGTGAATCAGTGGAATTTCCAGAACTTCACACACGTGGCAGGGAGTCTGTCTTCCTCACGTAGTGAGGGAGCTCCTTTTTTCTGCGCGCCGCTCCCCACCCCACCCCACCCCAAAAAGCCATCTCCACAGCCTTGGGGGTGAGTGGATGCTCTTTGCTCCAGTCTCCATCTTTCTGAGAGCGATGCACCACAGCTGCCTCCTGTTTTGGTGACCTCCGGGGCTGAGCTGTTCTACGGCCCAGCTCTGGGCCTGGGTGGTTTTGGTAGTTGAGCCATCCCACCAGGGAGCTGAAAGGAAGAGGGGATTAGGAGCTTCCTCCTGAGGTTCACACACACACACACACACACACACACACACACACAGTGTGTCACATTGAGGACACTTGCTTTTGATAAATGACCAGTTTGATTTAGTCAAATGCAAAATATTAGAGCTCCTATTTAGGCATTATTTGCATAGCACTGCTTGAAAATGAAACTGTAAGAACAGAATCACAATAGAATATTTGGTGGATATTGAACAGAACCAGAATAAACCAGTGATTAAAAGTCCAGTCATGGGAAGAAGCCAGAACTCAGAAGATCTCTTCCTCCCTTACTCCCTCCTTTTCTCTGTCTCTGAAATCAATAAACATATCCTTAGGTGAGGATTAAAAAAAATACATATAACAACATTTACCATCTTAACCATTTTTAAGTGGTATATTTCAGTGGAATTAAATAGGTTCAAAATGTTGTATAATCATCACTGTCACCACCGTCTTATCTCCAGAACTTTTTTCATCTTGTAAACCTGAAACTCTGTCTCCCTTCCTCCTCCCCCCTGCTCCTGGGACCTGCCACCTACTTCTGTCTCTATAAGATTTTCAATATTCTAGGTATCTCATATGAGTGGAGCCATACTATATTTGTCCTTTTGTGACTTGATTACTTCACTTAGCATAATGTCCTCAATGATCCATTGTTGTTATAGCATCTGCCAGAATTTTCTTCCTTTTTAAGGCTGAGTAACATTTCATTGTATGGATACTTCCACATTAGGCTTATCCATTTGCTCCTCAATGGGAACTTGCATGACTTGCACATCTTAGCTATTGTGAATCATGCTGCTATAATCATGGGTGTATAAATATGTATTTAACTCCCTGCTTTCAAGTCTTCGGGGTTTATAGCCGGAGGTGGAATTGCTGGATCATATGGTAGTTGTTTTTAGTGTTTTGAGGAGCTCCATATAGTTTTCTACAATGACTGTACTATTTTGCATTCTTACCAAAAGTATACAAGTGTTCCATTTGCTGCACATCCTTGCCAAGGCTTATTTTATTTATTTATTTATTATATATTTTATTGATATTTTACAGAGAGGAAGGGAGAGAGATAGAGAGATAGAAACATCGATGAGAGAGAAACATCGACCAGCCACCTCTTGCACACCCCCTACTGGGGATGTGCCCGCAACCAATGTACATGCCCCTGACCGGAATCGAACCTGGGACCTTTCTGTCTGCAGACCGACGCTCTACCACTGAGCCAAACCTGTTTCAGCTTATTTTATTTTTATTGATGGGATTTTGATAGTTGCCAACCTGATGTGTGGTAGTTTTTTGTTTGTTGTTTGTTTGTACAGCAGAGGTGGAAATTTATTGAAGAACAAGTACAGACGCCCACGTGGGGAGGGGAAAGAGTTTCTCCCTGGTAGTTTGGATTTGCATTTCCCTAATGACAAGCGATGTTGAGCATCTTTTCTATGTGCTTGTTGACCTCTGCACATCTTCATCCATTTTTTAATTGGGTCCTTTTGTTGTTGTTGAGTTTTAGAAGTTCTCTGTATATTCTGGTTATTAATCCCTTACCAGATGTATGCTTTGCAAATACTTTCTCCCATTCTGTGGATTGCCTTTTTACTCTGCTGATATTGTCTTTTTTTGTGTATCTGATCTTAGTTATTTATTGCTCTTAGAAAAATCTTATTTTTGCCGGGACCGGCTTGGCTCAGTGGATAGAGCTTCGGCCTGCGGACTGAAGGTCCCGGGTTTGATTCCGGTCAAGGGCATGTACCTTGGTTTTGGGCACATCCCCGGTGGGGGGTGTGCAGGAGGCAGCTGATCGATGATTCTCTCTCATTGATGTTTCTGGTTCTCTATCCCTCTCTTCCTCTCTGTAAAAATCAGTTATATATATATATATATATATATATATATATATATATATATATATATTAAAGTTTGATAGATTTAGACCTTACATTTATAATTATTGATCCTCTTTGAGCTAATTTTTGTATATGGTGTTAGCTAAGAATCCAATTTTACTCTTTTGCATATAGATGTCCGTTTTTCTCAGCACCATTTCTTGAATATTATTTTGAAATGAATTGTTGCCGGAACCGGTTTGGCTCAATGGATGGAGCGTCAGCCTGTGGACTGAAGGGTCCCGGGTTTGATTCCGGTCAAGGGCATGTACATGCGGGCACATCCCCAGTAGGGGGTGTGCAAGAGGCAGCTGGTCGATGTTTCTCTCTCATCGACGTTTCTAATTCTCTATCCCTCTCCCTTCCTCTCTGTAAAATATCAATAAAATACGTATTTTTTTAAAAAAGTTTGCCCACCCCTGGGCAAGAGCATTGTTGTCATGGACTTTTAAGTGCAAAGCAGAACTAACTACCATGTTTCCCCGAAAATAAGACATCCTCTGAAAATAAGACCTACTTACAGGTTTCCTTCTGAGTGAAATATAAGGCATCCCCCCACAAATAAGGTCCCCAGGCTCTGTTTCAGAATGAAAATTAATTTACCGTAAACTGGTCGCTAGGGCCGCCCCGACTGGCATCTAGCAACCAGTGACGTTACGCGGAGTCCTGACGTCACTGCTGTGTGAATGGAGAGAAATCAGCGTGGAAACTTTGTGAAACCTAAACTGCAAGAAATTGTGACGTGGGTGGAGAATTCATGGGAGAAAATCCCTGCAGTTGCATTGCAAATGCACTGCAAGCAGGCTACCTTGACAAGAAGTACTCATTTAAAGACAGTGCTATTGCTAAAAATGAGAGATTTGGTCCACTGATTCTGAAAGAAATGGAGTCACAAGAAATTCACCAGGAAATTCAGGAATTGGATTGTTATGATGATGTTCTAGAAGATGATGACATGATTGTCATTGAATAAATGAATAAATTCTTGATACTGTAGGATTCACAGTTTGTCTGGTTTATGTTGACAACTACTGTACCGTATACAGGTAATAAATTTCCTTTATTTTCATTTAACAATAATTGTGTACCATATTCTTCTTCATGGAAAAATAAGACATCCCCTGAAAATAAGACCTAGCGCATCTTTGGGAGCAAAAATTAATATAAAACACTGTCTTATTTTTGGGGAAACAGGGTATAGTCCTCAGTTCATGGCAAAGTTTTCCTCTTATGTTTTCTTCTATCATCTTCTGTTGTAACCCCCTCCCCTCATCCTGGATGTCCATAGTTTCTAGAAAGGCTATATAATAAAAGCCTAATATGCTAAGTGTCCGGTCATCCATTCAACCAACCAAAGCATAATATGCTAATGGTATGCTAAGACAGCTCAACTGCTCACTATGACACTCCAACTGGTAGGTTAGCTTGCTTCTGGGGTCTGGCCAATTGGGACTGAGGGAGACAGGCTGGACACACACTGGAGCCCTCCTGAGGTGCCTCGCCTGTTGGCCAACCTCCTTCATCCCTCCCTGGCCCCAATCTTGTACCGGTGGGGTCCTTCAGCCTGGCCTGCACCCTCTCGCAATTTGAGACCCCTCAGGGGACATTGGAAAGCCAGTTTTAGCCCAATCCCGCAGGCCAGGCCGAGGGACCCCACTGGTGCACGAATTTGTTACTTTATAAGAGAAATGACAAGCTGACCAGGTGAGGATGCTGGTGTACATGTCCATAGTTATCTATATACTAGAGGCCTGGTGCACGAATTCATGCACGGGTGGGGCCCCTTGCCCTGGCCAGTGATCGGGGCAATTGGGACTGTCTTGCTGAGTCCCGATTAGGGCTGATCAGGACCAGCTGACTAGGGGGAGGGACTGCAGGAGGTTGGCTGTGGGAGCACACTGACCACTAGGGGGCAGCTCCTGCATTGAGTATCTACCCCTCGGGGGTTAGTGCGCATCATAGTGACCAGTTGACTAGTTGTAACAGTCACTTAGGCTTTTATATATCCTATATATAAAAGGCTAATATGCAAATTGTCCCCTTGGGAATTTGACTAACCAGGAGTTCAACCACTCACTATGACATGCACTGACCACCATGAGCTGCGAAGAACAAAGGAAGGCTCTGGCTGGCAGCTGGCAGCCAGCAGCCAGGTGAAGGAAGGCCCTGATTGGCCCTGATCACCAGCCAGGCTGGGGACCCTGCCCGTGTCTGAATGTGTGCACTGACCTCTGGTAAGAATATAAAAGCTTAAGTGACTGTTGGACCATTACCGGCAGCTGTGACATGCAATGACCATCAGGGTGCACACACTCTGACCAATAGAGGAGGGAGCCTGATTCCTCGTGGAATCGACCGTGGGTTAGGTTGCTACTGGGGCACTGTCGGCCCCAAATCTGCTTCACCCACACCCCAGACCCAGAGATTCGTTTTGGCCCAGTCCCCTGCAGGCCAAGCCGAGGGACCCCACCAGTGCATGAATCTGTGCACTGGGCCTCAAGTTTAAGATAAGACGTGCATATTAACTAGAAGGTATAGTTGGTGTGTGTGTGTGTGTATGTGTCTTAGTGGCTTGTTTTTAGACTGCCAGGGGTATACTCATCCTTTTTGACCCATTTGTTGCTTCTGTTTGTGTTTCATTTGGTTAGCCTACAGGTTGGTCTGGAACTAGTCCCTTTTCCTTCTTTAACTGCCTAAAGGGCTTTTCTATTAAAAAACACACACACACAATCCTAACTGGTTTGGCTCAGCGGATAGAGCGTCGACCTGCAGTCTGAAAGGTCCCAGGTTTGATTCCGATCAAGGGCATATACCTTGGTTGTGGGCACATCCCCAGTAGGAGGTGTGTAGGAGGCAGCTGATGGATGTTTCTCTCCCATCGATGTTTCTATCTCTCTATCCCTCTCCCTTTCTCTCTGTAAAAAAATCAATAAAACATATTTAAAACACACACACACACACACACACACACACACACACACACACGTTGGTATCAGTATTAGCTTCAGGTGTACAACATAGTGGTTCCACATTACCTTCCCATGTGATTAGCACATTAAGTCTAGTAACCATCTTCCACTGTGCAGTGATCACCCTATTATTGACTGTATTCCCCTTAACTCTCTCACCCATCCCTTCACTTCTTATCCACCTATCCTGGCAACCATTAGTTGTTCTTTGTTTCTATGAGTTGGGTTTTATTTGTTCACTTGTTTTGATTTTTTTTTTTTTTTTTTTTTTTTTAGTTTCACATATGAGTGAAATCATGCAGTATTTGTCTTTCTCTGTTTGACTCATTTTCATTTAGCATAATACCCTCCAGATACATCCATGCTGTTGCAAGCTTCATTCTTTTTTATTGCTGAGTAATATTCCAATGCCTTGTGTGTGCATGTGTGTAATCATATCTTTATCCATTCTTCTGTTGATGGACATCCAAGTTACTTCCATATTCTGGCTATTGTAAATAGTGCTGCAGTGTACATAGGGGTGCATATATTTTCTATATATATACATATATATATATATGTATATATATAGATTTCAGAGAGAAAGGAAGAGGGAGAGAGAGAAACAGCAATGATGAGAGAGAATCATTGATCATTTCCCTTCTGCAAGCCCCCCATTGGTGATCGAGCTACAACCCGGGCATGTGCCCTTGACCTGAATCGAACCTGGGACCTTTCAGTTCGCAGACCGATGCTATGTCCACTGAGCAAACCAGCTAGTGCTGTTTACTATCTTTTTAATAAAATGTTTTGCCCTGGCAGGGTAGTTCAGTTAGTTAAAATGTCCTCCTTATACACCAAGGTTTCAGGTTCAATCTCCATTCAGGACACATAACAGGAATCAGCCAAAGAATGCATAAATAAATGGAACAACAAATTGATGTCTTTCTCACTGTCAAATCAATTAATAAAATAATAATTTAAAATATTTTGTTATGTTTTCATATTCAACAGCAACTTGTTTGTTCATATATTTATTCAGTTCCTACTGTGTGTAAGTCATTCTGGGTTGTGTAAACCTATAAAAGCTGTGATTCCTGCTGATATAATTAAAATGTCAGTAAATAGTGAATAGATTTGCTGCATTGCCAAACATTTTGAGAAGTGTTTTCATTCTATAATCTCCCTTGTTAATTTTTCTTTATGAGATCTTTTTTTTTTTTTTTGAGAGCCAAATTTTTTATTTTTCCATTTTTTTATTAAGGTATTATATGTGTACATATCTTACCATTGCTGCCCTCCCTCCCCAGGAGATCTTTTTTTCTTGTCTGTAGGTGTCTTCATTTAAACTGTTATAATAGTACCCTTATTTGCACAAAGTCCCTGTTTCCAATTTTAAAATATTTATAAAATAATCTTATTGTAATGCTAAATGAGGTTTTAAGGTTTGTTTACTTGATTTTTAAAAATATATATATTTTATTGATATTTTACAGAGAGGAAGAGAGAAAGATAGCTAGAAACGTCGAGAGAGAAACATCGAACAGCTGCCTCCTGCACACCCCCCACCGGGGATGTGCCCGCAACCAATGTACATGCCCCCGACCGGAATCGAACCCGGGACCTCTCAGTCCGCAGACCGACGCTCTACCACTGAGCCAAACCGGTTTCTGCTACTTGCTTTTTAAAAAAAGTTATTTTTATTGATTTCAGAGAGGAAGGGAGAGGGAGAGATAAAACCATTAATGATAAGAGAGAATCATTGACCAGCTGCCTCCTGCACGCCCCCTACTGGGGATCAAGCCTGCAACCCAGGCCTGTGCCTTTGACTGGAATCGAACCTGGGAGGGACCCTTCAGTCCACAGGCCAACGCTCTATCCACTGATCCAAATCAGCTAGGGCTGTTTACCTTTAACAATACCGCATGTCTGGGCATTTATAAAACTATTATCAGTTTGTAAATACCAAATTCTTAAAACCCATAAATTTTATTTATTTTTTTTCTAGGTTGCAATAAAAATAATTGACAAAACTCAGTTGAATCCAACAAGTCTACAAAAGGTAAGTTTGGTCCAGTATCCAGTACTTTTTAGATGATTTTCTGTGCTAATTGCCATCCAATTTGCCTCTTAAATACCTCTACTGGTATTTTACTTATTGTGGTTAGTATAGTAAAGCCTTATATTCCTCAAAAGAATGCAACTTAAATGTAGCATTGTATAAATGTAATAGTATTGGATTTTTTTCCCTTAAGTTGAAGATAATGCTTTTTAATGTTCTCAGTAGCAAACCGAAGGCTGTAATTTTAAATTAAATGTTCTAAATAACGATTAGAATAGAATTTTAAAAAATAAGACAGAATCAAATATTTTCATATAATTCATTTTTAGTCAGCATTATACACTGTGTAACTAATACTAAGATCTTTAAAGTCGGCATTTTAGATTTTTAAAAAATATATATTTTACTGGTTTTTCACAGAGTGGAAGGGAGAGGGATAGAGAGCTAGAAACATCGATGAGAGAGAAACATCAACCAGCTGCTTCCTGCACACCCCCTACTGGGGATGTGCCCGCAGCCTTGACCGGAATCAAACCTGGGACCTTTCAGTCTGCAGACCGACGCTCTATCCACTGAGCCAAACCGGTTTCAGCGCATTTTGGATTTATTAAACTCACACTAGGTCAAATTAAGGAGTGTTGATTAATTAATATAAAAGGAATACAGAATGGCAGTTGAGAAAAGCATGTCTGTAATGCACTGCTGCCATTTGTGTCACCTAGTAACCTGCATGTTAGACTCATCTGGGCCTCTTCCAAGCCCTGAGGACTGACTGGCCCACAGGACAGTGTCATTGCTTAGGTAGTGCCTGGGCATAGGCATTTCACTGGTACATTCTGCAATGACTGATGATCTCCATAATAAGATCTAGTATTTTTAGTGTTTTTTGTTTTAATTGATTTCAGAGAGGAAGGAAGAGGGAGGGAGGGAGAGAGAGAGAGACATCCATGATGAGAGAGAATCATGGATTGGCCGCCTCATGTAAGTCCCCACTGGGCATTGAGCCTATAACCTGGGCATGTGCCCTTGACTGGAATTGAACCCAGGACCCTTCAGTTGTGGGACTTGATTACTGTAGACTACTTCTGGTATCCTATATAATAAAGAGGTAATATGCAAATTAACCCTCATAAGATGGCTGCCTATGACCAGGCTAGCAGGGGGGTGAGTGAGGGACAGTTAAACGACTGAACAAGCTGCATGGGGCGACCAGGTCGGCAGGGGGGTTACTGAGAGACAACCAAACTACTGAAGAGCAGGCTGCTTGGTGTGACCAGGCCAGGGGGGCGGGGGTGTGTGTGTGTGACCACACCAGCAAGGGGGGGCCAGTTAGGGTCGATCAGGCTGGCAGGAGGTGGTGGGGAAGTGCAGTTGGGGGTGACCAGACTGGCAAGGGGGCAATTGGGGGTAATTAGGCTGGTAGAGGGACAACTAGGCTGGTGGGGAGGCAGATGGGGGGACAACCAGGCCAGCATGTAGAGGCAGTGAGGGGGCGATCAGGCCGGCAGTGGGGAGCAGTTAGGGGCGACCAGGCAGGCAGGCAGGTAGGTGAACGATTAGGAGCCAGTGGTCCAAGATTGTGAGAAGCAGTTGGATATCTCCTAAGGGGTTCCAGATTGGAGAGGGTGCAGGCTGGGCTGAGGGACACACACACACACACACACACACACACACACACACACACAAATTTTGTGCACCAGGCCTCTAGTCTGCTAATATTTGAACATTTATTATATACTGAACACTGCTCTAAGTATATTACCCATATTAACTTATTGTATTAGTTTGCTCAAGCCACTATAACAAAATACCATAGACTGGCTGGCTTAAATAACAGACATTTCTTTTGCACATTGTAGAGGCTGAGAAGTCCCAGATCAGGATGCCAGCGTGGTTGGGTTCTGGTGAGAGTTCTCTTTCTGTGGCTGCCTTCCCACCGTGTCTGGGGCTGGGGGTGCACAGCGCCAGGGCACGCGTGCATACTCTGGTATCTCTGCTCTAAGGGCACCCAGCCCATCCTGAGGGCCTACCCTCATGTTCTCATCTAAACTACTCAGTTCCCAAACGGCCCATCTCCACATACCATCACCTTGTGGGCTAGGGCTTTAGCATGTGAATTTGTGGGGAACAAAATTTATTCTTTGTATTCATTTGATCTTTCCCATCTCATGAGGTTGTCAAGTTCTGTTATTCAGGAAACAGATGCCACGGAGAGAAACTAACCTGCCCAAAGTCCCCTAACTAGTAGGGGATGTCGTGCTCTGATAGGTATAGTTGGCATCGAGTCAAGCATGGATGCATTCTAAATGAAACCTGTTTGCCTCGGTTCAGACCAGAGAGCACTTGTGCTAAGCAGGGCCCTGGCATCACTACTGCACGTTAATGCCAGGAATTCGTGGGCACTGATCTTCAAGCCTGTGCCTTATGCGCTTGCACATGGAGGCCTTGCACTCTTTCACAGGAGCTGCCCTGACAGGTGTCTTTTCTTCTTCATACTCTGTTACCTCAGTATTGTTACCGTGCTGGTTCCTGTGAGGAGCCAGCCTGAGAAGTGGGTGCCGTCCTGCTCTCCGTCAGTAAGGGAGGGAACAGATCCAGATAGTGGTCCACCCACTGAAGTACGGGCTCCTTTCATCCCACTGTGCCGCCTTACTGTAACTGCATAGCCCTCATGCAGGGCTTATAAAAACTTGTATTGGAACTAACCTGAGGTTTTCCTTTGTGGTAGCTATAAAGAAGGTAGTTAAGCCCGTCTGGGGTCACTCAGTGGTTGAGCATCGACCTATGAACCAGGAGGTCACAGTTCGATTCCCGGTCAGGGCACATGCCCAGGTTGGGTGCTTGATTCCCAGTAGGAGGCAGCTGATAAATGATTCTCTCATCATTGATGTTTCTATCCCTCCCTCTCCCTTCCTCTCTGAAATCAATTTTAAAAATATACATATATGTATTTTTATTTTTATTTTTATTTTTTTAAATATATTTTATTGATATTTTACAGAGAGGAAGGGAGAGAGAGCTAGAAACGTTGATGAGAGAGAAACATTGACCAGCTGCCTCTTGCACACCCCCTACTGGGGATGTGCCCACAACCAAGGTACATGCCCTTGACTGGAATCGAACCCGGGACCTTTCAGGCCGCAGACCGACGCTCTACCGCTGAGCCAAACCGGTTTCGGCCATATATGTATTTTTAAATAAAGTGGTTAATAGTTTCAAGTTTGGAGGAATATTTCAGGTACTTAAGAGAAGCGGGGGGCGGGGGGGGGGGGAAGAGAAGGGTGAGAGGGAGGAAGATATAGGAGTAATCAGTGGTTTAAGCACATCTAGGAATGCAGGCTGCTCCTTACTATGCCATCTTTTCCAGTGTCAGATGCTCTTTTTTTCTTTTCATTTGCTCTAACATCGATCCGCCTTTTAGAAATTATTTATTTCTAAATTATATATCGGTATTTGGTAGTGTTCTCTATTCTGCCATATGGGCTGATAGAGGTGAAATCTACTGCAAACATAAGCAATCTTATTTTGGGTCTTGGTTCAGTCTCCTGAGTAAATACTTCTCTTCTTGGGCCAGCCACAGGAATAATTGCCTTCCACATAGGCCTAGTTTAGTTCATGAGTATTGTTGCTTTTTTTTTTTCTTAACCTGAATTTATTTGATTTGTGCTAATACTGTTTTTCTGTCATAATTCCAGTCTATTGGGGTATTTTTAAAATAATGAGTCTTTGTATTGGCTATCACTTGTAGTTCGATGCTGTATAAAATGGGTAAGGATGATTCCTCCCGTTAAAATACCTGACAAGGCCCTTAGAGAGGAATCCGCCCTTTGGTTAAGGACCCTGCTGGCCCAGTAGCGAAGCATTTTTTGAGTAAAGGTCCAGCACCATTCTGCAATGCAGGTTTCAGTAAGAGAGAAAGGGAAATCCCATGTTTTAAAAAATGTAATAAAAAATACTAAGGACAACAAAAGAATGAACATCAAATATTCTTTGCTAACTCTACAGTAGGTTGCTAAATGATTATCGAAGCATTATTGACTCTGTATGAGCCCAGCCAGAGCCAGGGATTGAACCGTGCTCTTGACCAGGAATCGAACCTTCGACTCTTCAGTCCTTGAGTCAACACTCTAACCATTGAGCAAACCATCAAGGACAAGATTCCTTTTATCAGGGTTTTGTTTTGTTTTTTCAAAGAAATCCTGCTTACACCCACTCAGGTTGCTTTCTTTTTAAAGCTGGTGTTGGTTGTGGAGCCCCTGTTAGTGCCCAGAGCGCTGTGACAGTGGTGGTCGTTTTGGCATCTCGGCATCTTAGTCATGGTCAGATCAGGGAAGGAGCCGTATAATTTGGAGGCAGAGAACCAGCCCATGCTTTTCATGTGACCCGCGATGGAACTACTTTTGCTGCTACCACCGCTGGCTTATTTGGGACACTTTGCTTCAGCCTCCTTAAACCAGTCGCTTTCAGCCCTAGCTGTGCATTAGAATCAGTCCTCTGTGGAATTTAAAGAACCAAAAACAACCGGGGTGGACAGATTATGTATTGTACACTGAGTGGCCAGATTATTATGACCTCTGAAAGCATAATAATCTGGCCACTCAGAGTGTGTGTGTGTGTGTGTGTGTGTGTGTGTGTGTGTGTGTCCTATATAATAAAAGGCTAATATGCAAATTGACCAAGAAGCAGAATGACTGGTCACTGTGGCACACACCGACCACCAGGGGACAGACACTCAATGCAGGAGCTGCCCTGGTGGTCAGTGCGCTCCCACAGGGGGAAACGGCTCAGCCAGGCTCACTGCTGTCGAGTGAGGCAGTGGTGGCAGGAGCCTCTCCCATGGGAGCAGGCCTAAGCCATCAGTTGCACGTCCATCTAGGGCTCCTGGACTGCAAAAGGACACAGGCCGGGCTGGGAACATTCCCCCCCCCCCCCGCCCCCGGACTCCCCCCTACAACTGCATGAATATATAGGCCTGGTACATGAATTCAAGCATGGGTGGGGTCCGGCCAGCCTGACCAGGGGAGGGGACATGGGCAGTTGGTTAGCCTGCCTGCTGGTCGAACTCCTAGTCCAGGGGACAATTTGCATATTAGGCTTTTATTATATATGATATATACTGAGTGGCCAGATTATTTTGCGTTCAGAGATCATAATAATCTGGCCGTTCAGTGTAGAATTGTTACTTGAAATTTATATAATTTTATTAACATCACCCCGGTAAATTCCATTAAAAATAAATAAATTTGCCATATAATATTTTTTAAATGTTTCCTTCAAAGTCCGTGCCCTCCCTCCCCCCCAAAATCCTCAGAGGTCCTGGCTTGATGGCTCCAGGATGAGTCTGAGGGACCCAGTGCACAGCCCAGGTGGGAATGGCTCCCAGACTTTCTTTGGTTCCCCTCAAAGTTAATCATTTCCCTTCCCTTCCCAAAGCCAGCCTCCGCCATGTCCTGCGTCTTAGACTGCTGCCACGGACTGTTTCCACCTCTCTCCGACTCTCCCGGGAGTGATCTTACCCAGTATCTTCACTTTTTTCCTTCCCCTTCAGGTGAAACAAAGTCATTTTCATTGAACAAGTCTATTCAACTTTTCCTGTCTTGATACCTTCCTCTTCTCATGTTGACTTGTAGCAGGCTAACAGTTCAGGCCATTAAGAAAAGTGGTTATTAGTCCTGAAGGTTACTGACAATCTGGCATCTGTGTGGTGGATCTGGTACACTCATAGAAACCGAGGGTGGTAAGTGAAATTGAAGACAAGTCCCTCTTGATTATATGTATTTGACGTATTGAGACTAAAAATGGATAAATGGATGTGTAATTCTTTTTTTAAAAAAATATATTTTATTGATATTTTACAGAGAGGAAGGGAGAGAGATAGAGAGCTAGAAACGTCGATGAGAGAGAAACACCGACCAGCTGCCTCCTGCACACCCCCTACGGGGGATGTGCCCGCAACCAATGTACATGCCCTTGACCGGAATCGAACCCGGGACCCTTCAGTCCGCAGGCCGATGCTCTACCACTGAGCCAAACCGGTTTCGGCGGTTGTGTAATTCTTTATTGTCAGATTTCAAAAGCAGTAATAGAAATGGAAGAAAACCCAGCTTTGGTGCAGCTTCTGCCTTCTGGGGAACTTTTTAATTTGTTGCCACACTTATTTTCTCTTTGGCAGGAAATAATGAGAAGCTTGGTATTAAGAGTAGATTGAGAATATTAGAACTTATTTTTAATTGTACCAGTGATTCATTGGGCTATTTTTTTTCTCAAATTATAAGAGGAAGTTTATTTAAACAGTAACAAAGGTGGTAGAAATGAGCCAGCTGGGCTGCATAGGCGGGAAACAAGTTACAAAACAAAGACAGGCCTGGAGCTCAGGGACGCAGAGGCACAGGGAGGGAGAGGGAGCGGGAGCGCGTTGTGCTAGTTTAGAAAGGGCACTGAAGAGCCAGGTGTTTTGTTTTATTTTATTTTTTTTAATATATTTTATTGATTTTTTACAGAGAGGAAGGGAGAGGGAGAAAGAGTTAGAAACATCAATGAGAGAGAAACATTGATCAGCTGCCTCCTGCACCCCCCCCCCCCCCACTGGGGATGTGCCCGCAACCAAGGTACGTGCCCTTGACCAGAAACGAATCGAACCTGGGACCCTTCAGTTCGCAGGCCGACGCTCTATTCACTGAGCCAAACCCATTAGGGCGAGCCAGGTATTTTAAATAGATTCAACTTAACACAGTGTTTCCCAAAGTGTGGTACGGTACCCCGAGGGGTACGGGAAGAGTTTGGTGGGGTACGCGTTGCACCGGAGTTTGCTGGGGATATGCACTGCACCGTGTTTAGCTGTGCCTAATTCTACATTCTCATGAGTCACGACAGTCTTGTGAGGTGTGAGATGGTCCAGTGTGCAAATAAATGTTATTTATAATATAACTTTTGTTTATATTTTATTATGAATAATTTTATTTTTCATTTATTATTATTTTGTGTATGTACCAAAAAAAGAAAAATAAATATATTTTGATTGTTACTAAAATACATCCATTGCCGAAACCGGTTTGGATCAGCGTAGGTCTGCGGACTGAAAGGTCCCGGGTTTGATTCCGGTGAAGGGCATGTACATTGGTTGCGGGCACATCCCCGATAGGGGGTGTGCAAGAGGCAGCTGGTCGATGTTTCTCTCTCATTGACATTTCTAGCTCTCTATCTCTCTCCCTTCCTCTCTGTAAAATATCAATAAAATATATACTATATATTTTTAAAAAGTTTCTCAAGTTCATCCATTAAAAAAAAATACATCCATTTTTTTATTTTTTTATTTTTTTATTTTTTGACGAGGGGTACTCAGCGTTACGAAAATTATAGAAGGGGTACACATATGTCAGAAGTTTGGGAAACACTGACTTAGAACATAGCATGGAACCATCCGCAGAAATGTCTCTCTCTCTCTCTCTTTCTCCCTCTCTCTCTCTCTCTCTCTCTCTCACACACACACACACATACACACACACACGGGAATATTATTCAACTAAAAAAAAAAAAAGGAGGAAATCCCTCCCTTCCACTTTCTCTAAAAAATATCCTCAGGTGAGGATTTAAAAGAAGAAAGGTTAGAAAACAAGTTAGTTAGCCCAGTGTGATAGACCTCACACAGAGGACAGGAAGGGAAGCACGGATTCAGCGGCAGATAAAATCGTGGAAGAGGTTGAAAGGATTGTCCTGCAGAGTCAGCAAGGAAAGGGGATCCCGGTGACTTTGGCCGGCACTCAGCATTGTCCGCCAGCGCCGCAGCCCTTCCTTCCTCGTGACACCAACGCAGGTTTGGACGGCGCTGCTCCGTGTGTGTGTGTGTGTGTGTGTGTGTGTGTGTGTGTGTGTGTGTGTCAGCAAACACTTGTACTGTTTTCCATCCACGTTTGGGAGGCCACTGATGCCAGGGGCCGACTATATGCGCTGATCTGTGCTATTTTACATATGTTACATGAACATCTGTGGATATGGGTATCCCCCGGGGATCTTGGAATCAGTCCCACAGCTAAACTTCTGGGGAGTAAAAGTTACACGTGCATTTCCGAGGCCCTGGCCAGGTTAGAGCATTGTCCCAATACACCAAGGTTGCAGGTTCTATCCCAACCAGGGCACATTCAAGAATCAATCAGTGGCCGAAACCGGTTTGGCTCAGTGGATAGAGCGTTGGTCTGCGGACTGAAAGGTCCCAGGTTCGATTCCGGTCAAGGGCATGTACATTGGTTGCGGGCACATCCCCGATAGGGTGTGTGCAGGAGGCAGCTGGTCGGTGTCTCTCTCTCATCGATGTTTCTAGCTCTCTGTCCCTCTCTCTTCCTCTCTGTGAAAAATCAATAAAAATATTTTTTTAAAAAAAAGAATCAATCAGTGGCCCTGGCCAATGTAGCTAAGTGGTCATCCCATGCACAGAAGCGTTTCAGGTTTAATTTCCAGTCAAGGGCATGTACCTGATTGCAGATGTGAAACCCTGGTTGGGGCACATGCGAGAGGCAACCAATCGCTGTGCTTCTTTCATATAAATGGTTACCTTTCCCTCTCCCCCCCCCCCTTTTTATTATTTTTTATTTTTTTAATATACTTTATTGATTTTTTACAGAGAGGGAGAGAGAGTCAGAAACATCAATGATGAGAGAGAATCAATGATCAGCTGCCTCGAAACCAAGGTACATGCCCTTGACCGGAATCGAACCCGGGACCTTTCAGTCCACAGGCTGATGCTCTATCCACTGAGCCAAACCGGTTTCAGCTCTCCCACTCTCTCTTAAAAATCAATGGAAAAAATATCCTCAAATGATGATTAACAAAAGAAAAATAAAAAAAGAATCAGCCAATGAATGCATAAATAAGTGTAACAAAAAATCTATCTATTGTCCTCTCCCCCTCCCTCCCTCTCTCCTGTCACACCCTCCTTTTTTCCCTCCCTCCTCTCTTGTTCTTCCTCTCTCCTTTCCTCTTTCTCTAAAAGCAATAAATAAAAATAAACGTTCCGCCAAAACCGGTGTTGCTCAGTGGGTAGAGCATCGGCTTGCAGACTGAAAGGTCCCAGGTTTGATTCTGGGTCAAAGGCACATACCTGGATTGCAGGTTCACTTCCTCCCCCCCACCTCCCCCATGGGCCTCATATGGGAGGCAACCAGGAGATGTCTCTCTCTCACATTGGTATTTCTCTCTCTCTCTCCCTCTTCCCCCAACCCCCTCTCTCTCCTCCTCCTTCCCCTCTCCCCCTTTCACTCTCTAAAAATCTTTAAAACAAAACAAAAAAAGAAACAGAACCATATAACCAAATAGAAGTAATCAGAAGATCCACTTAAGTAGTTAATAGGACAGATTATCAGTATTCAAGTAAAAATGTTCACCTCCTAAGTGATACCTCCTAAAGATCTGCAAAAGTTGATAGTACATAGTGTTGACAAGAGTGTAGAGACACAGCAAATCTCATAATTTTAACAATACTGTGAATTAGGTTTTTAGATAATAATATACCACTAGTAACGTTTTATAAGTCCAGGCACCCACTCTGCCAATGCATGTGCAGGCATGTGTATACAAGGGGTGAGCAGTCACCTCCACGGCATCAGTGACATTGTGGTCCAGCACACGGCAGCCAGCCACCCCGGTGGGGAGCATCTGAGCCTGGCCCCTTTGGTCGGCCCTGCCTGCCAAGGCAACCAGACGCAGGACTTGAAATTCAATAAATCTAGGCACTTTTTTTCATAGCAACATAATTTTTAGGTTGATAATCTTGTATGGCCCGAAAATGAGGTTTTAAATATCTAGTGGCCCTTGGCAGAAGAAAGGTTCCCCACCCCTGATCACACGTATCCACGTGACTGTAGACTGCGCTCCTGCATCGGGGAGGCCACTGCTTTGGGCTAGTGCTCAGCAAATGGCCTTGAATGATGCTGTTAATTATTGTGCTTCTCTGTCACTTGCTAACTCATTTTGTTCTTCATTTTAATGCTAAGGTGGTTCTGAAAGTGGTTAAATCTTTTAAAAAATATATATTTTATTGATATTTTACAGAGAGGAAGGAGAGAGGGATAGAGAGTCAGAAACATATATGAGAGAGAGAGACATCGACCAGCTGCCTCTTGCACACCCCCTACCCGGGATGTGCCCGCAACCAAGGTGCATGCCCTTGACCGGAATCGAACCTGGGACCTTTCAGCCCGCAGGCCGACGCTCTATCGGCCTTAAATTTTGCCTTGCTGAGCCAGCTCTCGTATTTGCTTGACTTTAAGCCGATTCCCTGGAGATTTTGCCTTTCACCCATAGCAGCCTTGGTTCACGTGATGCACAGCAATAACCGCCCTTCTGGCTAAGGGATCAGAACACAGTGAGTGTTGTCTGCTTTTTGTTTTTCAGGAATTTCTCTTTTAGCTAAATCAGCAAAACAAACAAACAAACAAAACAAAAAAACACACCCTTTTTTTTGTTTCTCAATCCATTTCTGTTAAAATTCAGATTTGGGGGAGATGGGTAATGTAGTTATGTGGTTCAGAGGGCACAGAAAGGATAGAAAGAAGTCTTCATCTGCCCCTTGACTTCCAGCACCCAGGGCACCGCCCGGGGACGGCCAGTGGCATCGGTCTTTCTTGGTCTTCCGGAGATGCTTCTCTGTGTGGAGAAGAAAAGACACGTTTTTCCTTTTCTTTTCAGCAATGCCTCTTCTTGACAGTTTTCTCCACGGACCCCGGGCTTTGCCAGCCCCTGCCCCTGGGTTTTGCCCGAGAGGGTCTTGGATTTGTCTGGCACTCAGCAGAGGGCCGAGCTCAGCGTGGTGAGGGCCAGTGCCCGCATGTGAGGCGGGAAGGAGGGGAGGCCGGTGTTCCTTCAGGAGGCCCCCTGCGGTGCTCTGGGATCTGGGACCGAAGAGCTGACCGGCCATTTCTGACCGCACCGGTCGGTCTGCGGCTCCACGTCCGGCCTTCACGCCCTCCCGCCTGTCTGAGCTCGCAGTGCGGGCCGTCCTCTGACGTCTGTCCCGGGCCAGCCTGTCTTCCTTCCGCACAGGGAGGGCTGTCCTTTCCTTCCAGCGCTCTCTTTACACTGAGAGTCTTAGCCCGGAATTTAGAGATCTGTATCCAGATTTCTGTCCCGAGCTCCAGACCTAAACGCCAAATGCAAACTGTGCTCTCACGACCGCCACTCACTGCCCCTCTCGGGGCCGGAACCAGCCCAGCCTGCCTTGCCCGCGTTGTGTCTTCCCTGCCTCATGGTGTCAGCCACAGCGCCTCCCTCCTCCTACCCTCTGGCTGCTAAATATGGACTCATTCATCTCGGGTTTACAGAGCAGCTCTGTCCTGTTAGAGAGCAGGGGATCAATTACTCCTTCCATCACTTCTTTTTAAAAATATATTTTATTGATTTTTGCAGAGAGGAAAGGAGAGGGATGGAGAGTTAGAAACATTGATGAGAAAGCTATCAGCTGCCTCCTGCACACCCCCCGCTGGGGATGTGCCCCCAACCATGGTACATGCCCTGACCGGAATCGAACCTGGGGCCTTTCAGTCCACTGAGCCAGACCAGTTCCAGCTCCTTACATTATTTCACACACACACACACACACACACACACACCCCTTGCATTTAGTCCCTTTTGTCTCAGACCTCCTCATGGAGTTTAGATCACACTTTGATGTCGAGAACTCCCCCCCGAACCCTCCACCCCCCGCCCACGCCCGCCCTCGGCCCGTGCTCTCAGAGAGAACTCCTGTACATCCCAAGTCCCGGCTGTTGGGACACTTGTTTATTATGTGATGTGGTAGGTTTAGTGTCCCTGGTATTCTGATCACCAGAGCCCCGAGCTTTTCCCTTCAGGGATGTTTGTTCGGCTCCAGTGTACCAGTTCCTAGAGGGTAAGAGGGTGTGATGGTGTGTGGAGGGTGCCACTTACCAGTGAGGAGAGAATTCTTTTGCTTTATATGTTTTTTTGTTTTTTGTTTTTTTTTAAACATATTTTATTGATATTTTACAGAGAGGAAGGGAGAGAGATAGAGAGCCAGAAATGTCGATGAGAGAGAAACATCGACCAGCCGCCTCTTGCACACCCCCTATTGGGGATGTGCCCGCAACCAATGTACATGCCCTTGGCCGGAATCGAACCCGGGACCTTTCAGTCCGCAGACCGACGCTCTACCACTGAGCCAAACCAACCTCGGCTTATATGTTTCTGGGTTTTTAATACTCACCCAAGTCCATGTTCATTGATTTTTAGAGAGAGGGGAAAGTCAGGAGGGGACAGAAAACATCGATAGGAGAGCAAAATATCGTGTTGCCTCCCACACGTGACCGCCTGGGGCTGGGCTGGCCCTGACCCTGGTCCGTGTCCTGGCCGGGCATCCAACCCGAGGCCGCCCAGGGTGTGGGGCGGTGACCCTCCAGCCAGGTGAACCAAGTGTGTCCATTTTACTTCTTACTGCTCGCATCTGCACAGGAATGAAAGGAAATGTATAAAAATAAGCTGAATTAAGACAGTAGAAATAGATAAATTTATCTGAAAGGTTCTTTTATAACGAAACTTTAAAAACTTATTTTTACAGCTCTGATGGGGACTTCTAACATTCCAGTTTTCTTTAATAAATTATTTCTGTGCAAATTTAATCTTTAGCCATCTGGCTCGCAGTGATCTAAATATATGATATCTCTGGCATTATCACATATGCAAATCGTTGACTTTTTAAGAAGTTCTCTGCCAGCCACCCATTGCTCCGGGGTTTCCTACAGCAGCAGCTTGTTCTCCGTCAGTCATATCACTGGAAGATTCCGCAGGGGTTTGCGTGGAGTCCTGGAGTGCGTGTGGACGTGGGGGTCAGGCAGTCCAAGTCCCGGTCTGGCACCCCCGAGCTGCGGGGAGGCCTTGGACCAGTTTCTTCCCTTCCCGGCCACCTGATGGGGGAAGATTCCGTTAGATGTGATCGTGGGGGCGAAGCTCTGGCTCTGCGTCAGGCAGGGCGTCGGTCACTTAGCCTCATGCCTCTCCTCTCGGTTGCCGTGGTGTAAGTTGAACTCAGTTCTGCCTGTCGGGGTGACCGGAGCCCACCGCGGCCATGGCTTTCCTCCAGATGCGGCGACCTGAGCTGCGGGGTGCGGGAGCCGACCCGGAGCTCGGCCCGGCTGCTGTGGAAATGACTGGGAGGTTCAGCTCTCCCAGATGGGAGCGCGGGTTTCTGTGTCAGTTCGGCAGGGGAAGCTCAGAGAACTCCGGCCTGAGTGGCTGTCTCTGCTCGGGCACATAAAATCTGAGCATGGCACAGCAGCCCAGCGGCGCTGGTGCTGCGGTTAAACGGCCTGCCCTCGGAGCCGAGTCAGTGCTCCAGCCAGGAAGTCTGTTCTGGTCCCATGTTTTAAGCTCCGGCTCAGCTTGTAGGGCGGATACGTCCGTGTCTCCTGCTGGCAGTGAGCTCCAGGCCGTGTAGAGGAGACGTGGAGGGCCAGGACCAGCGCGGCCAGAGCCTGGGCTTCTGGCAATTCCTTCAGCCCGGAGCCAGCCCCGCCTCGGCTTCCAGAGCCCTCCGGCCTGGCTCCCGAGGGGAGGCCCCTGTGCTCGGAGACCTGGTCTGGCCACTCCGCACGGGCTCTGGAAGGTCTTTTCCTCCTTGCCTGGTTTCCATGTGTCTGCACGAGGCTGGGTGAGATGGCGCAGGTTCTGTTGTTTTCGGAGATCATGTTGGATTAGCCGGCCATGAGCTGTGACTCTACAGCAGCTCATGCCGCCTCTGCGGGGCCGGGCCACGGCTGGGCCTGGCTGGGCAGTCTGCCCGCCGGGCTCCCTGGCTTCCTGTGTGGCGAGTTGGTGGCTACCTCAGGGGGAACAGTGGTCTCTCTCTACGGGCAGCGTTTCATCCTCAGAGAGGCTAAACTGTCTTCATGTTAGGACGACGTCATTCCGAGAGAGCAAGCCCGCTGCACAAACGTTTTGTCCTGCCCTTGCTTCAAATGCACCCGTGTCCCCTCGGCCAGAGCCAGCACACAGCCAGGACAAGAGGGCGCTGAGGCAGTGCTGATGGGGCCAGTGCAGTGCCCCCAGCGTCCATGCTAACTGACCGACCTCCTGAGGGCTTCCTGCATGGTTTTGTTCAAAATCTCTCCTCGAGTTGCTCGGCATGTAAATCATTAGATACACTCGGGATGCACTTCCTGGGACTGTACGTTTTGATTTGCATATACCCAAGTCAGACGAAGTTTAGTCACAAACTGTTCCTGCCTCAATCCCATCAGACGTGTGCCAGACAGCAAAGTAGCGTTCAGCTGGCGGTGGCTTTCTCCTCGGGCCCCTCTGCTTTCTCACAAGAGGAAGTTGAGGCGCGTGGTATTGGGTTAAAGCGACTTCATAGTTACCCTGTACTTGCCTGTCAGTCTTAGATGTGAACTTCTGGGCCTTACCAATGAACCGGTTCTCTAGGTAAAAAGTTAAACTTATATTGCAACAGTGGAAGATAATGTGTAATAACCTGTTTCCGGGGGATTGTGTGTTTGTTTTTTAGCTCTTCAGAGAAGTAAGAATAATGAAGATTTTAAATCATCCAAACATAGGTACTTTCTGCTTTCTTAAGTATTTTTGTGTCTAAATACATTCTTGAAACTATCCCATAAAGTTAAACATGTATTCCAGGAGAAAGCTGTCTTTCCTCCTCCACCCAGCCACACTTAAACAAAATGTATCTCCAAATTGTTTATCATTTGTATTAATTTTCTGACATTTGCTAAAGACAAATTAAAAACTTAGATACTAAACATTTAAATTTAAAGCTTCAATGCAGTAGAAACATCTATAATTAGATTATAATCTAATTTTTTAATTATTGGAAAATATAGTTGTATTTGATTCATAGCTAGAGAGAAGGGAATTCTGTTAAGTCAGAATTAAGATTTTCAAAGATAGACCTTTTCTAAGAAAATACTTGTACATTGAACCATTTAAAAAGACATAGGATAGTTATCTACTGGGATTTGATATGAATTGCTTTATACAGCACACATTTGTTTTCCGTGTCCTCTGCACAGCTCTGCGGTGTGAAGGGCCACGGTCCCGTCCTCATCAGGATTGCAGGATGAAAGTGTGACCTTCCCCAATCCTGACAGTATACTGCAGTCTAAAATATTACTTCAGGAGTAAAATAACTTTTATCATGTAGATAGTGAACACTTAATAAATATCGGTTAGAAGAATAGTGAAATATACACACAGCAAGCGAAATAACTCTTAAGAAAGCAGTTGTATCGGTTTACTATCAGAACCACTTCTCGGAGGTGGGAGAAATGACATTTGGTGTTAAGGATATCCTATTCAGAATTCTTGAGGCACAGGAAGAGAAGACTTAGTTTATACTTTAGTTTACCCAATCTGAGACACTATTATTTAAAAGGCTTTATTGTTTTATGAACTAAGAAAAAAAACAATGCTACCAGGCCATCATCCCATTATCAGTGATATTAGTTAAAAAGTGAAAAACTATATATCTTAAAATCAGTAAAATATATTTTTGGAGAAAAGAAAAATAAGGAATATTAATAAAAAGAAAGCCCTTCACTTATTGTTTCAACCCTTTGTTAGCAAGCCAACTCTGAATTTTAAATTCTAACTTCTCACCCAAAACACTTTTTATTACTGCTGCCTAAAACTAGCTATATTTTTAAATTAAGTTGTACCCTGATTGGAGTTTTCTCTACTATTTATTAACTGACCTATCTTTGATAATAGTTTTAAGTGTCTAAAAATTTGCTATTGGATTAAAATCATTTTCCCAGGAGAGGTAATATTTGCATTGGAATTTGAGAAAGGTTTTGTTTATATGTTAATGGTTTTCCAGCATATATGTCTTAAATTTGTCTCTGATTTTTCTTGATAACCCAAATATATCATCTTATAAATATGATAGTTTCATTCATTAGTTCAACAAACATATATTAAATACTATGTTAGGCATTTTATTTGGCCTATTACTCTCTGTTAAAACATCAGAAAATAGCCCCAATTATAAAAGACTAGCATTCCCTCCACCCTTTGGTAAATTTAATTTTAAAGTATGTATTACCAAAATAAAGTAGATAATGCAAAACAGTGATTTGTATGTGTATTTGATTTTTTTATGGTTTTATGAATTAGCAGTAATCGGAAGGTTATTTCTCTGTCACAGGATCTGGTATGATAAAGTTACTCTGACCCATTGAAAAGAATTCTTTTAAAAGTTCTTTTCAGTTAATCACAGTGTAATCCCTTCTACTTCTTTCCATCGCTGGCTTCAGAAGAGTAACAAAAGAACCTTGTTTTTGGAAAATTTATGTTTCCCAAACAATACAAGTCTCAGGTGGAATTACATATATCCTTGAAGCCAGACGAAAAGTAGATAGATTTGCACTTGCGGAAGCAGAGTAGATCTGAGCAGTCCCTGCAGTGTGAATGTGAAGTGAGGCTTTTCCTGAGGCAGGGCGAGAGCGGCTGGGACAGACGCACTGCCAGGCAGCGAGGATGTGGCAGGCGCACCCATACACAGGCTGTGAGCGCATGCCAGGAACACCCTCCGCACCCAGAAAGAACCAGTATTTTTATGGAATTCCACGGCCTTACAAAGTATTTTCTGTTGTTGTAATATATAATAAATGTCGGAAAAGCAGTTTTTAGAGGACCCTCTATTAAAACCTTAAACAGAAAATGGTTACTTTTTGTAGTTACAGTTTATATGTCCATGGTGTACGCACACAAACATCTGTTTCTTCTGTATCCTCTCCCTCCCCCAGTGAAGTTATTTGAAGTCATCGAAACTGACAAAACACTCTACCTAATCATGGAGTATGCGAGCGGAGGTAAGAAGCTGATCCCTGTGTTTCCTTCTTTCCTTTGGGAAGCGCACACCACACGCCCATATGATCACTGCTAGGTTTCTTTCCTGTGCACACCCTAATACAGAGGGTGAAAGTCAGAGAAGCCAGCTCTTAGCAGTTCTGTGGCTGCGATTGTTCACTATTAACATTTTAAATGGACAGTATCCTGATACCTGGATGTTTTTATTGTGGTAAAATTACACAACATAAAAGTTACAGTTTTAACCAGTTAGAGTGTGCAGTTCAGTGGCATTAAGTAATACACATGGCTGTATAACCATCACCACCATCTATCCACGACTTTTCCATATTGCAAACTATAGCTCTGCCCATTCAACCCTGCCTCCCTGCTCCCTCCGCCCTCAGACCCTGGCCGCCACACCCTGCTTTCTGTCTACGACGTTGACTGCTCTGGGGACCTTATATGGGTGGAATCATCCAGTTTTTGTCCTTTTGCTTGCCTCTGTCACTTAATAGTGTCCGTAGGCTCATCTATGTTGAAGCATGTGACAGGATTTCCTTCCTTTTTAAGACTGAATAATATTCGTGTGTGTGTGTGTGTGTGTGTGTGTGTGTGTGTGTGTGTCTGCCTGCCAACATACGCGTGTCTACACCACATTTTCTTTATTTCAATTATTTAGATTTTTTTATTTTTTCATTTTTTTTATTAAGGTATTATATGTGTATATAGCTTACCATTGCCCCCCCACCTCCCTTTCATGCCCTTCCTCCCCAGAGTTCTGTGTTCGTTGGTTGTACTTACATTAATGCATACCAGTCCTTCAGTTGTTCTCTTATCTCCCCCCAGGTCTCCTTCCCCTCCCCGCTGTCATTTGACAATCTGCTTGTTTTATGGTGACTATCTCAGGATAACATGAATAGAAACCGCTCCTCATTTAGCAGTCTGCTTGTTTTATGGTGACTATCTCAGGACCACACAAATAGAGTCCGTTCCTCCTCTGGTTCTCACCGCCCCTCCCCCTGGGTCCCACTGCTTCCCCTGGGACACACGGCTCACCCGGGGTACCCAGCCCCTTTGGGGGACACAGCTCTCCCTGGACACACGGCCCCCTGGGACACACAGCTCACCCGGGGCACACGGCCCTATTTTATTTTTTAAAAAAAATATTTTTTATTGATTTTTTACAGAGAGGAAAAGAGAGGGATAGAGAGTTGGAATCATTGATGAGAGAAAATCATCGATCAGCTGCCTCCTGCACACCCCCCACTGGGGATGTGCCCACAACCAAGGTACATGCCCTTGACCGGAATCGAACCTGGGACTATTCAGTCTGCAGGCCTACGCTCTATCCACTGAGCCAAACCAGTTTTGGCTACTTAGATTTCTAAATATAACCCTGGATATAAACTTGTTTTTCTTTATCAGATTTTAATGTCATTCATGTCCATTTTTCCCAAGGCCAAAAGTGATGGCTATAATGCAATAATTAGATTTTCCTTAAATATTAAGGACTCGTAATTATTTGCCTGCAAGTTCACCTAATGTAGACATTTTCTGAAATGAACATAGATAGCCATATTTACAGCTCTTGTCTTTCACAGATTCTCATTTTTCGGGAGGCTTGTAGTTGTCGGCCCTGTGTGGTTGTGGAGGTCAGAAGCTGTCCTGCTCACCTTGGGGTGTTTCTACTCCTCGCACAGCATTTCTCAACAAATAAGAATTTAGTTTACTTTACAAAATTATAAACTGCTCGGGACATACGGTACTCTTATTTGACTATAGTATAGCTTAAATTGTTTTAGTTAGAGTTTTATGTTTTCATTCGCACTTTTATCCAGATGATAAGATCTGAAAACAAAAGTTAAATTGTAGATTTCTTGTAGTGAGTTACCCACTGAATGAAAGACTGGAAGCCTGTTGTGAGCAGTGGCCCACCGCTGACGTCCCTTTTCGTGCTCCTAACTCGTTAGTAGTTGTGTGGCTTCTGTGTTAAATGTGTGGTTGAAGAATGTAGTTGGTATTCCCCAATAGATTAGTTGTAGGAAGAGCTGAAGGATTATTGAAGAACTGACCATCCATACGGAGTTCTAATACTTGCTAGTGTCCTTACAGAGTAAATCTTAAGACCTTTCCATTGGGGTGGCCTCAGCAGCGCACAGGTGCCTTCTCTGCTGGTCCCCCTTGAGCTTCAGTGGCTCATGCTGTGGCCGGGCAGTGGTGAGGGCTTGTACCTGGAGGCAGGGAGCCTGGGGAGTCTCACTGCGGCCACTTGGCCAGGCCTGGAGCCCAGCCTGCCCACACTGTTGTTGGCCTTGGCTTTCTGTTCCTTCCCATCTGCTCTAGGCACAGTGCTGTACAGATTGTTCTTCTCTATGAACAAAACAGAAACTTCTGGCTCAGCCCATGAACCAACGGGTCACTGGTTTGATTCCTGGTGAGAGCATATGCCCGGGTGTGTGGAGGAAGCCAATCAATGTTTCTCTCTCATCAATGTCTCTCTCTCTCTCTCTCTCTCTCTCTGTTCCTCTCCTTTCCTCTCTCTCAAAACAATAAAAGATATTAAAGAAAAAAACATCTAAGAAGCAGCCAGTTTTAGTAGAAAGAGGATGTGCTTTGGGAAAGCGCGGGGCCAGTCCATCCAGTTCCCCTCATTGGCAGAGGGACCAGATAAGTCCGAGTTTCTCAGTGACGTGCGAACGTGGTCCTCTGAGAAGCACTAAAAAAGTTCATCAGTGGTGGCGGTGCATTGGCTTTGGCTGTTTGTTTTAATCCTCTCAATAAAGCACTCTCATTTTTCAGGACATCTATTTGATTGTTTATGTTTGCCATTTTGAACAATAAAAATTTTCATTAGATTTACTTCCTATTCCTCTCCAGTCTGGTGTTTCTCAGTTTAGCAGAATCAGTGAATTATAGAATTGGGAGAAATCTTAGAAATTATCCAGGACACCTACCTAATTTTTACATGTGAAACTAAAGCCTTGAAAGATGTTCTATGCCAACTGTTCCATCACTAGTGGCATCACTGAATCTTCATCCAAGAGCTTTCTCAACTGTCCTGTCCAGTGTCCTTCCAGCAACCACAGGGCTCTGACCTGGGTGGAGAGAGCCACTCTGCTATTATTTCTCTAAGAGATAGATAGCCTTTAGGGGTTTTCAGTTTAGTGGCTTGGTCTGAGTGCTAATAAATCTATAATAATAAAAGTATAATATGCCAATTAGACTGGACAGCCAAACGACCTTCCAGACGTCCTTCTGGACGAAGCCATGGTGGCAATGGCCAAGACAGGGGTGGTTAGGGGGGATCAGGCAGGCAGGCGAGCAGTTAGGAGCGGTCCTGGATGGTGAGAGGGATGTCCAATTGTGAGAGGGTGCAGGCCGGACTGAGGGAAACCACACACACACACACACACACACACACACACACACACACACGAATTTCGTGCTCTGGGCCACTAATTTTTAATAAGGAAAAAAACATGTGGGATGAATTCCTGATTTATAACTTAGTAATTGTGTGATTTTATGGTTCCTAAAACTCTTGAGTGGTTTATGACATATATATATATATATATATATATATATATATATACACACACATTATTGATATTTTTTTACAGAAAGGAAGGGAGAGAGACAGAGAGCTAGAAACGTCAATGAGAAACATCGACCAGCTGCCTCTTGCACACCCCCTACTGGGGATGTGCCCGCAACCAAGGTACATGCCCCTAACCAGAATCGAACCCGGGACCTTTCAGTCCACAGACCGACGCTCTACCACTGAGCCAAACCGGTTTCGGCTGTTATATTTGAATTTATAAAATTGTTTTAAAATTACTTTGACAGACTTGTTTTATCTGTGAGAGCAGAGGAGAATATGAAATGACTGATCTCTTGCAAGGATTACTCCGGCTCCTAGAGGGGGAAGCAGGTTAGATGTGAGGAAGGGACAGACCCACTACAATAACTAGTGGGTCTAATCTATTAATTTTTTTTTTTTTTTTAGTCAAAACTGTTTTCCATATGATATGCATATATTTTTAGTTTTCACATTTTAACTACTTTTTTTTTTTTTAATCCTCACCTGAGTATATTTTTCCATTGATTTTTAGAGAGTGGAAGAGAGAGGGAAAAACAGAAATATCGGTGAGAGAGACATGTTGATTGGTTGCCTCCAGCATATGCCCCAATCAGGGACCCAGACTCAAACCGGGACTCTTTGGTCCACAGGCCAACACGCTATCCACTGATCCAAACCCCTTAGGGCTTAACTACTTGTTTTGACATGTGTTCTCTTTGCAAATAGATCATTTCCTTAGAAAATGCTGACATTCACCGAAACTGGTTTGGCTTGGTGGATAAAGCGTCGGCCTGCGGACTGAAGAGTCCCAGGTTCGATTCCGGTCAAGGGCATGCAACAAGGGCTGCGGCACATCCCATGTAGGGGATGTGCAAGAGGCAGCTGATCAATGTTTCTCTCTCATCAATGTTTCTAGCTCTCTATCCCTCTCCTTTCCTCTCTGTAAAAAATCAATAAAATACATATTTTTTTAAAAAAGAAAAGAAAAGGAAATGCTGACATTTTTGGAGCTGACATTTAAGTTCAGAAGTCATCACAGTTAAATGAATCGTTTGGTGTTAATTGACATGTAATACCTTTTAAAAGATCATTATGCAATCAAGTGATAAATGGAAAATATTCTCCTTTGTTTAAAAATGTGTCAGAATTAGGGCTAAGAGCTTAAAAAGGCAAAATTCAGAATGACTTTTTCCTCAAAAAATATTTATGTTCAGAACCAGCTGTTTCTAAGTATTAAAATCTTTTTAAAGCTATATTCTTATATTTTTATTGATTTCAGAGAGGGAGAGAGAGATAGAAACATCAGTAATGAGAGAGAGTCATGGATCGGCTGCCTCCTGTACAATCCCCACTGGGGATGGAGCCCACAACCTGGGCATGTGCCCTGATCGGGAATCAAATGCCTCCTGGTATATAGATCGACAATCAACCACTGAGCCACGCCGGCTAGGTAAAATGTTTTTGTCAAATGTTGTCACTCCGCTGATGGTAGTATTCTTTGTGTGTATGAAGTAGACAGGATTCTTTCCTAAACATAGTTCATACCACATTTGTTAAATGAGTCCTCTTTCTGTGGATTTCAGAGGTGTTTCTTTATTCCAGATTGATAAGCATTTGGCAGTACTGATACATTCATTGAATGTCACCCCTCTTCCCAAGAAATGTCCACCAGCGCATTCTCTTGGCTTCACCCCACACTTTGTCCTGCCGTGGTTCCCTCCCTTCTCACATGGCCCACTCCAGGCCCTGCGCTCTCATCCTGGCTCTTCCCCACCCTACCCTGCTCTCCCTCTAGCAGCTAGAGTGATCCTTGTAAGAGGTCAGCCATTTTATGTCCTCCTCCGCTCTCACTTGGCGCTGAGCCCGAGTCCTCACCAAAGCCAACAGCCTCGTCAGGACCTCACCCTCCTCCCCATTCCTGTGCCATCCACTGCTGCCCTGCTCCGGCCTCACCCTCCTCCCCATTCCTGTGCCCATCCACTGCTGCCCTCCCTCCGGCCTCACCCTCCTCCCCATTCCTGTGCCATCCACTGCTGCCCTGCTCCGGCCTCACCCTCCTCCCCATTCCTGTGCCATCCACTGCTGCCCTGCTCCGGCCTCACCCTCCTCCCCATTCCTGTGCCATCCACTGCTGCCCTGCTCCGGCCTCACCCTCCTCCCCATTCCTGTGCCATCCACTGCTGCCCTGCTCCGGCCTCACCCTCCTCCCCATTCCTGTGCCCTCCACTGCTGCCCTGCTCCGGCCTCACCCTCCTCCCCATTCCTGTGCCATCCGCTACTGCCCTGCTCCGGCCTCACCCTCCTCCCCATTCCTGTGCCCATCCACTGCTGCCCTGCTCCGGCCTCACCCTCCTCCCCATTCCTGTGCCCTCCACTGCTGCCCTGCTCCGGCCTCACCCTCCTCCCCATTCCTGTGCCCTCCACTGCTGCCCTGCTCCGGCCTCACACTGGTCAGCCAAACGTCTGCACACATGAGCACACTTCCTATTCCTTTGCCCATTTTTTTCTCCTCCACAGTACTTCCTATCTGACACGCTGTGTATTCACTTGTCTGTCTACCTGTCCCCCCTACTAGAATGTAAACGCCACAGGAAAGGGACCTTGCTTTGTCCTCTGCTGTTTCCCGGGGCCTGGAATAGTGCCTGGCAGTTAGTAGGCACTCAATAAATATTTGTTGAATGAATGAATATATTCAGAAAGTGTTAGTTTGCCGTAGTCCTACAGTGAGGACTTCCTCTTTTAACAAAAATAACATCCATTTTAACTTTCAATTTTCATTGCTAGGTTTTTATTAAAGCACATTAAAAATGATATTTAAAATGAAAGTTTATAATTTAATTTCAGGGCTTTTATCTAGCTTCAAGATTTTGTAGATGAATTTTACCTGTAGTTGAACTTAGTTTAAATTCCACATATTTCTGTTTATCTTCATACCTATATTTAAAAATAAAATTAAGGCATTGCTAAGAAGGAAACATCGATCTATGGAAAATTAATGCTCAGAAATAGGACTTCTTTTTACTTTTATTTCTCTCAATTATAGGTGAAGTATTTGACTATTTGGTTGCACATGGAAGAATGAAGGAAAAAGAAGCAAGAGCTAAATTTAGACAGGTATGAATTAACGTACCTTTAGTTTATTAATTTGATAAAGTAATCTCAATTAAACCCTGAAACGAGCAGGTGTCTGCACATATAAGTGGTTCTAGGCCCATTGGATGGAGCAGGGGCTGGCCATTCAGTTCAACAAACATTTATTACGTGCCTTGTGCCTAAGGCACTTTTAGAGAGAGCCTTGGTTTCTGTGTCTGGCTTTATAATTGGGATTTTAGCTCAGGTTTTTTTACTCTATTTTTATTGATTTCAGAAAGGAAGAGAGAGATAGAAACATCAATGATGAGAGAATCGTCAGTCAGCTGCCTCCTGCACGCCTCACACTGGGGATCAAGCCGGCAGCCAGGGCCTGTGCCCGGACTGGGAATGGAACGTGACTCCTCCTCGGTCATAAGGCGGTGCTCAGCCCCTGAGCCCTGGCAGCAGGGTTAGCCTCACTCTTAACTTTAGTTTTTGACAGTTGAGCCTTAAATTCCAGTCTTTCATAATATCTATGATTAAAACTATTTCCAAGTTTTTAACAATAATAATTGCCACTATCGATTGATCACTACCTGCCAGACGTAGGAATAGTGCTTTACCTACGTTAACGTTAACGTAGACCAGCAGCCTGTGAGTTAGGGAGTGTTGTGCGCATTTCCTAGAAAGAAGGAGACTGAAGCACAGGCAGATTAAATAATTCACCCAAAATCTGATGCTTGGTCCTGTGATATCAAAACTCAGAGAACGTTTCCTCATTACGCTGTGTTGTGACTAGACAGGGGACAGGAATGTGCAGAGGGCACCATAGGAATAGTTCAGGCTCCGAGGGCCGTACGGTCTCTGGTCGCGGTTTCATGCGGAAGTGGCAGCACAGGCCCAGCGTTAGACAGTCTGTAAACATGGCTCACGCGATGGTTTCCAGCAAAGCTCTCTACCGAAGTGAGTGGTGGTGCACTGGCCACTCTGAGGCAGAGGGAGGGAAGGGCAGGAGCGGGTACCTCCTGCTTTCACCTGGGCTGGCCTCCGTGGCTACACGTTCTTTATTTAATGGCAGGGCGGCCTCATTTCTCCCAGAGCCTCGAAATTTTTATTTTATTCACATTTAAGATTTTCAAGGTAGAGTATAGATAGGAGCCTTTAAAGTTTCCACAGTATTTGGGAAGGCAGTTTTAGCTGATTTTCAAGATTTCTCATACCATTTGCCTCTCTTGATTTGTTTAGTTTAGTTTTTATGGTTAAGGTTTTATTTATAAGTTTAATTTTAAAAGCTTAAAAATATTAATGGTACTTGAAATTAAACCTATTAAATATCAAAGTTGAACCTAATTTTTGTCTATCATTTTATTTCTCTGAGCCTCAGTTTTTCTACTTATAAAAAGTGGAAATTGCCTGACGAGTGTGGCTCAGTGGTTGAGCATCGACCCATGAACCAGGAGGTCACTGTGTGGTTTCCAGTCGGGGCGCAGGTCCAGGTTCCGGGCTCCATCCCCAGTGGAGGGGTGCAGGAGGCAGCCGATCACTGATTCTCTCTCATCATGGATGCTTCTAGCTCTCCCTCTTGCTTCATCTCTCTCAAATCAATAAATAGATTTAAAACTTTTTTTTTGGGGGGGGGGAGTTATACTTGTTGAATTCTGAAGTTCTTTTCAGTTCTGTTATTTTATTCTGTTGCCTATGGGAGGAAACTCCAATTTCTCTTTATTATAAAACAAGTCTGGCCATTTTCATAGATGTACTAATTTTTATAAATTGGCCACCTCAACACCATTATTGTTTTTGTCTCATAAAATTTACATTCCTTTCTACTCACATGAATGTGTCTGGCTGTGGGTTACCAGCTGAGGAAGCCAGCAGCCTGGAGCCGGGTCCGCCCTCGGGGCCTTTGGCACTTTCCCCCTAACTCTTCTGGGGGGCCAGGCTTGTCCAGGGACGTAGACATTCCCCGGGGTGGTTTTTAGTTTTCCTCAGGAATTCTGAGCTTTATTCAAGGAACCTTCATTGGTCTAGTGTCACAAGCAAGGGAGCGTCCCCAAAACGCGCAGGTTGTGTCTTCCCACAGCGCCAGGTTTGCTCGGGGGAGCTCCCCAGTAAGCCAGAGAGCCCCACGCGGGTTAAGAGAGGAGGTTCAGGTTAAGAGAGGAGGTTCAGGTTAAGAGAGGAGGCTCAGGTTAAGAGAGGAGGCTCGGGGATGGAAGCGAGCAGAGCAGCGTCCAGCCGGCTGGGGGCGCTGCCGGGGACAGGCGGGTGTGGGTCTCACTGCGGGCAGCGGTGGTGGCGGCAGGTCTGGGGAGCGGGCTCGTGGCGGGCTCTGAGCTCTGAGTTCTTACGGCCCCAGGGGCTACGGAGAAGGATGGGGTCCTTAGCCACGTGCCCGGACTCGTGGTTTGGGCGTTCCCGTTGCATCCCACCGCCTCGGCCGTGACTTAGCACTTGGTGTCACTGTCCTGGCTGCAGTGGCTCCGAGCTGGATTATCGGCGGGGCCACAAGCCCGCGCTGCTCTTCTCTGTGCGCCCAGCAAGGTAGCGCCTGTGCTGTGACAGCGTCTGTGCTGTGACAGCGCCCGAGCCCGGCACTCGGAGTGGGTGCAGTCCCGGCGCCCAGTTCCCGGAGGCCGCCATGCCAGCCTGGAAGGGCCTCATGCGGCGTCTCCTGTCTCTGTTTCTCGTTGCCATGCTTCCCGCACGTTGATAGTTGGCATCACTTTGACTAGAAAAAGGTTTCCTGTTTATGACGAAGGGAAGGGTATGCCACTCACAAAGCAACAGCCGGCCTTCTTCCGTATTCCCCAGCACGTGGCCTTCTCCCCACGCGCACCTGCCTCCCGCTTTCGCTGCTTGCGTTTCCTGGCCCAGCTCTTGTTCTTTCCAAAGAAAGAGACTAGCTTCCTGGTTCCCCCGTCCCCCCTCGCCCCGAATGGTGGTTAGTGATGCTCCGGCAGGTGTGATTGGAAATGAAGTAGGCTTGCACTTCCGTTGCAGCCTGGGGACATCCGGGTCCTCAGCCTTTGGAGTAACTGCTTCTAGCTTAAAAGCAGAAGGCAAAAAACCAACAATTTATTTCATGTGTTCATAATTGTGGCATTATTTTAGCTTTGAACTCTTTGGAGGTAAAAGAAGAAACTTCTTTTTAAAAAAATATATTTTATTGATATTTTACAGAGAGGAAGGGAGAGAGATAGAGAGCTAGAAACGTCGATGAGAGAGAAACATCGACCAGCCGCCTCTTGCACACCCCCAACCGCAGATGTGCCCGCAACCAGTGTACATGCCCTTGACCGGAATCGAACCCGGGACCTCTCAGTCCGCAGACCGACGCTCTACCACTGAGCCAAACCGGTTTCGGCAAGAAACTTCTTTAATCTCCGTGAGAAAGCATAGGAAATAGTGAAATCTGATTCAAAAGCAGACCTAAGAGAGAAATGTCAGAATTAGGTGGGAATCAGGGAATTGGATCAGGCAGAAATCAGATGAAAGTTACCTGTGTCCTGGGAAATGAGCCTGTTATGTTCTGAGAAAACAAAGCCCTTTCGCTTCCCCAGTTTTCCTGTTGACACAGTAGAGACAGGTTTCCGAAGTGTCAGCTGCTCCGAGCCCCGTGCTGGCTGGGAGCCTCAGAGCCCGATGGTGCGGAGCCTGAGCCGAGTCTTCATTTCACTCTGCAGCCCCCCCCCCCTCCCCCCCGCTGCTCATGCTGGGCCGCAGTGCCGGCGGGTAGGAGAGAGCAGCCCTCGGGTTTCTGTCTAGTGTAGGTGTGTGTGTGTGGCTTACAATTCAGATTTGATAGTGATTGGGAGAAATGAGTGGTATTTTATTTATAGCCCCGGTTTTGTTTACATAAGCAAAATACTTAACCAAAAGAACAGGAGAGGGTCTCTCTTTGGTGGTAGGAGAGGCATATACAGGACAGGGCAAAGCAGCCTTATAGTTGTGAGTACGTGAAACAATGTATTCTTGTGTTTATTAATTACTGCATTATTTTACATATTTGTATAAACTTTTCTATACTTCATGAGCATATAGACTTTTATAATTACAAAAGGAGACTTTTGAACGTAAGTGTGGCATTTTAGCAAAGCAGTTGGTTCACAGTTCAGTCACAGGACCCAGGACAGGCTGCCTGGGAGCACAGTATCTGCTGAGAGTAGGGGGGCCCCTGAGACAGCAGCAAAGGTTCCACACGCCACCCTCTTCTACTTTATGCAGAGGAGACGGGTCCTTCGAGACGGGAAGTAGCTTTTGCTGTGCTGGAACCCACACAGACAAAAGGAAGAGAGTGTGGAGGGAGCAGAAGGGCTGGGAAGGAAGGTGGTTACCAGGAGGACCAGCCTGGGGACACGGCGATGGAGGGCCTAGGCTGCCAGTTGGCCTGGAGCGGGTCACAGGGTGAGCCAAGGCTGCACCTGAGCCATCTGGGCTGGGCCTGGGGCAGCCGAGCCCCTCAGACCCTGGTGGTTTGTTGGCCCAGGAACCACACAGGAGTGCTGGCATGTCGAGGAGGCGGGCCCCAGAAGAGGCAGATGTCCAGTTAATGGAGAGAGAGCAGGAAGGACGGCGGCACCCATCTCTTCTTGCCTCACTCCTGAACTTCTTCAGGTAGAAAGTTCAAAGCAGGAGGAAGTCCTATGTAGAGGTCCATGCAGACAGTCGGGACTCACTGAGTGTCGGGCCTGTGTGCGCACCGGTGACAGACTGTCACCTGAATGACGAATCTGCACCGTGAGGACTGCTAACGTGGCCTCTCTCCTGTCCAGATCGTGTCTGCCGTGCAGTACTGCCACCAGAAGCGGATCGTTCACAGGGACCTCAAGGTGAGTCCGGCTGCAGGGGGCGCTCTGTTGGTGCGCGTCTCCGGCAGCGCGGCCCGAGGAGCACGGCTTAGGCTGCCGTTCCGCATGGCAAAATAAATCTAATTGAGCCCTCTGGCCCAGTTACAGTAAACAGTGCTAAAAGACAGAAAAATGAGTTTGCTACAAGTATTTTACATCGCAGTTTAAGGAGCTTGTCGCTGGTTTGTGGAGAAAAACTATCACACCCGCACCCTCACTGGGGCCTGGCCGTGCCTGTGCTCTCCTTCCCCGTCCTCCCTCTGCCCTCGTCCTCCCTCTGCCCTCGCTCCTGCAGAGGATCAGGTTCCTGTTTCACAGGGAAGTAGAAACATTCAGCAGAAACTCCCTCCCTCTCCCAACAGGCCTCTCTCAGCTGCCCGCACCCACCCTCCCCCTCCCCCTCACGGCGGCCCTCCTGCTGCGGGGCAGGCGCCCGCTCCGGGTCCTGGCGCCCCGGCGCGGCTGCCTCCAGCTGCTGCCTCCTCTCCCCTCGCACTGCCTTCTCACCAGCAGCATTTACGGAAGCATGCTCAAGGCCGTGCCACCCTTTACCAACACCGCCGCCCAACTTCCCTTCTAGGGCTTCCTTTTATTTCTCTCCCCGGCACAGCCATGTTTCTCTAAACACTATACTCGGTCTTAGCTGTCCCTGCGTCCTCTCACCTCACAGAGGTGTCACCCACTCGCATGTTCCTCTCCACACCCCTCACTGCACTCCCCCTCTGGTAGCTGCGGGGCTGCTGGTGTTGGTGACCCCCTTCCCCAGTCGGGCCCCTCCCCCCGCTCTCCAGCCACTGAAGGACCCGCCACCTCCTGTAGGCAGCCCTCAGCCCTCGGCACCGCGGGCTCACGCCCTGCAGGTCTTCCTTCCGGACCGCAATGTTCGGTTCTCCTCCAGGTCCCCTCCCCTTTGCTCCAGCCCAGTGTGCTGCTCTGTTGACGAATGAGTTTGCTGACCACTGCTCTAGCCTCACTCGGTCCCAGGTCCTTTTGCTCCTGTTCCCTCCATGTCTCCTGACCCCGGTCCTTCCTGTGTCTCCCATGCCCTGGTTCAGACCGCCAGTGTCTTGGACTTGATCACCACACCAGCTTCTGGCCTTGTCTCCCCTACTTCGAGTGCCCACCCTCCCTCTCCTTCCCGCCCTCCCATCCCCACACTGCAGCCAGAGGTTCTGCAGACACAGGAGGTCCTTGGTGCCCGCTGACCACTCCGCAGTACTCCCACCGCCCTGGGGGTGAGAGCCCCACCTTCGGACTCCCCGCCACCCGAGTCCCCGCCGCCTCTGCCGCTCCACAGTCCCTTTGTTTCTGGCCAAACGTGCTCCCCCCTCTGGGTTTTCGGGCTGCTCTGCCTGAAGGGCACCTCGCACATGAACATGCCCGCTAGCGGGACTAAGCCGGGGCGTGCCGCACTGAGTGCTTCCCTGCCGGAGCCTTCCTGCCGCCAGGCCGCCCGGCTCCCCTCCTGTGTCGCAGCACATAGGGCGAGAGTGTCCGCTTACTCTCCGCTTCTCCCTTCTGAATCAAAGCCTCCTGAGGCAGAGACCCAGACACTGACATAGCGCCTGGTGTGTGATTGGAAATGGAAAATGCTTGTGAAGTAAGAAAGTCACTGTGTGAGTGAGGTTTACAAATCCCCCATTACTATATAGGCATTCAGTGGTTTTATGAAAGGTGGCTGTCCACGTAAAGCTAGTATTCCTTCTTTTAAAAGTCTATCAGTCTTAATTTAAAAGGACTATTAAAAGTTTGTGTGCTTTTTTTAATCATGGGGAATTCGTTTAAATTATTGCTAGAATTAATTTATACCTTGTTCTCATTGGTTCTTACTGTTAAATTAGAAATTCTGATTTACCTTCTTTTTTCATGGAAAGAATGTTTTCTCATCTTCATTAAGATGTATTAACTTTATATCTTTACAAAAGGCTTTTATGAAATGCCTAATTCTATCATAGTTCTAAATATATGTTGGTTAAATTTCATTTTTGTCTTGATGTTTTCCCTCTAGGCTGAAAATCTATTGTTAGATGCTGATATGAACATTAAAATAGCTGACTTTGGTTTTAGCAATGAATTTACTGTTGGCAGTAAACTGGATACGTTTTGTGGGAGTCCTCCATATGCAGCCCCAGAGCTCTTCCAGGGCAAGAAATACGACGGGCCGGAAGTGGACGTGTGGAGCCTCGGCGTCATTCTGTACACGCTGGTCAGCGGGTCGCTCCCCTTCGACGGACAGAACCTAAAGGTGACGCAGCCGCTGCCCCAGGGTTTGTGAAAGCGGGAACGGGTGTGCAGTGATGGCTGTTACTGTTTCAGTGTTTTGTGAGGGTGGAGTCGGGGGTCTTTTTTAACCTCAAACTTAACTCACTAGTTTTCTTTCCTCTCTTCTTCCTGAAGGAGCTGAGAGAAAGAGTGTTAAGAGGGAAGTACAGAATCCCTTTCTACATGTCTACAGACTGTGAAAACCTTCTCAAACGCTTCCTGGTGCTAAATCCAATAAAGCGCGGCACTCTGGAGGTGAGCACATCAGGGCAATGAAGCATCAATTGAGACATTGAAAACTTTTTTTAAAGTTACCCTGTGAGCTATAATCAACGAAATGTTGAACGTAAATTTTTCTACATATTGTGACTATCAGAATGTTTTCTTTTCTGCTACTAACAAGCAGTTCACCTTTCAGCAAATCATGAAGGACCGGTGGATCAACGCAGGGCACGAGGAGGATGAACTTAAACCATTTGTTGAACCAGAACTAGACATCTCAGACCAGAAGAGAATAGGTAATGGCCCTGTGCTGCGTGCTTGTGTGTGCACGTAACAGTTCTGTTTGACTCACGCCTACAGTGAAAGTAATGGGCGGTTCAGTACAGGTCAGTGAATCGGCCCATCTGCTTCTGCATGGTTAAGCAGTTTTCTGTTGTTTCCTATAATAGCGCTCAGTAACTCAGAAATAAGCCAACTGCCCGTTAAATGTGTGGTCTTTTGGATCAAATAAAGGAAATTATTTTACCTTAATACAATGGTTTTTTATCCAACAAGATGCATAAATATATTATGCCTTTTTCCCCCCCAGATATTATGGTGGGAATGGGATATTCACAAGAAGAAATTCAAGAATCTCTTAGTAAAATGAAATACGATGAAATCACAGCTACATATTTGTTGTTGGGGAGAAAATCTTCAGAGGTAAGAGTAATCAGAAAAAAATTAAACTATCATTTAAATTATCAGTTTATGTAAATTGTTTTCTTAGTTTTTATTTTTTTAATATCTATAACACTTGGTATGGCATTTTTAGTTTACCTGCAAATCTGACTCTTCTGACCCATATGAGCTGCTGTTTTAACTCTAAGATAATAACCTTACTTTCAGAGGGCAGCCACAGGGTCTGTGAAGCCGCCCCAGGAGCCAGAGCTGTCAATCTCCTTTTCCACTTCCCGCTGCAACCAGTAAAGGCCGTTTGTAGTGTTAAAAATAATAATAATAATCACCTGAATGATGACTCTGTCACAAAGTTGGCTTTCATAAGCTAACCTATAGCTATTCGTGTTTAGAAATGATGTGAAGTATCAGATGAAGTGAAGAGAGCATTTTAAGTTATTTCAAAAAGCCTAGAAAACTGATAAATACCTCCTCCTCGTTGGCGAGTTTTCCAACAGCCAGAACCACGCTGTGGCCTGGACGAGGGCTCCTGTCTTTGTACGTTTGATGCTTCTCAGTGAGAGGGTCGTGTGTGATGAGTTACTTTGCTAATCAACCATTGGGGTTGTGTGTGGTTTGCTGTTTTTCTCCTTTTTTCGTAGCTCGATGCCAGTGACTCCAGTTCCAGCAGCAACCTCTCCCTTGCCAAGGCGAGGCCGAGCAGTGACCTCAACAACAGCACCAGCCAGTCTCCTCACCACAAGGTGCAGCGCAGTGTTTCCTCCAGCCAGAAGCAGCGGCGCTACAGTGACCACGGTGAGCGGGGACCCCCTGTGTTCCCGGGCCTCCCCGACACGGCCACGCGTTGGGCAGGTTCCTGGGGCTGCATTGGGCCTGATGGCTACCCTCCGCCCGAGGACATTTTTCCATTGGTTTATTTTAAATATATTTTATTCAGAGAGGAAGGGAGAGGGAGAAAGCGATAGAAACATGAATGATGAGAGAAAATCATTGATTGGCTGCCTCCTGCATGCCCCTTTACCAGGGATTGAGCTCGAAGCCTGTCATGTGCCCTTGGCTGGAAACGAACCTGGGACCCTTCAGTCCTCAGGCCGGTGCTCTATCCACTGAGCCAAACCGGTTTCAGCTCCATGACTTTTGATGGATAAGGCCTAGCTGGGTGGAAACCTTACAGCTTGCCCCTCTGGGAGCCCTGCTACAGTCTCTAGTTCTGTTCATTCTCCCCCTCTCTGCTATCTCGCTAACTTTCCTCAGTGCTGAGCTGTTTGTCTGTGCCATCCAGTAGAGTAGCTACTAGCCACATGTGGCTGTTGAGCACTTAAACTGGGGAAATTATTTTCAATTTTGTTAAATAAATTTATACAGCCACATCTGGCCAGTGGCTCATATGGGACAGCGCAGCTCTGAAGAATATTTGATAACCCAGTTTTTTCTTAAGTGTTTTAAAGTTTGTGTGTTTGCTTTATGTTGTTTTTTGTTTTTTGTTTTTGTGGGGGTTTTTTTAATATACTTTTATTAATTTCAGAGAGGAAGGGAGAAGCAGAGAGAGAAACAGCAATGAGAGAGAATCATTGATTGGCTGCCTCCTGCATGTCCTCCAGTGGGGATTGAGCCTGCAACCCAGGCATGTGCCCCTGACTGGAATGGAACCCAGGACCCTTCAGTCCATCCACTGAGCCAAACCAGCTAGGGCTATTTTAAAGTATATATATATATATATATATATATATATATATATATATATATATTTATATTTAAGTTTTCACCTGTGTCATTCTCAGCCACAATAGCGGTTATTAAGTCTAAACATACTCTTTTAAAAAATAATAATAATAATTTTTATTTCAGAGAGGAAGGGAGAGAGAGAAAAAAACATTTTACACTAATAAAAGAGAAACGT
The DNA here is from genome assembly GCA_963924515.1 of Vespertilio murinus. Lineage (NCBI taxonomy): Eukaryota > Metazoa > Chordata > Mammalia > Chiroptera > Vespertilionidae > Vespertilio > Vespertilio murinus. The sequence goes on from OZ004704.1 coordinate 216,932,429, forward strand.
GCAAATTAATCATCACTGCTACAACCACCAGCCAATCAGAGATAGTATGCAATTGATCTAACAAAGATGGTGGTTGATTTGCATATGCAGGTACAGATTGAAGACTGGAGACAGCATACAAGGAAGAGGGAGGGAGAGCAGAAAGCTGGGCAAGGGCAGCAGCAGCAGTGGGAGGGATAGCGCACATGGGGGCGTGGAGGCGGCTAGAGGGAAACCTGCCTCGGTGGGTTTCAATTCCTTCTCTGCTTTGCTCAGGCCACAGGAAGCCCTATACTTGCAGGAATCTTCCTGCAACTGGCCTCTAGTCAATAATGAGAGAGAATTGTTGACTGGCTGCCTCCTGAACACCTCACACTGGAGATCGACCAGGCAACCTGGGCATGTGCTCTGATCAGGAATCAAACCGTGACTTCCTGGTTCATAGGTCGAGACTCAACCACTGAGTCACGATGTCCAGACAAAACGCCTTCACTCTTAAAACTTTCACCATAGAAGCAAATCCTTTATGAGACTTAGTATCCTCAAGGGTATGCTTACCAAACTTGACAGTCCGCTCTCAAGGCAGTCCCAGGTGTTGGAATCCAGAGACTGTAGCATGCATGTGTGTGTGTGTGTTTATGTTGCAGGTAATTTCTTTACATCCAGTATTCTAGGATTCAGGAACCAAATCGATGTTGACCTGGTCCTAACTTTTTAAAATACACCCTCATGCCGAAACCAGTTTGGCTCAGTGTATAGATGTCAGCTTGCGGACTGAAAGGTCCCAGGTTCGATTCCGGTCAAGGGCATGTACCTTGGTTGTGGACACATCCCTTGTAGGGGGTGTGCAGGAGGCAGCTGGTCAATGTCTCTCTCCCATCGATGTTTCTAACTCTATCTCTCCCTTCTTTTCTGTAAAAAATAAAATATGTTTTAAAAAAAATACATCCTCATATGGAAGAGTCATTTATCTCTTGTCTGGTTCATTTCCCCGCTCTGGACATTGTCCACCTCCACGTTTCAGCTTGAGAGCTGGCACTTGGAACTGCACAGAGCGATCCGGGTGTGGACAGCTTTGGTTTTGTACCAGAAGTGAGGATGCCTTGCTCATCTTGCAGCTCTTTTTGCTGGTGCATGGTGTGGGCTGAGGCAGCACACTGCTGACACTCAGTAAGCTGCCTGTGGCTGCTGTTGGAGGGCCTGAGAGCGTGGCGCCTGGTCTGGCAGTTAAGAGTGAACTCTTCTATTGCAGCCGGCCCAGCCATCCCTTCTGTTGTGGCGTATCCGAAAAGAAGCCAGACCAGCACTGCCGATGGCGACCTCAAAGCAGACGGCGCTCCCTCCAGGAGGGCAGGCGGGGGCAAAGGCATGGCTCCAGCCAGCCCCATGCTTGGGAATGCGAGCAACCCCAACAAGGCGGACATTCCTGAACGCAAGGCCGGCTCCACTGTCCCCAGCGTAAGTGCTGCTGCCCTTAGAGCGCCCGGGGGTGGCGGGTGAAGGCTCCCGCCGTGTGAGCCAGCACACCGTCACAGCTTTCTGGTTACCCGCAAACATTGGCTGAGCTGCGGCTGTGCCAGGCTGAGGAGTGGAAAGTCACAGGAGAGGAGGCCAAATGATGGCGGAGCAGACGGGATCACTGCACTGTGAGCCGGGGAGGGGCGGTGCCTGCATTTTCAGAGTTTATTCCCATAAAGAACTGGGACTGCATCCTTACGGTGTGCAAGTGCCTGTACTAGGTGCTTTCTCACGTGTCAGCTAAATTTTAAAGTGAAGGGAAGTCAGGTAATGGCCTAAAATTACACTGCTGACCTAAATCTTCCTCTTAGTCTCTGCCCTTAATAAAATCTCACCAGTGAGCAAGTAGTATTCATTCAGTTGGAATCTACTCAGCTTCAGAAACTTTCCCGTCAATTCTAATGTGTCTTGTCTGACCCAGTGCAGGGATTGCTTTTAGCACTATGAAGGAATTTCAGGGAGAAGTCAGCGAGAATGAACACGGCTAAGGGTATTCTGAGACCATGCTCTTCTCTACAAATCGGACAATGCGCAGCCCTCCACCTGAGAGCCCTGCAGTGAGGCCGCTGGGCCCTGCTGCCCCCGGGGGCCTGTCTGTGCCTCCGGGATAGGAGGCTCATAGGGGAGCCCGAGGGTTCTGTGTGCCGTCCTCTGGTCGTGGGCTCTATCCCGGCAGACCCTAGCGCCATAACACGCTGTCACTCTGGCCCTGCCACTTAAATTCAGCCTCCCACTGGAGGTGGTGTCTTCCAGAGGAATAACGCTCCGTCCCTCTCGCCCTGCTCGCCTGCACCCCGCCCATTGGGGAACAGGTGCGAGCATTGCCCGTCACCTGCCTTGGCTGATCCGTTAGTCTTTGGCGTTTGCTATGCATGGTCTGCTCAGCTGTATTAAAGGTGTCTGGTTTTTATTTTTTAATATATTTTATTGATATTTTACAGAGAGGAAGGGAGAGAGATAGAGAGCTAGAAACGTTGATGAGAGAGAAACATCGACCAGCTGCCTCTTGCACACCCCCTACTGGGGATGTGCCCGCAACCAATGTACATGCCCCTGACCGGAATCGAACCCGGGACCTTTCAGTCCACAGACCGACGCTCTACCATTGAGCCAAACTGGTTTCGGCTGTTTTATTTTTTTAAGAGCTGCTTTTTTATTCCTTTTTAACCCTCACCTGAGGATGGGTTTTTAATTGACTTTTAGAGAGAGAGAAAGGAGGAGAGAGAGAAAGAAACACATTGATGTGAGAGGGAAACGAGGAGCAGTTGATTCCGTACGCGCTCCTACAGGGACCCAAACCTATAGCCTGGGCCTGTGCCCTGACCGGCCATCACAGCGCCAGCGCTTGGGTGCACCAGACGGCGCTCCAGCCGACTGAGCCACCTGCCAGTGTTTATCTTTGTTCAGAATGGCTCTTATCTGATGAAACTTCTTAGTTATAACTTCCGTTCTTTGCTTTTTTATTTTGAAAATATTAACTTTATGGATGTGAAATTAAGGTGCCACCATTAACCATTTTAAAATGTCAGGTTCTGTGTCCTTTGGACGTTCACAGTGTGTGCAGCCACCACTGCCCTCCTCCCCACACTTCCCAGCACAGCAGGCAGCGCCGTTTGCAGCGCGTCCACTCCTCTCCCCTGCCCTGCCCCTGCCCCTGCCCCTGCCCCTGCACCACCACTTGCTCTTCCGTGGCGTGGCCTGTTCTGGGCATTTCCTGTAATTGGACCCCGGCCATATGCATCCTCTGGGCCTGGCTTCTCTCGCTCGACATCACGTTTTCAGAGTTCAGGCTCATGGCCTAGCTGTTTCCACAGCCTTGCCAGCACCTCTGCCATTGTTCTCCCGGCTGTCCTGATGGGCATGAGTCTGATTTACGTTTCCTTAGTGACCAGTGTTGGGCATCTTTTCCTATGCTTGTTGGGCATTTATCTGCCTGCCTTTGGAGCAGCACTACTCAAGTCCCTTGCCCGTTTCTAACTTGGTTGAGTTTAAGAGTTCTGGAAATCAAACTCGCAGCCCTTTGGTGTGCAGGACAACGCTCCAGCCAACCGAGTACCCAGCCAAGGCTAGTTTTATAGTTTAACTCTTATATTTACATCTTAATTTTCATTTGTACACTTACCTTACATGAATACTACTTGCTTTTTAATGTTTATTTTGAAACGATTAGCTTTTAAAACAGCGGATCTCTGTCTTGTTCTTTAAGTAATCCGTGAGTTATTAGGAACTGGTTCCGGCAGCCAGCTTTTCGGTCTCTCTCCTTAGCGTCTCTTCCTCCTTTCTGCCAGGAGAGGGCACTGCCTTCTCCCGTCCGTCTTTCTGCTGGAGCTACTGACAGTTAGTGTTCCTGTAGGAGAGGTGTGTTTTCTTTCTCAGCATACTGTGCTTAATTATTAAATAGCTTAACACAAAAATGCCTCCCCCCCTTTTTTTAATAGAGTAACACAGCATCTGGCGGAATGACACGGCGAAATACTTACGTTTGCAGTGAAAGAACTACAGCTGACAGACATTCAGTAATTCAGAATGGCAAAGAAAACAGGTAGGAAATTTTACCTGTTGGCAAGAGAAATGGAAGCATATTGTTTACTTCAGAGTTTTTATAATCAGAATTCACATAATAATGGTAAGTATTCTCTAGCAGTAAGTTAAATGTGAATGTGAATTTTTAGCAAGATACTGGAATTCCAAATTCCTCTCACTGTCCGGAACTTATCCTCCTGGCCAACGGTATGTGGTGACTGAAAGGGTTGAACTAAACCAGGGAGCTTTTCCAGAGGAGGTAGGTAGTAACCGGCTTAATTGTAGACTAGTGAAGTCAAGGTTATTTTGTGCACGAGTAACTTGATCAAGGCTGAAAGGGGGAAGATAAGGAGCCACGCTTTGAAGGATGTGGATCACAAGGTCGGGACAGGGAGGGAGGCGGGCCCGCAGTGTGCCCAGGGGGACCAGTATTACCAGTCTCGCAGAGTGGTGGAGTGTGCGGTCTTCTGAGGGACTGATCTGGGGCAGAGGCGACCATCCGTAGCACAAGCACGATTTAAAATGCTGACAGTAAATCTGTCAGCACCAAGAGGGTCATGCCGCTTTCTTGGGGAAGTGAGAAGAAGTGGGTCAGAGACCTTGGGGTGGCGGTGTGTGGGGAGACGAGAGAGAAGATGGGATGGTAGAACACAGTCTCCGGGCTGGGTGGGTTTACTTTTTGGAAGAGTGGTGTATAAACTGAATTCACTGTGGTGAGTGGGTAAGGTTTCGGATAGAGATCTGGAAAATAAGTCCACATCGTCTGTCATTGACCCCGACCTCTTCTCTTGAACACTGTTTAGTCATGTCACATGCCATGTCCAGCATCAAACTTGGTCCTCCTTCTTTTCTGCCGTCTGCTCTCTGAAACGGCACTGCCAGCTTTCTGTTTCCTTCAGGGCTCACATGAAAGGTCCGCTCGCTAACTTCTGTGACAGCCTCAGCAAAGATTCTCCTTCCTTCCTTCCTTCCTTCCTTCCTTCCTTCCTTCCTTCCTTAAGACCAGACTGTAGTACTTATCACTCCTTCTTCCAAAGACCACTTAAATTTAAGTGAGATGAAGGTAAAGCTTAGGTAAGGTTATGTTGATTATTCATTGAATTTCTTTCTTTTTTTTTTTCCTCCTCACCTGAGGATATAATTTCTATAGCTTTTTTGAGAGAGTGAAAGGGAAAGGGGGGGGTGGTAGGGAGGGAGAGGCAGAGAGAGAAAAAGAGACGGGGGGAGAAAGAGAAAGAATCATCGCAGTGAGAGAGACATTGATTGGTTGCCTCCCAACCGCGCCCGGACAGGGAATGGAACCTGCAGCAGCTGAGGGACACACTCCCCCTCGGGGGCCGAGGACACGCTGGCTGCTGGGACAGGGGGTCAGGTCCGCCCGCAGCTGTGTGCCAGGGGCAGCGCCACTCTGCCTCGCTCTCTGTACACGGCTCACCTGCTCCTTAGTTGCGCCTTGGAAAGGGGGGCCGTGACCCCTTGGGGATTGTTGCCCCGATAGACAGGCAGGAGGCAGCTGCAGGGCCGTGAGGGAAATGACACCCTCGTGGCACTGATGCGCCCGCTGCTTCCTGGCTCGCGCTGTGGAGTTGATGGTCCAAGGTTTTGTTACAGCCAGCCGTGCCAGGGTCCTTCCGGAGTGCGCTCGGTCCGCACTGCCTGTCTCGGGGTGTCCTCAGTCATCTGGGTGCTTTCACATCCTACAGAGGGGTGCGAACCCCTTTTCTCCAGGTTGCTGTCAGCATGTGGAGGTTTGCAATATTTGTGCCATTTGTGTGTTTTTAAAACTTCAGTTGCCTGTTCTTCAATTTCACCTGCAAAGCCTTTGCTTCTTTCCTGTGGGCACGGCGCTCTGCTCGGGAGCAATTTGAGAGGGAAGCTAAGGAGGAACGCTGGGGTTTGAAGCCATTCCACGTCCCGGTGTCCCCGCGTTACCTTGTCCTGGAAATACGTCTGCTGTTTCCTCACCCGCCGCAGGCTCTGTCCAGCGCAGTGCTTCCTCGGGCCTCTCCCATTACCTGCCTTTGCTCCCAGGCCTGTGAACACCCTGGGGTCTTGTTTTATTAAAACTGACTTTCTCCACTTGAGGTAAAAGGTGCATTGTGTCTGTAAATTGTGTGCCGTGTTTGCAAAAAGACAGGATTCGGTGAACTAAGCGTAAGGATCTGTGTTTCCGATCTCGCAGCACTGGTCCTGACCAGCGGACTCCGGTTGCGTCCACACACAGCATCAGCAGCGCGGCCACCCCGGACCGCGCCCGCTTCCCCAGGGGCACCGCCAGCCGCAGCACTTTCCACGGCCAGCCCCGCGAGCGGCGCACTGCCACCTACAACGGCCCGCCCGCCTCGCCCAGCCTGTCCCACGAAGCCACGCCGTTGTCACAGGCTCGAAGTCGAGGCTCCGCGAATCTTTTCAGTAAATTAACCTCAAAGCTCACGAGGAGGTAAGTGCCCGGTGGAGCTGGTTTGCGGCGAAAGGAGACATGCCTTCTGTGTGTGTGGAGCCAGCCTGCTGCTGGTCGTGTCTTCAGCTCTGTGTTCTGGCTGCTTCCTGTAACCAGACTTGGGAAGGTGTTAGAGGAGAATCCCGGGAAACGCTGCCCAGCACTTGGGAGGTCGTCGCTCCTTGCTGTTCTGCATCACACTTTTTAAAAAATACGTTTTTGTTGATTTCAGAGTGAGGGAGAGGGAGAGAGAGAGAAACATCACCGATGAGAGTGAATCATCTATCATCTGTTTCTGCACACCCCACACCGGGGATCTGAGCCCGCAACCTGGGATCAAACTGTGACCTCCTGGTTCATAGGTCAACGCTCCAGCCGGCCCGGCTGCGTGACACATTTGTCCACGTTGATGGTCACTTTGGTGGAGCAGAACCCCAGGCCAGGTGGGCAGGGCTGGCACCCCGAGAGCGGGCACAGGAAGGACACGGTTCCTCTCCCGTCACCTGGCTGTCACCGAGGAGCACTGAGTGTCTGAGTCCGAGCCTTGTCGGTCTCAGTGAGTGAGAGCGAGGACACGGTCACTCCCTGACGTGGGGTAGCTGTGGGGTAAACCTCGGGTTTGTGCTCCGAGGGAAACCGGCACCTGGTCGCGTGTAAAATTCTTCGTGTCCAGGAGGCTGTCGTTGGGCCTTGGGCATGTCTGAGGATCCCTTGCGGTGTTTTAACTTACTCCTCCGTCTAGCTGTAGAGGTGGCAGGCGCCTGCACACAGTGGCTGCTGCCAGAGGACAAGGGACAGATGCTGCTTTGCATCACAAGCAGATAGGCAAAGGCACCGCCAGCCAGGGCCTCTCCCAGGACGCCCGAGCCCCGCGCATCCCCGATGCCTCGCCGCGCGCTGGTGCGTCCGGTCTGCAGTGCACCTGCCCCCGAGCCTCCTGCGAGGCTGGAGCCCGGACAGCAGCGGTCCTCAGCACCTCCTGCGCCGCTGCTCCGGCCGTTAGCGCACTGCCGTGTCGTGGCCTTTGTGTTTCAGCTGTAAACCAAATGCCACTTTTTAAGTCTCCTTGGTTCCTCCATAGTTTTATTTCAGATCAGCATCTCAAAGTTAGACGAGTCACTCAAACTGTTTCCCCAGGTGATGTTAGTGACTGAGCCCCAGAGAGGGAGGGCCTCCGGCCTCAGGAGCACCGACTCTCAGAGCAGCCAGGTCCCCCAGGCCGGGCAGAGAGCAGAAGGTCTAAAGGGTGTCGCCAGGATTCAAGTCCGATCCAGGGCGAGTTTTTTGACACACACAGACACACACACACACACACACACACACACCCCAGCATAATGCACTCCTCCCTTTCAGAGTCACCCCAGATCTCCCTGTCCCTGTCCCCGCTCCCTCCTTGGGGCCTGGGCCAGAGTGGGATCTGCCCCTGAAGGGCGGCGGGCGGGCGGGAGGAGCCGGAGGCACTCACCTGGCTGTCCCCCGGCTGTGCCCTGTGAGCACAGAAGGCAGGGGCCGCAGTCGGCCTGGCAGAGCACTGGTCATAGCGGTCAGGGCCGCAGCCCTGCACTTCGGTCTGTTGCGGGCCCATCATTAAATCCTTGAATTTATTTAATTGTCTCCTCTGTGCTTTTTAAAAAAATTGTCTTAAGCCCAGCTGGCGTGGCTCAATGGGGTTTTGGGCTCCACCCCAGTGTGGGGAGGAGGGGTGCAGGAGGCAGCCAATTGATGATTCTCTCTCATTATTGATGTTTTTATCTCCCTCTTCCTTCCTCTCTGAAATCAATGAAAAGAGACTTTTAAAAAATAGAAATCTTCTTAATACATGTGCTATCATTGGTAATGGAGTCACTTTGGCCTGCTTGCTGAGCACCAAGATAAGTAGGTGTCTGTAGAATTTCAGGGGTAGCTATCTCCACTTTCCATATAAACACACACACCGCCGTCTGCCCGGTGAAGTAGATAGCACTCAGCTGTACGGAAGAGACGGAGGTGCGGGGAGAGATGGGCACGGGCTCCGATCCCACAGCCAAGAAGTCCGGGCCGCCGCCGCTGCTGCAGAAGGCCTGGACCGCCGCCGTGCTCCCCGAGGGCCGGCGCCGAGAGGCCTTCCCTCGTTTCCCAGCTACGTCGTCGTCTCAGGGGTCTGAATCTGAATCGAGCTTGGAGGTTGAGGTTTCTTGTTTAAAAATTCTAGGGGACCATCTTGTTTTACAGCTCCACCCCCACATTTTCCAGAAAGGCCATGTCTTCTGTTTGCAAGTTTGCAGGCTGCGGTGTGGAGTCTCCTTGGTGCTCTCAGATGTAGTCAGTTTATTCGTAAAGACATGGGTCCTTCTGCCGTGTCTGCTCAGTGTCTGGTCCCCCCCGACAGCCGGGCACTGCAGTTCAGGTGCCTGGCAGGCTGGGGTTGGCACTTAGAATCTGCCCAGGAGAGCTGCCCTGGTGCACCAGGAAACCTACACCTGCGCCCAGCTCTGCCCCGATGCCCTGTGCTGTGGGTGAGCTGCCGGCCCTGCCACCTAGGAGGCCTGTGCCCAAAGGCAGTCCGAGGTCCTTGCCCAATAATCCTGACTTGCCTCGGGTAGAAGACTCCGGAATGAAAACATATTTTAAAGACCTTTTAATCAGTTTTCAGCTCAAACTGTTGAATAACACTGCCTTTATGTGGTGCTTAATGATTTACAAAATTTTTCCAATGCAGGATCTTCCCTACTTGCAGTGTTCCACTTTTGGTCTGATTAGATGGTAGTCCTGCAGTAGTGAGGTACTTTTGAGTGGGTCCCTATCTCAAGCTCTGCCAGAATCACCCCCGATTAGAAAGCAAAACACAACGGATTCATCCATTCAGTCCAGCGGCCAGCACACACGTGCCTCCTGTGCTGCCGCGGCCTGAGCTTCCGCAATGGTTAGACCAGCCCAGCCGCTCCTGCCTGGGAAGGCCAACAGCGTGGTCGCACGCTGGCCGGCAGTGTCACGTCTCTGTCAGGTTCTGTTCTTACAGCCTAAGCATCTTCCTAAAATACTTTACAAGCAAAGGCACTTCTTTTAAATTGAGCTCTTTGAGTTTATTACTAAAACATAAAAATGACTCCCACTGTTACACTGCCATGCAGTTTCATTTCAACATCTGAAACTGAAAAGTCTGCTTCATTTTAAACTCTCATAAGTTACTTTTCCTTAAAAAGTAATTTATAGCCAAAACCGGTTTGGCTCAGTGGATAGAGCGTCGGCCTGCGGACTGAAGGGGCCCGGGTTCGATTCCCGTCAAGGGCATGTACCTTGGTTGCGGGCACATCCCTAGTGTGGGGTGTGCAGGAGGCGGCTGATCGATGTTTCTCTCTCATTGATGTTTCTAACTCTCTATCCCTTTCCCTTCCTCTCTTTAGAAAATCAATAAAATATATATATTTTTAAAAATGTAATTTATAACTGCTGCTAATGTTTAAACTACCTTCCTGAAGTAAGCAATGATTCTCTTAATGGTTAAACATTTTATAATGAAATTTTTAATGTTTCTGTATAATAACATGAAATTTTTGTTTATAAGATATTCTAAAGAAAACTGAAAAATGTTGTTTTCTTACTAGTTTATTGCAAATGACTTAAGTCATTTATTTCAAACAAGATATTGATTTTATTGTCTTAACATAGAGCCATGTGAAGAGCCTTAAGCAAATTCATTACAACCATGTCAGTGTCACTGCTGAGTTTTTGCTTACAAGTACAGATTTTTAATTTAATTTAATGTTTATAATTAAAAGATCACATCCTCAATTATTTGTAATAACTTTACTTTTCAACACATATCACTGTATCATTGTTCATTAGACAGAAAAGAGCCCTGTTTTATTTGTTGTTTCTTTCTCTTTATAATTGACTGAATTTATATTTCATTTGTATAAGTCATTTTTGTTAATTTTTATTTTTGGCTTAATTTCTTTTAGAAACATGTCATTCAGGTTTATCAAAAGGTAGGATTTATATATATATGTACTTTTTTTTTCAATCCTCACCCCAAAATGGTTCCTGCAATTAACATCAGGTTTGGCTTTTTAGCCCTGTTTGTTTTTTATTTTATTTTTTTAACTAAACTTTCTGCTGAGAACTAAATACTTATTTCCTTAAAAGGAAACTGTGGGAAGAAATAGATTAACTCTTTGAGGCATTTTTCAAGGGACTGTGGCACCCACATAACAAGAGGCCTACGCATGCTCTATGCATTTTCTTTCTTGGGTAGAATTATTTAGCATCCGAATAATTCTGTCTTCATACTAATAACACTCAGCATGCTTCTGTTTGAGGAATGAGATGTGCAATAACATTAGGGTACATTTCATGGGCAGCCTCAAGCGGGCAGAGGTAAGTGTGATTGCGTGTGTAATCATTTTCTATTTCTTAGCGGATTGGATTCCAAAGGCTCTGAAGTGAGAGGGAAATGTTCATATTCTGAAACTAGAGACACGTGTAAGACTCACACTTTATGGTCAATAAAATATATAGGTTTGGGCGCTGCATAGCAGAAATGTAATATTTTCACAGTTGAGTAAATAGTATTTTATTTAAAACCGCTTTCCACCAACCACTTAAGAAAGCATATCTTGTTTTGTTTTTATATTTTTATTGATTTCAAAGAAGGGAGAGAGAGGGAAAAAAACATCAATAATGAGAGAGAGTCATTGATTAGCTGCCTCCTCCATGCCCCACATGGGACTGAGCTGCAATCCCGGCATCTGCCTTGACCAGGAACCCAACTGTGACCTCCTGGTTCATAGGTCAGTGCTCAACCACTGAGCCACACCCTCCATGCAAGCATATCTTGTTTTTTTAAAGCACTGTAATGAATGCTGTTCCTACCAGAAGACTTTTTTTTTTTAATCCTTACTGGAGGTTGTTTATTAACATTAGAGAGAGAGGAAGGGGGAGAAACATCAATTGTGAGAGAGACCCGTCAGTTGGTTGGATCGAGCCTACAACTGAAGTACATGCTCTTGATCAGACTCAAACCCAGGACCGTCAGTCCGAGGACTGACACTCTGTCTACTGAGCAAACCGGCTAGGGCGAGCTGACAGTCAAGAGACCAAAAATGTGGCTCACTGCCTTGCAGTGCACACACGTGAGGCAGAAAGTCCGCCCTGGAGGCCATCTGCCCTGTGCCTCTGGGCTCCCGGGAGGGCTGGCTGCCGCCCTTCCTCAGGAAACGGTGCGCCCGGGGGCTGGGTGAACGTGAGTCTCACCAGAAACTGGGAGACCGCTTTCTCCTGAGGGAAACTCCACCGGGGGGCTTTGGGTTGGTCTTCCTAGTTTCCCGACTTTCCTTGGAACTCAACCGATAAACCCGGTTCCCTTTGGTGGAAAGCATCGCCTTTGGGGAGTGGGCGGCTCTGCTGCCGGGCGGGCGGCACCTGGGTGACGTGGGGTCTTGGTTCGCCCCGGTCCTGTGCTGCTGTGTAAGACCTCTTTTCTCTCTCCCGCTCTGCTTCTGCCTCTGTGCGCTCAGGCTTCCGGCCGAATATGAGAGGAACGGGAGATATGAGGGCTCCAGGTGAGGGAAATGACTTTTTAAATATGTTTTATGTTAAGAAAACAAAAAAATGTGGCAACGCGGATGCTTTTCCTGCTGTCTGTGTGTGGCTTTGGTGGGTCTGGCTGGCTTCTGTGGCTGGGAAGAGGCAGTGCCACTACTGCCCCCTGGGGGCGCCTGGGCCAGAGTTGCGTTACACCCCAGGGCCACAGGAGGGCGCCAGGGTGCCGCTGCCTGGGCCCTAACAATAGTAACTTAGGTCTGAGTTTGGGGGGAGCCATGACTCCTAGCATAGATCTAGTCTCAAAAATGAAAGCGGTGAGTAGAAGTTGCAAGTTAGGTTTTTTAATATGTTTTATTGATTTCAGAGAGGAAGGGAGGGGGGAGAGAGAAAGAGAACAGCAACGGTGCGAGAGAATCCTTGACCGGCTGCCTCCTGCACGCTTTCTATCGGGAATCAAGCCTGCAACTCGGGCATGTGTCCTTGACTAGAATCAAACCCAGGACCCTTCAGTCCACAGGCTGGCGCTCTATCCACTGAGCTAAACCAGCTAAGGCAAATTAGGTTTTTAGAAGAGTGATTATGTTTTCAAGTGTTTTGTTTTTATTTTATTTTATAATGTATTTTTATTGATTTCAGAGCAGAAGGGAGAGAGGGGTAGAAACATCAATGATGAGAGAATCACCAGTTGGCTGCCTCCTGCACACCTCATACTGGGGATCAGGCCTGCATTCTGAGCATGTGCCCTGACCAGGAATTGAACTGTGACCTCCTGGTTCATAGATCCACCTTTAACCACAGAGCCACGCCAGCCGGGCGAGTGTTGTGCTTTAAAATTTGGTGTGGCTGTCATTGCTCAGATTCGGGCGAAGGCGTCACCAGCGAGGCTCAGGGCTGTCTCTGTCCTCGTCCCTCCCTGTGCCCTTTATGGCGGCGGCCCCATGCTGCTTCGGGGCCTGGCTGACCACCCTGTGGCTCTCTTCCTGGTCTTCCCAAAGCTCACTCTGCCGTGTGCCTTTTCTGAATGAAAGCCTGGCCCACCATGTCCCTGCGAGGCCCTGTGTGCCCTGGCCTGCCCACTCTAGCCTGGAGCGGGCTCTGTCTGTCCTGGGCTCGTTCCCCTCCATGATAGGAAGGAAGTCACAGGACCTGCCTGCTGGTGTGTGACTACCAAGTGGGCACACTGTGCCCAGCCCACCTGTTGGCACACTTACGTCCGCCCTGGGCCTCTGCTGCCACTCCCTCTGCTCGCACATGGGAGTGGTGGTGTGGGGCCCGGGGCTCCCCAGCGTTCTCCCGGGCCCTTCCCAGGAGGTGGGCCCACCTGGCTCTGGGCCCCTCTGGTCACTGCCGGGCCTGTCCACTGGGTCCGCTGCTCCTCGGGGCAGTCTTCCTCCTCCCCGGCCCCGTGCTGAGCTCTCCTCCCTAGACAGTGCCCAACGCAGATGTGTGCAGCGGAAGCTTCCCGTCAGCTTTGGTGGGGGTGAGTCCAGCGGAATGTTCTGCCAGCAGGCCAGCGGCAGGGAGCTGTGAACCCTGAGGGAGGACTTGGCCGTAGATAAGTGTGCTGAGCGTTTACACTGGGTGTGTCCAGTGCGCAAGTGTTAGGTTCAGCACCCACCCGGGCCTCCTGACACAGGAGACTGAGTGCATTTGTGTCCGTGATGGTTAACAGTAAGGTAGTAGTAGGAGGCCTGTTCTGGGGGTTGCAAGAGAACCCTGGCTGGGCCCCGCGGTGACACTTTGGATGCCGGGACTTCGGCTTGAACTGAGAGTCCATAGTTTGCATTCAAACAGGTCACTTTTGCTCGACAACAAGTAAGCCTTAACACTTTTTTTTTTTGCACTAGCAAGATAATGTCATGTAAGAATTTTTTTTAAAAAAACCCTGAAACTAGATGTCTAAATTAAAGTAGAAGGGAAAATATGGAGGTGGGTGGAGGGGATTTTGAGAGTGCAGGCCCCCTCGCTGCCGCCCTCCCATCCGCTCCCACACAGCTCTGTGCTCAGCCTGAGGGGCTGGTGGCAGGGAAAGCAAGTTAAACTGCTGAGACTCCCGCTATCCCCAGTGCCAGTGCGGCGGGGCTGTGTGAGAGAGAGCGCAGGAGCGTCACAGGAGCCAAGCAGGCCCCTGTGAGGGCTGGGGTTCCTTTCTGCCTGTGCTCGGCCGGGGCAGAGCGGGCTCTTGGACACACGGGCAGCTCTCTCTCTGCTCTGCCTGATTTAGCTGTTTTCTTAGTAAGTACGTGACTGGTGAAGGTTTTACAGCCAGGTGGATTTTCTGCATGTGTGGCCTGTGGTTTTAGGGGGAAGCAAATAGATGAATATTTCTTAGAGAAGAAGCAGATACCACGTGTGAGCCTGTGCTGGAGAGCTGGCCGTGCGTGCGCTAGAATAGAGAGGCCGGCTGCCGCTTGCAAATAAAAATAAACCTGCCGCTGTGCGTTTCAGTCGCAACGTATCTGCTGAGCAAAAGGACGAAAACAAAGAAGCCAAGCCTCGCTCCCTGCGCTTCACCTGGAGCATGAAGACCACGAGCTCCATGGACCCCGGCGACATGATGCGGGAGATCCGCAAAGTGCTGGACGCCAACAACTGCGACTACGAGCAGAGGGAGCGCTTCCTCCTCTTCTGCGTCCACGGCGACGGGCACGCCGAGAGCCTCGTGCAGTGGGAGATGGAGGTGTGCAAGCTGCCGCGGCTGTCTCTGAACGGGGTGCGCTTCAAGCGGATATCAGGGACGTCCATCGCCTTCAAAAACATTGCTTCCAAGATTGCCAACGAGCTAAAGCTGTAGCGGGACGCGGGGATGTGTAGGGTAACTTAGGCAATAACGTCTGCATCTTCTCAATCATGGTGTCAATGTAAGGACGAGAGCACGCCCGGGAGCGGACCTGGCCTCTTTTCTACGAATGCACTACATTAAAGCTGTGTGACACGTGTGCCCTCTGTCTTCTTTCCATCGCCCTGAAGGTCAGCGTGCGACCTCCATCTCCACGTGCCTCCTGTGGGGTGCGAGCGGGCCGCACACACGTGCGGGCGGTGCCTGCAGAAGCATCTCCTGCCCGCCGGCCGGCCGCCCCCCAGCAGCCCCGGGAGGCCATTGGTGCTACAACTGTTACACTTGCCAAGGAGGGAAAGTACGGAGCTACTAAGAATTAACCGTAAGACTAGCTGGTGATTAGTACAGGTTTACAGTTCATGCCTGTGGTTTTGTGTTTGTTGTTTGTGTGTTTTCTAGTGCAAAAGGTTTAAATTTATAGTTGTGAACTTTGCTTTGTGTTTTTCTAAGTAGATTCACAAGATAATTAAAAATTCACTTTTTCTCAGTAAAACCTTGCATTGTCTCCTACTGCTGTGTCTCAGACTCAGTGTAAGGCCGTGACCGAGTCTGTGTCTGCCTTCACTTTGTGTCAGCAAGCTGGACAAAGCGATTGGAGAGTGTGGGAGGCCTTTGTCCTTAGAGGATCCCGCAGGCGGTGCAGGGAGAAACGGCCCTCCGGTGGCCTGAGAGCAAGGGTGTCGGAGGGTCTGACGCCCGTGTCCTCTGCAAAGTATGTCACTGCCTCTCGTTTTTCATGGTTCTTTCCATGAATTCTACCGACAGCCTTTTCCCAGCCCCTCCCTGGTCGTGTGAGGGACACATCCGAGAGCAGGCAGACCTAGTCTCTCAAAGGTGTGCTCTACAGCATGGCGGTCACAGCCACGGGGACGGACCTGGTGCAGTGTGTCCGCGCCGTGAAAACGGGGTCCTGGCTGCAGCAGGCGCTGCGCTCAGTGGGGCTGAGCGGGGTGGGGTTCAGGGCTTGAGCAGGGCCAGCTTCGGGGGCGGTACCCGCAGAGGCCTGCGGCCCGAGCGCGCTGTGTTGGGCAGAGGGACGGGAGATGCTCAAACTCCAGCTGAGCCTGGATGGAAGGTCATTGCGAGTGCGTGTCTTCCTCTCACTGGGAGCTACCGGGGCTCCCAGAGGGGTGGCAGCCTCGGGTCTGCAGGGTGCGGTCCTGGCAGCGGGGAACGGCCAGGTTCAGGGGGAGGCGGTGGGCGGTGATGAGGCAACGGATGCTGCCGGTGAGATGGTGGCTCTTCTGGATGTTGTGAAACGAGTCAGTGCATTTGCTCTGTCTGGATGCGGCGGTGCGGGAGAAGCAGCAGCAGACAGGCGCTGCCGCCCGGGAGGGGCAGGTGTGGGAGGCGTGGACGTGGACTCTGCGGAGCCTGCAGAGCCTGGGCCTCAGCAGGTGGGTGGCACTGCTCAAAGCGGGGAGCGCAGCGCCCTGGAGAAGGAGGAGAGGGTGCACCCTGAGCCCTGGATGGGCCTTGTCTTGGCTGCTGAAGTGGGGTGGGGTAACCCCTGAGACTGGGAGAGGAGGCTCAGCCTGCAGGGAGCAGGCGGGGAGTTGGCCACCGGAGCTGGGAGGAGGGGGGCAGGGTGAGTGCCCCTTGACCTCAGTGTGGAGCCCGGCACAGTCACCTCACTGGAACCTTTCAGACCTTCGCTGGGGAGTCAGTAGCCCCCGCCTCCCTGTTCTGGGGCCTGTCACTTCCGTGTCCAGACCTGGCCCTCCCTCGAGCGCTGCGGGGCTCCCATGCGGCTGCAGGAGTGGAGAGGGGCACGGGGGGGGGGGGGGGGAGCTGCTCCCTTGCTTCCGCCCTGCGGGACGAGGGCCGTGCTGGCGTGAGGCCTCGACCAGACCGTTTGCTCGTGCCCTGGTGAAGTGGCCGTTCTAGGTGCAGAAAGAAGTCGAGCCATTGGCGGCTGCTCATTCGTCCTTGCCCTGCACCTGGCACCCCGGTCAGTGAGAAGTGGGGTACGCCCCGTGGCCACCACAGGGGCAGGTGTCCAAGGTGGTCGCATGCAAAGGCTGTTACTCCTGGACGGTGACTTGGTTTCAGTGGCAGCGCCCGTGCTCCCTTTGCTGAGGTCAGCCATGAGTCCACCCCTTACTGGGGGCCAGGCCTTCCTTTAGAGTCAGTGTGTTCATTCTGCATTCGCTGGAGTTCGTAAAGGAACGTTCTGGAATGCTTGGACATTGTGTAAGCAGCAAAGACAAGGCCGAGCTTCCCTCCTCCTCGCCCTGGGACCGGGGCTGCTGGTGTGCCCCACCGACCGGCTGGGCGGTGTCCTGGTCCCGGAAGGAAGGGGACTTCCGGAGGCGCCGCATTCCTGGTGCGGCCCTCAGTCCGACAGCTCCTCACACAGACAGACAGCTCCTCACACAGACAGCCCCTCACACAGACAGCTCCTCACACAGACAGCCCCTCACACAGACAGCTCCTCACACAGACAGACAGACCCTCACACAGACAGACAGCCCCTCACACAGACAGCCCCTCACACAGACAGCTCCTCACACAGACAGCCCCTCACACAGACAGACAGCTCCTCACACAGACAGCTCCTCACACAGACAGACAGCTCCTCACACAGACAGCTCCTCACACAGACAGCTCCTCACAGACATCCCCTCACACAGACAGCCCCTCACACAGACAGCCCTCACACAGACAGCCCCTCACACAGACAGCTCCTCACACAGACAGACCCTCACACAGACACCGCCTCACACAGACAGCTCCTCACACAGACAGCTCCTCACACAGACACCGCCTCAGACAGACAGCACCTCACACAGACAGCTCCTCACACAGCCCCTCACACAGACAGCTCCTCACACAGACAGCTCCTCACACAGACACCGCCTCACACAGACAGCTCCTCACACAGACAGCCCCTCACACAGACAGCTCCTCACACAGACAGCTCCTCAGACAGACAGACAGCCACTCACACAGACAGACCCTCACACAGACAGACCCTCACACAGACACCGCCTCACACAGACAGCTCCTCACACAGACAGCACCTCACACAGACAGCACCTCACACAGACAGCTCCTCACACAGACAGCTCCTCACACAGACAGACAGCTCCTCACACAGACAGACAGCCCCTCACACAGACAGACCCTCACACAGACACCGCCTCACACAGACAGCTCCTCACACAGACACCGCCTCACACAGACAGCCCCTCACACAGACAGCTCCTCACACAGACAGCTCCTCACACAGACAGCTCCTCACACAGACAGACAGCCCCTCACACAGACAGCCCCTCACACAGACAGACCCTCACACAGACAGACCCTCACACAGACACCGCCTCACACAGACAGCTCCTCACACAGACAGCTCCTCACACAGACACCGCCTCAGACAGACAGCACCTCATACAGACAGCTCCTCACACAGACAGCACCTCACACAGACAGCTCCTCACACAGACAGCTCCTCACACAGACAGACAGCTCCTCACACAGACAGACAGCCCCTCACACAGACAGACCCTCACACAGACACCGCCTCACACAGACAGCTCCTCACACAGACACCGCCTCACACAGACAGCCCCTCACACAGACAGCTCCTCACACAGACAGCTCCTCACACAGACAGCTCCTCACACAGACAGCCCCTCACACAGACAGACCCTCACACAGACAGACCCTCACACAGACACCGCCTCACACAGACAGCTCCTCACACAGACAGCTCCTCACACAGACAGCTCCTCACACAGACAGCTCCTCACACAGACAGCCCCTCACACAGACAGACCCTCACACAGACAGACCCTCACACAGACACCGCCTCACACAGACAGCTCCTCACACAGACAGCTCCTCACACAGACAGCCCCTCACACAGACAGCCCCTCACACAGACAGCTCCTCACACAGACAGCTCCTCACACAGACAGCTCCTCACACAGACAGCCCCTCACACAGACAGACCCTCACACAGACAGACCCTCACACAGACACCGCCTCACACAGACAGCTCCTCACACAGACACCGCCTCAGACAGACAGCACCTCACACAGACAGCTCCTCACACAGACAGCGCCTCACACAGACAGCCCCTCACACAGACAGCACCTCACACAGACAGACCCTCACACAGACACCGCCTCACACAGACAGCTCCTCACACAGACACCGCCTCAGACAGACAGCTCCTCACACAGACAGCTCCTCACACAGACACCGCCTCACACAGACAGCTCCTCACACAGACAGACAGCCCCTCACACAGACAGACCCTCACACAGACACCGCCTCACACAGACAGCACCTCACACAGACAGCTCCTCACACAGACAGCCCCTCACATAGACGGACCCTCACACAGACACCGCCTCACACAGACAGCTCCTCACACAGACAGCTCCTCACACAGACACCGCCTCAGACAGACAGCACCTCACACAGACAGCTCCTCACACAGACAGCTCCTCACACAGACACCGCCTCACACAGACAGCACCTCACACAGACAGCCCCTCACACAGACAGCACCTCACACAGACAGCTCCTCACACAGACAGACAGCCCCTCACACAGACAGACCCTCACACAGACAGACCCTCACACAGACAGCTCCTCACACAGACAGCTCCTCACACAGACACCGCCTCAGACAGATAGCTCCTCACACAGACAGCTCCTCACACAGACAGCTCCTCACACAGACAGCTCCTCACACAGACAGCCCCTCACACAGACAGACCCTCACACAGACAGCACCTCACACAGATAGCTCCTCACACAGACAGCTCCTCAGACAGACAGACAGCCCCTCACACAGACAGCTCCTCACACAGACAGCCCCTCACATAGACGGACCCTCAGACAGACGGCCCCTCACACAGACAGCTCCTCACACAGACAGACAGACCCTCACACAGACAGCTCCTCACACAGACAGACAGACCCTCGCACAGACAGCTCCTCACACAGACAGCCCCTCACACAGACGGCCCCTCACACAGACAGCGCCTCACACAGACAGCGCCTCACACAGACAGACAGCCCCTCACACAGACAGCTCCTCACACAGACAGCTCCTCACACAGACAGACAGCTCCTCACACAGACAGCTCCTCACACAGATGGCCCCTCACACAGACAGACAGCCCCTCACACAGACAGACAGCTCCTCACACAGACACCACCTCACACAGACAGACAGCCCCTCACACAGACAGACCCTCACACAGACAGCTCCTCACACAGACAGCTCCTCACACAGACAGCTCCTCAGACAGACAGCTCCTCACACAGACAGCCCCTCACACAGACAGACCCTCACACAGACAGCACCTCACACAGATAGCTCCTCACACAGACAGCTCCTCAGACAGACAGACAGCCCCTCACACAGACAGACAGACCCTCGCACAGACAGCTCCTCACACAGACAGCCCCTCACACAGACGGCCCCTCACACAGACAGCGCCTCACACAGACAGCGCCTCACACAGACAGACAGCCCCTCACACAGACAGCTCCTCACACAGACAGCTCCTCACACAGACAGCTCCTCACACAGACAGACAGCTCCTCACACAGACAGCTCCTCACACAGATGGCCCCTCACACAGACAGACAGCCCCTCACACAGACAGACAGCTCCTCACACAGACACCACCTCACACAGACAGACAGCCCCTCACACAGACAGACCCTCACACAGACAGCTCCTCACACAGACAGCCCCTCACACAGACAGCCCCTCACACAGACAGACCCTCACACAGACAGACCCTCACACAGACAGCTCCTCACAGACAGACAGCCCCTCACACAGACAGACCCTCACACAGACAGCTCCTCACAGACAGACCCTCACACAGACAGACCCTCACACAGACAGCCCCTCGAACAGCTTGTGCAGGGCCTGTCCGTGTCCCCGGCCCGGGAGGTGCAGAGGAGGAGCAGGGGGCGAGGAGGGGGCAGCAGCGGGGCGGTGGCCCCTGTGGGCAGGACTCTGGGAGGAGGAGCCGGTTTGGGGGGGCTCTGGGCAGCGGAGGGGACAGAGCCTGCTAGCCAGTACTCTCCACAGCAGGCTCTCTGCCAAGGCCGCACAGGCGGGGCTCACCTCACAGCGGGACCCCAGACGGCAGGCGGTGGCTCTGGCCCAGGCAGCCTGGCTTCCAGGCTCCAGCGTGGCAGCCGCGGGTTTCCCCAGAAGTAACGTGTGCCCTCGGCTGCTGGTGCGGGGCAGGGCGCCTGGCTGGTGGTGAGACCGGCCGCTCCCACAGCACCAGGCAGGACCCCTGCCCCGCTCCCAGCTGACCGGCCAGGGGCTGCCGGGGGACTCCACTCCCCCGCCCCCGCGGTGGGGAGGAAACGCCCTGCTTCCTCCGTGGAGCCTGCGCCCCCGAGGCTGACCCTGTGCGGCCTTGGGCCTTCCAGCGCTCCCAGTGGCCTCAGCTCACCAGCTGCCTGGTGCTGACGCCACCCCCGTTAGAACGGTGGCCCGTGGGGCAAGGGTCTTGGTCTGCCCCCGTGTCCCCAGTCCTTGCCCCCCACCCCCAGCACATAGTCCAGAGAAGGGGCCGAGTAGTAAAGCACGGGGCAGGGGGGGGGGGGAACGGGCGTGGGCACACGGCAGCTCTGGAGCAGTCGGAACTGTTCTGCGGTCGCTGGTCTCCAGCCCCCCTGGCGCCTCTGCCTGAGCCGGCCCTCGGACAGGCACTCAGACAGGCGGGAGCCGCCCGGAGGCCGGGAGCCAGCCGGGAACCGGCGTGCTGCTCTTCCCGCTGCCTGCGCGTCGTGTCACGCGGCCCAGCTGGGCCGGCCGGCAAGTCCTCTGGGCCAGCTGTGGACGGACACACCGACGGCGGGAGGGGACCCTGCCTCCGATGACAGACCAGCACCCTGGGGTGTGGCTTCAGGTCAGGAGGGCAGAGTCATGGGTGTTAACAGTGGGCCTCGCCTCGGGGCCGCATCCCGGCACCATTCCCGGAGGCCTGCGGGCAGGAGTCCTGGTGGGAGGACCGGGGAAGCTGGTCCTCGGGGCCCCTGGGGCGGGCACAGCCGGGGCCCCACGGCCGCATGCGCACTGTCCCCTCCGCTGTGGTTCCTTGCTTGGCTGACTCACTGGCTCTGCCATCTGTGTGGTTGGCGCCGATGGGTGGCAACCCTGCGGCTCCCCATCGTCCCAGCTCCCCGGGCCTCGCTCTGCTCCCTGCGGCGGAAGGACCTCCCACCCTTGGGTGGTGACGGGCCCTGGCGGGGGAGGGAGGTGTCCCCGGGAAAAGAGACAGCTGACAGCCTGGCTCTGCCCCCCGCCTGTGCCTTTTGTGTTTCCTGCTCTCGCTTCCTCCCACCCCCGCACCCCCTCCCCCGCGTTATTTTAAGCCAACATTCTACTCATCCCTCGGGGGGGGGGGGGGGGGGGGTCTGGCCGCTCCTTCCTTTTCCTGGTGCACCCTGCCGGCGCCCATGTCGGGGTGTGGGGGGGGGCTTTCTATTTGGGGCTCAGGTGTCTGAAAGAAATGCCGTGTTCCCTCCCTGGACTTTGCTTCTCCAAGTTAAGCCGCCCGAGTTCTTTGCAGGGTTTCGGGGGCCTGTCCGTGCAGTCCCCGTGGACGCTCATGGACGTGCCTGTGGGGCAGGCGCGGGGCGGGGCTCTGAGGCCCTGAGACGAGCCGGCAAGCCTGTGCCTCCCAGAGTGCTTCTCACGGGACAGGGCTAGACACACGGTCTTGAACCCGGGACCGCCAGGGCTGCCTGAGGAGTGCCGGCTCGGGCTGAGCAGAGCCAGGCCAGCGGGCGAGGTGGCACAGGCAGTGAGGGGACAGGCTCGGTCCCTCACCATTGCAGTAAGCAGTGTCTCGCTCAGTGCACCTCCTGTGAGGGGGCCTTCCTTCGGGGTGACCTGACAGCCTCCAGCACAGACCCCCCCTGCCCTGCCCTGGGTGGGAAGCCAGGTCCTGGGGGCCCGTGAGGAAGCACCCTGGCACGGGGCACCTGGCATGCCGGCTCCTGCTGCCTCGGGAGGGAGTGCCGGCGGGCGTGGGCGGGTGACACATCGCGAAGCAGTCACGTTCTGCGTGGAGACAAGCTGGGACAAGCATGGGCATCTGGTCAGCCGCCCGGCAGCAGGTGCCGCGGGACGCCGCCAGCCCGCCCCGAACGCCTGGCACACCGGGCACCCGGCGCCTGCTGGCCGGCAGGTTCCTCTGCGCGGTCCGGCTGGCTCCCCAGCGCTGCTCTGTCTGGGGCTTCCCACGTGCAGCCCCAGCTCGGCTGCCCCGCCCGGCCCCCCCCCCCCCCCCCGGGGGGCTCTCAGCCGGTCCCCGGCTGCTGTCGGGAAGTGGCAGTCCTGGTTCCATGCAGCCACCTTGTGCTGTCCTCAGTCTTAACAGAGCCGAGCCCTGGGTCTGGACTGCCCTCGAGGAGCAGAGGGAAGCCACCTAACCCTAACCCTGCTCCGGGGAGAGCCAGGGGGCGGCCTGGAGCCCAGGGGTGCCGTGAAGTGCGGGCCCAGTGCACTCCTGTACTGTTTCCTGAGGGAAATGCACCTGTGACTCCATGCGCCCAGCAGTTTGCGTCAAAAGCATTGACAAAGCCCGTCTTCTCCTTGTAGTGAACTCTTCACGGGAGGTTTGTGTTTTTGCTGTGTGTGTCTGTCAGGAATAGCTGGGCGGGTGTGTGTTCCCCCAGACCACTGTCTGCCCGAACTGGCAGACAGTTGTCTGGGGGAACAGGCCAGTGCGGTGGGTGGAGCAGGCCATTGCGGTGGGTGGGGTGCAAGGGGAAAGGCCCAAAGCCGGACCACGGCCACAGTGCGACAGCGGGGGTGGGGGGAGCTGAGGTCCTCCCAGGAGAAGGGCAGGGGCGGGGGCAGCACAGGTGGGCGCTGGGCTCGAGTGGGCAGGGCGGAGTGTGGGAAGCTGGGAGAGGCAGAGGGAGCCGCAGGTTAGACCGGAACAGCAGAGGAAACGGGTCTGGAGGTGTCGGTGCCGCTGCTGGCAGTTTCGGCCCTTACGGTGCCACCTACGTGCTCATAGGCATGGCGGTTCCAGCCAAGTCCCTGCAGATGCACCTCCAGAGCCTGCGGGACCCAGGCAGGCCCGCAAGCACCTCGCCGGGCCCCGGTGTGCCAGGCTGCACACCTGGAGGGCCTATCCTCGTCCCCGGCGGGCGGGCGGCTGGGACCGCCTCGGGGACGTGCCACTCGGGTTGGGCAGCGAGCAGCCCCCACAGGCTCAGAGGAAAGAGCTTGGAACCTTCCCGGGTCTGAAGTTCATTGTTCCAGGGCGGCCTTCACCCTGACAAGCCCAGCGCTCAGGGGCTGCAGGCCCTCTGCACCCAAGCGGAGCAGGTCTACGGAGGGCTGGGTCAGGGTGGGGAGTCCCGGGCGTGCACACCTCCCGTGGGCCCTCAGCCAGGCGTGGAACCAGCACTTCGGTCACCCAGGGCCAAGGTAGAGCCTCGCTTCCTGCGGCTGAAGTCTCCCCTGCCCCCTGGGGTCCCCACGGCCAGGAAGATGGCAGCTTGCCATCCACGCCCTTGCCCCTGTCCCCTGTGGAAAGGGGCTCGCAGAGAAGGAGGTGCAGCCAGGTGTCTCAGGAGGTGTGGGTGCCGCTCCTGGGTGTCAGCTCCAGGCCGCCCACAGAAACGCAGGGCCCGGAGCCGCTGCTGAGCTGCAGGCCCGCACCCGGGCTGCCAGTCCGGAAAGGCCAAGGGCCTCGGACAGAGCCCACGCCTCGGAACCGTGGCCTCCTGGCGACCCCGCCGCCGTCCTCCCGGAGCCCCGGTCCCCACCCCCACGGGTGGGTGGCGATGGATCAGGCGCTGCGGCGACAGCCACGCCCTCCTCAGTCTCCCACGAATTGTGACACATCAGAGTCTTTAAAACACATCTCGGGAAGAGGGGTCGGCTTATGTAAGATGTTCTCTGTGGGGAACTTGGAAAGTAACGCTGGAAGGAAGTCACCTGTCACCTCTCCGCCCACGCTCACCACTGCTCCTCGGGGATCCCCACGTACCCCACGTTCTGTGTGGGATCCGAGGACAGGCTGTTTCCTGCCCGACCACGCTTCCGGGAGCCGGGCACCTCCCCGAGCCCTGCACTCCTGCGGTGCCCGCCTGGCACTCACGGGCGGCCCTTGATGTTGGCAGCCCTGAGTGCCGCCTGCCACACGCATTTGTACCTCCCAATCCTTTCTGCAGGGCGCTGGGTGTCTCCAAGAGACGGGCACTTTCAGACCGCAGGCGGCGTCTGGCAGTGAGTGTCACGAGGGGGGTAGTTAATACTGCTGGCATCTAGGAGTTGGGGCGGGGTGAACCCCCGGAACAGACCCCCAGAGCTGTCCTGCAGGATGTCAGCGGGAACCGGGCCGGGGGCTCACTCTCCAGCTCAGCAGTGAGGTTCCCGCCCCCCGGCCGGGCCGGAGGAACAGAGCTGTCCCCTGCGCGGTGGGAGGGGCCTTTCACAGGTGCCCTCGTTGGACATCGTTTCAAGGAAAAGTAAACTCGCCCGTTTATAAAGGTCTCTGCAGCCTGGTCAGGGCCTGTGCGCGGACAGCTGAACGGAGGCGGGTCCCAGAGAGCGCACACAGCACACAGAGGACACGGGGAACCAGGAACTCGGGGGGAAAGGGCTAGGAATCAGGTGGCCAGGGCAGCTGTGTCCGGTCGGGCAGCTGAGCCCGGGCCGGCCGGCCACCTGGGCCTTCCTGGGCAGCATGCCAAAGGGATGCCACCTGCGAGAATTGACGTGTCTGCTCAGGTGCTGCTGCACACCCCCAATGCACACGGGGCCAGGAACCTCTCACCCACACGCTGCCCGAGCAGCAGAGCCTGGCAGGAGGCGTCCTGCTGCCCCTGTGCCCGCGTGACTGCCCACCGCCCGCCCTCTCAGGCCCTGAGGCAGGGAAAGGTGCCCTGCCTCCTGCCCGCTCAGCCCAGGCCGAGGGATGAATGCCGAGGTGCCCCCCAGAGGCCAGCCCAGCGGACTGACCACAGCCCCTGGCAGAGGCTCCTGCATGGCCCTCACGCTGCTCCCCCCACCCCACCCCGGCTTGTGCTGAGTCCCAGGGTCTGGGGTGACCAGCTGCCCTGTCCCAGGGAGATCCCCTTCTTCCGTGGACAGACTGCAGGGGGATGAGGTAGGTGCAGAAGCCGAGCCTGGCTTCACATAGTTACAGGAGAACCTGGGAAGGGGAAGGCCTGGGGGACCCAAGCTTGGGATGGAGCACCCCATGTCGGAGGAGGCGGGGGTGCCAGGACAGACAGTCCTGGCCAGCAGGTGGCAGCACAGGCTGCCCTCAGGGCTGAGGAGTTGGACAAGGGACAGCCTGGCGCTGGCTGACTTCCCCAGGTGGGGCCGCAGCAGTGAGAGCAGCCGGGTGCAGTGGCAGCTGGGAAACACCCAGAAAGCCAGGCCAGGGACACTGCGGTGGGACCACCGTGAGGTGTGAGGACCCCGGGCTTCTGGAAGGACTGCAGGGCGGGGTCTGGGGGCACGAGGGCCAGGACAGCCTGCGGGGAGGATGTGGCAGGTAGGGCAGGGGTGGGGAGCTGCCAGGCTGGCCGAGGGAGGGGGTAGCTTTGGGGGGTGGGGAGGACAAAAGTTTCAAGTTTCTGGACTCCTGCCCTCCTCTCGGCATCCACACCTCCCCCACTCTGCAGGTGGGCTGAGCAGAGTGCCGGCTCCACCTCCACCAGGCCCAGGTGCTCTTAGATGCTCAGCTTGTGGCTCCTCCCCGAGCTCCTCCCCTCCCCCAACCCACCCCAGGCCTGCAGGGAGGGCCAGGTGGGCACAGCAGCGGGGACACACCCTCCTGTTCCTGTTCCACCTCAGAAAGGGACGCAGGGGGCAGGCTGAGGGCAGGCCAACCCCTAGTTTATTTCAGCATCAGCAACATCGTAGCCATCACAAAAATAAACTCTACCTGGGGAACGGGAGTCTGTCTACAGCGAGGCTGAGGGCTCGGCCGGCGGCGAGCTCAGGGTGCGTGCGGGCACTGCCCGGGGGATGCGTTGGGAAGCGGCAGGCGGTGGCGGCGGCGGCAGGGGCCGGAGCGTCACTTCTGGGCGGGCATGAGGTCGTCGATGGCCTGGCCCCGCTCCAGCCGCTGCTCCATCTCGATGAGCAGCTTCACGCCGTCCACCACCATCTGCACCAGCTCCACCTCCGAGAAGCCCAGGCGGTCGGCGTTGGAGACGTCAAAGACGCCGCCCACCGCGGCCGTGTCCACGCCACCTGGGGGGACAGCCAGGTCAGCGGGGCCGGGGTGGAGGGCAGGGGGACAGGGGAGAGCCGAGGGCAGACCCCGCCCCACGCACCTGTGCCCCGCTTCTGCAGCCGCAGCCGCTTGAGCACCTCGCCGAACTTCTCGTGCTGGCCCAGGTGGGGCAGCTTGATGTGCACGCCGGCCCGCAGCCCCGTGCCCAGGTTGGACGGGCAGGTGAGGATGTAGCCCAGGTGCGGGTTCCACATGAACTCGTAGTTCTTGGACTTGAAGAGCGTCTCAATCTGGAGCGGGAGGAGGCCTGGGCCGTGAGGCCTGGAGACAGCCCTCCCCACGGGGACCAGCTGGGACCCAGGAGCCCGGCCCGGCCCCCTCCTTGGCACCGAAACCCCCCCGTCCCATGCCAGCTCCTGCTGGGGGGCCAGGCCTGACCTGGGTGAGGCCGGTGCAGAACCGGGTGAACACCTCCTTCATGTTGCCCCCCTTCTGCATGGAGATGACCCGCAGGTGGTCCTCCTCGTTGATCCACACCAGGAAGGTCTTGTTGTCATTGTGCCTGGGGGGAGGGGCGCAGAGTCAGGCCTCCCGGAGGCCTTGGCATATCCAGAAAACACAGGGGGGGGGGCAGGCCTGAGGAACTTCTAAGTCCCTGAGGTGACCCAGGGGCAGGCAGGGCGGCCAGGACACCTCAGAAATGGACCCAAAAGCCCTAAGCTGCCCCCCATCCTGCCAGTCACGTGCTGGGGGCGGGCACTGAGGGGGACACCAGGCCCCCATCTAAGGTGAGAGGCAAGGCAGCAGGACAGCCTGCCACCCCCACTCCGCCCACAGACAGGGGGCAGGCAGGAGGCCCTCCCTCGCCCACTGGGAATCCTCTGCGTCACCGGCCCCTGGCACAGTCCCCGGGCGCCGGGAAGCACGTGAGAGAGAAAACAAGGAGCTCCAGCTCCCAAGATGGGGAGAGAAGCCAACCTGGTCTGCCCCCCACCCCCACCCCGCTAAGGTCCCCGGGGACTGAGGCCTCCGCGCACCTGCCTGGAGGGTGGGCGGGTGGCACCAAACCTGTCCCAGGAGCAGGTCCCCTCCTCCCCCTCTGGCTCCCCTCTGCATGGGCGGGACCGGGATGGGGAGGGAGGAGGGGACGCACCAGATGCCACGGGCGTCGGGCCAGTCGCGGGCCATGCCCGAGGCCAGCAGCAGCGGCGACACGGGCTTGTCGAAGAGGAAGTGGTCGTCGATGAGCTGCTGCTGCTCCGCGTCCGTCATGCTCTTGAGCGAGTAGTACTTGCCCGCCAGGTCGCCGTCCAGGCTCGACAGCGCTGCGGAGCGGCTGGCTCAGGGGCGGCTGCGGGCGGCCCTCCCGCCCCGCGGAGCCCAGTCCGCCCCCTCCCCGCCCCGTGGAGCCCAGTCTGCCCCCTCCCCGCCCCGCGGAGCCCAGGCCGCCACCCCCGCCCGCTCCCAGCCCCGTGGAACCCAGTCTGCGCCCTCCCCGCCCCGCGGAGCCCAGTCTGCGCCCTCCCCGCCCCGCGGAGCCCAGTCCGCCCCTCCCCGCCCCGCGGAGCCCAGTCCGCACCCTCCCCGCCCCGCGGAGCCCAGTCCGCCCCCTCCCCGCCCCGCGGAGCCCAGGCCGCCACCCCCGCCCGCTCCCAGCCCCGTGGAACCCAGTCTGCGCCCTCCCCGCCCCGCGGAGCCCAGGCCGCCCTCCCCGCCCCGCGGAGCCCAGTCTGCCCCCTCCCCGCCCCGCGGAGCCCAGTCTGCGCCCTCCCCGCCCCGTGGAGCTCGGGCGCCACCCCCGCCCCGTGGAGCCCAGGCCGCCACCCCCGCCGCGCCCAGCCCCGTGGGAGCCCAAACCGCGTCGTGCGGGCGCGGCCTGAGACGGGGCCCTCGCCGGGCCCAGGCGGCGGTCCCCGGGGAGCCCGGACCGCGCAGGCAGATCAGAGCGGGCGGCGGGCGGCGGGCGGCGGGCGGCGGCGGCGGGCGGCGGAGGACGGTAAACAGGGCGGGGACCCACCTTCCACCGAGAGCTTCTCGATGGCGCGGCGCTCCCCGCGGCTGCAGTGCGGCGGGAGGCAGAAGCCGCGGATGCTGCGGCCCGTGCGCACCCGGGAGCTCAGCACGTAGTTGGGGTCCAGGTCGTCGCCGCCCTGCGGGCCGAGCGGAGGTGAGCGCCGGGGGACCCGCCTCCCGCCCTCCCCTCCCGCCGGGCAGCCCCGCCGCCCCTCCCGCCGCCCCGCCGCCCGGCCGGCGCCCCGCACCTGCAGGTGGCTGGGGTTGAGGTCGGTCTTGTGCTCGTCACTCGGCTTGTAGCCGCCGTGCCGGGCCTCGATGATGGGGTCGAAGAGCTCCTTGAACACCTCGTACGACTCCTCGTCGCCCGCCACGGAGCCCACGGTCATGATGAAGGGGTGGCCTGGGGGGGGCGCCACACGGGCGGTGACGTCACTGCCCTCCCCCCCCAATCCCCCGGGAGCCCGAGGCGCGGGGCGGGCGGGGACCCCGGCCCGGGATGCCCGGCCCGGGAGGGGCTGCGCCTACCCGGGTTGTCCACTCCGGTCTGGATGACGTCGTCCAGCGTGAAGCCGCTCGGCGTGCTCTTGGCGCGCAGTTCGGCGTACAGCTCGGGGGTCAGCACCTTGGCCATGTGGTTGTTGTGGGCGCTGAGGTCGGGGAACTCGTCCTCCGCCGAGAAGCGCAGCTTCAGCGCGTTGTGGCTGTTGGAGAAGGGCATGGCGGCGGCGGCGGCGGCGGCGGGCTGCGGAGGGAGGGCGGCGCATCAGAGAGGAGCGGCACCAGCCTCCCGGGCCCTGCAAGCCCCCGGGGCCCCGGCCCCCGCCCCCCGCCCCCCGGATGTGGCCAAGGTCAGCGGGGCCCCCTGTGCGCGCCGGGGGGCGTCCCCACCTCCCCAGGCGCTCGGGCTCCGGGCTGGGGCGGGGTCTTCGCCGCGCCCGGGGCACGGGATGCAGCGGCCCCCGCGCCCCTCCGCGCGCAGCGCCCCGGCCCGCGCAGCGCCCCGGCCCGGCCCCCGGCCCCCGGCCCCCGGCCCGCTCACCGGCTGCAGCGAGCGCGGTGCCTCCTCGGTCCCGGAGCGTCGCAGGCGAACGGCGGCCGGTCCGCGCTCCCGCGGCTCTTAAGGGGCGCCAGGCGGGCCGCCCATTGGCTGCTATTTATAGCCCATTCATTCCATTGGCCCGCGCCGCGGGGTGGTGTCGCCGCTTTGTCCGCCGCCCGCAGCTCCCGTCCGTCCCCCAGGCCTCCCACCCGGAGGATGCCCTCCCCGGACCCGCGCATCCCGCCTCCCCGCCCCTCGCCCGCCCCGCACCCCGAGGCAGGGACCTCAGACCTTTGGACATCCTGGAGCTCTCCCCAACACTGCCGCCGGGCGGGAAACTGAGGCAGGGAGCGGCCGGGCTCTGGGAAGCTCGGGCCGGTCCGCATCCCGGCTCCCGCCTCCCCCTCCCGCCAGTCCCCGCGTGGACAGCGGCCAGGGCCGGGCGGGCGGGGAGCGTCCTGGGCTGCAGGTACTGTCCCCCCACCCGCGCCGTCCAGCTGGTGCCAACCGCGACCTTTCTCAAGGTGCCCCAGGCATCTCCGGGGCGATCTTGGTGCAGAAAGCGAAAGCGAGCCCCAGGCGCAGTCTGGCCGCGGCCCAGCCCGCCGGCACCCGCGGCGCCTTGACCTTGGGCGAGTCCTGAAGCTCTGGGGGCCCTGCCTCTCCGGGGAGGTGAGGCCCAGCGAGGCTGCTGAGCGGTGCAAAGCCTGTCTCCAGACCCCAGCCCTGGCCCTGGCCCTCTGCGCGGGGCAGGGTCAGCCTCACCCCCAGCCCCCAAGGCAAAGATGGGAGGACTGGCTCACCATTAAGCATCTGTGAGATGTTAAAAAAAAAAAAAAAAAAAAAAAAACTTAAAAATGAGAACCATGCAAGTTAAATTTAAAAAACCATGACTCTGCTCCCTTCCACTTACCCGCCCAGACTGGCAGAATGTGAGAGGGACACAGCAGCGTGCGCTACGGGCTAGACCTGCGGAGACAGGCCCTCGCCACTGTGAGTTGCTCCATCTTTTTTGGAAAGTACTTTGGCAGGACATCTATCAGAGTTAAAAGCATCCCCACTCCCTGACCCCCAGCTCCCAGCTCCCGCTTCCGCCCATGGAAAGGGCGGCCTCGGCCAACAGAGGCCTGCAGTTGGAAAAACAGACACAGGTCAAGCTGGACAGACCTGGGTGCCCATCGCGAGGGGCTGGCAGGGCGGGGGGCCTGAGCCCGTGTGGAGGGCTATAGGGTGACTTGGAGCCCCTGTGGTTAATACCCATCAGACGCTGCTTTTAGAATAAAGCAAGAGCCCAGACCGGAACCGGTGTGGCTCAGTGGATAGAGCCTCAGCCTGCGGACTGAAAGGTCCCAGGTTCAACTCCTGCCAAGGGCACATGCCCAGGTGGTGGGCTCGATCCCCAGTAGGGAGCGTGCAGGAGGCAGCTAATCAATGATTCTCTCTCATCATTAATGTTTCTCTCTCACACCCTCTCCCTTCCTCTCTGAAATCAGTAAAAAAATATATATATATATATATTTTAAACATATATTTTATTAATATTTCACAGAGAGGAAGGGAGAGAGATAGAGAGCTAGAAACGTCGACGAGAGAGAAACATCAACCAGCTGCCTCTTGCACACCCCCTACTGGGGATGTGCCCGCAACCAATGTACATGCCC